>CM042840.1:26560277-27160277 GCA_023653725.1 Bungarus multicinctus
GTTGTTCCAGTCCCAGTTTTGTTATAGCATTGCATGTATGGGTTCAGTTGTACATTTGTTTAGGGTCCAGTTAATGTGAGGTAGATTGAAGTCACCAAGAAAGATAAAAGTGTGTGGGCAGGATGTTGCCCATGTTAGTAGTGAATTTAGCTTGTTTACATGTTCGATGTCATAATCAGGGGCTCTGTAACATAGTAAGAATCAAAATGTGGTATTTAAGGACAGTTCACAGACGATGGTCTCAGGAAGAGCAAGCTCCTGGGTAACTTGGATATTTTTTTGATGTAAGGACTTTTTATAAAAGATAGCAACACCACCTCCTCTACGGATTTCATGATCTGATCGGTAAACATGATAGTCTCTAATACTGTATCTTACTACCACTTGGCTGAGAGTAGGCTACTACAACTTTAAAGAAACTGGCATTGAAAAATGATGTTTGAATAATCACAGTAAGGAATGTTTGGCTGTTGATGTGGTGTAAAAGTCGGCCCTTGTCTCGGTAAAAGTTGATAAAGAAGGCAGCTATTGTGGCTTGAAAAAAGTGTTTTCCTGAAAGTAGGACAAAAAGTGACAGATAGCAGGTTATTAAAGAGACATCCAACCTAGAATTAAGGAGAAATTTCCTAACAGTGAGAACAATTAATCAGTAAAACTGTTTGCCTCCTGGTATTGTGGTTGTTCCATCACTGGAAGTTTTTAAGAAGAGATTGGACAGCCATTTGTCCTGAATAATATAGTAGCTTCAATCTCCCTTCTAATTCTGTTATTCTATTATTCTGCTTCCTAATATTGTGACCAGAGTTAAAAGCCAAGCACAAGGACAAGAAAATAACAGTTAAGAGGTGGTAGTCAAATTTATAAAGTAATTAGCACTGTTCAGCCATGGTGTGAACCCTAATCACTGCATTCCACAATGAAACAGAGAGACAGTCAGACAGATTATAAAAATATCAATGCTCCGGACCATAAAATACTTTAGCAGAACAAAAGAATATCAGACAAGCACAGAGGCATAGATAAAAACCTGTTTTCTCATATAAGTATTTTTAGCAAAGTGAAATATACTTCTGTGTTTTTACCTTATTGTCCTAAGTCAGAATGTAAATTTTTTTTTACTGCTTAAGTATGTTTTTAATTTTGAAACATATAAGTATAGTATCATTAACATTTAAAATTTTTAGACAGTACAAATCAAAGCAGTTAAAATTTAAATTCCTATCCTTTATTTTAAACAAAAATCTTAAAAGTAATTTGAAAGGCTATTTACAAAATATTTGCATCAGATATTATCAATATCAATTATTTTGTGTGGGCTTCATTCCATGTTTTGAGTTGACCATTTCATTCAATAAGCAACTGAAGATAAATTAAAGACATTGTGATTTATCACAACATGAGAATTTAGTACTTCCTTCTTACTTTCTTCAAGGCTTTTTTCTTTTTTTATCTCTGCAAGCCTTCATGAATGAAAACGTGAAATAATATAAATATTATTTGATGCAAGTAGTATCTGAAGCTTCCATTTGTCCTTGTAATTTCTCAAAATCATAACAGAAAGATCTACTCTAACCATTGCTGTGCTTACAGTAAGCACATTAAAATCAATATCTTAAATTGATTTAAGTTAGCAATAAGTAACTTGTCTCATTTCAGTATTTTCAGCAGACTTCCTCTAAGCATGACTAAATTTGGGTCCATACCATAACTCCTTACAAAAATTCTAGTTATTCCAGTTATAACTCTGTAATTTCTTCTCAGACATCTGCAGAGTTGGATGCAGTTGGTTGCTGGGTCAAGAGAGAGAGAGAGGGAGAGAGAGAGAGAGAGAGAGATTGCTTGGTTTTTGCTTTGTCTGTTAACTTCTAAATTTATTATTTATCGCAACCTGCCTCCAAACTCAACATTTTCTCTTTTATGTTATTGGTGGGTCATTGGAGATGCAGCTTGCAATCCTCTGCAGCTTATTGTACAGCACTTTTCTACTTAGGGCTACCACATCTGTTCTGCAATGTATATATTTATATTTGTACATCTTTGCTGGCCTCTAGAGGATGTCAGGACTTTTGCAAATTAAACATAGTTTACCTATTGTTCCCTCTTTATATCTTATTTTGCAATTTCTTGGAATCAAGGAAAGGAGCACATCCCTTTAGACAAGATAATTTCTATTGAATCATCCATAGCAGTGGTTTAACATTTATAAATCTATCAGGAAAATGCCTGTATGAACAAGATTTCATTCTCGTGTGTGTGTGTTAAATGTAGGGCTACCAAATCTGGACTACAAAAATCCAGACGACTGCTAGATAACAGTAAAATGTTATACAGTTTTCTGTATGCCTTTGTGGACTTCTTGGAGCATCTCAATTTTTTGGCTCAGATTGGTAGCTATAGTAAATGTTTGTATTACATGTTTATATTTATATTTGTAAAGCATTGCAATACAGCAAGAAATAAATGATCTTAAAATAATATGTGCTTCCTAAGTGACAATTGATTTCATGTATGTACCTCACACAATAGTGGAACAACTTTTTTCAGACGGGGATACATTTGGTACACTGGTGAGCAGATGTGGGCTGCTGCATTCCCAAAGGGTTACCATGGAAATCTGTCTATTTAAAATGGGAAGGGCCATAGAACTGTCAAATCGAAGCTGCAAACTCAGACAACTTCGACAGAGTTAAGTTTTATGCATCTTCTTGTATCTCCCTGCAATATGTAACCAGATCTAGTATCCCGAACAAAAACATGATATTTTCAAGAGGTAAATGAATTTATCAGGATGTGCTATTTTTCCAGGGAATGAAAAGAGATCTTTTAAGAGTCTAAAAGCATTCCAATAAATAAATGAAAAAGACCAGTGGTTTGCATGATATTGATTGGCTGATTTGATCGATATGCCACTTTTCATGAAAGAGCTCAAGGGTGCATAGTGTTCTGTCCTACTTTTCCTCTTACCACAATAAACTTCTGAGGTGCGTTGAACTGAAAGAGACCAAGAGCCAACAGATGATCATCCATAATTGAGGGGATGGACTTGAACTGAGGTGACTTGAACTGTGTCCCTATCCCATGCTTACCTGCTTCCTAAAACAATCTATTTCTAAATGCAGTGGAATGAAAAACCTGGTAAACATGAGAAGGGCATTGGCGCTTACTGTTTTTCACAGGCATCAACCAATCTGTCAACTCAAAGAGATTTTTCTGAAAGTAAATAACAGGAGCACTTTTTCCAGAGGTATCCTTTTGTTTACAGAGAACAAAAATAAACAGGAAGCTTGCTTTCTACTTCCCATTCTCTCTGTCTCTGTAAACCATCTCATTGGGCCATTGCTTTGGTTGAACCCAACAGTCATTATTTTTTTAAAGCACAGTAATTACAAACTTTATTCAACCGACATTTGATTTGAATTCCAACTTAGTTTTTTGTGCTGCGTGCTTATTGTGTGAATATAATGATATATTTCAATAATTCTCTGTGAGAATCTGAGATTTATAAGAAGCTAGTATAACAAATGATAGATGTGCACTAATAAATAAGATGCCAAAGAGCTTAACTATGAATTTCTTTTCTTTTGAAAAATTTTCATCCCTTTAAATGATTATGATATTAATCACAGAAAAGATCTTACTACACACACACACACACACTAAAAAAAACATCTAGTAGCTCATAAAAGAAAGGACTGGAGACAAAATAAGAGATAACATTCAAGAAACCTAGAAAGAAACAGAAATGGGTGCGAAGTAAATAATTTTCCAAACTATTTCTGAAATATTATTATTCTATTAGCTTAAATGTGGAACTAAGACAAGTCTAAGGCAAGGCATACTATTTTTCCAGTTTTACAAATTAGTGTTGTTGTTGTTGTTTTGCTGTTGTATAAAGATAGCATTTACTGGAACTCTGGGATTTACTTCAAGAGATCTGAAATATATGTTCTGTATATAGTCTCACACACTTATACAAAGTTTTAAAAGTACTGCAAGTGGAGCATGAGACATTTGCCCAACTATTAGTGAAATGAAAGATTATTGCACTAATAGACAACTGAACTTTAGGAAATAATCGAATCAGCCATTTAGAAGAAGGGTGAGGGAGGCATCTTAGCTTCATGTGGACTAATTCCTTTATAGCATTCCAGTTTCCCTTTTGTTTATCTGTTTGTTTTAATGTCAAATACAGAGCCTCAAAGGAACCCAAAGTGACAAACTGCTGAGAGCTTTTGAGATGCTCCACAGACTCAGCGCAGGCTGATGTATGCAGTGATCCTTTCTGGTCCAAGACAACGCAGAGATGTATTCCCAACACAGCAACCCCCTCACCATCTTTTACCTGTTGGAAGCCACCGGAGCGACCAGGTGGACATTCGTGGGGGACCGGAGGTACCTCATCACTCTGGGCGTGTAGTCCGTCGCAACTCTGCCCTCCATGTCCCAGCTACTGGCAAGCAAGGAAGCAAGCAAAAGAGACCAAAGTTGTCTGTCCTACAATGTCCAGCGAGAGGAGCGGTCAGCAAGAGCCCCAGCACGCGCTTACCCAGCTAATCCTTCTTTTAGTCCCCGCGGGACCGTGATCTACCTACACACGGTCCAGGATAGCGGCTCCCCCTTTTGCCATCTGTACCCCCGAACTCTGTTCCCCCTTCCTAAGCCACGCCTCCACCGTGGAAGCTCCGGGTCTCCTCCGCCTACCTTGCGCCCCCAGCGCCCCCGGCCGGGAGCCGCGCCAAGCACAGGAAGAGGAGCAGGCTACCGATCAGAGCAAGCAGGGCAAGGACCGCCCGCATCGTGCGCTCGCCTGCCTGCAGCTGCCAGGGCAGCTGGACGGCGACGCGACCCGAGACCTCCAGAAAGAGCGAGGAACGGAGAATAAAGAAGCGACGGCGATGGCAGCCCCCCGCTGCAGTGATGGCAACCCAGTCAGGTCGGCGGCAGTGTCGGTGGTGGGTAAAGGAGGGGCGGCGATGGCCCGCCCAGGGTCGCCTCCTCCTCTTTGGCCGCGCCGCCTCCCCAGCTGCTTCAACTCACGAGGGGCGACCACCGCCAGTCCCGCTTGGTGGCACGAGATTCGCTTCCTTCTGGGTCTGACGAAGCCGAGGGGAGGGGAGCACCTTGTCCCAGCTCTGCGTGCATCCCTTGGAAGCCCGCCTCCATTTCTCTCCCCCGCGGTCTTTCGCTCGTTCTTCTTCTGTTGACACCAGCGCCTGGAGGGATGGAAACCGAATGGGGGTGGGGGGGTGGTAGTGGAGGGTGACGCGGGGAGGAGATGGTGAGAGAAATCGGGTACTGTGAAAGAGAAAAGTGGAGCGAAACCAAATATTTTCCAGCACCCATTTTCCAGCAGCAACTGGTGTAAAACGATAGGAAAAGAGTGCCTCTGAGCATGTGAGGAATAATAGAGCTTTAGGGACAATAACTGGATTTTAATCTTTTCCTGAGGATCAAGCAAGCATAATGTGAAAAGGCCACCAGAACCCTTTCTGTATTTAATGATAGCGTGGGTGGAGTAAGATTTCAACCCAAGCTTTGATAGGTTTGTAAAAACCCTCTATGTAGGAAATTTCAGAGGTTTAAATTGTGGGCATCCATCCAAGGCTACTAGTAGAGTGGAGGAATGCCAAGCCTTCACATGTAAGCAATTTTTTGCTCACTTTTCCTTACAGGTAATAGTGAGAAAAGAAAAACAGAAGAGGGCCAGCCTTACCACTAGTTACTTTTGTTACCCACAATGTACTGACACACTTTGCTTGAGAAGATCACTTCTATATGTAGCACCAGTTTAGCTGCAATTTTTACCTTGACTGAGTTTTATTTATTTATTTATTTATTTATTGGTCATGTGAATGTATAAGTTAGTTAGCCATGGAATAATACAAGCAAACTCATTGGCTGCATTCACTGCATTAACCTGGTTAATGAATGAATATATTTCTTGAATCCATAGCTTGTGGAATATCAGGCTGTCAAAGAGTAGATCTAATGTATTATCTCCAGTATCAGGCCACGGGTCCTATTTGTGCTTTTTCCAAGGCCTGCCTGAACAGCTATTTCTGGAAAGGACTGAAAATGCTGGACTGGAAGAGTGTATACTCTAATTCAGCTGTACATTGTCTTCTTTGTCTTTTTAACGTGGAATAGGCCATATTCTTTTATTGTGGGAAGGTTACATTCCTTTCCGAACCACCTGTAGGGACCCAAATGTAGTGGGTAGATAAGGATATCTGTGGGGCATGTGCCTGGTCCTGACTCAAGCATGAAAACTGGCTGGATGACTTTAGGCCAGTTACTTTTATTCTAGACCAGGATACCCCACAAGGTTGTTATTATGGGGACAATAGGAGGAGAAAAGTATTATGTATGTTTGTCAGCTTGAATTGGTCATGAAAATAATGTGGGATAGAAATCTGATATACCAAACAAGTAGTAGGCTGGACAAAACCAAATAAATATATTTGTTTTCTGCCATCTTATTCACTGCTCTTTTTTTTTTTCACTTCTCTTTGACTCTGTTTCTCATTGTTTCTCGGCCTCCCATATCCAGAAAACTAGCAGAGATTATCCTCCAAAAGTCTCAACTGTTTTCCTATGGAGATGAAATACAATCACATGAAATATAATCAAGGGCACATCGAAGAGGGCCCATGCCCAGATCTAATAGTTATTCACCCCTTTAATCTTAATAAAAGGTTGTATGTTTACTCTTGAATTTGGCCCTTGATGATCATGGTTTCCTCACTGGATTTGTCATGGACTTTGGAAGATCAAATACCTAATCTTTGTCTTTTGCTTATTGTTTTAACTGATCTGAAATTTACAAGCATAGGAAGGTTAATCCCAATAAATCTCAGTCAGGCAGACTGAGTGAAGAGACACAAGTCAAGAGACTTGTGCAAAGCTTCTCTTTAAATTTCAATGCTTTGTTTTTACAGAAATGTCCTTCAGGAAATTCTGTTTGGAAGTTACAGCCAACCTAGTATAGTTTATTGTCTATCACCCACCAACATGGCAAGAATTTTTCCTCAATAATTGTATTAAAGATTGTATAATGCAAGCAAAACTTCTACAGCTACAAAATGGCAAGTCTTTTTCATTTTGGGATAATTTAAAGAAACTCATAGAAGATTATTGAATTAGCTAGAAAAAGAGAAAACAAAATCAGTTTTCTGAATCCCTGTAGGGCTTCCAAAAACTGTTTTGCCTCAGATAGATGTTGATAAAAACATGTCATATGTGCAGGCACATCTAATACAAGGTTATTAGTGTCAGATTTTTGTCTTTCTGGGGATTTTGCACACAACAAGATATAAAGATAGTCACTTGATATGCAAAATACTTGTGTGCCTATGTCAGTGTAATTTTTACAGTAAGAAACATTGGGAAGGGAGAAATTCTTATACTTGAACTCCAAAAAGGAGAGAATCATATTCCAGTTAACTTAACTCTTTTTATTTCTATCCTTCAGAAATGCTGTTTCGATACATGAAGAGACTTTTGATCTCTGAAGAACATTTATTTTTAGTGTGCCATAAATTTGGTACCTGTTCTCCCTCCCCTTCCATCCCTCCCAAAAATTGTACCACCAATTGTATCAAAGTGTTGAGTCAACATTTTTGTGTGCAAGAGGGTGAAGTTCTTTATGATCTGTTTCATAATGAAATGCGTTCATAGTATTGAATTTTAAAACACTTAAATGTACTTCAAAATAAATTCTTCTTAAGTGTGGGCAATACTGAATATCTAAAAAGTGAAAATTCTTTTCGTGACAAATTAGAGGATGTTCAACAAAACAGAAATAAAGGCAAAGATGATACTCAGATCCAGTAAAAATTCTATAGAATCAAGACATTCCCTAATTAATGTGTCATCCTGTCTCCACCAATGGTCAGCCAGATGTTTCTGGTAAATTTATAAACAGGACCTGTAATTTTTAGTCAATAGCTGTCCCCTAATGTCAGTATCTGGATTTCAGAGGTCTATCTTCTCTAAACGTAAGTATTCCACTTAGGTAACTACCTGACTACATGATTTCCAATATAGACCCACTTGAATGTTTCTTTCATGCCTGCTAACATGCAAATTAAGGTAATAATGCTTAATGGTAGTTCAAGTCAAGGGCACAGAATATTGTACAAGCATTTGAATATGATAGGTCACTTTATGCAAAGCAAAAGAAAAAGAGAAAGAAACAAATTCAGATCATGCCCAGTATTTCCTAGCCAAACCACAGAAAACTACAATGATCTAATACATATCAATTTTACAGAAG
The DNA here is from genome assembly GCA_023653725.1 of Bungarus multicinctus. Classification (NCBI taxonomy): domain Eukaryota; kingdom Metazoa; phylum Chordata; class Lepidosauria; order Squamata; family Elapidae; genus Bungarus; species Bungarus multicinctus. Next base: position 26,568,553 of record CM042840.1, read on the forward strand.
ACAATGTTGAAAAAGCACTACACAATCTAAAGCCATCTCTATCTATTGGACCGGACGGAATATGTGCCTACTTCTTTAAAAAGCTATCCATTGCCATAGCAGAACCTCTAAGCATAATCTTTGAAAAATATTTCAGGATCAGCTCCTTGCCTAACCTATGGTCACAAGCCACGGCCATCCACATCTTCAAAAAGGGAGACCCCAGTTGAAACTAGGGAGCCTAGTTGAAAATTACAGACCAATATTTTTATGCTGCATCACCTGTAAAGTCATGGAATCAATTATTAACCAATCCATTATCCTCCATTTGGAGACAAACAACCTACTTTCTAATAATTTGGTTTCGGAAAAAAACTGCAATCTGCAACTCTTACACTACAAAAACATATGGACTACACAACTCGATCAGGGCAAAACAATAGACGCAATCTACATAGACTTCTGTAAAGCCTTTGATTCAATGGTACACAATGAACTACTCCTAAAACTAAAATCTTATGGTATCTGTGACACCTTCATAACTGGATAGAAGCATTCCTGTCAAACAGACAACAAATGGTCAAAATTGGGAGTGTCCCATCAAATGCTGTACCTGTCAATAGTGGTGTCCCCCAAGGCAGTGACCAACTCTCTTCATACTCTACATAAATGACCTCTATGATCATATTAAGAGCAATTGCGTTCTCTTTGCTGATGATGTAAAGCTGTTCAATACCACTACCCTTCAAAAAGATCTTGACTATGTATCAGAATGGTCAAACAAATGACAACTTCAAATTCTCAACAAATAAATGCTCTGTCTTACATATTGGCAAAAAAAAAAATCAGAAAATAAAATACAAGCTGAATAGTCAAGACCTTGTTGATAATCCAAACTCTGTCAAGGATCTGGGAATACTCATCTCCAATGATCTAAGTACTCTATACAGCTCATCAGTCTGGAACCCACATTACGTATCTCATATTAGCACAATTGAGAAAGTCCAGAAATATTTCTCAAGAAGAGTTCTCCACTCCTCTACTGTTGTAGAATACCTTATGCCACCAAACTTGAAATTTTAGACCTAGGAAATCTTGAATTACGCCGTCTTCGGTCTGATCTAAATATAGTATATAAAATCATACATTGCAATGACTTACCTGTCAATGAATACCTCAGCTTCAACCATAACAACACAAGAGCACACAGTAGATACAAACTCAAGATTGCAGGAAACCAAACTTGATTGCAGGAAATACGACTTCAGCAACAGAGTGGTCAATGTCTGGAATACTGTACCTGACTCTGTGGATTCTTCCCCAAACCCCAAAAACTTTAACCTTAGACTTTTTACTATTGACCTCACCCCTTTCTTACGAGGTCTGTAGGGGGTGTGCATAAGCACACCAATGTGCCTACCGTCCCTGTCTTATTGTTTATTTTTCTTATATGTACCCATTTCATGTATTCATAACTGTGTATATACTTATACCTATTATCTTATAAGCGATTGACAAATCAAATAAATAAATAAATAAATCATATTCAGACAAATATCAAATGGAGCCAAGGATCGACAGAGCATGTGATTCATTATGTTTCTTCCTGTCATCCCCCAGGCCTTGCCTACAGCCACTGTCAGTTTGCTTCAGACTTTTCAAATTATCTGTCTAGGATCAGTTCTTTTTTTACTGCTTCTTTCCTCTATCATCTGCCATGGCTTCTTCATGCCGCCAAACCAAAAAATAAAATAAAATACCTGAAATAAACCATGTATTGTTTGTGGCTTTCTCTCCTCCCCCCTCCCCCACATTTATTTAAACATCTATGCAACTTGGCTGATTTTGAATAGCTATGTAGGGATAAACATGTGGATACTAGGGTCACCATGATATTTCAAAGCTGTAAAATATATCAAAACTATATCCCAGAAGGAGATAGTGGGAAAGATAATCTAAACTGGAGATGGGAAAGAGCCAAGTTAGTTTATGAACAAAATGGAATCTGGTAGTACATTCAAGATTAAATTCATTAGGATATAAACTGCTCTCAAAATCTTATGTTCTAATAAATTTGGTCTTGAAAGTGCTACCAGACTCCATGTTTATTATTTTTTTGTAGTTTTGTCAAGAAATGTACAAGAAAGTATTCATGTATTTATCAGGTGTTCTGCTTGACATGTTCTCTCACGTTAATAAGAGAAGAAGCTTTGGAAAACAGCACAGTAAATCCTAAACAATCAAGAAATCTGCAGGGCCTGTGGCTTATTGTCAGAATGGACAGTGTAAAGACTGTTCTCATCACAAGATGAGATGTAGCCACAATGTCAATCACAATTCTTTTTTAAAAAGAAAATATTTTTAAAAAGACATTTTGCTTGGTTAGCGTCATTCTTAAGATGCAGTCATAGAGAACTGAAATGGTTTGCATATTACTGAAGTAACCACATTGCCTTATATATTTGAGATTATTTTTTATGGCCAAAACTACCTTGGTTTTTATCCTGCAGCTTGATTATAATCAAGGAGAACTAGAATAAATTTCTCTGTTTATGTAGGCAACAAAAGGGAAAATTGCAAACAAGTCGCTTTTGCAAAATTTTAGGGATTTAGGGATTTATTGGTTATCCAGACAAGCAAGACCAATATGATAAAGGTAGGCGGTGCTTGAGGGGTCTATCTGTATATGTATTTTCCTTCTGTTCAATCACGTCTGATTCTCAGAGACTGCCTGGACAATTCCCTGTAGTTTTCCTGACAAGGTTCTTCACAAGTGTTTTCCTCCTTTTGCCCCACCCCACCACCACTAGAGCTGAGAGAGTGACTAGCCCAAGGTCACTCAGCTGGCTTTGTGCCTGGGATGGGAGCAGAACTTATGGTCTCAGTCTCTATAGCCTAATCCCTTAACAATTTTTAAAATTTAATTTAATAATTAACATGTTGATGTTACAAATATCAACATGGCAGAAATGCTCTTGCAACTAAAGTCTCATTTCTTTTAAAAGTGCAATGTGTGCCTGATACATGTAAAGAAGGGGGTTGGACTTCAATTACACAAGCAATTCTGATCTTTACGATCTCTTGTTTCCTTGTCCTGGTTCTTTTGTGATGAATATCCACTCATTAGTGTTCTTGAAACAAATTCTAGTTGCCTCATTCCCTTAGTAAGACCCTCTAGTTATATAAATAAGTTACTATGGCAAAACTGAGAAGGAAAACATTGCCTCAGATATTCAAAGGTATGTGATGTGTACCCAACGTTTCATCATCCACATCCTGCTGCTAGTCTTGCAAGCTATTTTTATTTCTATCTGGTCTCTTGATTCAGAGAAAACCTCCAAAGGGATTTATATACAATATAGAAATAACAATAGTGTTCTAATATCGATCATGGCATTGTTGGAAAAAATATCCTTCTGGGTTCAGTTCCAAGTGGGGAAAAAGACACTGGAAACATGGAGACTGTTTGGAAGGTTTAATGGTGGACAGAAATGGCCTGAAGCTCCAAAGAAGGAAGGATGATCACATGGTTCAAGCTGAAGGAAGATATCAAGAAGGAAGGGCTGATATGCTGAGAGTGCCTGGGTTTTATACCCTTTGTTGGGATTTGAATTGGAGCTTGTATTTTGATTGGTTGTCAGACTCCAATGGGGCCATGCAGGGGCAACTCTGTAGGCTGTCCTGAGTTCCAGGCTTGGTTGAGCCTTGCTGGATGATGATGCACTGAAAAGGGCTTTTGGCAATTGCTATAGCTTTACCTGGAGATCTTTGTTATGTAAAATATTCTGGCCCAGGCATTAACAAAAGTGGGGGTGAGCTTCTACTTCTGAGGTGAGTTTCTGCTTCTGAGTTTCTACTCTTTTTAGGGGAAATATTCTGCCTTTTTAATACTTCCTAGGATATTTCAATTTTGTAGTAGATGTGTGGTACTAACTTCCTACAATCCATCTTTTCCCCCCCAAAACACATAAGTGTTTTGACAAAAGATTAAAAGGTGATCAGGTCAGGGAGACTTGATGTGTGCTTTTAATTTTTCTGATGCAAAGGGAAAGGCATTGAAAAAGAGGCAACAGAAAAGGATTCCTTCAGTGGCTCCCAAAAGCTTTCAATCATGAAGGTCTAGCAGCCTGGGAAAATTTCAGGATTTTTTTTTTGCTGTATCCAATTATCCATGCCAATTAATTTTCAGATTTTTAATGTACTTTTTTATGAGCTTACAGTCAGGTTGTAAACACAAGCCTCTACATTCTCCACAGCCTTTAAATTACAGGCTGCTCATTCTAAAGGTTATGGTTACTACCTATCTAGCTCTTAGCTTCCAGGGTTTGTGAGGCCAAATTGAGGTTAGTCAGTGTGCAATCCAGGCTATTTAGTATTTTTAAAGTTACACACAATGAGCCCTGGGACTTCTACTCATGAGACCACCAGTGCAACATACCCTGCTTTACTGGGTAACTGGGCAGCATCATTTGTGAGTCACAGTCAGGACTTGGGGTTTGGAGATCTCTTTTCTGCTATCTCTTCAAGAATTGCCTGAGGGAGATGCCCCCTCCGCCATGGAATTAGCAGGGAGTTTTGCTTGGGCCTTAATGCCACAGAGCAGCAAAACAAAAAAAAAACAGAACAAAAAACACATTTTTTTAAAAAGAAGGAAGCTAGGAGCAGCTTTGTGTGGAAGTAGGTGAAGGGGGTAACCTCTATCTAATTCTGAATGGTGTGTCTCTGTATATGTACTTGGGTATGCAGCTAGTTTTACAATACAGATAATACAAACATGCTGGACAATTTTCCCTCCCACCAGACAGAAGTCCAAGATGTGCAGAATTTGCTGGGCCAGCCAGTCTCAAATACAATCCTTACATGAGTACATCAAACTGATTACAATATAAATGATACAAAGAAAGAAAATATTACAATGAATTTCACATTACAATGAATTTCCACCCTCCCCCCATATTCTTTCTAACTGTCTTCTGGGAATGAAAAGAGTCTTTTAATCTTTTACTGGTCCATCTCAGGGTCCTTTCCTTCATGTCTCTGGGTGGCATAGGCTTGGCCTGGTGGTATGGGTGGTCAATCAGGCTTGGGAAGGTCTGCCCCACTCTGGTTCATTGTAATGACTTTCAGTGGAGGCTGGATCCAAACCCAACTCTTGGCTCCAATGGATGGAATATCTCTAGGAGGCAGCATCTGTTTCCACATGTTGCAAGGCTGAAAGACAAAGAACAAGGTCCTCTCTCCCCTTTGCTGTTAATTCTACCAGAAAAGGCATTGTAAAAGGATTAGAGATGGGTATTTGTGTATAGATAGCTTGCAGGCATGGTTTGAGGAGGAAGAAAAATAACACATTGCAGTATAACTGCAGTATTGCAGTTACTAAACAGATAAATCATTTTCAACAAAATGGACACAACAGATGAGAAAGGAAAAAACTGGATTCACATGCTTCAGGAAAAGGATGAACAAATAAAATCATTTAAATACACGGTAAATGCAAGGATGAAACTTTTCTTGCAAATGAACTTAAAACATTCGTTAATAACCTTGGATTTTTCTTAAAAGCACAGAGAGGAAAGAAAATTGAACTCTGTTCCTCATCCAGTCTAATTGGCCTGACCAAACTGGAAGAAGACAATCTCTCTCAGTGTTTTTAATTCTTAACAATTTAAAATTAATATCTTAAGGGATCAGAGACACTTAACAGTTGCAACAGTTATCTCAAGGACACAAAAAGACTTAGACACACAGACGCGTGCATACACACACACACACACACACACACACACAAACAAGGACATAGAGAGGAAAACAAAACTCTGAGGTTTACACACACACTGATCATTCCCACAATAAATCTCTCAGTTAAATTTTAAGGAACAAACTACGTGGTTGCGTAGACAGAGAAAGAGACACAGAAAGAAAGAATTAAAAAAAATCCCATTCTCTACTTATACATTTTGCCTTTTTCTTGCTCAGGGTTGGCATCTGTCGCTCATCCCAAGCCTCCAACAGCTTTCTTGGGGGGTTCTACTCAGGACCCTCGAACTACTGCTTCCCATGTTTTTTCCCCTTCCGATGTGGGACCTTCACACTTTGGCTTAGTTGGGTCAGTCAGCGACCCAGTTTTCAGACAAGAAATACAAGAGCAAGAAAAAAAGGGGAGACTTTGGTTCCTTCCACAAAGTATGTGCACTTCCCTTAAAAAAACCAAAAAACTCTCTCTCTGTCTTTTCGCCATGGTTTTTAGACTGGGGGTAAGCTGCCTGTGCAGACTTCTTCCCTCTCCCCAAAGAAGACACTCTGTGAGACTCTCTGCCCTCCACAGATAAGTACTGGTACTCCACCTCTTTACCTTCAGGCCCACGTTTAGCGGATTTGGAAGAGCTCAAATACAGGAAAACTTGCTTCTCTTATGCAGGCAAGTACTGGCACTCCTAATTTAATATCCAAATTACACAATTACCTAAAATCTTATGGTGTGCTTTTGGGATACACTGGACAAAAAAACAACAAAAATTTTCTTCCCTGCCTTCAATCATAACCCGCTCGGCATTCCCTCTTATATAAAGAATGTCCCACATTCTGATGACCCCCATTTATTTTTCCTGTCCTGATTATCATGGCTCTTTAGAGCTAGCAATAGGCAAGAGGGTGGCTAGAGGCCAAACAAGAAATGAAATCCAGCTGCTATCCAAGAATGAAGCCACTCACACACACTCTCTTCCTTCTTCCCTAACAAAAGGTCCTGTGCTCTGGCAAAACCTCCACACTCTCCAGACTTTTGGCCTTTCTGCGGTTAGGAAATGCACAGAGACCTCTCTCGCACACATGCAAGCATACACATATTTCTCATGCTTTAAATTTAGAATTTAGAGGTACTCACCTTCCTTCCAAGCAGCCTTTGAGCTCAACACTAAAAACTCTTTTAAAACCTTTTGCCCAAATGGCCAAGGTCCAGGAAAACTCACCCACAGATTCAATGGGTCTGTTTGCCGGCAAAGGAATCTTACCTGGGCCTGGTCCATTGGTTAGGTTAGCTTGGAGTCCCATCTGGGTCACCAATTGTTGGAAGAAATATCCTTCTGGGTTCAGTTCCAAGTGGGGAAAAAGACACTGGAAACATGGAGGCTGTTTGGAAGGTTTAATGTTGGATAGAACCACATGGCCTGAAACTCCAAAGAAGGAAGAATGATCACATAGTTCAAGGTGAAGGAAGAGATCAAGAAAGAAGGGCTGATATGCTGAGAGTGCCTGGGTTTTATACCCTTTGTTGGGATTTGAATTGGAGCTTGTATTTTGATTGGTTGTCAGACTCCCATGGGGCCATGCAAGGGCAACTCTGTAGGCTGTCCTGAGTTTCAGGCTTGGTTGAGCCTTGCTGGATGATGATGATGCACTGAAAAGGGCTTTTGGCAATTGCTATAGCTTTACCTGGAGATCTTTGTTATGTAAAGTATTCTGGCCCAGGCTTTAACCCATTAACAAAAGTGGGGGTGAACTTCTACTTCTGAGGTGAGTTTCTGCTTCTGAGTTTCTACTCTTTTTTAGAGGAAATATTCTGCCTTTTTAATATTTCCTATATATATATTTCAATTTTCTAGTAGAGCTGTGGGTGCTAACTTCCTACAGCATCATAATATCATTATAGAACTTTCATTCCAAATAACAGTTGCAGTCCATCAATTAAAACAAGTTTCATTCCAAATGCAGTCCAGCATTGAGTGTTTGTTTTCTGTTCATGGAACATCAGATTCTTTCCCCTTTATTGATATGATGTAAGCTACTCCTGGGGACAATTCCAAATTGAAGGGCTCCTAAAGGAATCTTAATTTTAGCAAGAGAAATGAACTTAGTGCCCATGTAATTGATATGCTTGCAATATCAACAGACCCAGCAAACCCTCATTTTTCAATTTACTTAATTCTTCTAAATATATTTTAAAGTAAAAATAAAAATAAATGGGAAATTAGCATGCTATAGAGCAGGGGTGTCAAACATAAGGCCCACGGCTGCATCTGACCCGCAGGGTGCTTAAATCCAGCCCACGGAGCCGGCCTGGAAATATCAAGGGAGTGCCCCACAGTGCCTCCGGCAGCTAAAATGTGCGGCTCCCTGCACCTCGTTTTCACTCCCCATGGCCTTCTACAGCATTCTGCCTACTGAAACTGGGCCAAAAATGGGCCCAAAACAGACTGAAAACAGGATGACAAATGGACCATGTGGGTGGTTTTCAGCCAGCAGAGTGCTTCAAGAGCCATGGATGGTGAAAATGAGGTGCAGGGGGGCCACGTGTGGACCTCCCATGCTCCGTTTGGTGCTGCAGGAGTCATCTGTCCTGCCACCCCACCATCCCTCCCCCACCAGCCTGTAAAGGAGAATTACAATGCTGATCTTGCCCTCAAAGAAATCTAGTTTGACACCCCTGCTATAGAGCAAAGCAGCAGTCTCTACAACCAACTTTATTTAAAGAATGCTTAAGGGTGCCAGACATACATTTATATTCTTTCCAACTAAGAGGGAATTATTTCACACGGTGTTCACTTGTTCAAGTAAAGGATGAAGATTCATTGAAGAAGTAGAGAAAAACTGAGACTCACTTATTTGCTTTCTAAGAAATGAGAATTTTACACCACTGTGGGAATGCTCTCAAAATATATCTCCCAATCCTAAATGAGACCACCAATATGAAATAATGAGTTGCATCTCAAAAACTGCAGACATGATCCCTTAAGTTCAATTATCGGTTGAATAAATTCAGTAAAATGTTTTGAAACATTTTCCTACTTGTGAAATGAGATTTTCCATCTAGAGAAGTTAATTGCTGGTCAAAGTTTGAAGGACACAAAAACATCATAGAAAATGACAGAGGAAGACCATGTGGCTGGACTGAGAAGCATGATCCATGATAAATAACAGATCCTGTACTTAATGTTCTTTCAAAATTCCTCTTTAGATAACTGTATATGTGTATCATTCCTTTTCCAAAAGGCAGAAATTAATTGCCTTCTTGCATTTCCTGCCCGAATGTGAAAACCAATTTGCTCTGATAAATTTTAGAGTGAAAAGCAAAATAAAAATGCTGGTGGGAAATAGGCAACTTTCTCCAATCTTTAGAGAAGGCCAAAATATTGGACTGATTTACCAAACACAGTGCTTGGGGGGAAGGGACTATATCTCGTAGAATATAACTGGGCTTCTAGAACTGAGGATATGATAAGTAACCCTTGGTGAAACTATTGATTATATAAGAAGTTAAAATTGTTACTCCAAGCATTTGCATTGATTCACATTTGTGCAAGCTCACCAGTGTGGAAAGTAGCTCTTAAGGAACCACATTAGATCAGATCACATACAGAGGCACATGAAGATCTGCAATAAAGAATTCAAAAGCAATGTAAAGCTATCAAGTTCAATTTTATTCTTTGTCTCTACAGGCAATATCAATCCATCATCAGCTTCTTACTGCATGCATTCTCCATACAAACAAACAAATGAAGCAGGAAATAGAATTGATTATTACTAGAAGATTCTTGATATCCTAAATTAGCCTGGCTAGCAGAAAGCAATTGTCTTCATAACCACTGCATATAAGAATTTTCCACAGAAACCTAGAACTTACTCTGTTGTTCACACAAGTTCACAGTGTGAATTCTCCAGGAAATATTATGAAGCACATTGTGAATGCAAATAAAGTTGTGCAGACTTTTCCAATTGACCTGCAGCATGTGGCTTGCTGGAGATTCAAAGCAATTGTTCAGAATCAGCATGATAAAATCAGCTCTAACACTGTCCTTATCCAATTAAAATAGTTTTACTAATCCTGCTCATTATTTCAATTAATCCATAGATGTTAGATTACCATCCATGTCAAGATTCAATCAGATGTTTTTTTTTTAAGTGTTATACTTCAATATGGGCATACTGGTCTTGTCAAGGTGCCAACAAACAAGTAAACAAACCAATCCCAGAATATAAAAACAATGTAAAGTAGTGTGGATTTACCGCTCAATCTTAGCCTACTTCTTCTTTACTTGTGGAAGCCAGTGAATTTCTGCAAACAAAGAGTAAGTTTAAATGGCTAAACTTGTATTGTTCTTTTGGCAAAATTTACGTCAACTTTGTGCAAGGCTTGGAAAAAAAATACTGAAATTTCCATTCCCTGGCTTTGCCTGCAGGGACCTGTTGGTAACAGAAACACCAGATGATCTTGAGGATGATAATAATTTATTTATTTATTTATTTATTTATTTGTTCATGCTTCTATACCGCTCCCTCTCCCAAAAAGGGACTCGGGGCGATGCACATTCAACAATGAAAACAGTACAGGTAACGGAGATGAAATAAATAAAAATCTAAAATGGTTAAGAACAACACCCAACAGAAAGATTATCTAAAATTTAATTTAACCCGAATGATTCAATTGGCTAGACCGGCCTGCTTGAACAACAGGGTCTTAACTGCGCGCCGGAAGGTGAGGATATCCGACATGGCCCGTGTCTCAGAGGGGAGACAATTCCAGAGGGATGGGGCTCCCACAGAGAAAGCACGTAGTCTCGGGGCTGCCAGTCAGCAGTGATTTAGTGGTGGGACCCCGAGCATGGCGACTCTGTGGGAGCATACTGGGCGGCGGGAGGTTGTTGGTGGCAGAAGGCGGTCCCGTAAGTATAATGATGATTGTTGTTATCATTTTAAATTAAGCATTTCCAGTCTGGTGTTCAGTTTGGTACATATGTGCCAGTGGGATTGGCAGTTGCTTAATGACCCATCTTCCCGAACTGCATGCTTTTTTAAACATCTTGTCTATTATTTTTTTAAATAATAGTGAATAAGGGCTGAAGGCATCAAACATACAATATATATAGTAAAAAAGTCAAATAATTACAATGGTTGTAACACCGAAAAAATTCCGGTTTCCAAGATGGCGGACGGGCGCTTTCGCCGGAGGCTCCCCCGGCCTGGATGGTCTACGATGCGAGCCCCCATGTCCCCTGGGTCCCCTCGCCGGTGGCAGAGGTGGGGGAGGACCAGGGAAGACCAGCTGGCTACATCAGGAGCTGGTCGGGGGCTGGCCGGGGCCATGGGGCCGGCGGGAGCGACGGCACTGGCGCGGCGGCCCCGGCGGCCTGGGAGCGGTCTCGGCGGCCTCGGCATGGACGCGATGGCCTTGGAGCAGCCTGGGAGCGGCCTCGGCAGCCTCGGGAACATCAACACTAACACGGAGCGGCCCCAGCGGCCTCAGTGCTGGCGCAGTGGCCTCAGTGTTTCGGGGGTGGCAGCCTCGGAGCGGCCTCGGCGGCCCCGGCGTGGCCGCGGCAGTCTCAGAGCGGCCTTGGAGTGGCCTCAGCGGCCTCGGAGGTGACGGTGATGGCGCGGAGCGGACCCGGCAGCCTCGGAGTGGCTTCGGTGCTGCCGCAGCGGCCTCAGAGCGGCCTCGGAGAGGTCTCGGCATTGGTGCGGTGGCCTCGGAGTGTGATGGTGAGGGAGCGGCGGCCTCGGAGTGGCCTCGGTGGCCTCGGCGTTGGCGTTGGCGTGGCGGCCTCGGAGCAATGGCGCAGTGGCGCGATGGCGGTGGAGTGGCGGCCTCGACGGCCTCGGAGGTTGGACAGTGATGTGTGGCGTCGGGCGTCGGCGCTCCTGGACGGCTGGCAGAGCTGTGGACGATGCCCCCTTTCCCCTTGGGCCCCCCCCGGTGGCAGAGGTGGATGGACCAGGAGGAGGGGCCGTGGACCCCGAGGCAGCCGGAGCCCATCGAGCGCCGCTGGGGAGCATCGAAGGCGGTGGAGGGCATCGCCGGACTGCCGGGACATTGTTGTCGAGGCCTCTGAGTTATTCTAGGAGAGAGCTTTGGACCTTAAGGGATATCCCCCTCTCCCTTAAGTGGCCTTCAAAGCTCTCCAGGACATATCTCAATGACGGATCCTGGGATCCCGAGAGACGGTGTGGCCGGAGGAAGCGCGGGAAGCCCGAGGTTTTTAATTTTTTAGTGGGTTTTTTAAAGGGGTTGGGGAAATCCGAACTGGGTTTGGGGGACAACCCGCGAGAATCTGGGGACAGCCAGGCCAGCACACACATCTGGGGGGGCTCGGGGGGATGTATGCTGGGGGAGCGGACGGAGGGTGGGATGCCGGGGGCCAATTTTATCGGCACGGTTAGTGGGAGGGGCAGATATGGCGGGGGTAGAGGGCCATATCAGGTTAGGGGATCGCGCTGTCGATATCTTCAAGCGGTAGCGCGCTCCGACCCTCTTTACCCTTCCTGCAGACCTGGTTGTCCAGAGCCTCGGGCCCTGAGTACCCGGATGATGTTATGCAATGCAAGATCCGTTGTCAACAAAGCCCCCCTGATCTGTGATTTGGTTCAGGAGGAGGGCGCGGACCTGGTAGGTGTTACCGAAACCTGGTTGGGCCCAGAGGGTGGTGTCCCTCTGAGAGAGCTGTGCCCACCAGGTTTCTTAGCATTTCATCAGCCTAGGACTCAGGGAAGGGGTGGAGGGGTGGCGGTGCTTATTAGAGAGGTCCTTTGTGCTAGGGAGGCCGCTGTCCCTCAGCGGCTGGTTGTGAGTCTCTCTTTGTAAAGTGGGGACAAGGGGTTCAGATGGGCCTTTTGATGGCGTACCTGGCTCCCTGCCATGTGTCATTGGCCCTGCCCGGACTCCTCGAGGTGATAGCCGGGCTGGCGGTTGAGACCCCTAGGCTTTTAGTCATGGGGAATTTCAACCTGCCGTCGCTTGGTGAAACCTCTGGGGTAGCCCAGGAGTTCATGGCTTCCATGACGGCCATGGACCTGACCCAATTAGTTTCTGCCCCTACTCATATAGGAGGACACACGCTGGACCTTATTTTTGTCTCTGGTCAGTGGTTGAATGACTGTAATTTTGGGGATTTAGTGATCAAACCCTTGTCATGGACAGATCATTCTCTTCTTAGACTGGACTTCTGTACTGCTACCCCCCACCGCAGGGAGGCGGAGCCATGTAGATGGTTCCACCCCAGGCGCCTGATGGACCCTGAGCGGTTCCAGAGGGAGCTTGGGCCATTTCCCGAGACTCTGGCTCACAACTCGCCTGGAGACCTGGTAGCCGCCTGGGATAGGTTGGCCACCGGGGCTCTGGACCGAGTTGCGCCTCTGTGACCTCTGACTCGGCACAGATCCCACTTGGCTCCGTGGTTTATGGAGGAGCTACGGGAGATGAAGTGCCGGAAAAGATGTCTAGAGAGTGTTTGGAGGGCTAGCCGCACTGAGTCCGACCAAACACAGGTGAGGTCTTATATTAAGATCTACCTTGTGGCGATAGAGGCGGCGAAGCGTTCGCATTTCTCCACCCTTATTGCATCGGCAGAAAATCGGCCTGCCGCCCTGTTTAGAGTGACCCGCTCCCTGCTTGAGCCGGGGGCGCGGGATGACCTCTTGCAGGGTAGGGCGGAGGAGTTTTCCCGATTTCTGCACAACAAAATTGCTCAGATTCGGGACGGGCTGGACTCCAATTGGATGGTCCCGGGGGAGGTGTCCGGGGCAGGTCTTGAGAATATTATCTGGGAGGAGTTTGACCCTGTGACCACCGAGGGTGTGGACAGGTTGCTGGGGGGGCTGAATGCCACCACGTGTTTGTTGGACCCATGTCCCTCCTGGTTGGTTTCGATTGCCAGGGAGATGACACGAGGCTGGCTCCAGGGGATTATCAACGCTTCATTGAGAGAGGGGTCGCTCCCTACCGCCCTGAAAATGGCGGTGGTGCGGCCCCTCCTCAAGAAGCCTACCCTGGACCCGGCTGTTTTAAACAATTATCGTCCAGTCTCCAACCTTCCTTTCCTAGCGAAGGTTGTTGAGAGCGTGGTGGCACGTCAGCTCCCTCAGTACCTAGAGGAAGCGACTTACCTCGATCCATTTCAATCGGGCTTCAGGCCCAGGCATAGTACTGAAACAGCATTGGTCGCGTTGGTTGATGATCTCTGGAGGGCCCATGACAGCGGGTTCTCCTCTGTCCTGGTCCTATTAGACCTCTCGGCGGCTTTTGATACTATCGACCATAGTATCTTATTGCGGTGATTAGAGGGGTTGGGGATTGGGGGAACTGTCTTGCAATGGTTCTCCTCCTTCCTCTCCAACCGCTCGCAATTTGTGTTGGCGGGGGGGAGAGCTCCACCTCTAGGCCCCTTATTTGTGGGGTGCCTCAGGGATCGGTCCTCTCCCCTCTCTTGTTCAACATTTATGTGAAGCCGCTGGGCGAGATCATCCGTGGTCTTGGGGTGCGGTGCCATCTGTATGCAGATGACACCCAGCTTTACATCTCCACCCCGGACCACCCCAACGATGCTGTGGGGGCTATGTCCCGGTGTCTGGAGGCCGTGCGGAATTGCATGGGCGGGAACAGGCTCCGACTCAACCCATCCAAGACTGAGTGGCTGTGGTTTCCGGCGGCCCGATATAGCCAGTTGACGCCTTCGCTGGCTATTGGGGGAGAGATTCTACCCCCTACAGGGAGGGCTCGCAATTTGGGTGTCCTCCTGGATGCACGGCTGTCTTTAGAAGACCATATTGCGGCCGTCTCCAGGGGGGCTTTTTATCAGGTTTGCCTGATTTATCAGTTGCGGCCCTTCCTGGATCGGGACACCTTACGCACGGTCACTCACGCCCTTGTCACCTCTCGCCTGGATTATTGTAACGCTATCTACATGGGGTTCCCTGCGGGGAGCACCCAGAGACTCCAACTGGTGCAGAATGCAGCCGCGCGGGTGATTATGGGGGCGTCGCGAAGCTCCCATGTGACGCCTCTCCTGCGCGAGCTGCATTGGTTGCTGGTGGCTTTCCGGGTTCGCTTTAAGGTTCTAGTTTTGACCTTTAAAGTGATCCATGGCATTGGGCCAGGCTACCTGCAGGACCGCGTTCTGCCGGTGATCTCCAACAGACCTGTGCGTTCCCACAGGGAGGGCCTTCTCCGGGTGCCGTCGGCTTCTATGTGTCGTCTGGCGGCCCCCAGGAATAGGGCCTTCTCTGTGGGGGCCCCTGCCCTCTGGAATAGTCTGTCCCCAGAGATACGCACCAGCACGGACCTGAGAGCCTTCAGACGTGTATTAAAAACCTGGCTCTTCAAGCAGGCTGGCCTGGGCTGATACAAGATTTTAATTGTCTCCCATTTTAAATTGGGTTTTAAATTGGGTTTTAATTATTTGGGTTTTTTTAATTAGTTATGGGGGAGGGTGGACTTTTAATTTATAACAGCCCAAAATTATTTAATTCATTTTAATTTTTGTATTGCACATTGGGGTAGGATTGGCTGTACACCACCCTGAGTCCTTCGGGAGAAGAGCGGTATATAAGTGTTTGTATAAATAAATAAATAAATAAACTAACATTTAGAATTGTAACTAATACTGATGTAGGTTTGATACATGCTCTCTCATTAGATCTACTGTTGTAGTATATTCCATCAGTTCCAGATTCTCTTGTCTCATTCACATATGGTTTGTTCTCGTGGCCCACCTATCGTCAGATTTCTTGCTTCCTCAACATCTGGTGCGGATCTGGTCCAAGCCACTGAGTCCTCTAAGTTCATGTCACTCTCATATTTTGACAGAAAGGTTTCTTTGATGGGTGTCTTTGTCCACCAAACTAAATAGGTATCATCCAAAATTTGAACCCTGCTCTCCTGCACAAAGGCTTTGCTCTAAACCAAGGCTCCCCAACCCTAGGTCTATAGCACATTACTGGGCCTTGGCTCATTCAGGCTGTTGAAGCAGTGGGTGAGCACACAGTTACACTTGCACAAGTGGCAGGCCCACTGCAGTGGTGGGATTAAAGTGTAATAGTATTTTTTTTACTATCAGTTCTGTGGGCATGGCAGGAGAAGGATACTATAAAATCTCCAGTCAGAGGTGGTATTTGCCTGTACTCTGAACTACTGAAAATCCCTGCTACTTTTTCTCCAGAACTGGTCAAAATCTACTGAATACCACCTCTGGCCACTGCTTCTGCAAATGGAGCTTCACGTGTGCATGCTTGCCTGCTGCTCTTATGGAACAATCCCCTCTGCCCCCCCACCCCCTTTTGCTGGTCCACAGACACAGAAAAGTTGGGGAAAGCTTCTTGAACCACTACCAGCCATGTAGGGATACAGACATACAGATACACACAAACATACATTCATATACATATAGTTTTTGATGTCATTAAACTTAGCCAATGAATTAAATGAGGACCTGAGTGTGCCTTTACCCAATGGCTTCTGTGTTGCAATTTTTTGGCAGTTACTGAGCAACTACCATTATTGAAAGCATACATTATCTAACTTGGAACACACTGCACAACGAAAAAGGAAGGGTTGACTATTGGTACTGAGCAATGAATGTGGAACATGATTTCAATAAAAAAAAGGCTGGATAAAAAAAGTTAAAGAACAAAACATTCTTAAAGGCAAACAGCTGCAAAGCTGTGATAAGGGGAAGGGAAAGGATTTGGGGTTTTTTTCTTTTCTTCCCTATAATGACAACTAAGAGATTTAAGCAAGAAATCAGCAAAAATCCACTTTGACATTAACAGGTATTTAAACTGAAAATAAAATGTCAAAGGGATAATAAAGATTTCTGGATTCTCAAAAACTTTTCAAAGAAGGAAAAAAACAAAAGGAATTAACAATGAAACTTTAACAAGATTCCTAAAAGATACATTTTAACTGAAACTTTGTAACAAGATAAGAGAACCCCAGGAAGAGAAAGTGGAAAAAAGAAGCAAGAACAAACAGTTTTGGATTATTTGGATTACTTGGTGATTTTTGGATTTTTGGCCATTGGATCTAAAGGACTAAAATTAATCGGATGGTTGTTTAAAAGTTTTTAAAATGGTATCACTCTTGGAAGAATTGAGAATGGAACTTAAAAAACAGAAGGAAGATGCACAAGAAGGAAGAGGTTCTTTTGGCTTCGTATTTCAATTTTTAGAAATGGAGATCCTGAACTATGAGGAACAACAAGAAATGCCTGTAGAAAAAGAAGGGCGGGACAAAGAAGAAGCCATTTTCAATGACCAAGTATTTCTATGTGGGGAAAAGAAAGGGAAGAGGAAAAAGAGAGTGAAAAATTCAAGATCTGAAAAAACAACCCAGAAAATTAATTATAACATTAGGAAGAAACAGAATAGAGGATTACAGAAGAGAGAATCAGAATTAGAGAGAGAAGGGGTCAAAAAGGGAAGGGAGAAGAATAGGGAGAAGAGGGAAAGGAAAAGAAATTATAAAAGACAGAATCAGGACATAGAGAAACAGGGAAAACATACAAAACACAGAGATAATGGGTGAAAACTTAATTGAAAGGGGGATTCTGCAAGGATACATAAGATAGTATTGTTATATTAGAAATAGAAATGAACTTTGAAAATATGAAACAAGTGTGATTAAAATGATAGATAAAATACTCATTGTAATGTAATGTAATGTTTAATAAATAAATGAAATAAAGAGAATGAGAGAATGAAATTAGGAAAGGAGGGGAACATTTTAATTATTATAAATGTGTTATAAAAACTTAAGTGAAGAGGAATATGAAAGAAACATGAAAAAATTATGGAAATATTATAAGTGTTCCTAGAAGTATGATATCCTATTGAAAAGGAATGTTAAAGATATCAAAGATTATAACTAACATTAATGATAGAGCTGAATTGGAATAGAATAAGTATTTTATTTATTGTTGTTATATATATAATGGCCTAGGCTGAAATGGGATTTTTAATGTAATTTGGTATTTGAGTTTTAAATTGGGATTTTAAAATTTGGGTTTTAATAATTTATTGGGGGAGGGTATAATTTTAGACAGCCTAAGATATTTAATTCTTTTTAACTTTTATAATTGTAACAAAGTTTTATGGTTGGCTGTACACCACCCTGAGTCCTTCGGGAGAAGGACGGTATATAAATATTATATATATATATTTCTTTAAGAACTTAGTGTGTATTTTAAGAATGTACCATGCAGAATTCGATTGGAAGTTATGTGTTATATTGAATGTTATAATTGTAAAAGCATAAATTGAAGTTTAAATAAGAGTTGAATGGATAAAAATTAAAAGATACAAAGGTGTCACACACCAATTAGTAACTACAGGGGAAAATTTTGTTTAATGAGAAAAGAAAATATGAAATTGAAACAGGACAGACAAAAGTATAAATATGATGACTAGAAAGGTATTGAAACTTAGAAAAAGATATATATAATTAAATTTAGAAAGGAATGAGATAATTAAAAGTGAGATTGAGAAAACTAAGGGAAGGCAAAAATTATTGAGAAAATGTTAAAATAATAATAAAATATGGAATAGAACACAAAGATGAATATGAAATTGAATTTGTGTCTGTATGGAGAAGTGATAACCTGGGACCATGCTATTCTCAAAAAAAGAAAGTTTACTTGTATTATATTTTGTGAAAACCCAAATAAAAATTTTATTAAAAAAAAGATTTTAAAATTCCTGATCTTCTCAGAGCTTCAGAAATCTTGCGTTGCCTGCTTTAGATGTGGACACTGATCAAATTATCATTGTGCCTTGGGAAAAGTTTGTTAAAGACTTTTCAGATCTTCACCTTGAAAGGTTAGTGATGATGAAGTCATGGCCTCAAAATTAATTTTTTAATGATAAACCAAGCTAAAAAAAAATAGAGAAAGTAAATACCAAAGGAACACCAGAGCCTGATGAAAAAAAAAATTTCAAAAGAAATAGAATGAAAATACAGAAGAAATAAAATGAAAACTAGCAATTGAAGAAGGCTACTGTTCCTAATAAGTTCCTAAAAATAAAAAGAATTAAAATATTTCACTTCACCAAACACTGCAGAAGTAATTGAAGGAGAGATTATAGACAATTATCTTACCATTTGCAATAAAACCCCAATAAACTCATAATTATGAAGATTTGTCTTAATAAGCCCCATTATTCAGCATGCAGTAGCTTGCATCATTTGTAGAGTTTAATTGCTTGTATCTGATGGGTCACATGAATATGTCTACTGACTTAAATTAATTAAAATCAGATATTAACTTGTTGTGCATTTTCTAAGGTCTAAAACTCAACATTTCTGGAAATGAAAATTTATTACTGAAATTCTGGGTTTTAGGAAGTTAAAGGTTATGTGGTTGAGTCTTTGACCTTGGAGAGCTAAATGGATAACCAAAAATAACTAATATTAAGACCATATATCATATCACTCCAGGTTGGTTTTTACCATGAATTGAATAAGTCACAACTCAATGAATTCAACCCCAATTACTATAGTTTTGTTCTTTGATTATGAGAGATGAAGAGGCACAATATATAAATAAATGAAATCATGTGAACCGTGCTCTACAAAACACACTGAATAAATGATATGCCTATTTCTTATCCTGACATATCTGCAGATATGAAGCTGTGGAGGCATGTTGAATTAGTTAATATACTATACTGTTAGTTCCAGTAACAGGAAACAGATAACAGATAATCAGAGTTGGAAGGGACCTTGTAGGTCTTCTAATCCAACCCTGCCCAAGCAGGAGACCCTACACCATTTCTGACAGATGGGAGTCCAATCTCTTCTTGAAAGTCTCAAGTGATGGCGCTCCCACAACTTCCGAGGGCAAGCTGTTCCATTGGTTGATTGTTCTCACTATCAGAAAGTTCCTCCTTATTTCCAGGTTAAATCTCTCCTTGTTCAGTTTCCTTCCATTATTCCTTGTCTGGTTTAGAGGCACTTTAGAAAATAGCTTGACCCCTTTCTCTCTGTGGCAGTCCCTCAAATATTGGAACACTGCTATCATGTCTCCCTGGTCCTTCTCTTCACTAGATTAGCCATGCCCAGTTCCTGTAACCGTTCTTCATATATTTTCGTCTCCAGTCCAGTAATGGGATTCAAAAATTTTTACTATTGGTTCTGGGTGTGTGGCTTGGTCGGCATGGTGTGGCTTGGTGGGCATGGAAGGGGAAGGATACTGTAAAATCTCCATTCCCTCCCCAATCCAGGGGAAGGATACTGTAAAATCTCCATTCCCTCCCCAATCCAGGGGAAAGATACTATAAAATCTCATTCCTTCCCCACCCCTCTAACCGGCTTTCCAGCTCCGTTCTCCTGTGCAGGGCAACAAAGGAAGACTTAACTGATCATCTGGGAGTCGGGAGGCAGAAAATAGATGGGGATGGGACCAGTCAGAGATGGTATTCCAAACTACTCAAAATTTCCACTACTGGTTCTCCAGAACTAGTCAGAACCTACTGAATACCACCTCTGCTCTAGTTCCCTAATCATCCTGGTTGCTCTTCTGTGCACTCTTTCTAGAGTCTTGACATCTTTTTTATAGTGTAGTGACCAAAACTGGATGCAATACTCTAGGTGTGGTCTTATTATGGCTTTATAGAGTGGTATTAGTACCTCACAGGCTCCTGATTGTATCCCTCTGTTAATGCAACATTAACTTATTTAACATTAATTATGGGATGGCAAGTTAACAGTAAGAGATGTACAACCACCTGAAAAATGCTACAGTTCTATTCTTAAATCCTTTGAGGTTGCTGTCTTTACTTTGCTTGTAGAACTGAGGAGTATTTGTATTACCACTTTTAATGCACACATAAGCCAGCTTATGGAAAGTCCATATATCAAACCATCATATTTGTAGCACAGTTGGTTGTGTGCATCTGATTTTCTGCATGATATCTTGCCGTCACTTAGGAATTTATGCTATTATTAATGTATAATACATTGATTATTAGGGGTAAAACTGAGAAACAAAAGCTGAATAAAACTAGAGGCATTAAGGATTGCTCATCCCAAATTGCCCTACTTAAAAAAACCTTTCTGCTCTGTGTAAGCATTTTTAAATAACCAAGTTAAAATCTAGCCATGAAGAATAGTATATGATTGAGGTCACACATTGTTTTCAGCCTTAATTTGAATAAACTACAGTACCGATTTTTTGGGACCCCAACACTGAATAAATTATAGTTGGTTGGGTTCATGCAACATGTTGTCCAAAATTATGCTTTAGACACCACAACTGTTGGGTTCATCCAATATGTAAAGTCCCAAAGTCCCAAAGAAAGAAGAATAGCATAAAAATAAAACATACCTAGCATTTTGTGCAAGTGCAACACCACTGGCCTCCAATCCAGAGGCCTCACCATTTTTGAAGACAGGTACCCAGGGAGGAGGGACACATATTAAGCAATGAAGATGGCAATCATAAGCAAAACAATTGAAGCTCCCCCTTTTATCTTTGTTGCATGTGTGATGCATATAAAATGGTCTGAAGTTTGTAGGTGCCTTCTTAACATATTTTTTACCAACCTTGCCACACCTTCATTTTTGCACTGCAAAGTCTAGGTTGATCCAAGCAAAAAGTCTGAAACTAGCCTTTGATTCTTTATATTAATTAATTCTAGTGAATGACTAATTATGAGCCAGGTAAATGATAACACTGATGCACAACAAGTGCTTTGAAAAGCCATTATTACAGAGAATACCCTCTTGCATGTGTGTGTGTGTGTGTGTGTGTGTGTGTGTTTGTGTGTGTGTGCACGCATGAGAATTCTTTATATGCCAGTATGTGAGAGAGAAACAGCAAAGAGAAAAATAGAATGTGTAGTAATGAAATGATCTTCATATTATTTTTCTCTGGTTGTCTGCATGGTACATAATAAGCTGAAATGAGAAATCCAAGAAAGTAGCTTTGTTCTGTGGTATATGAAATTCCATTCAGATGCTCATTTTAAAAAAAGTAACTTGTATTCACAGCATCTTTCAGATGGTTTTTAGTTTATGAGGATTTTATGATACTACAGTATATATTGCTGCATCTGAAAATGATATTTAATCTTTTTCTTAGATTTTGGGATGGTTTTTATAGAAGCTTTAGGTTGGAGAAGTGATTTTAAATGTTTTGCATAGTCCCCATAAAGTCTAGCTAACACACTAAAAGGCTTGGATTAATTTTTCATATTTATTTGCCACCATGCAGCTGCTTATACATAATTATCTCCAATGCATTTCCTATCTTGCACATACTCATCAATAAGATAAAACACTAGATAGCACAGTAACTATTACAAACAAGAAGCAAGCTAGATGATTACTAAACCACTAACAGCACAGAAACAATGAAAATACAGTACATCTTGGTTAGGAGAAAGAAAACAACAACATTTAATAATATTCCATAGTCATGTTGAACCTAAATTGTAATTTTTTGCAGATGTTCACCTTTTTGGTTCTTCATTACAGTAACAGCATATGCTATCTGGTAAAAGGAAAAGGTTTAAAATGCTATTTTAATAAAATTAATAGTGATTCTAATAATATTGAATAAAATAAATAAGAACAAAATAAATCCACAATTTATTCAATGTATACTCCCAGAATTAGATATCTCACGTGTTAATATTTGCATGTTTCCATTTTTGTAGTTTATCTGACATTTAATTTTAAAAAGTCTATATTTTCAGAAAAAAATATACAGAGTTGCCTGCAAAAATATCAGCCTTCTAAGAAGTAATAATGTAATGCACAAATCAGATAATCTTATTTGCAGCATAAGGTTAGGGAAGCAAATTAAAATAAGTTTATTGAATATACAGCATCTGCTTTATAATATTTATAAAATTGGATGTTACAGAGACATTTTAAAACAGCAGTTGGTCTGTTATAGTTTTGATGGTTGCATGTCATCTAAATTGGCGGGGTGCTAGGGGCAAAACCTTGGAGCTCTTTTGCAATGTAAAAGAAATGCATTTTGAAAGCAGCAGGTCCTTTAAAAATTTCTCCAAAGATTCCCCATGGATGCTGCAAGTATCGCTTTCCCCGTGTGAGCTAAAATGTCTGGAGTGAGAAGGAATGCGGTCTGACAGAGGGGGTGGGGGAATCCACTTCAGCCTTGGAGAAATTTAAAGGAGCTGCTTCCAAAATGCTTGTCTGTTAAGTGCCGTGTGTGTGTGTGTGTGTGTGTGTGTGTGTGTATGAGAGAGAGAGAGAGAGAGAGAGAGAGAGAGAGAAAGAAAGAAAGGAGAGAAAGAAAGAAAAATAGAAAGAGAGAGATAAAAATCTGTGCTATTATTTTTAATTGTTCCATTATTAATCATGTGTTAATATTTTACACTGTCCCAACACATAAAGTGATTTTCTTTCTTTTGCCCAGGGCTACTACATATTTTTCAGGGTTTACATGCATTCAATGTCAATAGACCAGAGCATAAAATACACATGCGTTTAACAAGAGTTAAAGGGACCTTGGAGGTATTCTAGTCCAACCCCCAGCTCAGGCAGGAAAACTGAGGATACCAAATTCTGAGTAGAAATCCTGGGAAAGGTGTCAGAAGAGACCTTGGTGTGAACCCTATACCATTTCTGAGAAAGGCTGTCTAGTCTTTTCTTAAAAACTTCCAGTGATTGAGTAACCAGAACTTCTGGAGACATTCAATTACACTGGTTAATTGTTCTCACTGTCAGGAAGTTTCTCCTTAGTTTTAGGTTGCTTCTTGTTTGCATTCTGCTTCTTTGGAATATATATGTGTCTATCATCCCTGTCCTACTGTTCCCATTAATCCATTTATTCATACTCTTTTATTATGTATATACCGGTTTATACTTATATATTTAGAATAGAATAGAATACTTTTATTGTCATTGCATTCTACTAATACAATGAAATTTGAAAGCTACTCCAGCACAGTGCCCCAAACATCACATCACAATCACACTACAGAATATTTAAAATAATAATAATTAAAAACCTAGTCTAAAACCTATCTAAAACATATAGTAAGTTAGATAGTTTTAAAATGCCACTATATACATAGGACTAAATCACATATGCATTGTTTGATTCAAGACAAGTATTGCCTTGGAAAAGAAACTGTTTCTCAGTCTATCAGTCCTCATTTTAACACACCTATAAGGCCTCTCTGATGGTAACAGTTCGAAATATGAATTTATATGTTATGTTCATACTTATACTTGTTTTCTCATACATGCTTGACAAACAAACAAATAAAAAATAAACAAATAAGAATCAGTTTAAGTGTGAAACCACTGCAATTTATTGGAATTTTTTTAAAAAATTGTCCTTGTACTGTCCAAAACAAACATAGTATTATAAAGAAACAGTATGATGTGTTTTTGTTAGTAGTAAGCCCCATTGAATTTATTACCAAAGAAAAGTGACTGTGCTGTCACTTTAAGTCTGTAGATTATTTGGATATATTCTCTTTTTCTTTAAAAATGGTACAAAAAGTTTCATAAAGGATGGCTATTTTGTGGTTTTTAAAATTAAAACACATTTTTCTAATCGTTACACAAGTCTGTTCTCAGCTATTAATGCAAATTAGGGATTTGCACAATTGTTCAAAAAAAAAAAAAAAAAGCTGACAATTCAGCCAGGGAAATCTAAGGACTGTTAAAGAACTCATTCCATTTCAACCCATTAATTAAGACTTTACTGCTACTTTGAATTATTACCACACTGCAAATGATAAATTTCTCTTTTGGCAAGGCAGCAGCTGCCTGCGGTGTAAAAAACAGAAGTAGCAATATTATGAGATGATAGAAGATTTAGTCCAATTTAATGATAAGAGCAAAGCCAGCAGCACTCTGTTGCTGTATCTGAAGAAACCTGAATGTATTCAATCATAATGCCAATTTGAATGGAACATCTTCAGGTATGATGTAATCTTTTTTAAAATAGCAGATGCTGTCTGGTCTCTCTTAAATACATCAGTAGCATGTAATTCAAAGGGAACAGAAAGTAAAAGAGAAGAGACTAAAATAAATCACTGTTTGTTCTATCAATTATTCTTCAAACTGAGGGCTGCTTCAGGCTTCATGAATGGCATCTATAGGGCAATACTCCCAAAAAGCAGACAAGCAGATAAGCTGAAACAAGGAGTAGGGAGGTTATTTAATTTACTTTCAATTCAGTTTAATTAAATGCCAAAAGATATGATTATTCTGTGTTTGATGATGTTTCCCTTCTTTCCACACAAAAATAATAATTTAAGGCTAACTTTGGGGTGGTTGTGGCCTCACTCAAGGCTTTGGGGCACATAGATACATTCAGATCCTTTTTTTAATATGTCCCAAACTTGTTAGATTATTGGTAATAGGACTTGCATATGCAGCTTGCGTTTAAATAGTTATACTGAGTTATTCAAGTTTTGCTTTTCATAGAGATCAGAGCCATGATCTTCTAGACATTTATATGAAAATTGGAACCATTAAACTTAGTTTGAACAGCATGAAAAGCTTTAGAGTTTCTATGAGCTTTGGTTTTCAGTGCAAGCTTTAAAAAGAAGAAACACATGTTGGTGCAAGAGAATATGTGATTTCTCCACACTACTAACATTCCTGCAATTACTTTTTTGTTTTATTTTCTAGACTAGCTTGATGCAGATTTGCAATTTCAGTTATGAGTTATGGTAATAATAGCAGCTTTGTGAAACACAGTTGGCACTTAATAAACATCTGACAAACAGCTCAGTACAATATTTGCCGTGCTTTGGGTATAAATAAGAGATGCATCTGGAAGCTGCAGAAGTAGGAAGCAATAGAAGAATTTTTTTGACAACTATTAGAATGCAGCTATATACTTCATTTGTTTGTTTAGATCAGGTTTATCTCTGCAAACTGTTCTTTGTGATTAAAAATCACTAACAAAATCAACTCACAAAGAAAGAGAAGAATTTAATTAGCTTTGCTGAATCTCAAATAACTAAATACAATGGCACACTTGTTCAATCAATAAGTCATGTACAACTTTTTGCAAACCCATGGTCACAGCAGGATAGGTTCCCAATCCTCCACTGTCTCCAGAGTTTGCCCAAATTCCAGCAGAAGTAACAGGAAGATCTTTTATTTGACACGGAAATAATGATAAAGTAGATCAAGTTGAGCAGAACAATACCAAGATGCTTCTTTAACTCCATCTGGTTCTTATTGTCTCTTTCCCCTTGGCTGTTTCCTTTTACAGCAGGATCTCTGTTAAATATTCAGCTCTGAACTTCAGTGATTTTTACAGTTTTTGAACTGCAACGTCTTTCAAAACTGTTGAAAGCCCCAAAACAAGATAACTCAGGAGAGTCAAACTCAAGGGCCATGGGCTGCATCTGGGCCGCAATGAGCGGCCATCCTGGAATCTGTAAGGGGCTGGGAAATTGTAATGCATGCACAGGGGGCAGCTCACCATTGCATGCAAAGCAACAAAAGAAGTCTGTGGGGCTACATTAAAAAAAAAAAAATAGCCGAGACTTTACAAACTCATGAGATCTTTTTTTTTTCCATGAGAAGTTGGAAGGTCTAAGCTATTATTTTTACCATAGTCCCATAGACTATTTTGTTGCCTTGCATGCGGTGTGGCAAATGGAGCTGGAAAGCAGGTTAGTGAAGGAATGTGCCTGCCCTATAGGGGGTGGGAGGGGTGAGGGTTTGGCATGGGTGTCCTGGCTGAAGGGTCCTCAGGTAAGCCAAGGTGGGGTGGGTAGGGCAGCTCCATACCCACTACCTTGCTTCATCCTCCACCTGCCTTGCTTCATTCTTTATTTTTTGCCATTTCTACTCCTTGCTGGCCGCTGTAATGAAACAGGAGGCTGAGCAATGCACTGTTGCGGCAGCCACAAAACAAGGCAGTGGAGGAGTGGAGGATGAAGCAAGGCAGGGGGGTGCGGAGCCCCGAATCAGCTTATCTGAGCATCCTGCAACCAGGCCATCAAACATCCTGACAACTGCCTCATCTTGTGGCAGCTCCAGCAGCCTGCTTCAGGGTTTTACATGCACCATTTAGCCTCTTGCTGTGTTGCAGCAGCGAACTAAAAGAAGAGGACCAGCGGCCACAAGGGGTCCTGGGTGGGGTTTTTGGAGCCACTGCTGTGAGGTCAGGCAGTTGTCAGTATGCTGATGGCCTGGCTGCAGGGTCCTCAGGTAAACTTTAGGCTTGCTTTGTCTTCCACTCCCCCCTCACTTTGTGGCAACCAGACTGGTGCGTTATTCATCCTCTTACCCCATTATGGCAGCGAGCAAGGAGAAGAAGTGATGAAGAATAAAGACGAACGAAGCAAGACAGTGGGTGGATGTGGAGGATGAAGCAGTACAGGCCACAGTGGAGAGTATGGCTGGTGCTGCCACCATGAAGTGGGTGAGAGAGAGGGGGGGAGGAGAGGGAGGGGGAGAGAGAGAGAGAGAGATCAAACCTGTGTATATATGTGTGTGAGAGAGAGGGAGAGATATATATACAGAGAGATGGAGATAGAGAGACAGAGCACACCGCTGCCAGCCCTGGTATAACTCTCTGACGTTGGATCGGATTGCTCTCTATCTCTCTCTCTCTCCCTCCCTCCCTCCCTCTCTCCCTCTCTTTCTCTCTCTCTTACATACACACGCACACACATGCACACATACACATACTCACATAAGTTGGATTGGATTGATGACTCTCTCTCTCCCCTGCCCTCCCTCCGTCTCCCCCTCCGTCTCCCTCTCTCTCTCTCTCAGACAAAAGCTGAATTTTTCAACTGTTTATAGCAATGCAGTGCCAGGGATTTACTTTGACAGTGTTGGGGCTTGAGGAATGGTCAATCCCCATTCGTGGCATGGTGGAGAAGGCAGAAAGCAATCTCCCTCACTAGACTAACTTGGCAAGGAGGAAAACCAAGCAGCGCCAAAAGCAGCTGAAGGCATAATGGCTGCACTTGCCCATCTCCTGCCTCACCGCACTTCATCTCATGGGATGAGCCTCCCACCCCCGCTTCACCCACCGGAACTTCCTGAATTCCCCCCGCAAGCCCACCTGGCTGCCACAGGCACCACCCACATGAGTGACATCAAGCTGGCCCTGCCCCTGGCACGCCCAATCGGCCGTGACCAACCTGGCGTCTCCCCTCCTCCCCCAGCCCACGGAGGGCAATCACAATGCTGATCTGGCTCTCAATGAACTCCTGAGCTAACTCATTATTTTTTAAAAAGTAGGAACCTCCCTCCATTATTGCCCTAAATAAATGCAGCTGCTGTCATCACAATGAATTTCATTCAATAAAATTTCTTTTTACTAATAATGATAATCCACAGACCATCCTTCTTTCAATTCAGCCAATAGAATTAATCAGGAGTTAGGTAGCATACCAATATAATGATAGATAATTTTAAATTATTCTTTTTAAAATCTCTTTTGTTTCCATAGAAAAGGTAAGCCCTGTTTTATCAATAGCTCTTTCAGAGCTGTTATTATTATGGTTGGTTGCAGTCATCCAGATTTTAGACAAGATTTGGCATTTTTCTCCACCTATCAAGTCCTTCCCAAAAAGATGGGATAGACAGATGTTATTTGATGGTATTAAAGGTCTTGTTGTGGGATATAAGCTTTTGCAATAAAGCTGCCTTTTACAATTGACTCATTGCAACTAATTTTTGTCAGTGCCAATGTATTCAAGCAATGCTGCAAATGTTTTGGGATTACACCTAAGGCACCTTGGCTTTTTCTTGCCATAGTCATTCTATTTGTAGCCTTTTATATTTTGTGGTTTTCTACAGTTTTTTTCCTTCTCTTCTGCTGACTCCAGGTACTACCACATCCACTATTCAGATTTTTATGTCTTTTTTTATCGTTAAATCTGGGTATTGTATTGCAGATGCTTGTCTGCTCTAAAATCCCAGGAACTTTAGCTTCTTCATTTTCTATTACTTTGTTTATTTGTGACCCCCATCAATTTTTTGCTTGCAGGCAAAGGGTATTGCTTGCAGATGCTATACACATCCAATGTAGCAATACTATTGTTGCATTGTCATGCTGTTGTTTGTAGTCAGTTTGTGTGATCTTCTTGCAGCACCCAATTAGGTGGTCCACTGTTTTTTCAGTTTCTCTGCAGAGACAACATTACCTCTCTTTTGCCATCTTCTTAATTCTAACTTTACATGCATTTATTCTTAAGATTCAGTCTTATGCAGACAGGATTAGCCCCTCTGATGAGCCATGGTGACACAGTGGTTAGAATGCAGTTCTGCAGGCTACTTCTGCTGACAGTTGGCTGCCTGCAGATCGAATCTCACCAGGCTCAAGGTTGATTCAGCCTTCCATCCTTCTGAGGTGGGTAAAATGAGGGCCCAGATTGTTGGAGGCAATATGCTGACTCTGTAAACCACATAGAGAGGGCTGTAAAGCACTGTGAAATGGTATGTAATCTAAGTACTTTTGCTATTGCTGTCTCTTTCTTCAACTTTTCTGTTCTTAGCCATTGCCATGTCTTGTTTTATATGATTTGTCTGCTAGGGGTATGTGTGTGTGTGTGTGTGTGTGTATGTACTGGCCATATAATAGTTTGCCTTGCCTCTTTTCTGTTCATTTGATCTTTCTTATAGGCCAATTTGGTCTTTCCAGTATTCAGGCATCTTCTTAACTATATTCTTTAGATATTCCTCAACTGCCTGGTGTACTTGAAATATTCCATTCCACCTACTTTATGTTCCTTGGCAAATAGAGTCTGTCAACATCGCTGGGTGGATGAAAGGCATGATTCATTGTCACTATTTTTCTGGTCTTCCATCCAGGGCTTTTAATTCTGGTTGAGTCCAGTCCACTATTCCATCTATGTATCTAATGACTGAAATTGCTCAGATGTTGATTGCCTTGATGGTATTTCCTTGATGGGAATCCAAATTTAAGTTCTCCTTCACTCTCATGATATATTCACTTCTAAGCTTCTCCTTGACTTCAGTTGTCTTCATCCAGACACCTGATATTATTTTCTTAGGCACCTTAATTCCTTCAGTTTTCACTATTTTTCCCCAATTGACAGCAAGTTACTTTTGTCCAATCCAAATTTCATTGCACTATCTAGGTTATATATATGGACAGTGCTGAGCAGCAATTCTTTTTCAGATCTTTTTTTTCCCCCATATAGCTTCAATATTATCCATGTAAAGGAGTTGGAATACCCTGTTTTTGATGTTTGATAGTCATGAATTGAATTGTTTTGCATTTTTGACCAAGGAATCAATGCAATAACAAAGAGTAATGGTGATAATGAGCTTCCTTGTAATACTCTTATTTTGATATTAATCTCTCTTAGTCTATCCCCATTATTGTTCACCATAATAGAATGGCAATATTTTCTACATTCATGTTTAAATTGCAAAATTTTGGACAAGCAGAATTCACAGAGTTTTCACATTCGAATGCCAGAAAGAAGAAAAGTATTGTTTCCTGCCTATACATGATAGAGAAGAATCACCCCCACCCCCTCTGTCAGATCGTCCTTCTCATCTCAGACATTTTAGCTCACACAGGGAAAGCGATACTTGCAGCGTCCATGGGGAATCCTTGGAGAAGTTTTTAAAGGGCTTGCCTGCTGCTTCCAAAATGCATTTCTTTTACATTGCAAAAGTGCTCCAAGGCTCAATTCACTCCCACCCCCTCTGTCAGACTGCACTCCTTCTCACTCAAGCACTATAACTCACATGGAGCAAGCGATACTTGCAGCGTCCAAGCCTTTCTTCCTTTCCCTCAGGGAGAAAGAGGATGTGGAGAACAGAAAGCCAGGAGAGAGGTCACAAGTGAGCAACCAAGCGACCAAGTTGGGGGCGTGGCCAGCAGGGGTTGCCACCGGTTTGGCAACCTACACAAAATAACCACTACCGGTTTGCCCGAATAGGTGAGAATCGGTTGAATAGCACCTCTGGTTCTTAGTCACAGAAACCATCAGGATGAGTTTGGGCTAATCATACTCATTCAGCACACTATTTTTTTTATGAGGAAAATAGTTGGAGATACTGTGCCTTGAGGAGTACCAAGTAAAGGTGATGTGTCAATCAATCAAAAAAGAAAGAAAATATATTGGGAGCAAATCTAGGAATTGGGAATTATGTTTGTTTGCATCTGAAAAAGATTATCATTCATGAAATAGTGTTCTTTTGGCTTTCAATATGAGATAAAGTGTTCCCAATGTGATCCACCTCCGTGTGGAAATCAAGGCATCATGATCCAGCTGAGCCAAGAGGAAGGCTTCTATGGGAGATCTCAAAGACTACAAGGAAGCAGGCAAAGCTTCAGAGTCAAGTCCTCATCTTTGATAATACATTTGTAATTTTGAAGCCCCAAATGCCCCTATCTGGCTAGAACAGTTTTCCTTAATGCAAAAAATAAACAATAAAAAAAAATACAGAGAAGCCAGGTTAAGAATCAGGAGCAGAATTTTTAGATTCTTCTCTTGCTGTTAGTCAACTGAGTAGCCTTAGAGATCAAAATGATAAATAAATGAGTTTTCTTTTGTCATGGAAAACCTACCACAATCATTTTATAATTAATGTTATTCGTTCTCTAGAGCAATAGTGAATGATTGGCAGAACATTATAGGAACATGCCTGATACAATAAAGTTTGGCAGCTGTGATTTTTTTCTAAAAATCAATGGGCTTAGAAATCTAAGGACTATTGTCAATGTTACTCTCTATTAATTTAGCTAATGCTTTTAAAAAGCTAACTAAAGTAATGTGAATACCAAGGTCCCTTGTGGCAGTAAACATCTTAAATCAATTGTACATTGAACAAGTACAGATGCTACTAAGTAAAAACAATAAGCAAAATTCCAATGAAGTTTAACCCAATTAATGCACGAACGCTCAGCACATCTCTAAAATGAAGTTGCTTCATTTGCAGCATTAACTGTGAAGATGGTGATTATTATATTCTCCTTCAGCAACAAAATAACTATCCTTTCATGAAGAAAACAAGCATATAATGCTGGAAAACTGGCATTTTTAGATGCCCATGGAATCAGTTTTGTTGTATGAACATAGGATTTTAATACAATCTTTTTCAATTCAGACTTCCATTTCCTGAGAGTAGGATTCATAGCAAAATCATAATGCTTCTATTAATTTTTTTAATGGCTCCAACAACAGCTGTCAGGGTTGTCTTATCTGGATGCTGAACTTCAGATCTTTATTTCTGAGAAAGTCAATGTTAAAATCTATTGCTTAGTACAAAGGACTGCAGCTTCACAAACTGTCTCTGCAATACAGAATCTGTAAGTTGATGACCTCAAGGAAGCAAGAAAATAGCAATGAAAGGAATGAAATCAATTTCAATGCTAGGCCAGCCAACCATTTTTTCCTGGCAAGAGATATGGGCAGATCATGATGTCAGAGTCAAATGAGAGGCTGACAAGTTTTTTTCATATTTTTTCAGCACACCAGTATACAAGAAATCATCTTTGATTCCTCTCAGTAATATACTTGGTTCCTTCCCCTCATTCTGAAATTTATATTTTCAGGGTTCTTTTTTTTTTTTAAAGTTCTTCTGCTTAGGAGAGATTACCCACTCAGAAGGCATAAATCTACTTTGATCTTTCAGCAAGTAACCTTAAACAAATGTAACACCATACTGTACTATGATTTTATATTACACAAGGGGTCTTTAAGTTCTTGTACAGTCATCTCTTTTCTTCTTTCTAATATACTTTTTCTGAGCTCTCTCTCTCTTTTTGCAACAAATCATGGGTTACCATATTTTTGACTGGACAAATTATGGAGGGTAATAGCCAGGGGTGAGATTCAAATTTTTAACAACCGATTCTGTGGGCGTGGCTTAAGTGGTGGGTGTAGCTTGGTGGTCATGTGACTGGGTGGACATGGCTTAGTGGTCATGTTATTGGCTGGGTGTGGCCAACTCAATATCACTCACATCAAGGCACGCATCACCTCGCCTAGCCTTTCATGACTGTGGGGATGCTGCAACAGTCGTAAGTGTGAAAAATGGTCATAAGTCACTTTTTCCAGTGCCATTGTAACTTTGAATGGTCACTCCACACAAGCAATGTACCAGCAAAGGAAGGGAAAAAACCTCCAGAGAAGTTCCTGAGACAGGAAGTCTAGTCCTGACAAGAATCTAATAAGGGTTAACAGAGAGGCAGTTTTTGTAAACAACACCAGAATGTTTCCTTCCTGCCTTCCTTACAGGATTAGGTCCGTAATTTCTTCTAACAACTGGTTCTCCGAACTGCTTAGAATGTTAACCACCAGTTCTAGCGAATAGGTGCAAACTGGTAGAATCCCACCCCTGGTAATAGCCATATAAACTAGTACAATAATGAAATCATGATCAACTCATACTCTTTTTGTTCTGGCTTTTATTTGGCTATTTTGAATGAAAAAGGATCTCTGGAAAATGAGACAGTCATGTAAAAGATTGTTGCTCTTGGCTAAATCAATGGTGGGTTCCCACAATAAACCATGAATTGTAGGCCATTGTTTTATGAGTAAGCCATAATTGTCTGGGCTCATATGTTGTGCGATGGTAGAAAAATGCAGGTGACAAACAGAACATATCTGAATCTCCAGTAAGATTCTATAAATAAGACACAGAGATTGCACAATACAATATTTAACTTAACCTTGTCTTCCTTTTCATTTGCATTAATTTATGACACTACCACAAATCTTGAGGCTAAATAGTGGCATAAATATGTTATTTTTTCACTTGTTTCTTGAAAGGAAGAATAATGTGCTGGTTCACATAGTATTAAATCACATATAATGGTTAATAAGCCATAATGGTTGAATTCACACATTTTACTTAGGCTAATAAATGTGATTATATTTGGGTTGGGTTAGCCTGATGTGAAAACCAACTCAGTATTACTTCTATTTTGTTGAACTGCATATTTAGGTAAATCCTTGCTAGTCTGTTAAGCTAGCAATTTCATTACTTCAGCTGTCCAGCATGGTTTCTGAAAGTCTCTGAATCTGTTAACATCTCTGGCACAGTTCCCTCAGATACTATGTTCAAAGGATATTAGTTCTTGCTTCCCACAATGATGTCTGTAACATTCCATTCTACATTTGTGGATTTTTGTTACATGCTTGTTCTTCGCAAATGGTCATTAAACTTCCATTCTTTAATCTCATTTCTGCTACAGATTACATTTTCATTCCAAATAAATTGCTTTCCTGTGCCAGTAGCAAGAAGGAAGTTACAAAATTTTTGAGCAGCTACTACTCATTTAAAAATCTATAATTTGCTCTTCAAATGCTTATTTTCTGATGTGATGGAGAACAGGATTAAATAAAAAGATTTCAAATAGTTAGGATTATACATAAAAGATAAGATTCGCATCACCAAACCCTCTTATATCCATAATTAAAGTTATGTTTACATTCTGGCAACTTTAAAAAAGTGGTCAGAACTCTGAATTGCCTGCACTGAAAAGGGGTTGACATTGATTAGAAGGTGAGTAGTGGAAAAGAATTTAATTTCTGTTTCCATCTACTCATAAAGGCCTTAGCTGAAAGCAGGAGAGTTTTCCACTTTTTTTAAAAAAAGGAAATAATGAGATCAAAATAAATTCTTGTTTTTCATTTGATAATTTACTTTTATCCTTCTGAAGGTCAGAATGAAGACAAGCATAATATAAAACCATGTCTCAGTGAAATCTTTAGCTTTGGGTTTTTACACTTAAAATGATAGATATAAGCCAATAAGTCATTAGTTGGCTCAGCTATCGTCTTTGCTCTGCTGGCCTGTTGTAAACAGAGAGTATGAGCAGATTTACAAGCATGAGCAAATAAATTATCTTTTGCTCTTGCCGGAGGCTGAATTCACTGCGCTTAGACTTATTTAGGCTATTTAGTGTATTGTGTGAATCTATCATATCTTTCTCTGTTCTATTGTCAAGCAAACCATAGCTAATGAGCTTTATGAATCAACAGGGAGACATGGGATGCATGGATTCAGGGACAGTATTCCAAATTTACCATATAATATATATATATATGAATCTTTGGTAATTCGGGTTTTCTCCCGCGTAAAATTGGAAGTATCTAGGCGAAGTTTCGATGAAGTCTCATTCATCATCTTCAGGCTTGTGTCTTTGGCTTTGTGCTTCTCGGAGAGTAACTCTGAGAAGTACAAGGCCGAAGACACAAGTCTGAAGATGATGAATGAGACTTCATCGAAACGTCGCCTAGATATTTCCAATTCTACGCGGGAGAAAACCCAAAGAACCAAAGATATATATATATATATATATATATATATATATATATATATATATATATATATATATATATATATATATAATCTTATTAACTACCCATCTCCCTTGCAGAGGGATACATCATTGGACACTATAAGGGAATTTCAGGACTATTGAGTTTTTCAATCTTAGCAACTTTAAGATGGGCGGACTTCGACATCCAGAATGTC
This sequence comes from Bungarus multicinctus, assembly GCA_023653725.1. NCBI lineage: Eukaryota > Metazoa > Chordata > Lepidosauria > Squamata > Elapidae > Bungarus > Bungarus multicinctus. Next base: position 26,603,723 of record CM042840.1, read on the forward strand.
TGCTTTGATGATGCTTATCACTCTGATGAAATAATTGGATTCTGCAGATGCTGTTGGGAAAAGGCTGAGAAAAACATAAGACCATGCTATAATTTACCTGATGCTTATTTAGATAACTCCTCCCTCATAAATCTAATTATGTTTAAATAAATATAGGCTGTCTGTTGACTAGAGGTCCTACCACATTGTGAAGTTGTCAAATTGCAAAAGATTAATGCAAGAAATCATTGTAATGTAGCTATTAAGGGAAGAAACATGGACTAAAAGGATCAGAAAAAGAGAAGTATATCTCTATCTGTTGCATCATTTCAATTTCACGCAAGACCTGGTATAGCATTTGGAAATTTGATACAAAAATACAATTTGGGATACAGATGTTGAAAATGCCAAATTAAAAGCAGATCTCTAACAGAAATTATGAAAGCCTTTCCCACCAGCACTAGTGATTTGCCAATTGTGACTACCATCCATGGAACACGAGAAATGATACTGGGTTAGAACAATAGAAATGTCAACAAGGGAATAATGTTCACTTGGTTAAGCTACTGGAATGGATAATATCACTGCAACTAATGTTTTGATCTTCACTGTCTGTTTTAGAATAGAATAGACTTCTTTATTAGCCAAGTGTGATTGGACACACAAGGAATTTGTCTTGGTGCAAATGCTCTCAGTATACATAAAAGAAAATATAAATTTGTCAAGAGTCAAGAATCATAAGGAACAATACTTAATAATAGTCATAGGGTACAATAAGCAATCAAATCATACTAGGAAACAGTAAGGCTACAAGCGACAAAGTTAGTCATACAGTCACAAGTGGGAGGGGATGGGAGATCAGGAGTGATGAGAAGATTAATAGTAGTGCAGACTTTGTAAATAGTTGGACAGTGTTGAAGGAATTATTTGTTTAGCAGAGTGATGGCGTTCGGGAAAAAACTGTCCTTGTGTCTAGTTGTTCTGGTGTGCAGTGCTTTATAGTGTCCTTTTGAGGGTAGGATTGAAAAAGTTTATGTTGGGATGTGAGGGGTCTGTAAATATTTTCACAACCCTCTTTTTGACTCGTGCAATATACAAGTCCTCGATGGAAGGGAGGTTGGTAGTAATTGTTTTTTCTGCAGTCCTAATTATCCTCTGAAGTCTGTGTCTGCCTGTTGGGTTGCAGAACCAAACCAGACAGTTTTGCACATGATGTATGATTAAAATGTAGAGTCACAGCTGATGATATGAATCAAATATTTGCTGTTACCATGAACTGATTAACATCAATGATTTTAAAATCAAACTTGCATTTTAGTAGTGGTAGTGCTAATATTCATGTTAATACTGTAAGATCACCAATTGCCAGTTATTTTTTCCTATTATTATTTATAATTTATTAATGATTGCCAATCATAATAGTCCTTTAACTGCAATAATTCAGTGATTGCAAAATACTGAGCTTGTCAGCTGGAAAGCTAACAACACAGACCCGAGTCCCACGCAAAGGGATGAGCTCCTATTACTTGCCCCAGCTCATGCCCACCTAGCAATTTAAAAGCATGTAACTGCAAGTAGATTAATAGGTACCACTTTGGTGGGAAGATAATAGTGTTCCGAAACACATCTTGAAATATTCTTAAGAAAAAAAACCGTTTTTTAAGAGGAGTTAGTTTATATCTGAGAAAATAACTTCATAACAATACCTCTGATACATGGAATTATAAATTAAATACCTATCATATCAATAATACACCCATTAGTGAGTGACAATATGAATAGAATTACAAGTATTTCTTATCCTAGGTATGTCATTCTAGTATAAAATATAGTTAACAGGGAAAAGGGAGGAAGAAAAAGTATTTCCCATTAAAAGTACTGAATATATAAGGAGCTGGATAAAAGAAATATGAACAAAAAGACAACTGCACAAAGGGAAGAAAAGGTAATCATAAATAACTAGATATTTCATGCAAAAGAATGGAGGACTAGTTGATATAATTGAAGGAAAGTGAAAATAGTTAATTTTATAAACTTAAAAAGAATGAAGAGATGGGAATCAAATATATCTACAGAAAGATTAGTTAAGTCTGGCTAATGGGATTGAATAAAAGAGAACAGCAAGATGTGTGATGATTGTAGTCAACATTTAAATGTATTACAGTCTTTGACCTACCATGATTCATTTAGCAACCACTCGAAGTTTCAACAGCACCCCAAAAAGTACTGATAACTTGCAACTGAGACAGCATCGTCATCAGGCATGTGATAACATTTTGAGCCTTTGGCAACCGGCTATATTTACAATGGCTGCAGCATCTCAGAGTTATGAGATCACCAATTGTGACCTTTCCATTCAAGTCAGTTTCTGACAAGCAGTCAAGGAGGCAAGCTGGATTCGCTTCACAACTTTGGCACTAAAATTGGGTGAAACTCAGGTCACATTCTCCTTGCTTTAGCAATGGAAATTCTAGTCTCATAAGTCAAGGGCTACCTGTTTAGCAGGAGATCCAGCACATGTGGAGCATAGGTACTATTTCTTATGCCTTTCAGTACACTGAAGAAAGAAAAATGAAAGTCCTGAGTAAATTATAAGTTAATGAGCAGTTACTAACATCACTTATTTGAACCAAATGTTTCCAGTTGTTGAAAATACATGAATATTTTTAATGTATTCAAATGTATGATGCATCTCACATTTTGTACAATATTCTTGTCATGGAAATATTTGTTTTTGTGCAATGACATGCTTTAACCTTTGGAAAAACCTTTAATTGCATAAGCTGATCTGTGTCTTTATCAATGCTTATTAAAATTAAGCACAACCACATCGCCAACAGATTTTTCAGTGAATTATTCCACTGATCTGCTTCAAGATTACAAATAATACATTCTGAAAGGCAAATGTAGAGGGTCATCTATGTAAGCAGCTGGAAATTATTTGATTTCAATGTTTCTGCTGTTTCCTTTTTTTAAAAAAAACAGATTTCTTTTCAGTAGTATTGGCAATGCTTGTGAAAATGCATCTTGAAGAACTTCAAATATATCAACAGATCCTTTCCACATGAAATTCTTTAAAACAAGAATAAGTGAGATTAGATTAATTCAGAAGGCTATCGAAAATTTGTAAAAGTGAAAAGAAAAAACATGCATTCAGCCATTAAAGACACACATTAAAGGTACTCTAATGTTTTACAAATCCAAAAATGCCATATAGGACAAGGGTCAATGCCATATAGGGCAAGTTTAAGACTTGTAGACTTTAATTCCCCGAATTCCTGAGCTAACATGACTGGCGGAGGAATTCTGGGAGTTGAAGTCCACAAGTCTTAAAGCTGACAAGTTTAAAGACCCCTGATATAGGATGACAACAATTAAGCATCCACAACTCCAAATGATCCTGTGAAATTGAATTATGAACAACCTGTGATTTTGAAAACTAGCTTGACTCAATTTTCAAAACTAGCCTGAGAATTCCATTTTTTTCAGAAATGGCAGTAATAAATACCGCAATTCAAAGACCTGCAGCAAAATTACAGAAAGATATCTGACTACAGATTTTCTGTTATTCAGTAAAAATGACTTAGAGAATAAAACATCAAGAGCTCAGCATCATACGGAACATCTTTAAATTTCTCAATGTGAATTAAAGTCAATACAAGATGAAACTCATGAGTTACTGTAAAGCTCATTAGAAAACTTGGGCAGAAGGCATTTATCCTTAATGCTCCGGCACAATTGCCAGGCTGAAGGAAAAAGTAAAAGATACATCAGGAACTTCATCTTTTTATATACCTTAGTAACAAAGATGATTCTAACTTTTCTCTGTTCCAGTGTTTCTCAACTTGAACTTTTAAAATGTATGGACTTAAAATTCCCAGAATTCTTCAGTTAGTAGAGAATTCTGAGACTTGAAATTCATGCATCTTAAAAGTTGCCAAGTTTGAGAAACAGTCTCTATTCAATCATCATTCTGACTGTGGCTGATTTACACATAGTTAAATAAATCCTTTGTTTTCAGCTTGTCAAGATAAGTGAATTCAGCCTGTTTTACTTGATGTTATGTGTGATTCAACATTAAGTCTCAGTCCTATAAAACAAGTAACAACCCAATGCTCTGTGTTTCTGGGAACTGGAAACAGCAAAATCATTAAAACATGGGAATGTGGATTGAATGATTTATTGGAAATGCAGTTTTCCAGAATAAAATATTTTTGTTCTTAAATTATGTCCAGAAAGACATTCCAAGTACTATATTTGTTGAAAATCAAAAATTGTATTATTTAATGGGATGTACAAAATTATTTTAAAAACTTTATAATAGTCATATGTTTAGTCAATGATATTTCTGTTTAATGACAGCATACATTAGAACCAAATATTTATATCCAAAAAACATCTGGAGCAATTCCAAGTTAGACCAGAAGGAATTAACAGCATGAAAAAGATATGTTAATTAGATATGTTAATTAGTGTTAAAACATTGAAGAAAATAAAGACATCAGTCATTAACAAACTTTCTCCCCCATATTGCTCTTTTCTGTACTAATTCAGCAGCCGGTTTCAAACAGCTGCCAGGATATTTTCTGTTAAACAGATGAAATGGTTAAAAGAAGACACAAGCAGTTATTGCAAAAATACAATTGATTCATCTTGAAATCTTTACATACAATTATGACTGGAGGCTTTTTGTGGTATTTTATCTTAAAGCTTTCTACAACATGAGATAAACAGAGCACCTTTCATCATGTTATTGTAGAAACAAATTTAAATTAAATACAGTATATGAATAGTGACAACAAGTTTTTAAAATGTAGTTTTAATGCACTTTTCCTTAAAATCACATTTGACCCAAAGAATTAAGACCACTTAGATTTAGCCAGTAACTGCCTCTACACATTCTACAGCCCAGATGCTATGTAGCGAAGGTCCCTAATCCCATGAGTTATTTGGGATTGCAGGATACCGTCTCCAGCTCCATTCTCAGGGAGAGAGAGAGAGAGGAGAAAGAGAGAGGGAGGGAGGGAGAGAGAGAGGGAGAGAGAGAGAGAGAGAGAGACTTTTGGCTTCATGCAAGGAAAACAGCAGAAGCAGTAGAAATCTTTCTTTCTCTCCCCCAAACTCTACCAGAAATGAGTCTTTGTGAGACTTGTCATGCTGGCGCAGCCTCTTGGAGAAGAATGCCATGCAGGGTCCCAAAAACTCATTTCTGGCAGAGTTTGGGGGAGAGAAAGAAATACTTTTGCTGCTTTCCTTGCGTGTAGCCAAAAGCAGTAGAAGAAAGAAGCGCAAAGAAGCAGCCCAGTAGCCAGGCGAGGTCCGTGGGGCACATGGGGCAAGTTCTCGCCCTCCACCCTTCCCTCAGTATCTTGTGTTGTTTGCAATGCAAGCAACACAAACCTTGTGTTCCCGCAGGCCATATGGGCAGCGCAGCCTTGTACTCCTGCGCAACCTGGATTAACTGCTTTAGGGAGTGTTTTGGGAGTGACATTTCTCTGCGGACCACCAAAATTTTCTTGCAGACCACCAGTGGTCCCAGGTCCACTGGTTAGCAACCACTGCTTTGGAGGACAATGTTAGATTTTTTATTTCCCACTAGCAACTTTCCCATTAGCAGATTTTTAATCTATTTGACCAAATAAAGTTTTTTTTCCTTACAAAATATAAATCCTAAGACTCCAGGAACACCTGGAGCTAATTGTTAGGGCAGTGTTTCATTTTGGAAATATGGTGTTTCATTTTGAAAAAAATTATGAAAAGTAAATCCTGAGACCTATGGAACTTGTTTGCAAATCTTTAAAATGAACACCTGGTCCTAGTATGGGACCAGATGTGGCTGTATTTGCAATAAGATCTTGGGAAAGATATAGCTGTTTTAAAAGAGTTGCAGACAGCTATGGCAGTCACACTCCCATGTGCTCCAAGGTTACTTTTCTGGAATTGAAATTAAAGTTTTACTAGCCTTTGTTTGCTTCTATGAAACTTGCTCTGCAACTTTGCTCTATAGTTTAACTAGAAGGTTTAAAATAATTAAGAACCTTTAAACATCACCATGCTAAACCAAAAATTGACAAAGTTTCCATGGTTTTTTATTACATAATTAGTGTGTAATAATATTTTCATATATTTTTGTATACAATTTTTAATACAAAAAAATTACTGCTTTTTTGACAGTTATTTATATTAAATTATTTCTTAAATGTTCCTTTTAAAAATTATTCTGGAGTTTAACAGGTTGGATTTGCAGAAATATTGCATTTATCTGCTTGTTAGTTGCTTCCAGTTATGAATTATTCTATATTTAAGACTAATTTCTACTGTTTATTTCTATTTTCTCTTCTATTTCTACTTTCAATTATTTATTTACACTTGTAATTATGTCAGGATGATAATTTTAAAAATTGTTTATATTCAATGTAAATAATTTTAATGAAGGTTACGTTTGAGATTGGTTAAAAACTAAGCATGAAATGAAAATTTATTAATGCAATGTTGTTAACAAAGAAAACTATTTTCATTGCTTAGAGGCCTCCTTAAGCATCATCTTATAACATAGAAAGAGGCTGTCACAAGCGTCTTCCAACTACAAACAGTAGGCCAGTTTTAAAAGCTAACTAAGCTTATGCTTGATTAGCATGTGGATGTGTAATCACCAAGGAAAACAAGATTGTAGCTTACCCTTGGGAGAAAAAACATCCTAAAAAAGGCAATAGTAAACTGTTTCCATAGTATTGCAACGAAAACAATATAGTTTTGTTCCAGGTTGTCATTTCTAATTGACCTTGACTCAAAGCTGCCTTTAACTTCAAGGATAGGTGAAAAGATTTTGTGACCACAATCAGGACTTGCATTTCCTAAGTAAAACTTATCCAAATAGGCTAGTGCAATCATCTCAATTCAATAATCAAGTATGATTTAAAATTATGAATGGGAATTTCTGAACAACAAATTCCAGTCTTATTCAACTTCTGCTAAGATATGTTTAATATACTTAAACAGCCTGAAAAATAAGACTAAAATTTCATTTAAGCCCTTGGGTGTATTTATGTTAGAACATATTATGATCTGTGTTGATTTTATTTTGTCCCATAATTTCCAAATTGGAGGAAGGATTTGACTGTTACTCTGAAAAAGCACCATGATTACAAAGTTCGTTTTAATCGTCCTTTTCTACAATCACTTCACCATGAAGCACTTTCCTTCTTTGACGTAGCATGTGAAAGTACAGTTGTGGAAACACTAAAAAAAAAGCCAAAAACAAAACAAATTAGACTATGTTGAAAATAAAATGTACAATCAAATTTCAATGCACTGAACTGATAGAATATGGAACTGAATCTTGGATTAGTAAATTGTCTATTCAAAATGATAATTTTGAATTAATATATTCATTAATAAGTCAATGAATAACACTGGGTAGTATTTCATAGATAGTTATTTCAATATATAACTTTGAGCATTTGAGAAGAAAATAACTCAATGTTCCTGATTTATAGTGAAGACATGCTGGGAAGTAATTCTAGGTTTTGCAAATCCAGTAAATCTGGAATACCTGAAATATACTACTGATCAATCTAGTGCAGTTTGTCTACCTCAGTAAATAGCAGCTTTTCATGATCACTGGCTCACTAAAATTTATTCCAGGCTATTCAAAATCCTTTTAAATTCTAGATATCAAACCTTGTGAGTTGTGATGCCTGACAGAATTTCATTGAAGACCCGTTTTATTATTAAGCAATAGCTAATTTCAAATGAGTATAACTTTCACAGCATTCTTGAAAAGTAGCTTTATAAAACAAAAATGATTATTTCTATATATATTCATTGAAACTTACATGGTATATAAGAGGCCATGACAATGAGCAGAAAATAATAGTAGTCAAAAGACATATTATATTTGTTGGGAAGTCTCACTGAAAACATGCCTGATCTCTTCACATATGGTAACGCTGCATAAATTGTTAGAAGCTCACCGACAACTCCTACTGGATATAGAATGATGAAAAAATTGTACCTGGAGTAAAAATAAAAGCAGATAAATTGCTTGTTTTCTGCTTTGCAACACACAACTAGCAAAGGAAAGATGAACTGAAAATCTATGTGCATTTATCTAAAATAAGTTCTGGATAGAATAGTTTGTCATGTGAAAAATGTATTTGTATCCAGCATAATGTAGTGTTCTTAACTTTGCTTTAAATAAGTATGTATTCTGGTGGGCAAGCCAACACCTGAATATCTTTTTCAGGTATCCATATTACTTTGAAGCCCTGCCTGAAAACTTGCTCATAGGGATGTCACTGGGGAAGGGTCTTGCAACCACCAACTAAACTATCATCCTTGCATGTGAGGAACTGCCTTACCTCGTTGGGATTAATCTCTCTCATTCATTCCAGCTGAAAGAGCTACTTCATATGCCATCAGTCAAAGGATTTTAGCTAGTGGGATCCAGAAGAAGAGACTTTTCTACTGTAGTCCCCATTATCTGGAATATTTTCCTATCGTACATGAGATCTGACCTCACACCCTTGGCCTTCTGGAAATGGCACTGCTACTTGGCTGGGGTCACGACTGGAGCCCATATTTGGAGCAACTGATGAGATAGAAAAGATTCTTTCTCCCAAGCTTTCCATCATGTTAGATTTTAATTTTAATTTTTTTATTCTATTTTAATTGTTTTTTCACTTTACTTTTATTATATTGTAAACTGCCCAAAGTTGATGTATTAATGATATAGGCAGCCTAGAAATCCAATCAATTAAAAAAATGTGGATGCTCATAAAAAGACATGATTTCAATTACACAGCTATGGCTATCTTTTCATTCTCCCTTATAGATAGCCCTGCCTACTTGAAATATAACTGCAAAATGAAAGGCAATGATTTCCCAGGTTCAATCATGTCTGATTCTAGTGAGTGGTGCTCATGTCCATTTCTTAATGGAGCCAGCATTATCTGAAGACATTTCTATGGTTATGTGGCCAGAGTGATTATATGTCAAGATGCATGGACCACTTCTCACTGAAGGGCATACTATAATAATGTACTGGTTATCTACTCAGAAATAGGCTTTATAAATTCAGCAGATCTATAACGGTTCTACTGAATATTTATATCAGTTAGAAAATGTATAAAAGGTTTTAAAGATTAATATTCATAATCTAAGATATTCTAAAATGTTATTGCTGCTTATTTCCTTATATTTTTTTGTTAATTTATTCATTTTACTTTTCTATAAGAACCTGAGGCCTTATAGTGACACTTATATATTTAGCTTGGAAGATATGCTCTAATAGTTTAGGATGGCATTAAAAATGCTAGATTGAATGTTTTAAAAATAACTAAAGAACAGCATCAAGCAATCCCCACAGCTATTATAGGCAACTATTGATATTATATGCAACTATAGGCAACTATTGATATTATATGGATAAAAGCTCACAACTGAAGGAATGGCATCTTGGGAAATGCTAGGATTTTTTTTTTAAATGAAAGACTGCCTGCTTTGAAAAGCATTGCCTTATTTACTTGTTGTCAAGTCACACACTGAAAACCTTCAAAAGGATATGAAAATACTTGAAGAGTTTTCATGCAAGATACAGCATGCAAATGTAGTCTTCATAAAATAAAACCTCTCTTCAACTCATGCTGGGAAAAGTAAGGAGACAGTTACAAAAACTGCACAAAAGGCATTCCATGAGGAAAATAGTTAAGATTTAAAGCAGCAGCCCCAGAACCTGAAAACTTCATTTAATGGACTTAGAGATTAATTGATTTAATGGACTTAGAGAATATATAGGTCAACTGGAATGGAATGAATGGGATTCAACAAGAGGCTCAAAAATGCTCTGAAGGAGAAACCAATTAATGCAATTTTAACTATAACAACTGCAAATCAATAAAATATAGATTAAAATCATGCCTATGCAAAAAATAATAATTGCAAAATCAAAATTTAAATTTAAGCCAAAATTTAAACCAAAAAGTCAACTGAACCAAAAACTCTTTTGACTCAGGGTGGTGTACAGCCAACTATAACAACTACACTTTACAAAAATTAAAAGAAAATTAAATATATTCAGGCTGCTACTAAAATTTATACCCAATCCCAATAAATTACAATATAAAACCCCAAATTTTAAAACCCCAATATCTAAAAGTTCCACTTTAAAACTCCCATTGAAAATCAGCCCAGGCTGGCCTGCTCAAAGAGCCAAGTTTTCTCAGGTCAGCGTCTTCCGCAGCTCAGGAGGCAACCCATTCCAGAGGGCGGGAGCCCCCACAGAGAAGGCCCTACCTCTAGAAGTCGCCAGACGGCACATGGAAGCCATCGGCACCCAAAGAAGGCCCTCTCTGTGGGAACGCACAGGTCAAGTGGGAGATTACTGGCAGAACGCGGTCATGCAGATAACCTGGTCCAATCCATGGATCACTTTAAAGGTCAAAACCAAAACCTTAAACCGAACCCAGAAAACCACTGTCAACCAATGCAGCTCGCGCAGGAGAGGCGTCACATGGGCATTTCGTGACGTCCCCATAACCACCCACGCGGCCGCATTTTGCACCAGTTGAAGCCTCCGGGTGCTCCCTGCAGGGAGCTCCATGTAGAGGGCGTTACAATAGTCCAGGCGGGAGGTGATGAGGGCATGAGTGATTGTGCGTAAGATGTCCCGATCCAGAAAGGGCCACAACTGGCGAATCAGGTGAACCTGATAAAAAGCCTCCCTGGCGACAGCTGTAATGTGATCTTCTAAAGACAGTCGTGCATCCAGGAGGACGCCTAGATTGCGAGCCCTCTCTGTGGGGGTTAAGATCTCTCCCCCAATAGCCAGCGATGGGGTCAGCTGACTACATCGGGCCGCCGGAAACCACAGCCACTCAGTCTTGGAAGGGTTGAGTTGAAGCCTATTTCCCCCCATCCAAATCCGCACGGCCTCCAGGCACCGGGACATAACCTCCACAGCATCATTGGGGTGGTTTGGGATAGAGATGTAAAGCTAGTATCATCAGCTTAGAGATGACACTGCACCCCAAAACCACGGATGATCTCCCCCAGTGGCTTCACATAAATGTTGAACAAAAGAGGGGAGAGGACCGACCCGAGGCACCCCACAAATGAGGGGCCTAGGGGTGGACCTCTCCCCCCCATCAACACAAATTGCGAGCAGTTAGAAAGGAAGGAAGAGAACCACCGTAAGACAGTTCCTCCAATTCCTAACCCCTCCAACCGCTGCAATAGGATACTATGGTCAATAGTATCAAAAGCCGTCGTGAGATCTAATAGGACCAGGACAGAGGAATAACCCTTGTCACGGGCCCTCCAGAGATCATCAACCAACACGAGCAATGCTGTTTCGGTACTGTGCCCAGGCCTGGATATTTTGAATACCCACGTGGAAAAGTTCAGATTAGGGCTATCATTTTCATTTCACAAAATAATGGCTGTATGAATCTGTTATATAGATTTTTGCAATTCTGTTTTAGATTATAGTTGTCTTTGTTCCATGAATTCAGACAACTTGCAGAATTTTTGGTTCAGAAAAGCTCAGTGTTTGAAACTTAGTAAGACTATTATCGTCATTACACATTTTGTTAAGTTTCAAACAATTTGAACTAACTTGCTTGCTTTATTGTTAATAACTACTCTGGAGCTATTGTATGTGCTATCTTCTTCTGAAAAATAATATAAAAAATGTTTTAGCCTTTACATGTATGCAATCCTGTAAATCAAGTTTAGAATTTAAATTTTGTACATTCACAAGGAACAAAACAATGTTCTGGCAAAACAATGTTTATTTCTACAATAAAAGTTATTTGTGAAAAAAAAATTAGCAAAGTGGTAGGTTCTTTCTCTTTTTTTAGTTCCACTGAAATGTTTGAAAATTTAAATTGCTAATTTACTGGCATTCTTTACTTAGCATTGCTTATAATTTATTGCTAGTTACTGCACATTTATGTAGTATTGTAATGATGTATAACAATATTAACATTTAACTAACACGTAGTACAGCTTGATGGAAAATGATTCCATCTTTCTAAAGAGACCCAAGTTCAATTCTCTATTCAGCTTGAAAGCTCTTCATGAAATTCAATTAATTTTATGTTAGTTAAAATAAAAACCTGATCCACCTTGAGAAGAAAAAATGCTCCAAATGTTAATTGTGTAGTCCTTTGCAAAATATATGATTACGATTGAATCTCTAAAGTGAAAAACACTTTTACAGGATGGATGTAAAAAACAACATACTACAATCACTATCATAAAGTCCAGAGTCTCAATTTCCATCCACATATTTTGTGAAAACCAATATGGCTACAACAACTAGCTACTGAAGGAGAAATTACCTGGGAGTAAAGCTCATATTGGATATGAATAGAATATTTGAAATTTAAGTTCTCTAATAAATCACTTTCTAATTTTTTAGATATCACATGCCTTTCCAGAAACCATACCTTACATATTTTTATTTACCTCCTTTTACATTTAATTCCAGCAAAATAATGGCCTAAAATGGCAGAACAGAAATTCAAATTTTACAAATTTTATAATAGGTAACATTTTGCATTGCAATATGCAAAAATGGAGGACACCTTAAACGATACACTGACTATCTTATAAGAACTGGTAAATATACAATTTGTAACTGAAACAGCCAGTTTGGTGTAGTGATTAAGGTTTTTAATGCTGACCTAAAAACCAGGAGACTGGGAGTTCTAGTCTTTATTTAAAAATGAAAGCCAGCTGGATGACCTTGGACCAGTTACTCTCTCTCAGCTTAACCTACCTTGCAGAGTTGTTGTATGGAAAGCAGGAGGAGGAGATATTTATGAAAAATTATAAATGCAGGATAAAAATCTAATAAGCAAATTAAAATAAATTCAATATTCAGTCTTTTTAAAAGACACACACAAGCATGCCTTAGGAATATTATTGATATAAGCAAAGGGAAAGTTAACTAAAAGTTACATAATTCTGTTTTAAAAATACATCCAATTCTAAGAATTTACACTGTGTTTCAAGCACATCAAATCACTTGATAGACATACACGGAAAACTCCCAAAGCAAATTTCTTCCTTGCTGATTAAGCATGCATAAAAAGCATGCTCAGAACAATGAGAAACTAAACTGCAAGGCATTCTCCACCTGGCCCATTTTATGAAGTATGGTAAATGGTTGAGCATATTGAATGTGTAGAAGGAATATCGAGTAATCTCAGTCACAGTCCAGACAACCAGAAAAAGAATAACACTCTCCTCATTCTGGATCTGTGGAAATATAAAGAGCTAAAGTTTCCTTGAATCCTTAGAATTGCAACAGACTCTCAGATAATTCACCAAAATCAATATTCTTTAGGACGAATATGATAGGATGAAGATGCTGTCTATATTTTAGTCAAAGTGAATAAATGGTAAAGATAAAGGTTCCCCTTGCCCATATGTGCTAATTGTTTCCGATTCTAGGGGGGTGGTCAGTGGCAGATTAAGATTCACTGGTGCCCTAACACTGACAAATCTTGGTGCCACCCCCTCTATATACTGTACAAACGAAGCCATATTCTCACTTATGAGCCTGGTGCCCATAGCATACGCTTAGTCTGCTGGTGGTGCTCATCTCAGTTTCAAAGCTGAAGAGTCAGCACTGTCCAAAGATGTCTCTGTGGTCATGTGGCCGGCATGACTAAATGCCAAAGGAGCACAGAACGCTGTTACCTTCCCACCAAAGTTAGTCCCTATTTTTCTACTTGCATTTTTTTACATGCTTTCGAACTGCTAGGTTGGCAGAAGCTAGGAAAAATAATGGGAGCTCACCCTGTAATGCAGCACTAGGGATTTGAATCGCTGAACTGCCAAAAGTGAGTAGATTACTATTAAACAGAAAAAATGTAGAAGCAAAGAACTGATATGTACTGTAACATTTTTCTTATTTTAAAACTAGCCATTCCCTTCTGTTTCTAGCATTCTTTTTTTTTTAAAGATAATCATTTATATTTGGTCCTACTATCATCACCCTTCCCCAGCCTGGTGCTCTACAGATGTAATAGAATTCCAAAACTCAGAATTTCAAATAAAAAAATGCCCAAGCTAGGTGGGGAATTCTGAATATTGAAATCCTATACATTTGGAGTAGTAGTAGGTTAGTAGAATGCTATAGTAGTTTCTCAGAAACAACTTCTTTATAATTCCATCATAAATACATGTAGGGATACAAAACTATTCAGACAATTGGCAAAAAAACATTATTTTTTTGCAGAGGTTGTATTGGGTCAGGTTTTGAGGGATTCTTTAGCAGAACACCTTTGATCCATAAAAAGATAAAACAAAACTAATTAAAAATTCTTGCATGTACTTTTCAAAATAAAATATTAACACTGCTGCAATGAAGAACTTTTTTTGCTGTTCTTAGGCAGATGGAGAAAAGCCTTTTAGTCTTTTCACTGTCTCAAGAGCTTGTATTGATCTAGCCATTCTTTTATGACATCAGCATCTATGGTGGATTACATTAATTCCTAGTTTTACAAAATAAGATCTATTGATTAGTTTCTGAGAATCATTATAGACAAGAAATTTTCCTTTCATTAAAATAGGAAGAATTTTGTAATAGATCTTCTTGCTTGAAGGCTAATACACATTCCAATGTCATCTGAGAAATAAAATAAAAATTCTAAATAGTTTTTTTAAGAGAAAAGAGAAGCTTGGATACTTCCAGCTAATGTACTACTATGACTAATACGTTTTATATTAGTTTTAAGAATATTGATTTTGTTGTTAATAAATGCATTCAAAAAAATTTCTCTATAAGTATTTAAGGAATAGGAATATTTTTGTTTAACTTTTGCATCAACATTGTTATATTTATACTGTGGTTTCTGGGAGTCGGGGGAGGGGTTCTAAACTTATAATAAGTCATAAAACGTACAATAAATAAACTTATTATAAAAAATGCAAATTAGTTAAGGCATGAAGAAGGATAAGACAGAAATCAAATTGCTTTTTAACTTTCTCTTTCTAATATGAAAAAAACAATAAACAACAATAATAAACATTTTTGAAGTCCTTCATTACTAAGGTAGAAACCTTTATTATACAAAATAATTTATGCATTTTGCAGTTGTTTGTCAAAGCTAAATTCACCTCCGGGTGTAAAATATAAGCAATCTTACACTTATTATGCTTAATAGTAACATTTTAGAAAACTCATTACTTAACTTTTTTCTCTTTATCTTTAAAGTTATCTAAATCATTAGTCATCACTGTATAAATACTAATTCATCAGACAATATTATACAGTCAACATTGTATAAATACTATTGTACCCATACATAAGTTACTTGTGTTTTATAATTATACAGTAAAACAATATTTTAAATTTATGTATCTTGATTTATTGCTTTAGAAAATCAAGTGTGGGATCATCACACATTTAGGTTTTTAAAGCAATTGCTCTTTTGAAACCTGAATACTTGTTTTGTATATGACATAGTATAGTTTAATTTGATGCATTATAAATCAGAAAGCTTCATAACCTTTTTGTTATTTCTAATAACATTATCATTCTACAATTATTTAAACTTTTTTTTCTTGGTTGGATAGCCTTTTATAAACAGCCTTTGATTTATAGCCATTCATTAAGTGACCACCTGAAGTTACAACAGCACTGAAAAAAGGAGTTTTCGCATTTATGATTGTCACGGCATCTCCATGATCATATGATCAAAATTTGGACACTTGGCGACTGGCATATAACAATTGCACTATACTGGAGTCATGTTATCACCGTTTGTAACCTTCTCAGCCAGCTTCCAACAAGCAACGTCAACAGAGGAAGCCAGATTTGCTTAATGATCACATGATTTATTTAACAACCACAGTGATTCACTTAATAAGTGTGGCCAAAAGTCTCAAAAACCCAGTTAATAATTGCCCTGCTTAGCAATGGAAATCTGGGGCTCAATTATGGTTATAAGTTGAGAACTAGCTGTATTTTTTCCCTCTGATTTTGGCTCTAATATTCTCCTGGAATCAATGTGGTTTTTTTTACGTTTTTCATTCTGAGAAACATAAACCTAACATGATCAATATCTTAGGAACTAGGTGATACCTTCTACTGATGCTGAAAAGGTATTTATATATAAATCTTGTTTAATTATCTAATCTAATAAAAAATAAACTTTCAAGTACCCTAGGAAGAGGGGAAAAAAAGAGTTTTAATCAGCGGGAAGAGGCCATTCCTACTTACTTTCCCATATAAGGAAATCACTAAGTGCCATCTGCTGGTGAGAGATCCAACTGTTTCAAAGTGCACAAGGATATACAAAAACGAACCAGCTTTATGTGAGCAAAAGTTCTAAAATCTAAGATTCATTCACATACGAATTTACTAACAATTCCTAAATGTAAGAATTGATCCAACAGGCTATATAGAATAAAATACTGTTTATCTTATTATAATAAAATTTGCATCCCATTCAACCAAAATGGTATAAGGCATTCATGAACATAGTTAACCAAACTTTTTCCTCACTTTTTTGTGCAATAAGAAATGATCTTCTAGCGAATGCATTTAAGATTGGCATTTCTATGTCCATCTAAAGAGAACTTTTTCAACTGAGGAGAATTACATTTTTAATTCAAAACATTTACTGATATATCAATAATCCCTTTGTAGTGTATTAGAACAGAAGAAAGCTACAAACTATTAAATATAATTGAAATTAATGGGACATTGAGGGTCTAGGCTCCATTCTTCTGTTTATTTCTATTTTTCAACAAATCAAAAGCATAGATATACTACTTAATGCGTAATAATTGCTCTTATGATGTATATCCAAAATTTAAACTGTCTAAAACTGCATGTTTCTTCTCAAACTGAAATCTCTTTATCCAATTCCAGTTTATAATATGCATTGCAAGAATAGGTACTTTTTCTTAAGTTATTTTAATACGGAGCACTTTACTATTGGAATGGCAGAACATAAAAGTCATATATCCAACCTCAATGGCTTTTACAATCACTTCACCCATATGTAACTACTAGGGACTTTTTCATTTCACCTTATAGGTCTGTGCATTTCAGTCTTTCTTCAACCATTGACAATGGAACTATGCCAGGTGACGGCAACCCGCAACTCCAGAGCTGCATGCGGCTCTTTGGGCACACACATACACACACTCACACACACAGAGGGGGAGCAGAGGAGAGAGAAATAAACACACACAGAGAGATACAGGGAGAGAGTGGGAGAGAGGGGAAAATAGGGAGAGGGGAAGACTGAGATATAGAGGGAAAGAGACAGAGACACACAGAGAGGTACAGAGAGAGAGAGGAGAGAAAGAGAGATACAGAGAGAGATACAGAGGACGAGAGAGAGATACACATATGGATACAGAGAGAAGGGGAGAGAGAGGGGAAGATAGGGAGAGAAAGATACAAAGAGATACAGAGGGAAAGAGAGAGACACACACAGAGAGATACAGAGTGAGGAGAGAGGAGAGAGAGAGGAAGATAGGGAGAGAAAGATACAGAGAGAGATAGAGAGGGAGAGGGGAGAAAGAGACATAGAGAGATAGAGAGAGGGGGAGAGAGAGACATAGAAAGAGAGAGAAGGGTTTTGTGGCTGTGTAGGCACAGCTAGGGGGTCATGTGACTGATGGCAATGAGTGACATTGAGTTGGTCATGCCCACCCAGGTTTTGTGGCTCCTGGTGGTTTTTTTTTTCCGTGGGAAACGGGTCCAAACAGCTCTTTCAATGTTTACGGTTGCAGACCCCTGGTATATGCTAACTTATATTTTAAGAATTTCAATATATCTCCAAATGTTTAAGTGTTTTGGTGATAGACTGTACAATGCAATGTTCACTTTGATGCTTACCTGTTTTATACTATGTGTAACAAACCATACCATGAAAATTCTGGAACTCACTTGGACCCCCGTCACGAGCACAGAAGTGTGCACTACTCCTTAAAAAGAGAAATAGGTCACCGTTGTCCAATAAAGTAAGAGTGGACTTAATTAACTGAGGAACTGAAAAGAGACTCACCAACCGCACAGTGGATTATCTGGAAAAT
The DNA here is from genome assembly GCA_023653725.1 of Bungarus multicinctus. Lineage (NCBI taxonomy): Eukaryota > Metazoa > Chordata > Lepidosauria > Squamata > Elapidae > Bungarus > Bungarus multicinctus. The sequence goes on from CM042840.1 coordinate 26,621,765, forward strand.
TGAAAGGAGGGGTAAACAGAAGGAATTAGAATGTGAATATTCAGAACGGACCGATAGCTGAAAAAATCTCTGCTTAGATGTATTCTTTTCAGAGATATTTTTCTTATACATACACATGGAAATAAAAAATTTAATTTGTACATGAATCTTGTATCAAGAATGAAATTTAATGTGGAAAATACAAGCTATACAATAACCATGGAGAAATTACTAGAGAAGTATGTTTACTTGCCAATTTGGGAGTAGGATTCTGGCAACGAAGAAAGACTGGTTACATAATTCATTTTAGGAATATTAATTAAAAAACAGCAGCAATAATGAAAAGGAAATTTGACATAATAGCAGGCCTTTTTCTTATCTCAGCCAAAATGCATCCAATTTAGATTATACAAATTACTGGCTATGGCACTTTTGACCAACCTGGCATTTCATTATGATTTCAAGTTAATTATTCAAATTAGATAATTGTAATGCAATACAAAAGGATTGGAAGAGGTAAGTTTCGATGTCCCCCAGTTGTAAATGGATAAAATAATATAATCTTACTTGTTAGCACAGTGCTTACTACTTGTGCTACTTGGTGTAAAATAGTGTTATTAGTCTATAATTTATTTGTTTTTCTCTCCCTTTCACTTTTTCATAGTTACGACTAACATGCACCCCCAACTTAGCCATGGTATTTATTATTGTGTATCCATTTTTTCTATTGTCGTTAATTCCCAAGGGGAGAAAAGGCATGATTACAAGTTGAAAAGATAAGCAAATAATTATATGGCACTAGAGTTCAATATCTAATTAACCAATCCTGGGACCTGTAAAATTATGAAGTCTAACATCTTAAAAAAATACATGTGATAATAAATCTTAATTAAAAATAGCAAAATTGGAGAAACTATATGGCCACAAGATACATAGAATGAATGATGCTTCCAACATATCCCACTAATTCTTTCCAATGGTCATGCTGGTTGTAGCTGATGGGAGGAATTTCAAAGAATTTGGATGGCCATCTTTCTTATTCATGTCTTAATGTAAAATCCAACCTGGACAACTAGGGAATTGTGCAAACCAAGCTTCAAATGCAAGCTACAGGAGATTGTTATATATGATTACTCTAGCAACGACATTTAAAATGTATACCTACAGTCTATTCACATGTAATTTTTAGAGGATTACAGTTAGAATTAGGGTTCTTTATTGTAGAGAACTCTATTAATTTTTATTCTGCTTTGTCTTGCAAGACAACTCAGTTGAGGCTCTTCCCTAAGTTTATGCCCCTAGCAGTAATCCAGTGAAGGAATCTGAACTGAAACTGATTGTCCCAAAGCCACCTAATGAGTTCCAGGGGTTAGTTGGGACACAAGAATGAGTTTCTATATTTCTTAACCACTGCCTTATGAGCATTAATGTGTGGTGTGCTTTACTCCCTTGCAATCAGTGCATATCATTGGGTATTTATAATTACAAACACAAATCCCCAGGATATCAGAGCACAGGAAGACTTTCCCTACATTACTGTAAGTGTGAATGGAGTAAAATGTAGGTACACTCAATAGATAAGAACATATTTAGGAACCTTTTAAAAAACAAAATAGACATTAAACTGCTCAGAGACTGATTGACAGGGAATGACATCATAATGGATAACAGCCAGCACAAAGAAAGAGGATTGGATATCTGGAAATACAGAAACCCAACAATACAGATCTTCCTGATCCTTCAGGAGTTTCTGAACAAGTTTCAGATGCATCACATAATAGTGGTAGTCTTTGCTTAATGACCAGTGATTCAAAGTTAAGACAGACCTTCCAGAGTTATTTATCACTTGTTTTCAAATGTCAGCTGACAGCTACACCCATCATTCAACCACTTGACCACGATTTTGGGATTTTTTTTTTTTTTTTGCTGGTTTCTGGCATTTGTTTCAGTCTCCAGCAAAAACAAAAAAACCAACAAAAAAACCATCTGTTTGGGGAAAACAGACTCATTTTATGATACTGGTGTTCATTTAAGAGTTCATTATGTTTTCTTAATGACCATCACAAAAAACATTGTAAAACTGAGCATGGTCACAGCTTACAACCATATTCCATACTCAGTTACAGTCATTAGTTGAGAACTACCCATATACCAATTGAATTAATTTAGACTACATCACAATCATCTGGAGAAGTTCTAAATGAGCACAGAGAGTTACTATTAAATTTGCAACATTAAAGTCTGTAAGATGAAATGCTCTCATAGCACTTTCATATGGGATGTCTATGAATTATAATATTTTGATCTTGACATCTCATAAAATAACTATTACAGTTGCATATATTTTATCAGTGGCAGGTGAGTACAGCTCTTATCTGAAAGCACTAGTTCATCTAATGCAGCTCCAGTGACATCTAGCAACTTCTAAGGCCTTTCATTTTAAAACGGTCTTGGTTTGGAAATCAGAATCCCAAGGAGGCATTCTGGAAAATCAACTATCGACTCTGGCTCCAACTCTTTTTTTGTCATAAATGAGTACTTAACAAGGTGTCAGGGAACACTTTGCAAATGACACTGTAAAAGCTACAGTTGACACCTCAGAATATATTCTGCAAGTACCTTCTGATCCCATTAATAGCCCAGCAGTCTCTGACAACAATAATTTAGGCTGATAACTATTTTTTGTCCAGATTCACATTCTCCTTTCAGATAAGATATATTTACTAAAAACTTACCTCAAGCAAAGCAAAAGTCTGGAAAAATTTAAGTGTCTTTTGAATGCTTTTATATAAGCCTTTGTATGTTCCTTTGTCCATATAGAATCGGGCCATGGCAATAGCCAGTACAAGCCACCTAAACAGAAAAAACAATATTTGGTCTTTTAACTGTTCTTAATTTTGTATTGTCCTCTGTATTTTAATTTGGCTGTGCACAGCCCTGAGTCCTATCAGGAAAATAGGGCGGTATATAAGTACAATAAATAAAGAAATAGATAGATAGATAGATAGATAGATAGATAGATAGATAGATAGATAGATAGATAGATAGATAATAACTTTAGACAAAGAGTAAGGTTCTGCAAGGCACCAAGTTATGGATTGTTTTAACACCTGTTTGCTGAATAAGAAAATCTGACTGCTTATAAATAGCAAATGTAAATAATTTATACATAGTAGAAAGACACATCTTTTGTGTATCAGTTTGGTCTAGTGGTTAAGGCACCAGGCTAGAAAGTAGAAGACCATAAGTTCAAGCCCTGCTTTACCCATGAAAGCTAATCATGGACCAGTCATTTTCTCTCAGCTCAACCCACCTCACAGGATTGTTGTTTTGGGGAAAATAGGAGGAAGAAGGTGTGTTGGATAGGTTTGCTGCCTTATTTCTAAAAATAATAAAGGCAGGATACAAATAAATAAAATAAAATAAATCAAGCCAGATACTAGTGATCTCATAGATGTAATTTAGGGGTTAAAAGTATAGAAGCGGTTGCATAGAAACAGAATAATAAATCACAAAGGTTGGATTCACTAATGTTTGTGATGGACTGTACTTAGGGATGGATTCCCAGGAGAAAGGGTGCATTCCAGAAGAGTAAGAGGCAACTCAGTAGGGATACTACAGAAAGAGAGAAGACAGCCCCTCTCTAATAAAGGGATATAGAATATCCTATAGGTGTAGCCAAGCTCATTGTACACATGTCGTACTCTGACAATAAAGGTAATGATAAAGGTGGGTCTTCAGGAGTCCACAGGCAGAGTCGTCAGTCTGGGAAGAATTTGTCTAGATATGTGAAACAAAGACCTTGGAAGAATTATGACCTTCTTGGTTTTAGGCTTGACATGTTGGAAGAACATGAAGCATGCAAAAAGAAAAAAATGGGGTGGAGTGGAGAATGGGTTTTTTTTTTCAACCTTTTTAATAATTTGAAGTACTGAAAACATGATCAGGCAAAATTAGAGTTGATAATGGCAGGATGCCTTCTCTGTGGGACAACATTCTATTGTCATTTATATCTATTATGGAAGAAGGAACATCTCTTAATTTAACATTCATTCAGAAGAGTTTCAAAGTACAAATCAGATGGGACATGAAATTATGGTTTATTCAATATGCAATGATCAAACAAACCATAGTGATCAAATGAACCACTGCGCTAAGGAATGTTTCTAAAACCAGCTAAAGCAACACAACTGGCTAAGCTGAAATCGAACGAAGTTACAACTTTGTAACAAAGTTAGAAGTCCTCCTTTAAGGCCCACTAACCCTCTCGTCACCCTGGAGGTTTGGGATTAAATGCTCCCTGATCCACTTCAGGCTCGGGTTACCGGCCATCTGGCCAGGGCAGGTGCTATCGAAGGAAGACCGCTCAAGTCAGTGGGAGGGGACCGAGCGCCGACTGAAATGCTCTTGTCTTCGGCGGCCACCGCAATAAATTATGCCGAGGGAAGCAGTCTGCCCCATTCCACAACCCCCGGCCGGCATTCCGGGCTCGGGCTATACTTAACCTCTCCGGCGGGCTCGAGGAATGACGTGCTCGTCTTGCTGGAAGTCTGCACCGTATTAGGCAATGCAAGCAAGCCAGGGCTTATCCCCCAGCCACCGCGCGCTGCCCCGCCAATGCCGCCCCTGTTCTCCCTCGCCACATTGCCCAGCAGGTACAGCCCCGTCCGTAGTTCGGAGAGGAAGCCTTTCTTCCTGAGACAGGGAGAAGGAAAAGTTCCGTGTTCGACCCACCGCCGGCTCCACTGCAACACCCCGCTCACCCGGCCGTCATGGTGATGTTGTAGAAGATCAGCCAGGCTGTAGTCACCGAGCTGCGAGGCCGAAGCACCTTCTTGCCATTTTCCTTCTCTTCCATCGATCCGTTGCCAGCGGCGCTGTCCTCTTCGTTGGACGCCATGGTTTCTCTTCCCCCGAGGCCAGGCGCAGGAAGATCGAGGCACGAGCGGCCGCGAAAGGGACAGAGGGGAGGAGCAGAGCAGGCGGGACCGGTCGCAGGCGGGGCGGCCACAGCAGGAGAGGACTTAGGCACTCGGGCAGCGACCTAGTGGTGGTGGTGGTGGGGGGCGAGTACGGCTGTCTCCTCCCCCACTTCCTTTCCTGCACAAGGTGCAGAGGCTCCCACTCACAACTTTGTGTTGGGTTCATGTCAGTAAAGAAGTTGTCACTTGCCCGGCGGGGCTTTTCCTTGCCCTACGAAGGGCGATTTTCAAAGGTAGCCAAATGAACATATTCCATCCCAGATATATTAGAATCTCCCTCCTCATCGTTCCTAGGTAGCAATAATACACAATAATAACGGGAAGTTCAAAATATTCTAATAGGAACGAGATTTCCCCAATCTGGCGCTCTCCAGGTGGGTTGCACTACATCAACCCTTGAGCTTTTCCACATCCGAAAGAATAGCAGGTGGGGTTTGTAAGTTGTGGTTCAGCACACTTAGAAGGTTTCAGACAGGATTCTGCAAGGCAGTTTGCACATTCTCAGAAGTCACAATTTCTCTTTACTTAGAGAAAGAAAAACGGGTGCAGTAATTATTTACATACTTTGCGGTTTCTGCTACGCTGAAAAATAGTCTATGTGTGACTCTGGTTCCTTCCTGATTGCTCTTAATGACACGGCTATAATCAGGCAGTTTCATGGATTTTTGAAGAGCAAAATGAAACTTCCAGATCCAAAGGTAGCAGGTGGAAAAAGGTAGGAAAACAATATACTACAGTAGCATACTGTTGTGGGTAAATTCCAGGAAAGTTTACTTCTGCCTTAAGATGGGATGTTTTCTAATTTGATATGATTCAGCAGAATTTCTCTTTGTACCCCTGAGCTTTCTTTGAATCTATGTGAATGAATGCATTGGCGTGCATGTCTGAGATAATTATTCTCATTTTTAAAAATATTGTGATAATGTAGACTGCCTCATTCTCAATCCACTTTACATTCCTTTTAAGATGTCAGTTTTCAGTTAATGTATTTCTTTTAGAAAATGGGTAGACCTGTGTTTAGATCTAACATGAGTGACAGGTTAATGGTTGAATATCTTCATGTTTGTTACTTGTCTGTCAAACATTTTGAAAGGTGGCTAAACCCCCAAAACCATGCATTTACCCACAATTCTCCAAGCCTTCCCACCATATATCAAGGAGAACAATTGATAAATACTTTTCCAACCAGGTGAATATGTGGGATGGGAAAGGAAATGAGCTGGGAAAACCCACCAATTACTCTTCTTAAATTGTTCCACAGGACATCTATACAGACAGGCTCAGAGGAAAGTGAAAATTTGGCTGTAACAGCAATGCAAATTATGCTGGTCACTTCGACTATTCATTTAATAACTGTTCAGAGTTACAATGATATTTTTAAAAAGTAACCGTCACATGATCAAAATTCAGATACTTGACAATCAGCAAATGGTTACAAGAGTTGCAGCATCCCAGGGTCACATGATTGCCATTTGCGACTTTTTGACAAGCAAAGTCAATGGTGTTCTGTATTCTGTACAGTGGTAAATTTGACTTCTGTACAGATGCAGATAGATAAACTCAACAAGACATCCATAACAAAGTACTTTTATTGGTTCATCAGGTATCCTCATAACTCACATTTGTGATGAAGTTCTTCTTTAATGACCAATCCTTTGCATATCTGTTTTGTAAGTAAAAAGATGGTTATCTCCTATCCTTTTTCTCCCATCTTGTAACGATAGAAGTAGAACAGTTACCATGAGTTCGTGAGTTCAGCCAAGAGTGAGGAAAAACTCCCCCAACCCATCGAGACTCAATTTAGTGACCAATTAGGATTACAGATGTGGTCACGTGACATGGACTACATTTCCCAGGATACCTTAACTACATTTACCATGATGCATTCCTTTAAGGGGACAGCTCACAATTGCTACCTAACTATCCAATTCCCATACCCTGGCTGGACAGCACAAATGGAGTAAGTCAGTTTGCTTAACAGCTGTGTGAATCACTTAACAATCAAAAAGAAAAAGGTCACAAAATGAGATACAAGTTACCTAACAACCACATCATTTTGCAAAGGAAGTTCAGATCCCAGTTGTGATTGTAAGTCAAGGACTATCTGTACACTTTTCTGCTGGTTTAAGGATGGGAGGAGGAGTATACATTAACATGAATGAGGAAGAACACTTACAGAAACAAACAAATAAACAAAAAGCCCATTGGATTCAGCAGAGAATTCCAAACCACTATTCTGCTCTGCAAAATAAAGTTCATAAATATGCAGAGAGCCCAACTGGGGCTATGAAATGCTTTAGTCAGTTTCAAGTCAGTCACTTCTGGACTGAATAATCACATGTATATTTATGATCATGTAATCAATATAGCGGGGGCACAATGCAGTGGTGGGTTTCAAGTTTTTACTACCAGTGGGTGTGGCTTGGTAGGCGTGGCAGGGGAAGGATACTGTAAAATCTCCAGTCAGAGGTGATATTTGCCATTCTCCGAACTACTCAAAATTTCTGCTATCGGTTCTCCAGAACTGGTCAGAACGTGCTGAATACCACCTCTGGCACAATGGCTCAACAGAGGCCGAATTGGAAAGCTGATGATCTAACACGTTCAAGATCCGAATGCTGTACAATGGGATGAGCTCCTCTTACTTGCCCCAACTCCCACCTATCTCGCAGTTCAAAAGCATGCAATTACAAGTAGGTAGATAAATAGGTATCACTTTGGTGGAAGGTACTGTAGATGTTAAAGAGATTTCTTAGTATCTGATAGCTTTCATATTGATTAACAGAAGAAAACATACCTTGATATAATTTTTGTTTTTGGGATGGGATAAAATTTGTAAATAAGTTAGTGTTCATAAAGAACAAAGCATAACCATTTTCATTAGAACTACCATGGGAGACATGGAGTGACATATCTTGAAAAACTGGTTTTTAGTTAAACCAGTAATTAAGTGTCCTAGAATGAAGTAAAGTTTCAGTCTGTGATGAATGAAAATAAGATGGGACGCAGAATCCCTATTATATAATTACTTGTCCTTTAGGTTAGAGGTTAGCTTAATGGATGTGGGATGTTGAGATTTGAGTTTAGTTTAGTTTAGTTTATTGTCATTGCACCTTGTACAACGAAATCAAACACCATCTTCAGTGCACATCATGACCATGAAAATAAACACAAACACACATCCTTCACACTCCACACATTGAACTGAAAACCCGCAACACCGCACCAACACTGTACTATTCCGTGGAATTCAAAAGAGCTACTGCCCTGGGATAGAAGCTGTTTTTCAGCCTATTTGTGCTTGTTTTTAATGTTCTGTATCATCTGCCAGATGGTAATAGTTCAAAAAAAGAGTGCCCAGGATGAGATGGATCTTTGAGAATATTTTGAACTTGCTTAAGGCAGTGGGAGCTTATAAAGCTCTTCCAAAAAGAGGGGAGAGGGTAACCAATGATCTTCTGGGCAATGACGTTAACCCTCTGGAATGCTTTCCTATCTGCCACTGTGCAATTGGCAAACCATACAGAGGAAATGACCATTTCAAAATGAGATGGAAAATAGAAGGACTGAGATCACCTTGGAGTTTTAAAAACATTGAAATAATAATTATTCATGTATTTATGTAATGATGAATTTAGTCCTTTAAGCTTTTTCAGAATGCACATTGGTTTTTAAGTTTTATATTTTCTTTCTTGATATTATAATCTAGCATAATGAAAATTATGTCAAAAGAGGGAAAACTTGATCTAGGTCAATATATCAAACCTCAATTTATTCATTTGGACTTCTTCAATATACTAATCAAACTCAAATAGATCTTTAGCCTTTTCTTTAAAATACTGAAGGATATGATAGAAAAATGTCTATGGAGATTTTCAATCATCCAGGCTCATCCAAGAAGCAAAACTGCAGAATATTCAGCAATTAGTCTATTATTCCTAAATTTAGCAAATTGTAATGAGTTACAATTTGTACTTGTACCCAAATGAACAAGAGCTCCAAGATTATCCAAGATCTTATGTACAGATTTATGTACATATTTTATGTTCCTCAGCATCAAGACAAAATGGGCCTTTTAGGCTTCAATACACCATTGTGCAACTGGATTCTTGATTTTCTTATTGATAGGCCCCAGTATGTGTGAGTTGGGACTAATATTTCTAACACAATTTTCTTGAGCATAAGTTTACCTCAAGGTTATGTCCTAAGTCTGCTGTTCTTCACCTTATTGACCCATGACTGTTGTGCAAGGTTTTGTTACCAGCCATATTGTGAAGTATGTGGATATACTCAGCTTAGTAGCACTGGTATCAGAAATGAGTATTGTTGGCTATCTGCTGAAGGATAGCCATCATATTGAGTATCTTAGTGAACCAGGATCCACAAGAAAGCTTTGTTAGGGCTAACAATCTTTTGAGATATCAGCAAAGCCAAAAAGAAAATTATTTGCAGACATTAATTGATTGTATGGATTTTGCAGCCTAAAATTGATAGATTAACTCTGTACTGTTTCAATGCCAGCTTTCAACCTGTAGCTGGCTTTGAAAGGTAAATTAGGACAATTGATGATGTAGAATAGTAGACAGAGCTGGGGAGGGGGTTAAATGCACCATCAGGTTAGAGTCCGTGTGTTGCCACAGCAGATCCAAATCCCCATGAATTCCATTGACCCTTATCTAGCACCAATTTAGTGCTGTCCATTAGTTGATTAGATATTTGTGTATAAGCTTTGTAATATTTTTGAATTACAACATAGCCTATGGTCCTGATCCATTGAGCCTGAAAGATGCACTATTAAAAGTAACAAGGAATGAAATGAAATATTCTGTTTATTAACTGTATATGCTGTCCATCTCACAGTAGTACTGGAAAGCTTTTTAGAGTGTGTTCCACCCTTGGCCTCTATTATGTTGGGTGCTACAGGCATCAGTGTTCTATCCTTTCCTCTTTAATATCTACATTTTAAAGATTTCAGTTGAACCTTTGCAAGAATGGGTAACTCTGAATTTTAGGGCCCACTGATTCCAGGATTATGGTTTGATACTAGATGGTGTTGCAGTGCCCCAGACAGACAATGCATGATTTGGGGGTCTCTTAGATTCACAACTCCTGCTCAATGAGCAAGTATCAGAAAAGGAGTTGTGGGGGGGGTTTAAACTTTTTCAATTTTTATTTAGAGTTTTGTCAGGGTTGGGGAGGGTGACTAGGAGGGGGTTGGGGGATGGGGAGTTATTGGGATTAGGGAGGATACCCGGACCAGGTTTGGGGGATAACCCGGGGGGGGTTGGAGTCAGCCAGGCTGGAGTGCATGTCTGGGAGGGCCCAGAGGGTCGCGAGTTGTGGGGGCGGTCAGAGTTTGGACAGCAGGGGGTGGGTTCCATTGGCACCATAAGTGGGAGGGGCAGATATGACGGGGTAGAGGGCCATATCAGGTTAGGGGATCGCGTACCCGGTGTCTCCAAGCAGTAGCGCGCTCCGACCCTCCTGACCCGTCTGGCAGGCCTGGTTGTGCAGAGTCTCAGGCCCTGAGTACCCGGTTGATGTTGTGCAATGCCAGGTTCGTTGTTAATAAGGCCCCCCTGATTTACGACCTTATCCAGAAGGAGGGCGTGGACCTGGCTGGTGTCACCGAAACCTGGTTGGGCCCAGAGGATGGTGTTCCTCTGGTGGAGATGTGCCTACCAGGTTTCCAAGCATTTAATCGACCAAGGTCTCAGGGAAGGGGTGGTGGAGTGGCGGCGATTACTAGATAAGTTCTTTATCCTAGGGAGGCCACTGTTCCTCAGACAGCTGGTTGTGAGTCTCTCTTTGTGAAGTGGGGGCAGGGGGTTCAGATGGGCCTTTTGATAACGTACCTGGCTCCCTGCCATGTGTCATTGGCCCTGCCCGGGCTCCTCGAGGTGATAGCCGGGCTGGCGGTTGAGATCCCTAGGCTTTTAGTCATGGGTGATTTCAACCTGCCTTCGCTTGGGGAAACCTCTGGGGTGGCTCGGGAGTTCCTGGCTTCCATGATGGCCATGGACCTGACCCAATTAGTTTCTGGCCCCACTCACATGGGGGAACACACACTGGACCTGATTTTTGCCTCTGGTCAGTGGTTGAATGATCGTTCTGGGGATCTAGTTATAAAGCCCTTGTCATGGTCCGATCATTCTCTTCTTAGACTTGACTTCTGTGCCGCCACCCCGCATCATAGGGAGACAGAACCGAGGAGATGGTTTCACCCCAGGCACCTGATGGATCCTGAACGGTTCCAGATGGAGCTTGGGCCATTTCCTGAAACTCTGGCTCATAACTCGGCCGCAGACTTGGTGGCCACCTGGGATAGGTTGGCCGCTGAGGCTCTGGACCGAGTTGTGCCTTTGCGACCTTTGACTCGGCACAGATCCCATTTAGCTCCGTGGTTCACGGAGGAGCTAAGGGAGATGAAGTGCCGAAAAAGACGTCTGGAGGGCATCTGGAGGACCAGTCGTGCCGAGTCTGACCGGACACAGGTGAGGTCCTATATTAGGACCTACCTAGTGGCAATAGAGGCGGCGAAACGTTCGCATTTCTCCGCCCTTATTGCATCGGCAGAAAATCGGCCTGTCACTCTGTTTAGAGTAACCTGTTCTCTGCTTGAGCCGAGAGCGCGGGAGGACCTCTTGCAGGGTAGGGCAGAAGAGTTTTCCTGATTCCTGCAAGATAAAATCGCTCAGATTCAGGATGGGCTGGACTCCAGTTGGGTGGTCCCAGGGGAGGTGTCCGGGGCAGGTCTTGAGACGGTTATCTGGGAGGAGTTTGATCCTGTGACCGCCGAGGGTGTGGACAGATTACTGGGGAGGCTGAATGCCACCACATGTTTACTGGACCCGTGCTCTTCCTGGTTGGTTTCTACCTCCAGGGAGGTGACACGAGGCTGGCTTCGTTGATGGAAGGGCCTCTTCCTACCGCCCTGAAAACAGCGGTGGTGTGACCCCTCCTCAAGAAGCCTTCCCTGGATCCGGCTCTTTTAAATAACTATCGTCCTGTCTCCAACCTCCCCTTTCTGGCGAAGGTTGATGAGAGTGTGGTGGCGTGTCAGCTCTCTCAGTACCTGGAGGAAGCAGTCTACCTAGATCCGTTCCAATCGGGCTTCAGGCCCGGGTACAGTACCGAAATAGCATTGGTCGTGTTGGTCGATGATCTCTGGAGGACCCGTGACAGAGGTTATTCCTCTGTCCTGGTCCTATTAGATCTATCAGTGGCTTTTGATACTATTGATCATAGTATCCTATTGCGGCGGTTGGAGGGGTTGGGAATTGGAGGCACCGTTTTGCGGTGGTTCTCCTCCTTCCTCTCGGACCACTCGCAATTTGTGTTGATGGAGAGAGATCCACCCCTAGGCCCCTCATTTGTGGGGTGCCTCAGGGGTCGGTCCTCTCCCCTCTTCTGTTCAACATTTATGTGAAGCTGCTGGGAGAGATCATCCGTGGTTTTGGGGTGAAATGTTATCTCTATGCTGATGACACTCAGCTTTACATCTCCACCCCAAACCACCCCAACGATGCTGTGGAGGTCATGTCCCGCTGCCTGGAGGCTGTGCGGAACTGGATGGGTGGGAACAGGCTTCGATCCAACCCTTCCAACACTGAGTGGCTGTGGTTTCTGGCGGCCCAATATAGTCAGCTGACTCTGTCGCTGGCTATTGGGGATGAGATCTTGACTCCCACAGAAAGGGTTTGCAATCTTGGTGTCCTCCTGGATGTACGGCTGTCTTTGGAAGATCACATCACGGCTGTCTCCAGGGGGGGTTTTTATCAGGTTTGCCTGATATGCCAGATGCGGCCCTTTCTTGATCGGGACGCCTCACCCACGCCCTGGTCACCTCCCGCCTGGACTACTGTAATGCCCTCTACATGGGGCTCCCTGGGGGGGAGCACCCGGAGGCTCCAACTGATGCAAAATGCGGCCGTGTGGGTGGTTATGGGGGCGTCGAGATATTCCCTTGTGACGCCTCTCCTGCGCGAGCTGCATTGGTTACTGGTAGCCTTCTGGTTCGCTTTAAAGTATTGGTTTTGGCCTTTAAAGCACTCCATGGCATCAGACCAGGATATTTACAAGACCACATTCTGCCGGTAGTCTCCCACTGACCGGTGCACTCCCACAGAGGGGGCCTCCTTCGGGTCCCGATGGCATCTATGTGCTGCCTGGTGACCCCAAGGAATAGGGCCTTCTCTGTGGGGGCACCTACCGTTTGGAATGGGCTGCCCCCGGGGCTATGGACAACCACTGACCTGAGGGCATTCAGACGTGATCTGAAAACCTGGCTCTTTGAGCAGGCCGGCCTGAGCTAACTTCAAATGGGTTTTTAAATAAGGGGTTTTAGAATTGATTGGTTGGGGTATAAAAATTTTAGCTTATTTTAATCGGGGGATTTAAATTTTTAAATGGCAGCCTATAATTTAATTCTCTTTTAATTGTATTTGTATTTGTAATTTATATATATTTTAGTTGGCTGTTCACCACTCTGAGTCCTTCAGGAGAAGGGCAGTATATAAAATTATTTAATAAATAAATAAATAAATAAATAAATAAATAAATAAATAAATAAATAAAGTTGTGGCTAGATCTTTTGCATAACTTCAATCAGAATAGAGCTGGAAGAGACCTTGGAGGCCTTCTAGTCCAAATCCCTGCTCAAGCAGGAGACCCTATACTATTTCAGACAAGTGACTGTCCAATCTCTGCTTAAAAACCTCCAGTGATGAAGCACCTACAACTTCTGATGGCAAGCTGTTCCACTGGTTAATTGTTCTCATTGTTGGGAAGTTTCTCCTTAGTTGCAGGTTGCTTCTCTCCTTGATCGGTTTCCATCCATTGTTTTTTTGTCCTGCCTATAGGTGTTTTGGTAAATAAGTTGACCCCCTTCTCTTTGTGGCAACCTCTCAAATACTGGAATATTGTTATCATGTCACTCCGAGTCCTTCTTTTCTTTAGATTAACTAAACCCAAAGTCAAGGTTCTGACTGATGAACCCAACCCAATGCCATTGTCACCAACCTCGAGGGGGAAGCTGCAGATTGCATGACGGAGCTCTACAACCAAGGGGTGCTGGAATTAGAGAATGCCAATGCCTTCCTGGCAGAGCTCAGAGCCAGATTTGAGGATGACACTCAAGTCCAGCAGGCAGAGTCAGAGATGCGTATCATTAGGCTGGGGTTGCACAATCCTACAACCGTTCTTCATATCTTTTACTCTGTGGGCCTTTAATCATCTTAATTGCTCTTTTTTGCACTTTTTCCAGTCTCACCATTGTTTTTGTAATGTGGTGACCAAAACTGGATGCAGTATTCCAGATGTGGCCTTACTAAGGCTTTATAGCATGATACTAATACTTCATGTGATTTTGATTCTATGTCGGTTTATACTGCCAAGAATTGCATTAGCTTCTTTGGCTGCTGCAATACACTGATGGCTCATATTTAAATGATTGTCCAAGGTCCCTCTCACAATTACTGTTTTTGAGCCAGGTTTCTATATGTGTAGCTTTGGTTTTTCCTGCCTAAGTGTGAAATCTTGCTTTTCTCCACATTAAATTTCATGTTGTTGGATTGGGTCATTGTTCAAATTTGTCAAGATCTTTTTGGATTCTGAGTTTGTCTTCAGGGGTGTTGGCTATTCCTGTCAGCTTAATGTCATTTGCAAATTTGATGAGTTGCCCTTCTATTTATTTATTTAATTTATATTGCCGCCTATTCACCCGAATAGGCGAATTCTCAGTCTATCCCCTCATTTAAGTCATTTATGAAGATACTGAATAGTACTGAGCATAAGAAAGACTTCTGTGGCACTCCACTGTTTACTTCCCTCCATGTAAATGTAGTACCATTAAGAATGACTCATTGGGTACAATTGTCATCCAGTTACAAATCCATCTGGTGGTTATGCTGTCTATCCCACATGTTTCTAGTTTACTAAGAAGTAGGTTGTGGTCTGCTATTGTTAAAGTAAGTATACTATGTCCACAGCATTTCGCTAGTTTACTAATTTAATCACTTTGTCAAAGAATAAAATAGGATTGGTTTGGCATGATCTGTTTTTAACAAACCCATATTGGCTTTTAGTTATAACTTTATTTGTTTTTAGATGTTCATCTTATGCAGTAGTTGCACTCTTTCCTGAATCAGCAGGCCCTATTTACATCATGCCCTAATCATCTCCAAACTGGACTTCTGCAACAGGTCCTATAGTGTATGTCCTTGAAAAAGATGATTCAACTAGTACAGAATGCAACAGCGTGGGTAATTATTCACACTCTTAGAACAGTGTATGTTGCACCTCTGCTCCTAAGTAACATTAGTTGCTATTTTGCTTCTGGTTCTAACTCAAACTGCTGATTTTAACCTGGAAAGCCCTTCATGTCATAGGATTGGTTATGAAACAAAGAGATCTGAGGAACCAACTTTCTTGGCTGTTAGTCAGCCACATTAAATCATGCTATAGGTATCATCAGCTGAGGACCTATATTTGATGGGTCCTAGGATAAATGCTTTCGCTATTGTAGAACCTGCTTATAGAAGTTTCTTGCCCTTCCCCAGCCCTGAGATTAAATCAGCTCCATATCTTTTGACATTCCAGAAGTTTTTTAAAAACAAGTTTGTGTTATTTGGCTTCAGATTCCGGAGATATGCCTAGATTGAACTATTGCTTAGGTGGCCATTTTTATCCTCTTTGCTTAAGGGCTTGCATATTTGTTTTTATACAATATTTTTCAATATGGATTTTATATACATTGGTTTTATATTTGTTGTTTGCCTCAGTTTTTGTACCCACTCAGAGCCACTTTATGTGAGATGGGCAGCTATATAAATTTGATTAGTAAATAAATACATTCCTCTATTCCATGCAAGAATTCAGAGGAAAACACCCCAGACAGAAGGCTGGGTAGTTTTTGTTTGAAAGACCAAAGTCTTTCCATGGCCAGTAAGGCACCACTCCTCTGGTTAATTTGTTCCATTGTTGAATTGGTACAACTAATGAGATATGGTGGAGCTGGATTGCCATAAGCGAGAACCAGATTTAGGTCTACAATCAGCTGCAGAAACTTATTGTGTGACAAAGCCAGTCGTTTTTTCTGCCCAGCATGGTAAATTGTATGGATGGAACTGTATGCTTTTTGCCCAGAGCTCATATATGAAAGACAGGATAAAAATCTAAAAAAATTAACTGCTGTTACTGCTATTGTATTTGTTTTAGATTTATTAGTAATTAATTTATTAGTAAATAAGGTTTATACAGGTTCACATATTGTTATTGTACTGCTCTCTGAGCTAATGGCTGAAATAAAGGTTTTGATTTTATTCAAAATTTATCTTAACATGCCATTGGGATTTGTTTTCCCACAATTGAAATCTATTATAGTACAGTATTCCATTTAATTTACTTTATAATAACGGCCTTTATAAAATTGTCATTTTTTCAAGTACCGTACTTGAAGGAGTATGTCAGGTAGTAAAGCCTTCCCAAAAGAGCACACAATAAAAGATTTGACTCAAATTTCTTCTCATCTATTCGAACAATTCATTCCTAGGTCTACCAAGCGCTGTCTCTTTAGTTTCATCTACAGCTGACGCTTTCAAAACAAAAACGTCGACTCTACTGCCCAAACGGCCCTTCCATCTCTATGGTTTTGTGCCCAAGGGGGCCTCATCGGAAGGCCCACCGGCTCTTGTCCTGAACAAGCCTGAGATTATTAAACGTTTTATTTCACCCGCGTATCCCTATGCACTCACGCAACTAGTTTTGAAATGTGGACGAACTTGTTGAAAAGCGTGAAATTTCCTCCCCTCCCTCAGCCTAGGCAGGTGAAATGCCGGACTTCAGGCAATGCGGAAGACACCTCTTTCTCTCTCCCGACACGCACTGCGTGGCCGGTTCCCACGGAGGCGGTGTCTGGAGCGCTTAGTGGAGAAAGAAAGGGGGACCTCCGGGAGAAGAGCGTGGAGCGGGTGCGGGGCGGAGCTTGGTCCGCTTCGGGTCGCCGGTGCCTTCGGTCGAGTCATCGGCGAGTCTGTCTTCTATCCTACCTCACACGAAGTCGTGGGGAGCGGCTGCTACTCGCCTTGCTCGCCCACACGGGAAAGATGCCTCTCTTCACCAGCAACCCCTTCGATCAGGATGTGGGTAAGTGGGTGAGGGAGGCCCACCTGTCGTCACGCCAGTCCTGTCCAGAGCGGTCCTCTTTCTGGACACTCCCACCCCCCTTCGTTTATCACGATGTCGTCATCCGGGTCTTTGTGAGGCTCTGCTTCATTCCCCCCTTTCCCCTTTCCCCCAACAATGGGACCGCTTCTGCTCCCTTCCTCTGAAGAATATCCTGAATACCCTGCCTTGGATTTTGCCCCGGAGACTGGAGCAAAACGGGATTGAATTAGGCCAGCCGTCTTTAAAACCAACTTTTCCCGGACGCGGTGCCTTTCAGAATAATTAACTTCACTCCCTTTCATCCCCGGTTCGGGGGTTTCTGAAGTGGGGAAAGCTAAAAACATGAAGAAACATCGAGAAAGTTCCCTTTTATTTTTTATTTTCTACCTTACACCGTTTATAACGTCAACCTGCGTAGTGTTTTTAACATTGTTTTCGGGCTTCGAGGAACTTAGTCCTTTTCTGCTTGCTATAACGGCCCCTCAAATCCCACCCCAGTTGAGGATGATTCAAAATTATCCACATTTTTACAAACCTATTCTCCCAAAATAATAGTTCCAGTAATGTGACTATGGTGCCCCTCGACAAAATATCTATCACGTTGTGTCCAAATGTCCATTAAGAGCTTACACAGGCCCAATGTCTGATTTTTTTTCCAAAATAGACCACCTGTCCTTGAATGGCTGGGTGGACTGGACATTAACATTTGAACCACTATATGTCTATGTATTTGCCATACACTCACTAAATAAAGCTCCAGTAATTAATTTTAGTGCCATATACTGCATGGGATTTTGATGTTTGTGGTCTTCTGTTTAGAAACATTAAATGGAAATGTAGTTCCTACTGCACTTTCGACAATTTTTAAATAATATTTCTTTACTTATTCTCTTCAGCCTTCTAACTATCTTTTCAAGAACTTTTAAAGCTAATTTTACTTCAGTCTTGCTTGAATATTATATGATATTAGTTTTCAGTTTTATTGGCTTACTGGCTTTTTCTTTAAAATATGAAGAAAGCCTATCTATTTATTGAATTTATATTGCTGCCTATTTGCCCATGGAGACTCAAGGTGGCTTACAGAACATAAAACCACATTTAAAACAGTAAAAACTATTAAAAAGAATCAAATAAATTAATATGATACAATATAACAAAATCACTCCCCAACCCTCACTCTCCCCCACCCTGGCGACAGTAGATAACGTGAGCCATTTAATGGGTTCCATCCCACTCTGGGTTCCCCAGACCTGCTGGCAGAACCAGGTCTTTAGCACCTTCCAGAAGAGTATTAGAGTGGGGGCCGTTCTAATCTCTGGGGGGATGATGTTCCAGAGAGAGGGAGCCACCAGAGAGAAGGCCCTTCTGAGTCCCACCAGTTATATCTCCCTTGGGGATGGGACCTGAAACATTCCCTGCCTTCCTGCCCTGATGGGTACAATAGATGTGACCAGCAAGAGACAGTTCCTCAGATAACCTGGACTCAAGCCATGAAGGGCTTTAAAGGTGACAACCAGCACTTTGAATTGCACCCGGAAGCAAATCAGCAACCAATCCAGTTCCGCCAGGAAAGATGATACATGTGCACATCAGGGTCTGCACAAAACCATGCAGGCCGCTACATTTTGCACCAACTAGAGCTTCTGGATGCTCTTCAAGGGCAGCCCCATGAGAGCGCATTGCCAGTAGTCAAGATGGGAAGTGACTAGGGCATGAGTGACTGTGAGCAGGGACTCTTGGTTTAGGAAAGAACGTAAGTGTTGCACAAAGGCCCTCCTGGCCATGACCACCACCTGTTCTTTGAGCAGGAGTTATGAATCCAGGAAAACTCCTAGATTATGCACAGGGTCTATTTGGGTAGTGCCACTCCATCCAAGACCAAAGGTCTTGGACAACAAACCCCAAACCCAGAGCCATCCAGTCATGCAAGGGTTTAGTTACAACCCGTTGCTCCCCATCCAGCCCCTAACAGCCTCCAGGCACTGCGAGTGGGAGGACATGGCATCACTTAACTCACTGTGGGGCAAGACATATAGCTAAGTATCATCAGCATATTGATAATATTCAGTCCATGGTGACAGATGATCTCACTCAGTGGCTTCATATAAATGTTGAACAGGAGCGGAGAGAGTACCAAGTCCTGCGGAACCCCATAAAGCAGTGGATGAGGGCTGAATCTCTCTCCTCTTATCAACAATGACTGAGAGCAGCCGCAGAGGAAGGAAACAAACCAGGACAGCACAAGGCCTCCCTCTCCCATCTCCCGAAGCCGTCCCAGGAGAATACCATGGTTGATGGTATTAAAATATTGTTATACTGCAAAATTGATTTGCTTATTTGCAGTGAATTATTAAATAACACTTCTTTTTTCAAGAGAAAGATGTGAACAGTCCAGAGGTTAAGGCAGAATAGGCAACCTAATCTTTTGGCCCAACATATTATCCTTGGTGAACATTGTCAAACTATCTGAAAAGATTGATGCGGAAAAATCTTTTCCATACAAAACTTAATACTAAGAATCTTCAAATTTAAAGTTATATGATTAGAAAAATGGAAATGCAGACTATTGTAATTTGTCACCAACGAAGCATGAAAGATATTCAACAAATATGAAATGAAGTTAATTCTGTTTATAACTTCATTAGTTACACACAGTCATCAGTGATTCATAGGAACTTGTAACATGTTTGTCACAAGGCTGCATTAGTTAATATGCGGTAAACTGAAACAATATATGAATGGAAAATGCTTCATTTGTATTAAAGTCTACACTGAGAAATTCATGGGTGACTTCTGTGACACAACAAATGTTATGACAAGCACTGCCTTGTTTTATCAAGCTGGTAGAGAAGCAATTTGTTAATAGATCATATTCTCCTATCTACATTTTATTTTCCTATCAGTATTTTCTAACAGAGAATTTAGGAATAGGAATTGTAAACTTTTCAAATCACCTCCCTATATCTTCCTCCTATAATGAGCTGTTTAAATATTTGAAATTTCAAGATTTAAAATTAAGGCATAGAATAAGAAAAAGAG
This sequence comes from Bungarus multicinctus, assembly GCA_023653725.1. NCBI lineage: Eukaryota > Metazoa > Chordata > Lepidosauria > Squamata > Elapidae > Bungarus > Bungarus multicinctus. Next base: position 26,641,930 of record CM042840.1, read on the forward strand.
AATGAGCTAAATCTATACTTTTTATTATATCTCTTGACATCTATTTTTGCGAAAGATAATTACCACACCTATATACTTACCACATTTATATATTGCTTCATAAACTGTCTTTTGTTCTTTAAACATCTCACCTCTTTCTTTTGAGAAGTTAATTAATGCCATTCAACCACAATTTTTTTCTGTTTTTCCCCTTCTTCTCAAGCCTTTCACTTTTCCTGAATATATCTTTTGCTGTTCAATCCTCATTCATTCTGTCAATGTGAGTAGATCACTTAGGTGTTTCTTATTGGTCATTCAGTTTTGTGATTTATTCATATTTATTCAGCATCCATTCATTTTTTTATTGTATCCACCACATACTTAATCAAGTCACCCATTCCCAACTCATACAACTGACATAACTATTTCTTATTTTCATACAACATAATGTGGAGAAGCACGCAGCTATGTATAAATAATTCGATAAACAATTCCTAGTAACAAACCACATACTGCTTTTCTACTGGCATTTCCGCATCTTTACATTTCTCCATCAATTTTTCCATCTTTCATGAAATCAAATAAAAGCCTGAATCACCAGGCCATGACCTGTACCAGACCATGACCTGTTAGATTTCGGGCCACACATGGGGTGGACAAACAAGCAAAACTTCATCTCTGCATGCATGGGATGGAGGTGGCGTGCAACCGCCCCTCTCCCCTGTCTGTGGAAAACAGTTTTTCTTCTGAAAATTGGTCCCTGGTGCCAGAAAGATTGAAACTGCTGAAGTAAGGTACATAATTTCTTTCTTTTTTTTGCCATTTCTGTATAGGTAGGCCTTGACTTACTTACGATCACACTTGATCCTAACATTTTTGTTGCAAAATAAGATATTTGTTAAATGAGTTTTGCCTCATTTTATGACTTTTCTTTCCAAAGTTCTTAATGAATCAATGAAGTTGTAAGTTTGTAACATAGTTGTTAAGGCTTTCCCATTGACTTTGCTTGTCAGAAGGTCACATGACCCCAGGACATTGCAACTATCATAAATATGAGTCAGTTGCCAAGCATCTGAATATTCTGTAAGTAAATTTAAGATCTTTTAAGACACATTTTGTTTCTTTTTTGATGTTTTAGATATTTTTATATGGTTAGCTGACTATAAGAAACAATAATTTTGGAAAGGAATAGAGATTTGTATGCATTACAATTCATAAAATCCTTGAAAAATGAAAGACTCTCCAAGATTATAGGAAGAAGATTCCACTTCTACTCCATTGTGTTCTGCTTCCTACTTATTGCTATGAATGGGAAGATTTTTGGAGGTGATTTGCCATTGCCTCCTTCCTAGATCTGAGAGAGAGTGATTGGCTCAAGGTCATTCAACTGTCTGTGCCTAAGACAAGATTAGAACTCACAGTTTCCTGGTTTTTACCCTGATATCTTTAATCACTACACCAAACTGACTCTATCAAATCTATTTTACAAATAAAACTTTAGTTCGTATAATGTGTTTGATCCATTATTGTGAAAGTTTTTTCAGTATATAATTTGAACTTTATTTTGCACATGCAATTCCCTGGAGCAGATAAATTCTAAATTTTAAGTTTTAATGTAGGACACATGGATTGCTGATATTAATGACATCATTTTATTAGTTGCAATACTACTATCAGAGTAACTGCTGAATAAGAATCATTTTTGAGGTTCTAAGTTTGAATATGGAACAAAAAATAAAGCTGCTGATCTTTGATAGAAAAGATCATTTTCTATTGTGAAATGGTTTGCGGTCTCTGTACTTAGACAAGTATTTACAAAATAGAAATGTAAGATAGAAATCAAAACATAAATATTTTTTAGAAGCTGTATTGTATCATGGGGATGATTGGCAAGCTCAGCATAATCTGTAAGCTTAAATTGTCAGGCTTTGGATTTAGACAGTATAATTAAGCATGATTACAACAGATGGTAAAGAAAGCAGTGGCAAGAACTACAGAGCACTCACAATTATTGCCACATATCTTCTATTATTTTGTGAACTAAAAACTTTAACTTACCCACTAGAAGTCAGAAATTATGAATAGTTCTAAACTATGTTTAAAAGCAAATATAGAGTGTGCAATGAGAAACAAATTATTATTACTGGCTTGTAAGTTATACAGTAATAGCTGTAGCACAAATGTGTTAACTTGATGAAGCAATGTGTCAATGTTTTCAGTAATGAAATTCTGTTAAATATGTTCACATTACAAGTAAATGTTCTTAAAATACTAAAAAAATATTATGCCTGCTTAAAAGAAAACTTTATCATCTTTTAATAATAGAATCCCTTATATCTATTTAAAATTTATGGTATGTAATTCAGCACAAATGTTGGTACTAAATATTTATATTTCACTTCTCTTTTTGTTAAGAGAAAGCAACCAGTGAAATGAATACTGCTGAAGACTGGGGTCTCATCTTAGATATCTGTGATAAAGTTGGACAATCACGGACTGGGTAAGCATTATCTTGTTTGAATTAATTCAGCAATCTTTGAAATGAAAAGCTTAGATGTCTAAAATATGTGAGGCACCACTTGAGGCAAACAAAATTATACGTGGTAATGCCCAGGTTTGCAAATTATAGTTTAGCTTTTTTTGTAGAAAGATAGGAAATGTAAGAATGCATTTGTGTGGCTATATAAACTATATAATAGTTTATTAAAACCTGCATTAGATAACCCATGAATGTATCCTTTATTTATTATAATATTCATATACTCTTCAAATTTCAGTTGATTTTTATTTTAATTAATATCTTGAACAAACACTTTGGAGACAAACATAAGCCAATTTTATTCAATTAGTTTGCCTTAATGAATTTGTATGTTTTCGTTTGTGCCAAAAGTTTATTTCATGTTAATTTCCTTGTTCTTGAATTTGTTTGAAACATGAAGATGACAGTATTTGAAAAAATATTTTATAAATAAGGAAACTTAGGAAATTCAAAGTTTCATTTAGCAAGGTAAAGACTCACATCTGAAATTACTACTTGAATTTTATTCCCCCCCTGCAGACTATCATTTTGTATAATAATAAAAATATTTGTTGACATTTAATTTAGCCTGAAATTATGTCTTCTTAATTTCTATGACTTGATATAAACTTTTAGGTAATTGAAATGTACATATACCGGTAGTATTTGTTCTAGTATGATAAGCATAGTTAGTGTTATTTTTGAAATGTTAAATACAGAAAAGTAATACAATAGCTTTTAATGTATATTGATTTTAAAATAGATTAAAGAGCTAGAAGAATATGAAAAGCACTTTAAAATTATGAACAAATAGTTCTAAATGAAAAAAATTGAACTTTCTGGAAGCATATCATTTATATAAATATAACTTTCTAAATCTTATACTAAATAAAACAATACTTTGAAAACCAAGGTTTTCATATAATTTAGGATACATATTTTGCTACATTTATCTTTTATGACTGCTTGATGGATTATTTAAAATGCTTTTCTGTAACATTATTGTAGTTATTACTACAAGGCTGTAATACTGAGGCATTTGTTGATATGCTGCGTATTACTTCTTAAAGGTTCTTTTGTGTTACCAAATAAAGATAACCCAATATGCAGTATAATTAAAGTACAGTTCTGTTCACCTAAATATTGATATTTAATGAAAAATACTGCATTTTTATATCATCATTATTAGATTTTGATTATACCTGTATTCGTTTATATGTTTATGAACATAGCTAATATTTCTGTCTCTTATTTTCTCCACAACAACAGCCCTGTGACATGGGTTAGGCTGAGAGAGAGCTATTGGTCCAAAGTCATCCAGCCAACTTTCATGCTTAAAGGAGGACTAGAACTCACAAACTCTAGGTTTCAGCATCTATACCAAAGTGATACTATATGTCAACATAATTTGGCATTTGCTGTATCAAAAATGATATAGTGAAATTGAATCAAGTTTAGTTCTTTATTTGCTTACACTTAACTGACAGAATCTTGCTGGATTAAAGTTATAATCGTCTAACCTAATATACCTTCGAGATTCCAGGATGTGGCTACCCTGAATCTTTTCCTCTTTGCTCGTTTTCTTCAGGATGGCACAGTCTCTTGCACTTTTCTAGAATGTGCTGTCTCTTTTTTGGGAAGCTGCAGTGTTACTGCAGATAATCCCTCTCCCTTTTAGCTGTATATTCTTTCAGACTACCCTGAATATACAAAGTAGTAGTCTGTACAGGTAGTACTTGGATTATGATGGTTCAAAGTTATAGCTTACTGTTCGAAGTTGCACTTACAACTGCAAGCATGCTTCAATTCCCCCGCCTTCCTATTTTCCAGCCTGCCTCCTTGCTCTTTTGGCTGCCTTATATAGGCAACACAGTGGCTAGGACTGAAGAAGAAGCCCAGGACCTAGTCAGTTTCCACTGCCCCAGGCCTCTAATTCATCCTTATTGTTGCCACTGTCTCTGAGAAATGCTGCCTCCAGCCTCAGACTATAGTTAGCCACCATAACACAATAATGCAAAGCCCCAGTTACCCTGCCATCATGCATTCCACAAACATGCTGTATACACTGACTGTTGCTGTCTTTCTCCTTTTGCTGACAAAGCATATCCAGTCTTACCTACAGTATGCAAGGCAGTTGCTGGTCATTCCGGGCTTTTTTCCCCAAGGTTCTTGCACTATTCATTATGATATATTTGTTAGGTTTTTCCCCAATATATATATTCTCATATTCACTCAAGTTAAATACCTCTTGGATAGAATTTTGAGATACTGCTTAGGATTTATTTGAATTTCAGGTGAAGCTGATTATTTGGATTCCTTCAAATCTGGATTCAGAACCAAAAGAACATTGTTTTCTGGTAGATGGGCTGTGTTGGATCTAGATGGTGGGAAAACAACCCCATTCATCCAGACATTTCTCAGAAGCTTTTGATAATCAACGGCAATGCTATCATATTGGACCACCTCTGGAGGTTGGGAGATGGTGGAACTTTTCTGCAGTGGTTCATTTCTATCTTAATAATGGAATTCCAGTCAGCACTGGTAGAAAAGAATTGGGTGCTCCTGTCTGTGTTGCAATAGGACTCTGTTTCTCCTCGCTACAGATCAGCATCCATAAGACATTTGGAAGAGGCCATGTGTTGCTTTAGGGTGAGGTATTAACTGTGCACTGATGGTATTCAGTTGAAAATTTACTACGTCAGGTTATGCTGCAGATGCTGTTGATATTAAAAATGGTATGTAAGAATGAGCTTGGGAGACGGGAGAAAGAGCCATAAACTTGACAGTGGTGAGACAAGTGGCATCTGAATCAGCAGAAAGAATGTGGATATGGGAAATCTCTTCATAAGGACTCTCCCTAGTTTCTTGAATTGTAAGGTGAGGAAAGGAGAGATGTACTTTCAGACTTGGGAAGATTCTGTTAGTGTAACCTTACAATAAAGTTAGAATTAGTACTTCTGGTTGTGTTATTTGTCTGGATTGCCTTGCAAATTTGACAGTGTGAAAGTTGTGACGTCTGGATGGATAGAAATAAATTTCCAGTAAGGGGTAATTGGTGCTTGTCCTAAAACACCTGGCTTGAAGTCTGTTGGCTTTGGATGGAATCACTTTTCTCCTGCAGGGGAAGGTCCACCCAGGACCTTTGACTCTTGCTGGAATGTCAGGTGGGAACCATAGCCAGGGTGTCATTTGATGAGCTAAGGCTGGTTGGGCCAACTGGTTTTTTTTCCCAGGCTGGGATGTTTTTGGCAACAATAAATTATGAATTTATCACCATCCATTTAGATAACTATACACATGACTAATTTGAAAATAACACAGTTGATGCAGAATACAGCAGGGATGCTGATGGGTAAGAACTACTACGCAAGCATAGCAGCTTTCCCCCCTTTTGTTACATTGGCTGCCAATTATCTCCCGAATCCAATTCAGAAAGCTTATTTTTAACCTATAAGATCCTCTAATGCCTTTGCTTCAGGTATGTTAGGAATTGTCTCCTTCAGGCTATAGCAGCCTTCATCAATATATTTTAAAAACATTTATTTTATTTCTTCAGGCCCAAGGACTGTCTTCGTTCTATTATGAAGAGGGTGAACCACAAGGATCCTCATGTTGCTATGCAGGCATTGACAGTACGTGGCATTTAATTTTTTAAAAATAAATAAAATAAATTTATATTGTTAAATACTTAATTTTGATTTTTCCCCCTCTTCTCTTTAGCTTCTTGGAGCATGTGTTTCAAATTGTGGTAAAATATTCCATTTGGAAGTATGTTCAAGAGATTTTGCAAGCGAAGTAAGCAATGTGCTAAATAAGGTAATATAGTTTAAAGCTGGTTATACAGCTGTCCCTTTAGGAAAATCATACTATAAAAATAGATACACTTCAGCATGAATAATATCCATAAGGATAAATAACTATATGATTCTCATAGGAATGCTGTCTTTTAGCAAAAATAAAATAATCTACATTTTTATGTTGAAGCAAGCACTAATTCTCAAATGTTAATGCCATAATAAATGAATTAGTCCTTAAAGTGCTTATATGTTTTTGTTAAATTGGCATAATAGAGACCAAGGTTGGGAAGGGAAGACAGAAAAAAGCCCTCCAATGTTTTCATTGTAGCTGTCAGAAGTCTCAATCTATATATAACTATTGATCTGAATACACTTCCAAGGAAATGATCATGTTGTCTCTACTATTGTTAATTGAATGCAGTACTTAAACAGAATTTTGTGATAATAAAAATAAGTTATTAAAGTTTATGAACTGTTCTTTTCTTTGAGTCCCCTATGGAAGCCTCAAAAACTGGCTTTTTCAAAGAATAGCATAGCATAACATAACATAGCATAGCATTGAATTCTTTTTATTTGCCAAGTGTGTGATTGGACACACAAGGAATTTGTCTTGGTGCAAATGCTCTCTATATACATAAAAGAAAAGATACATTTGTCGAGAGTCAAGAATCATAAGGTACAACACTTAATAATAGTCATAAGGTACAATAAGCAATCAAATCATACTAGGAAACAGTCAATATAGATCATGAGGATACAAGTGAAAAAGTTACAATCATACAGTCACAAGTGGGAAGGGATGGGCAATAAGTGATGAAAAGATTAATAGTAATAGTAATGCAGACTTTGTAAATAGTTGGACAGTGCTGAGGGAATTATTTGTTTAGCAGAGTGATGGCGTTTGGGAAAAAACTTCTTGTGTCTAGTTGTTCTGTGTGCATTGCTCTATAGTGTCGTTTTGAGGGAAGGGGTTGAAACAGTTTATGTCTGGGATGTGAGGGGTCTGTAATATTTTCACAGTCCTCTTTTTCACTCATGCAATATACAGGTCCTTGATTGAAGGCAGGTTGGTAGTAATTGTTTTTTCTGCAGTTCTAATTATCCTCTGAAGTCTGTGTCTGTCTTGTTGGGTTGCAGAACCAAACTAGACAGTTATAGAGGTGCGGATGACAGAATCAATAATTCCTCAGTAGAACTGTATCAGCAGCTCCTTGTTCAGTTTGAGCTTTCTGAGTTGATGCAGAAAGAATATTTTTTGTTGTACTTTTTTAATGACGTTTTTGATGTTAGGTGTCCATTTTAGGTCATACGATACAATAGAACCTAGAAATCTGAAGGTCTCTACTGTTGATACTGTGTTGTCTAGTATTGTAATAGGTGGTAGTATGAGAGGATTTTTTCTAAAGTCTACCACCATTTCTACGGTTTTGAGTGTGTTCCAGATTGTTCCGGTTACACCGTGAGGCAAATTATATTACTTCCTGTCTGTATACAGATTCGTCGCTGTCTCGAATGAGACCAATCACTGTTGTGTCATCAGCAAACTTCAGTATTTTAACAGATGGATCGCTTGAGATGCAGTCATTGGTATATAGGGAGAAGAGGAGTGGAGAAAGCACACAGCCCTGGGGGGTCCCTGTGCTAATTGTACAGGTATCGGATGCGATTCTGCCTAGTTTCACTTGCTACTTCCTGTCTGTTAGGAAGCTTATGATCCACTTTTAAGTGTTTTCAGGTACCGCTAGTTGGCTTAATTTACTTAGAAGAGTGTCTGGATTGATGGTATTGAATGCTGAACTGAAGTCTTCAAAGAGGACCCTTGCGTAGGTATTTGGAGATTCAAGGTGTTGTAGGATGTAATGCAGAGCATCATCTGTCGATCTATTTGCTCGGTATACAAACTCCATGGGATCTAACAGCAGATCCGTGATGGTTTTCAGGTGGGACAACACTAGCCTTTCAAAGATTTTCATAACTACCGATGTTAGAACAACTGGTCTGTAGTCATTAAGTTCCTTGATTGAGGGCTTCTTTGACACTGGGATAATAGTAGAGCATTTGAAGCAAGAAGGAACATAGTACATCTTTGGTGATTTATTGAAAATTTGGGTGAAGATGGGGGCCAATTGGTCAGCACAGACTTTTAAGCAAGAAGGAGCTATCTTGTCTGGCCCTGGTGCTTTTCCTGGCTTTTGTCTGTGAAATATATCTTGCACTTCTTTTTCAGTGATCACCAGAGGTTGTGAACCCAATGGGAATAGCCCAGAAATGTATATTTTTGCATGAGATTGAAAGCACATTTTAAAAAACATTTTTGAAAAATAGTTTTGTATCCTCTGAATGCTATTAGAAATTAGGCCATTTGTCTAGTGATATCAGTCTAAAACAGTAATTAAGGCTGAGTCTGATGATCTTACAGTAAATATTTTACCCTTTTCACAGGGTCATCCAAAGGTTTGTGAAAAGCTAAAGGCACTCATGGTTGAATGGACAGATGAATTCAAGAATGATCCTCAACTTAGTCTAATATCTGCTATGATAAAAAACCTTAAGGAACAGGGTGTCATGTTTCCAGTTATTGGTTCACAGGTAAAGTGGTAATAAATAACTATTATCTTTGTGTCCTAACAAACTGTTCTTGCTTCCTATATTTCTACTGCTTCTATACTTCTAGTACATTTCTATATATTACTTCATACATAGCCTTTTGTTCTTTAAACTACATCTTTTTCTTTTTTGGCCTTCATTAGTTCCATCAATTTTTATTTATTTTATTTTTATTCCACTTTTTTCTTTTTATAAATAATTCAAGGAGATGAACATATCTAATACTTTCTCTCCCTCCTGTTTTCTCTGTAATAACCCCATGGGGTGGGTTTGGCTGAGAGAGAGTGACTGGTCCAAAATCACACAGATGTTTTTTAATACCAAAATTTAACTATGATTTAATTGGTCTTCCTCTTTCTCTTGTAATATTCTGTCTTCCTTTATATGGAAGGAATGAAATTTAATTCTCTCTATAGAACTGTTTCACTTCAACATACTTCTTTCATATTGTGTTACTCACTTGGTATTCAGTCCATATTTGTTCAGCATTTATTTATTCTTCATCCTATCTTTTCTCATTTTTCATTCACATTTCTCAAGGAAACAATTCACGCTGTATTGATTTTCTGTCTCAGCAAGCAATTTGGTTTCTAATACATTGATTTTCAGATCTGCCAGTTCATAAAACAATTTGTCTAATGTTCAAAATGCTAATCATTTGAGTTTTCAGTCATTGAAGATGGAATTGACAAGACCTAACTTGAAATCCTCTGATCCACTAACAAAATTTATCACTGCTTACGTTTTTGCAAGCAGTAAAACTTGCCATTGTTACTATATTCAGACCATTGATTTTAAAACTGATCCTGTGCCAGAAACTGTCAGAGTTATGTAGCCCTGAATGGTAAAGAAGCATGTCTAGTGAAGCCTGACCACCAGCACTCATGAACTCTCCCCTAACCTTGAAAAATTGCATGCCTGACCTGTTACAGTAATTATAGACTACTTGTTTCCTGACCTCAACAAAGAAATCAGTGGAGTGAACATAATGAAGTATCATATTCATATCCATAGGTGCTATTTTTATAATGAAAAAGGCATTTAAGTGCAAAAAGAATTTGCTTTTTAATTAATGAACAAGTTACTATTACCTAGGTCATATAGATTATACTCTTATATTTTAGGTGTTACATGTTTAGCAAATGTCTAACAGATATACCAAGTTCTGTCAATTTCTGTCATGCATATCTTTGAATTTAGACTGAAACTTAAGTAGTTTTTTTTCTGAGTGGGTATTTGCAGAATTGTATTTTTTAGAATAGTATGCTTCCTTCATAGAACATTGGTCTATTTGACTTTTCAAAGCCAATTGGAAATATGTTAAAACAATGGGACCATTTTTAATAGATTGAATATATTACAGTAATTCTTTTAAATTTAAATGTTGTTCCTCTATGTTTTGATCAGGCTGCAGAACAAGCAAAAGCAAGCCCAGCTCTAGCAGCCAAAGATCCTGGAACAGTAGTAAATAAGAAAGAAGAAGAGGATTTAGCTAAAGGTTGGTTTAATTTAAAGACAATATAAACATTCAACATTTGCAGTTGTATTTTTTTTAAAATCTAATAAAAACGAATGACTGTACAGTTAATATGCTATATTAGATGATATATTTACATTCTTTGTATGAAAATTAGTTTTGAAAATATTCAGTAGCTTTTTGTTGTGAAATGAAAAAGTAGGAAAAAAAGCTGGCCTAAACAATGATGCCAAAACACATTTGGCTATACAACTAATGTGTGGACAGATGTACTTAGGACTAAAACTTAATTATTGCTGAGTACCAATTACAAAATAAACTATTTTCCAAGGAAGTTGGGAACCTGAGTATTTGGCTTCAAAAAAATAATTATTATAAAACCAGCATTGTAAATAGGATGTCAAAAGAAAATAATAAGAGGTTATATAATGCTTACATGTTATTTTAAACCTTAGTGAACATTGTTCAAAATGTATTCTATAGAGCCTTAAAAGTAATGTGAGACTAAGACAACACCTTAATCTATGTTGTTTTAATCTTATTTTACTTTGAAGGCTCTGCAGAAAACATTCTGGCCAAATTCCATTAAAATTTCAAATAGCTTGCAAAGAAGAAAAATAGTTAGAAAAAGACTGAATGTAAAACTCAATCCTAATAATAGCACCAGAAAGAAATACAAATGTGAGTAGTCATGAACGCTAGGGCCAAAATCCTAATTTCTACACTGCATTTAATTATAGGTACATTATAAAAGTGTTAGTACTACTGTTACTCCTTTGCATATGTGATATTGAAGATTAGGCTGTACAGAAAGAGATCAGGGAGATATGATAAATGGGATAATAATACTTGAATTGGATTTATATCTTACTTTTCCATCGGAGGAAAAAGGAACTCAAGCTGGCTAATAAGAATACCATGCAACATAAATTAAAAACAAAATTAACTCTATACCAAAAAAGATTAAAAGCCAATACAATCTATTGACCATTATCAATGTATTAGTCTGTTAATTAATATGATAGGTTAAATGGAAAATATATATTTTAAAACTGTTTTGATGACAGAATGGGTCAGTCACTTCTCCAAAGGGGCATTCCACTGCTTAGAAATGACACAGGAAGTAGTCTTTTTTGTTTTAATAAGCAGGTCTTATGTATATATCTAATATATCTTTTAAACTGGTATCAGGTAGGTCTTCTCATATTTATACTGATATGTAATTTATGAAGCATTTCCCCTTTCTTTTATTCTGCATAATTAATCGCTTTGTCCTCAAATAAACTTTACTAATTTTTAAAAGTTGGAGTATGTTATCCAAGAATATTAAAATGCTGACATGAGAATCAGTTCATGAACCTTATTGTTTTAGTAGGCATAATTGTATATCTTCAGTATAAATTGTGCTTTAGATGAATATTTCCACTTTTTTACTTTGAAAGATATATTATGCAAATAATCACACAACTGAAATGAGAATTTCTTTTCTTTGTTTTTTTATTTCACAGCTATTGAATTATCACTGAAAGAACAAAGACAACAGCAAACACCACTTTCCACTCTTTATCCAAACACTACAACTCTCTCAACAAATCACAAACATGAGGGGCGAAATGTTCGAGCAATTTATGATTTTGAAGCTGCTGAAGATAATGAATTAACATTTAAAGCTGGAGAACTTATCACTGTTCTTGATGACAGGTAAAAGGAGTAGCTCTTGGAAAAATAGAATTGTTAAATACTGTGGTACATATTTGTTATTTTCAGTTATCATGACATTTTGATGCTACCCAGTTCAGTAGGATTGTGGCCTATGTTTTAATGATCTTTGGTCTTTTTAACATTTTATATTCTTTTGAATAACATGAATCAGATTATGCTTATCTGTTAGACATAACTCTAGTAGACCAGTGTTATTTGTTTTTTTCAATCTTTGTGCTTTTTTTAAATAATAGGATCTACTTAAATGAATACAGATAGGCCACTTCCAGAAAAGAAACCTTTTTTATGTGGAAAACCATTAGCACTATATGTGAATACAATTGTTTATTTAATGTGGATTTCAAAAGGCTGATGGTGGTCCTTGCTTTTAAGTGAACACAAGTACAATTTCCTCTTTAGATCTCCTGCCAGAATATATTGAGGTTGGGGAATGGTGGGACAGAGCTGCATTTCTGATTTGTTTTTATTCCACTTGAGCTCTCCACACAAATGTCTGAATGGAGCTAGTGCTTTAGAGCATCAGAAAATATGGTTTTGTAAGATGTTAGGCTGTAGTCTCTAGTTCACACATAGGACTTTGCCATTTGTTTGGCATGTTAGTGATATGCAAACACAGCCTTCAATTTACATTTAAATCAGGTAACTGTGGCTTATTCAATTAGTACCTTCTGATAGTGCATCTGTTCTGGAGCATCAGCATTATTGAAAAAGACTCTTTTATATGGCCTAATTTGGAATAAAAAAATAGTTGGGGGGGAGTCTAAAGAAGTATGGACAGAATGAATTCATTTATTGTCATCTGAAAAATGTAAGTCAATAGTATGCAACCATTTCCTTTTGCAAAGTATCATGTAATGGCTGTAGGAGCTTACTGATGATTTGCATGCTGATTCCTCAACTGTTTGGTTACTATAGTAAATCATAGCCTGTCTTACGAAATTCTTGTGCAGCATTCTTTTGCTGTATCACAAAAACAGTTTTTCCATTAAGATTTTTTTGGGAGTGAAATCAATATGTTGTCTTGGGCACAGTAATGATATTCAGCTGGTTTGTATATTCCTAATCCTTTCAAAAGGTGATGGACATTGTTTAGAAAAGACAGTAAAAATGTCTAAATTCTTTCTAAAACATTAACAACAATACATACAATATTTTAGTATAATGCAGTGAGTACATGTGACAGGATGCTAAAAATAAAACCTGTATAGAAACAGAAAAGGCTAATTAATCAAAATAAATACAAGTTCTACAGTAGTTTCCTTATGTAGGATAAAAAAATGAAAAAAAAATGCTGTTTATGTAAGGCTTTGGTCTCATTCTAAGGCACAAATTGTCCATGGGCCTACAGAAAAACTGAAGTTAGTATTTTTTTGAATCCTTTTAAAAGGAAGAATGGAATTTTGTAGCAGTAATATATTTGAAATAGTAAAATATTTTTAGCAATGTATTTTTTTCTTATTTATTATTTGCATTTCAGCACTAATTTAGATTAATGCTTGCATTGCCTGAATAGGAATTCTATTACTAGTTAAAACAGTTGTAAAGAATGCTGTTATGTAACTGCACTTCTTAGTAATGACACTTCTGGTTGCCATCATCAAGCAAATTACCTTACCATTGTTAAGAGCAATGCCCTATGGTCATCATTTGTGATCTCCTGCCTCCTTTTCCAGTAATTTTGCTTGTGAGCTGTGAGTGAAGGTTTCAAATAGCAATCGTGATCTCAGGACGCTGCTGTGTTGCAGTTCTGAGATGGTCACTGAGCATCTGGGTGACAATCACGTAACTGTGGGGACACAGCAATGGTTGAGACTTTGGGAATCAATCCTAAGTTCTGCTCTATCAATGACATCATGAATTTGAACGGTCTCTGAATGAGTGGTTATTAAACAAGGATCACCACTACAGTAATGGCCAAATGCATTATTTTAAGCAAGAATACCAGCGCAAACATTTTAGCTCTTGCAATCTAATAAAAGTTTGCCAATTGATTGATAATTTTGTTGGATTATGTGTCAGTCTTAATTATTTAGAAAAAAATGTTAGCTCAATATTATGTAATAGAAATGTAAATAGAAATGAAGTCTACTTAATTTTCCTGTCTATAGTTACGTGAGTCCAGATAGGATGGGTTATATCAGCTTAAACCAATAGGATTGAATCTGCTCAAATTCAAGCTCCACCCCTTTGCTGTGGCCATTCCCCAGTTTTCGACTCAGTCTTAGCCAGGACTAAATGTGTTTTGCAAAGCTCCACTATAGCTTTAAGTGGAGCCTGATCGTTAAAAGGAAAAAAGTTTTAAAAGGCAACTTTGAGGCTTGTAAACTGCTGGATTCAAATCAGTGGGCTGATTTTTGCTCCCACAGCTTCCAAATTGTGTGAAAGGCTTTAGGCACAGCGCATGGAGCCAGGACCATGTGGGTCGGCTCCAGGCAATCGGCCCAATAAGGGCCACCAGCTGATTGGTATGGCAGCACAGCAGCAGCAGAAACAGCTTGCGACATCTCTTTCATTTTCCTGCTTTGCTGAGAGGATTGCCATGGCTGCAAAACGCACAGCGCAGCAGCCTGCAGCAGCGGCTAGAAGACTGGAGAGCAGAAGCCACAGGAGAGTTTTGCAGAAGGTTTGGAGAAATCAAGGCAGCCGCTTGATCAGGCATTGGCTGAGGGCGTTACTGGCCACGTTGCCAGTGCTGCGTTGCATTCCAGCACTGAGGAAATCACGTGGGCGCCTTTCTGACCTGTTTGCAGGTCCAAAACCTGGTGTGTGACCGGCAGGGTGTGGCTGCAACCCAGCAGTAGCCTTCACAGGCTTGCTAAGCCGGCTTCCCAGGTAAGGTGATTAATTTGTTTCTGGATCTGGCTTTTTATTGCATTATTCCCTAGTGATTGGATTTATTAATACTATTCCCTCCTTCCATCAAGTCCCCTCCCTTCCCTGCCTCTTTCCTGTGAATTAATTCATTCTCCAGGTGAGATGGCTAATAAAGAACAAGAAAGGGTGTCCAGCCCTTCCACTTCCAATGGAAAATCCAGCGGCAGACAGAAGAGGAAGACCCCTGAAGCCAGAGTTGAACCAGAGGTCCAGAAAGAACCAAAGGCTTCTGGAAAAAGATTGGAGAAACACCACCATGTGGCTGGGGGGAAGGGCAGGAGATCTCCCCCTCCTGATAATGGTTCAGATCAGTCTGCACAACCCCCAACTGGAAGTAGGGCCTTCTATCTCTACTGGGCACCCTCACACTGGTATTTGGTCCCCTGATAATTCTTCTGCAGTTGGGGATCCAACTTCTTTGGGAGACCTTGAGAGGGATGATAGGGAACCTACAATTATGGAGGAGCTGCCTCCTCCTTCCCCTAAAAGGGCCAGACATGTCCCTGAACTTTACAATTCTGAGGAAGAGGAAGAGGCTGTTCCAGCTCATTTGGAAGACATTATTGCTAAGGCTATCAGAAAGGGAGTGGTAGAGGCTCTTCGAGCGTCTAAAGGAAATATCTCTGAGGCCTCAGATCAATCAGAAGCAGACAGGTCTTTTCATGCTAGAGAAACCTATTCTTTCAAAGACAGAGGTTCCCCAGTGCCTTTTTTATCCAGCATTTCTGGCAGAGCCCTTGAAGAAGAGAAAAAGGAATCTGATTTCTCAGAGGATGAGGATATGGCTCCTGAAAGTCCATCCTTTACTGGCATCTTTGATGCACAGAAGTTTAGGGCTTTATTATTCAAAGCCAAGAAAACGTTGGGGTCTGGGGCTGATGTTGGTGAAACAGAGGGTGATGGCATGGTGCCATCTGATCAACTTTTCGATGAATCAGCTGTAAGACCAGAAATGTGCCTATCCTTCGATTATTCCTCAAGGTTATACAAAAACAGATGGAAGCCCCTAGTACTTCCTTATCGCTGTCGGCCAATGAGAGCCGTTTCTTCACTATGGGGCCCGAGCTAACCAGCTCCCTACAGGTACCTATAGTTGATGCACCGGTTGCAGCTATGATCTCTGCCTCATCCAATACGGCAGATCCTGAAGAGGCACTAAAAGCTGAGGATAAGAGGATTGAGCAATCGCTCCAGCGCATTCACCTGGAAGCTGTTTGGGCTGTCAAGGTGGTGTCAGCCACCTCCTTTTTCATGAGGTCCTCTCTATGGTGGCTTTGCCAATTGCAGGACTGAGTCCCTGCATCTGACGTGAGAATTTATCAAGATATCCATAAGTTGGTCGCAGCTGCAGAATTCACTGCAGACGCTACTTTGAATAGTGCCAGGTTTGCTTCCAAGGCCATCGCCGCATCCATTGCTGCCCGTAGAATGTTTTGACTGAAGAGTTGGCAAGCAGACAATCGGCACAAGTGGAAGGTGGCCTCTTCTCCCATAAAAGGGGACAACCTGTTTGATGAGGTCCTGGAGCCGCACCTGGTTGAACCAGGGACAAGAAGTATCTTCCTTCTCTAAATCGACGCTCCAGTTTCAGGGCTGCTCTTTATAACCATAGATCCTCTTTCAGAGGAGAGGGCACTTCAGGGGCTCAAGGGTCCCAGAGGCAACCTACAACTGGCAAGAATGCTCTCAGGACAGAGCAGCCTGTGACAGACCACAGCATTCAGGCAAGCGACCCTTTCGTAGGGAGGAAGTCGCTCCTTCAGATGCTCCCGATAAAGATAACAGTAGTCCTCCCACTGGGGGCAGATTATCCCATTTTGTTGCCCAATGGGAAACTATCACATCCAATGCTTGGCAGTTACAAACTGTTAGACAAAGTCTATTCCTCGAATTTCAATCTCCTCCCCCCAGATTTTTTGTACCTTGTTCAGTCTCCAGAATTCAATCTCATAGGCAAGTGGTGGAACAGGCAATTCAACTTTTAGACATCAGGGCCATACAAAAGGTCCTCATTGACCAACAGGGCAAGGGATTTTATTCCCATCTGTTTGTGGTACCTAAATCATCTGGGCAATGGCGAGCCATCTTAGATCTTAAAAAGCTCAATAAATTTGTATTGTACAAGCGTTTCAGGATGCATTCACTACAGACTATCTTGGCCAGCATCAGGGAGGGTGACTTCCTCACCTCTATAAATTTCACTGAAGCTTAACTTCATATTAGAATTTGCCATTCACATAGGCAATATTTACGTTTCACTTACCAAGGCAAACAATTCCAATACAGGGCCATGCCCTTTGGCTTGTCCTCTGCGCCCAAAGTTTTCACAAAAATCTTGGCAGCCCTGGCAGCCTGTTTGAGGAGTATCCTCATTAGGGTTCAATGTTACTTAGATGACATTTTAATCCAGTCTTCTTCTAAAAACCAAGCCCTAAAGGATTTACAGATTACCATTAACATCTTACAAGGCGATGGGTTTTCCATAAATGAGAAGAAAAGCCATTTTTCTCCTACCACAAGTTTATTGCATTTGGGGGCTAACATAGATACACTTTCTTGCAAAGTTTTTCTCTCACAAGAGAGGAGTGACAGTTTGCAGTCTATGATTGGGAAGATTGGGAAGGCTCGTTCTTCCTCCCTGGCTTCTCTATCCCAACTATTAGGGAAAATGATTTCCACCATCTCCATTGTGCCTTGGGCCAGGCTTCACTCCAGAAAGCTTCAATGGTTCCTTTTGCCACATCAAAAGGCGGGCAGGAGTCTTTCAGCTATTAGGTTCTCCATCCCTACATCAATCAAAAGGTTGTTACGGTGGTCTTCTCCGGCCTTGCATGCTGGACAATCATTCAAAGAACCTTCCTGTATAGTCATCACCATGGATGCCAGTCTCTACAGTTGGGGAGCCCATCTAGACTTGAACTTGGCACAGGGTCTGTGCTCCCCTCAGAAAAAGGGAAGAGTATTAATTGGTTAGAATTAAGAGCTGTTAGGTTTGCTCTCAAACAATTTAGGTCACACATTTTTCATTCTCATGTCCTTATCTTGATGGACAACACCACCGCCAAGGCACACATTAATAGGCAGGAAGGTACCAGATCCCAAGCACTTATGTTAGAGGCTGAGGGCCTGGGACTTTGGGCAGAAAAAAAATCTCCTTTTGATTAGGGTGGAACACATCTCCAAGGGGGGGATAATACACAAGCAGATTGGCTAAGTAGAACAAAAATTGACCCCTCAGAGTGGAGTATTCTCAATCTTCTGTTTCAGGAGCTGGTTCAGATATTCGGACTTCTAGTGGTGGTCCTGTTCGCCTCTCCAACCAATGCCCAACTTCCTAGATTCTTCACCAGGTTCGCACACCAGGGGGCAGAAGGGACCATTGCCCTGAGGTGCCGTTGACCTCGGGGGCTGCTGTATGCCTTCCCTCCTCTTCCGTTGTTACCAGCGGTGATTTGGAAAATTTTGGAGGAGGAAGCGAAAGTATTGTTACTAGCTCCATACTGGCCCAAATGTCTTTGTTTTACGAACCTGGTGAACCTTTTTGTCCTTGGAGGATCCCTCCTCTCAGAGTCTCCCTTCTCAGGGAGAAGTCTCACACCCGGATCCTCAGTGATTCCAGCTGACCGCATGGCAGTTGAGCGGAGCGCACTAAGGAAGCAAAATATTTTTTGAAAAAGCCATCCAGACCATCTTAGCAGTCAGGCGGCCTTCCACTAACAGCATTTATCAGGCCACTTTGAAAGTTTTCTGCTAGTGGTGTTTGAAATCCAAAATTTGCCCCATTTCGGCTTCTGTGGCCGGTATTTTGGATTTTTTGCAGGAGAGTCTCGACAAGGGACTCTCCGCTAATACCTTGCATAGACAGGTTGCAGCCCTTTCCTCGGTGTTGTTTTTCCACTGAAAAGGTTCCCTGTCTCTCATTCAGAGCATTTGTACATTTTTAAAAGGGGCACCGAATTTAAGACCACCGGTGGTTCACAGATTTCCCACTTGGGATCTTCCCAAAGTTCTAAAAGCCTTAATATCTCCACCTTTTGAACCAGTTAAATCCATAACTTTATATTTCGTCTCTCAAGATGGCTTTCCTCTTAGCCATCACCTTGGCTAGGAGGATCTCTGAGTTAGCCGCTCTTCCTGTCAAGGAGGGCTTGTGTGTCTTCCATGCAGACAGAGTGTGTTGCGATTAGACCCCTCCTTTATTCCTAAAATCAATTCCAGATTTCATAGAGCACAGGAACTTGTCCTTCCCAATTTTTGCCCTTCTTCTGCCCACTCTCTCGAGCGATCATGGCATGTACGAAGGATGTTGAAGACTTACATTCCGGAGGACCCTGCCGTTCCGCAGGACGGAGGCTCTGTTTGTCTCATTTCAACCCAGTTCCTTGGGGTTGAAGATGTCGCCAACAATTAGGGCCTGCATTGCTAAGGCTTATCACACTTCGGCTCTTTCGATTCCAAGAGGGGTGACAGCACATTCCACCAGAAGTGTGGCAACAATAGCGGCCTGTTACCCAAGCCCCCATTGAGGAGATTTGCAGAGCAGTCACCTGGTCTTCTCCATCTCCTTTTATCCGCCATTATTGCATTGATGCCTTTGCTGCAGTGGATGCCGTTTTTGGCAGAAAAGTCCTGCAAAGTGTACATGAACACTGTTGTAAGTAGGACCAGACTATTGCCTCCCTGGAATTAGCAAGCTTGGGTATGTCCCATCCTATCTGGACTCACATAACCATAGACAGGAAAAGGATCATTGACTTATCTGAATGTTCATTTTCTGTCTTGGTGGAGTGAGTCCAGTCCCACCCTGATTTGTCTGGTCTGGGGTGGGCTGTGCTGTGTGTGCATTAATATGTGTCTGTTTATCTGCATTAGTTGAATCACATCCTGTCTGTCTTGATGCTTCGTCCAAAGCTGGGGACTGGCCACAGCAAAGGGGTGGAGTTTGAATTTGAGCAGATTCAGTCCTATTGGTTTAAGCTGATAAAACCCATCCTATCTGGACTCACTCCACCAAGACAGAAAATGAACATTCAGGTAAGCCAATGTTCCTTTCCAGTTCATTTATTTATTTAAATCAAGGTATTCCAGTATCCAAGTTCTTGATAATTTATCACTTCTTGAAACTGATTGAAACTCAGTTTGGGTTTTTTAAAGTCACTTTCTCATATATCATCATAAAACAGTGTTTTCATCCTAGTTCTCTAAAATTTAATTTTGGGCAACTAATCTAAGAAAGCTAATGCAATTTGGTATTATAAAAGGGCGCTATTCTAGAACATTAATTTAAATATTTTTTTAAAGTTTGAAATCATAATCCACGGAAGAGATTTTTTTAATTTTTATGACAGCAATTCATTTGTAATATAATAAAATTCCCTGTCAGCAAAAATATCAGACAATGATCAAATACTTTTTACATTGTTTATTAATATTATATGTAAATTATGTAAAATTTATTACGAACTATAAATCAAACTTCACAGTAACTAATACAATGTCTTTATTCCTTTGTAAAATCAAGGTTTTACTGAAATAATGACTTTTACTAAAAGAAAGCTGCTTTTTAAAGATTCCTTGTGTTCCATATTCCTTAGAGTTCTCTTAATAGTTGCTCTTTATCTTACTAGTTTCATATGAATTATTCATTTCTTAATAAACCTACAGATAAGTAGATAAGAGGGTGTATTTAATTTAGTGGCTTCAAGATTTAATCAAGGATACTGTCCAAAGTATTTTGGTGGGTAGAAATGGAATGCAACTTGTCACTGCTCGACCCTTTGTTTTTCCATTCTAAGTAATTATTTTCTTCATCATTCATAGTGATACAAACTGGTGGAAAGGTGAAACTCATCAAGGGACAGGATTATTTCCTTCCAATTTTGTAACCGCTGATCTTACTGCTGAACCAGAAATGAGTAAGTAGCACAGTGAGAGAAAAGCCATAGATCTTTGGATAGATGTACACAAATAAGAAAAAGTCTAAATCATTTCCTTCAAAAAGGATTTTACTACTACAGAAAATATTTTTCTTTATAATAAAAGACCCTTAGTTTTAGATTCTATTTCTTTATTTTACTCTTTGTTCTTCTTCCTAGTCCCTATCCAGTTCTAATTCATTGGTCCTATATTCTAATTAATATCTCCTAATCTATTTTCCATTTTAACTTAATCTAGGATACTTTTTTAAGCTTTCAACATCCCCTAAATCCTTCCCCACCTCTGTCTGCAATTACTTATGTAGCCTAATAGCCCGGTACTAAGGGGTGGGGGAGAAGGAAGGAAAGCTGACTTGCTGTCTGCTTTTTCTATGCTTTGTGAAAGCTGCAGTGCTGTCAGAGATTTATTATTGCTAACAGTTGGTGGCTGTGATTTCAAGTCAGATTCTCTTTTCTGTATTTATTTGCCTAGGTGGAATATACTGTAGCTTCTCAAGTTTTATAAAGAATAGAATAGAATGGGAATAGGAATAGAATAGAATAACAGAATTGGAAGGGATCTTGGAGGTCTTCTAGTCCAACCCGCTGTTCAGGTATGAAACCCTATACCATTTCAGTCAAATGGTTGTCCAATCTCTTCTTGAAAACTTCCAGTGTTGGAGCATTCATAACTTCTGGAAGCAAGTTGTTCCACTGGTTAATTGTTTTAACGGAAATTTCTTCTTAGTTCTGAGTTGCTTCTCTCGTTGATTAGTCTCCATCCATTGCTTCTTGTTCTGCGCTCAGGTGTTTTGGAGAATAGCTTGACTCCCACTTTGTGGCAACCCCTGAGATATTGGAACACTGCTATCATGTCATTCCTAGTCCTTCTTTTCATTAAACTAGACTTGCCCAATTCCAGCAACCATTTTTTATATGTTTTAGCCTTTAGTCGCTTAATCATCTTTGTTGCTCTTCTCTGCACTCTTTCTAGAGTCTCAATGTCTTTTTTACATCGTGGTGACCAAAACTGGACGATGTATTCCAAGTGTGGCCTTACCAAGGCATTTTAAAGTGGTATTAACACTTTGTGATCTTGATTCTATCCCTCTGTTTATGCAGCCTAGAACCGTGTTGGATTTTTTTGGCAGCTGCAGCAAACTGCTGGCTCATTTAAGTGATTGTCCACTAGGACTCCAAGATCTTTCTCACAGTTACTATTATGCTGTACCCGTGCAGCATAAGGTTTTTCTTTCTTAAATGTAGAACCTTACTTTTTTTCACTATTGAATTTCATTTTGTTAGATAGCGTCCAATGTTCAAGTCTGGAAAGATCCTTCTGAATCTTAAGGCTATCTTCTGGAGTGTTGGGTATTCCTGACAGCTTGGTGTTGTCTGCAAAGGAGTTCCCTATCTATCCTTTCATCCAAATAATTGATGAAGACATTGAGGAATATTGGACCTAAAACAGAGTTTTGGGTACCCCAGTGTATTTTTCCCTCCATGTAGATGCAGTTTCATTGAGGACTACACATTGAGTGCAGTTGGTCAGCCAGTTATTAATCCATCTGGTGATGAAGTTGTCTAACGCACATTTTTCTCTTACCAAATAGTAGATTGTGGTCTACTTTGTCAAATGCCTTGCTGAAATCCAAATAAATTATATCCACAACATTCCTCTGGTCCACTAATTTTGTCTCTTTGTCAAAGAATGCAATAAGATTTGTCCAGCATGATCTGTTTTCGACAAACCTATTTTGGCTTTTGTTTATGACTTTGTTTGCCTCGAGGTGTTTGCTGATTTGTTGCTTGGTTATCCTTTCTAGAATCTTCCTAGGTATTGAGGTCGGGCTGATTGGTGTGTAGTTTCTTGAATTTATTCCTCCTCCCCCCCCCCCCCCCCCGCCCCCCCAGCTTTTTTAAAGGATTGAAACTACATCAGCTCTTTTCCAGTCCTTTGGTAGTTCCCTGGTGCTCCAGGATCTTTCCGGATACTTTAGGCATGTCCTTTCAGGTTATTTCTGAGTTTTCCTACTTTTCACTTTCCATTGCTGTGTTGCATAATTGCCAGAACTAATTATAACACTACTAGCATTATAATTTTTGCTATTGTACATGCTGGTTACTTGCTGGAGCTTCCTGACCAGCTATGGGGAAAGGATCTTATGGATCTTCCCTTGGTTGAGCTCAGTTCTGTTGCCTTCAGCTCTTTCCTGAGCATCTTTCTTTCTCATGATTCCTTCTTTTTTGCCATTAGTGCAATACTTTCTTTTCAGAACCCTTTAAAAATAAAATCAAACTGTCAAAGGAAGGGCAGGCAACTTTAAAAATAAAGGGTGAACAGGGGTACAAACAATTTTTTTTTTGCTGTGCACCTTTCCTCTCACACTATTAAAATGCACAAGCTTAATTGTGACATTTCTGACATTGCCCACCTTTGCTCTGAAGCTAGATTGTTTGCAGGCAATCTTCACTGTTATTAACTGAGTCATTCGCTTTGCTACTGAAAAATCCTTTCACAGTTTTCATAAACCATGTGAGAGAGAAAGTCTTATCTCCTAGCATATTTATTCCTTTTAGAAAATAGCAGTCAGAGAAGAATGAAGCTATGATGTCAATGCTGAACTGAACTAGCATACATAATGGTACTACAGAACAGTTTGACCTCAGTACTTGGGAATTTTGTAGAACTAATCAGAAAAGCATTAGTGTGTAAGAACCTTATAAGCAATGAATAATTGCCAAAAGTCAGCATGTGCTTGACAAAAACAAGTATTTGCCAGGTTTGTACATTATTTTATGATCAAGTAGCTTTCATAGAAGATTATGGAAATGCTGAAGACATATCTTTATTTCAGCAAACCATTTCATGTTGTGCCACATTATATTCTGATTAGGCAACTAATAAAATGGAGCTGGATAGAATGACAATTATGTGGACATAGCTCACTTGAAAATTATATTCAGTTCACCAAATCAAATTGGAGTGGAAGCTAAGATGGTATATACTGATTTCTTTTTGCCCTTCTGATTTCCTCCTCTGTGAAATGTCTTTTCAGCCCCTGAAATTGCTATTCTTCCTAACTAGCAGCCAACTGCCAGCAGGACCTAAAAGTCACAGTAGTATTTTGGCTGATGATAGGAAGATTCTGGATGGTTGGAATGCTTTCGGAATCGGAATCTGTATTAACATCTGATGTAAAGTTATTTTTCATTGTAAACATTTATCACTTTGTTGAGTATTCTTTCTTTCTTTTTTCTGCAGTGAAGTCTGAAAAGAAAACAGTACAGTTTAGCGATGAAATTCAAGTTGAAACAATTGAACCAGAACCTGAACCAATGTATATTGATGAAGTATGTACAAAATCCAGTCATCAATAAAGAATACATGAAGTACTGTTATGATTTCAGAATTGGCTGAGTGCTCTCAATAGATGAAAGTACTAAAAAAAAAACAACCCACAACCAAAATGTCTTCTATTTTAAACATATTAAGTTGTACCAGTAGCTTTTATTCTTCCCCTGTTTCCCCTTAGTAGCATCTTCATTGCTATTTAATTGAAACATTAATAAACAGATTTGCTGGGAAGAAAATATAATGGAAACTAATATTTAGAGTTGTGCATGCTTTAAAAATTATTTTGAAGAAATGGTTCAGAATTTGCACCAGCACAGCACTTCTCAACTTCTCACTCATTCACCTCTTTTTAAGATTTCTCAGTTCAATGTGATGCTTAAAACAACTCACATAGAAGCTGAAAAGAGACATGCCTGAATAATGGGAAGTACTACTTCCCTGAATCTTTCCTTGTTTGAGTGCAAAGATTTAATATTTTACCCAATCCATTGGCTCATACTCAATTATTACTTCTATAGTCTACTGCCTATTCCTATATCTAGATTATTTTTGGAGTGGCAAACAAGTCAAATATTTATCAAAAATCAATTGTTCTTTTGTTTATATTTTTATTGTACTATAAGTTATCTAGAGTTGTTTTTGATAGTGAAATGGGTAGCATATAAACAAATAAGTAAATAAATATGCATTTTCATAAATATTACATAAATTAATTTAAATATTTTAAAGTCCAGTTTCTTGTTTCATTACAGTATTTACCTTTTATACCAAAAGATTTGGAAAATGCACGATTTAAAAGAATTTGTGCCACATTACATTCGTGCATTTCACTACTCCATTTTATTTGCTATTTAATCACTAGGTGGTGGTGTTGCTATAGTTAACGACTACTGGTAGTCATCAGATTTCTATTCTATTGTTTCTTAAAAGATTTCTGAAATAGCTTATATAACTGAGAGTGAGTAGGTAGCATTCATATTTAATAAATAAATAAATTAAGTAAGTAAATAAATAAATATTTTCAAGCATATGAAATGTTACTTTTATTTAGGCCAGTTAATAGATTTGTTGAAGTCATCAATTAATATAATTAGAATTATATTTATTGTTGCAGAACAATTGTATAAAACTTAATTTGACCAGTATTTCTTTAACTCAGTGATACTTATTAATTTTTTTACATGAATATATTAAAATGTATGCTGTAGTTTATACAATTTATTTTCTACAAAGGAAATTGTAGAACTTCCTTGTCACCCTAAACATGTTTCATTGAAAGAAATCTGGTGTAAAAATACAACTGTTTTATTAAACATACTTGCAACTGGCTTGATAATACTGGTACTGCTCTCTCTAACAGTGAATATTCGACTATTTGGCATATAATTTACTTTTATTTAAGAAAATGTTATTATATAATCCATGAAAACCAGTTGGTATAGTGGCTAAGATGCCTGGTCAGAATCTAGAAGATTGGAAGTTTTAGTTCCATGTTGGCACAAAGACAGCAGGGTGATCTTTGGAAGCCTGTAGTCTCCAGGAGTAATGACTAAATAACTTAATAAAAAATCCTGATAATCCATATATAGAAACAATGTATTTATTTCTGCATGTTGCAATGAGGTTTGATTTTCTATTTTTTAAAGTCAATAAGCATCTCCATGCCACATGACAAATCTTTTTGCACTTAAATGAACTTTTAAAATTAAACTTCAATATCTCAGGGCAATTGAGGGTAGAAGAAAAAGAGTCCATTTTGAAGGAATTTTTTTTTTTTATTTCAAGTATATTCACATTGTTGCACACACCTCATGCAGTTACAAATAAATAATTTGTATGTCATGTTCTAGGATAAAATGGACCAGTTATTGCAAATGTTGCAAAGTGCAGATCCAGCAGATGACGAACCAGATCTTCCAGAGCTGGTCCATCTTGAAAGTAAGCTTCCTAATGCTACATAACAGTGTCACACAACAGACCTCCCACCTAAAAATCTCTTCCAAAACTGCTAAGCTAAGCTATCCCGACCATTTCTGCAAAATTAGCTTTCTTTAACTGTCTTAAATCTTTTTATTTGTTTATTAATTCAGTGAAAGAAACAGTGCTTAGTTCTATTGTTTAATAACATCATTTATCTACAGCACTTGTTTATTTGTTTGAGATGTTATAGAATAAGGAATCTGGAAGTAATACAATGTTAACGTTTATAACAGCTGGAGCAAATAAAGCATATTAATATCTCTATTTCTAGCAATGTGCCATCAAATGGGACCTCTCATTGATGAAAAGCTAGAAGATATTGACCGGTAAGAATAGCAGTAAGCTTAGTATCTTACAGTAGGGATTGGCATCTTTTTTTATGCCAAAGACATCATATAACATTGGAGGGGGATAGGGAAAAACTACAAAGTTTGCCATGGGCAACACTGGCTTTCAGAATTTTTTTTGACAGGTTTATCACTAGTTGGCCTATTTTAGAGTTATTACCACAGTTCACGTTTCTACACAATATTTTTAAAAATGATATGTGTTAATGTTATTTAGCCTTTTTAATAGTAGCCATTATTGTTTCCATTTCCCCATTTGACAAGACATAGAGTTGGCTATTTGAGATTCAGGGCACATAATTCACTACTTTTTTTGATGGCCAACTTTCTTTGTTTAAGGTATTTTTATCCTGTGACTATTTCCTTGCAATTCTTTACTTTAAAAAAGTTGGAAGGTTTTTGTTTGTTGTTAGGAAATGAAAGGGTTGTATCTGCTGTGAACTATGTGTGGCTTCAGGAAGTACATTCAGTTAGTAAACGCTCAATTCTATCCGAATTAAGAGATTACAGGGTCGGAAAAAGGGATTTAGGAAGCAAGAGGGTTGTCCTTCTGTAAAAGTTTATTACTATAGCTTTGTGCTTCTACTTTTGACTTGCAATGGAATGATTTTTATTTCTTATTAAATGATAAGCTGTTAACAAATCATGATGCAATATTTTATTTTAAAAATATTACTTATTTTTATTTGTTTTACTTAGGAAGCACTCAGAACTTTCGGAACTCAATGTAAAAGTGATGGAAGCCCTCTCATTATATACGAAGTTGATGAATGAAGACCCAATGTACTCCATGTATTCAAAACTACAAAACCCTCAATACTATATGACTCCCTCTAATGTTTCTAACTCTCAGGTATGCACCTAAATGTTTTAAAAACCTGTAGAGATATTGTCCCATTTCAAGCCGTATCATTATAAACTTGTTCACATATATTAATCATAAATAATCAATGCTATTCAGAATGTGAGAGGCTAGTATTGTACGTTTTTTGAAAATTATGGGGAGAGTATTAATGTAAAATTATATAATAACAAAAAATAATGAGACTATATCATCTGTCCAGAGTTATGAAGTCAGATTTATTATACTCAAATTCTACTGTATAGAACCAAAATTCATAGTAAGTTACTTTAATCTTGGAAAGAAATGATTGCTTGATGGATGGATTCATCCAGTTGGTATTGATTCGTAGTGACTACCTAGAGATTTTTTCCATGATAGTCTATCCCTAACTTAGTCCTTCAGGTATACACTGATCAGCACTGTAATTGAGTCCACATGGAGAGAAATGACTTCAAGTTTAATAATTTGTGAGAGATGGGGTCTACTCATATTCTTGAATGTGAGGAAATACTCTAATGTACTGTTATATAATAGATTATGAAAAGGTATTAGTGAGTCTGAATTCTTTTTCTTAAGCTGCAAGTAAATATTGTTACAGTCTTTTGTTTGGGAGGAGGCAAGAGGGGTAAATTAATAAGCATAAATTGGAAATAAATTGGCTTATTGTTGTGATTCATTTTTTCCTATTTGATGTTTTTTAGGTTTATCAAGGACAGCCTCAAAGCAATGCTTATTTGGTAGGAGGGAATACACAGATGAGTCATGTGCAAGGCTACAGCCTTCCGTCAGATCAACTTCCATCTCTTAATCAAGGCACAGTTCCTCCAGTAGCAAGTCCTGGGTTAATTAGCCAGCCAGTCCAGGCATCTTACACCAAGTAATTGAAAAAAATTAAAATATCTAAATTTTAATTTAAATTAAACTAGACAGTCTTAAGATGGAAATTGACAAGAAACATTCAGCATCAAACTGTGTTTAATTATTCTTCTCAAAAATCATTTTTAATGTATTTGATTTGTTCTTCATTTTTAAAAAAGTGGATAAAATCAGAATGAAAACATAATTGTAATAAAATTCCATAAATTAGTTTTATTGCTTAGGATTAGTCAGGAATGAGTCTTATTTTCTGTGTTAATTTAATAGTAGATTTTTAAGATGGTTTGAAACACTATTTTGGGAGGAAAAGCTATAAATTCCTGTTCATGGTTGACTTCAGACACCTTAGAAATAATATGTATCTTCTTAGATCTCCAAGTGACTTTTTCTTTTCTTTGTCCTTTGATAAAGATGCTTTTCTGAAGTTAAATTGCAGGTTATCATATCTTGGGAAGCTTTTCCAGGACAAAAAATAGAATGGATTTTATAGATTACTATGTGAATAAGATCCATGAAAACTTGGTATGTCGTCCAATGGTATTTAGTAATAATTCTTATTGAATATCAATAAATCATGTCACATAACTAGCTTTCTGAGAGGTCAGTTTGAATTCTCTTTTAAATTGTATTATATTTCAAGCATAAAAGCAGTGAAAGAAGTTAAGGCAAGACAGCAGTTTAGAAAATAGAAGAATATCAAAAGACAAATGTACTAATTTTTCCCATCCTAAATAGGTACAGTACAGTTAAGAGATTAATGATGTAAACCAATAACTGTTGAAACAATTTTGTGTTCCCTGAAGAAACTGTTTAAAATACTTGGCTGGAAAGATTTGACTAAATGCTTTCATATTTCTATTTCAAATATTTTTTTTAACTATTTATTCACTGAGGTTGGAAAAGAAGCTCAAATTTGTTGTGTATATATGTTTATAGGATTATAGAAGAATTTAATTACTTTTGTGAACTTTGTTTTGTATCCTTTTGTTTACCTTCTTTCTCTTCCTATCTGTTTCTAGCACGATGGTTGGTTCTGTTCCAGGAAACACTTATTCCAGCCAAGCTGCAGTCTACAGCCCAACCCCTGCAGTTACTGAGGCTACTTCTTATCAGAATTCTGGAACTCTGTCCCAGGCACCAAATTATAATTTAGTCACCTCAACTCTTCCCCAGCCTCCAGGAAACCAACCACTACAACAGCCTCCATCATCACAGAAGGCATTACTATAGAGTATAGGACTTTGGATTCCTAATCTACTCTAACCTCTGTGGAAGGCAGTTTACAAAGTTATGAGTTTATTTCTTTAATATCTTAAACATGGGTTATCCTTGGCTTAATAAGAATCTCCTTTGGTGAAGAAATATGATGATTCTATTTGCACTGACTTTTAAGATTATTGTTTTACCTTTGGAAAGGGAATTAAAATATTTAGAATATTTAATTCCTTTAAAATGCCTAAACATTGGTACAAAGTTATTTATGTTTGCTGAAACGTTTGAGTTTGTAAAGATCCAGCTCAGCAAATTGTTGTCGCATATATGTAATGTACATATAATATGTTTGTGTTAGTGGTTGTTCTGAATTACTACAGTGATCATGTGAATATAAAATATGTTAAAATTTACATTACTGTTTTATTAATCGTGAGCTATGGTCATAGATGGACTATGTTCATGGATTTTATAAGTATGTTTGTTTTAACCCATATATACTGTATGTCAAATATTTACAGGTTGTGGATATGTTATTGAACCTGAAATGCTTGGTTTTATTAGTAATACAATGAATGCAGTTGTGTTGTTTTCTGCCTTCTTGTAGCCTGTGGATGCTATGGAATGACTATCTACCAAAGTAGGCTAGAACTTCAGACACTCTTCATTCAGAAAATGTTTTATGCTTATCAGTAATGGTTTCAGAACAAGAGGTGGCAGGCTGCTAAATTTATGGAACCATGAAACAGAACTGTTTTATCTTTACTGTTTAAATGATATGACTTACATTTCCATGCTAGTTTTATGTAACCTGCTGAGTGGGATACTTCGGATGTGAATGAATGACATTTCTAAACTGGAATAATGAAAACACCACATTTATTAAAGTCTTGTTAAAGGCTGCCATTATTGCCACTTTCTTTGACTCTGTATGTTTTGTAAAAAAACTCTTTATGGTGTTTGTTGGACTATTATTCTCATAGTCTTATTGGGTACAGAGCAATTTCAGCTGTTAATTTCATGGAGAGAAATGCCTTCAAGATCAACTTTGATTAAGGAATGAAATAATTTAATTACTCATAGCTTAAGTTGAGCTGTACGAATATAGTCCTGAAATTTATTACCTGATTCAGCAGTAGAGTCATACACGAATGAATATAGTTAATGAAACTAGTTGATTGTTGATTTCTCTGGCAAATATTCTTCTGAATTGCTTCTAAAAATACTTCACTAAGCAGCAACTTCTTCATTATTTTGGATTCTTTCTTAAGTTATGGTGTATAGTTTTGGATATTTACCTATTTGCTTCATTTTTAAATAGGGCATGAAGAGAATTACAGGTATGTTTATATATTTTTCAAATCATTTCTAGAACTACAGCGACCTACATTTTAGGTATAGTTAGAAGCTAAATACAGGAAACAGATTCTTTTACTTTCTAGTAGCGAAACACATAGCAAGCCAAGATTTGCCATGATTTTGATTAAAATAGAAACTTCCATATTTAATCAGTTTTCTGCTCAATTTGCAGAGACAAATCCACTCAACTGTTCTTACAAAAGCTATGTTTTATTAATGCACATTCCTAAATGTACTTTCTATTTAATTTCAACCGCTTTAAATTTGAGTGCATTGCATTTTTAAAAACATGGCTTTGTTACATGTACTTTTATCAATATGTATTTAACAAATATCATTAGAATATATAAGTACCAATTGAGATTAGGAACTGTTGCTTTCTTCATTTTGATTATGATCCTTCAGCATTTTTTATTTGATATCCATATAATTATTATTATAGAATCCTAATTGCTGTTTTGTTGTCTATTAGCCTGGTTTAGAGAGAAGGATTTACAGAGCACTGAGTTAAAAATATTTCAGTGTGTCCTATTTGCAAGCTAATGCATATTATCTATATGAATAAGTAGCACAGGTTTTATTGCGTATCCTTGTGAAGAATCTCACTTCCCTCCATTGTGAAAGCTTCCCATGTATTCCTGCTCTGTATTTCCTGTTCTTTCACCAGTTGCTAATCTATAACCTTCTGGTACTCCAGATAAAGTTCTGAAACTTGCTGGATTGAATTTGTCAACAACCTTAACATAGCTTTTAACAGAAGAATAAATAAGAAAAATTAACAAATATTTAATCTGAGAACAGAGATACTAAGGATAAGTAATTCAATCTTCCACATTTTAATATATATTAAATTGAACTATGTATAGTAATTTATTCAGATGGGCTGAGATTTTTGGAATAGTATATTAAAAATGGTACTTAAGGATAATGGAATGAATACAAAATTAAAATATAATTCATTGATAGAATAAACATTAGGTTAGACTAATTTTTTCTCTAACAAAATCCCCAAATACAAGAGTTAAACAGTATACCTAAACTATTGCTAGTTGGATTACTTCAGTTTTTCCCAACCTGGTGTTCACTCTAAGAAAGTATATTTTCCACACGTAAGAAGGTTTGGGAAAGGGTGAAATAAACACCCTATGTCACTTTCAAATTGCACACAGACAAAAAAAATCAAGCCTGAAAAGTGTAATGTATTTACATAACTGATTTTAAAATTTCAAAATCAGCAGAAAAATCCCCTAATTTAATTGAAAAAGAGAAGTTGAACACATATCTGTACATTCCCATAGCTTGTGACAGCTGATTTCAGTTGTCAGACTAGTTTCAGTGTTGTAGTTCTCTCTAGGAGAATGCCAATAAAATAAAATAAAAATTCATGGGGAAAAATCAATTTCTTGTGTATTCATCTTTATTTCTCCTCATGTGTAAAAACTGAGCTGCATAATAATCATATATATGATAAATTATATTTATCATATATATGTAAATAAGCATTTGTTTAGGGTTTCTGAATTTTTTTTCATTGTTTTTCCATGGAACATTTTCATGTTCTTTTGGATCCTTGTGGTGTTTAAAGGGAATCTGTAAAGATAGTATCAGAACTTGGTATTTTTCTTTTTGAAACATGGAGTATTCAATATGTTTGTCAGCATACAAAACACTTATGGTCAGTAATTGGTTGTATCAACTTAGCCACTATAGCTTTGAATGCTTCCTTGAACTGGCATGTAGAATTTTAGCCAATTCCTCCATTGTGAATTGATTCAGCTCAGTAATACTTCAATGGCGTAACCTCAAACCAATAGTTAATGCAAGAAAGCTCTCAAGTATTCAAGAACCAGGCTTATAGTTTTTAACAGAACTGTGTTTCATTATTTACAAATAAATGAAAGACAAATGTAACATGATGTGAAACTGCAAATTATTTCTCTAGCAATTAATAAACATCTAGATATGAATTGTCTTAATTGAAGTTTTGATTCATCCCTAAGTCTGCTATCTTGTTCATTTTGTGCTTGGATCCCTCGATAAGCTCATTGTCGGTCAGAATAAAGTATAACTTGCAAAAAAAAAAAAAAAAGAACCATTCAACATCTTTTGGGACAAGATCTATCTCATCATTAGAATTCCTTTGTTACCCCAAAATAATTAACTGGATTACAAAATTCAATTTGAAAAATTGAAGAACAATTAGGTATTTCCATTATTGATTTGGTTTTTACTATATTTCTTTGCTGAATGTCCTACATTAAAAGAACATCGGAAGGACAGTCCTGATCCATGTAAATTCACAATTATTTGTTTACATATATAAACTTCACATGCTATTAAGAAGAAATGATTGATTTCATGTAACTGTACTTCAGAGAGCTATCTGAAATTACCAAGGCAAAATCATTTATCTTTCATTTTTTACTAAGATTATTACAATGGATTGAATGTTATCAGTCTTTTCAAGATAAAACTTTTTTTTTTAATCTATTCAAGCGAAAAGGCAGAACATTCCCTGGATTGAATTTAAAGTCTGTCTGAGGTTTGCTTTGTAAACATGAAGAACCCTTATGTGAGATTGTATGCCTAACTACTCAAAAACAAATAAGCAAACTGGTTTTCTTTATATTGTTTCTGATCTAATGCTATTAAGTAGAACTTTCCTTAAATGCACATATCATGACATTTTGAGTCATTCTTTTGGTATTTATCCATCAAATTTAGAAACTAACCATCTTTCATAGCGGCATCCATATTTCCACTCGTTGGATTACTTGGTATAAATTACTTTGGGATTCTCAGTGAAAATATAACTGCATGTCAGGGTATTAACAGTGATGTTTTCAAAATCGTTATTTTGAAAACTCACAGTTTTAGCAAATACTGTTCTTGGAATCATTCTTGGTGTTTGATAAACTGTAAACACAGAATTCAAAGTGCCTCCAGAAAATAATTGTCCTAGCAAAGTCCAGAATTTCAACATATTAATGCAATCTACACACTATTGATAGAAACAGAGGGTAGGTAGGTGTTGTAAATATAGAATAGATTATCTTAGAGAGCAAGCATAGTAATATCTTAAGAGGGTAAGCAAAAAATGCCCCGATTAATACACAATCTGGAAGAGATAGCAGTGTGTACATATGAGAGAAACATTTTTATAACACTATATAGTAATTAGTCATAAATATATTCATTTTCATAAATACAATATTGAGATACATATTAATTTTCTTGAGTCCTAAAAAAGAGTTTTGGATTCTCAGGAATAATGCCTGTCAACCTCACTAACTGAAATATGTGGATTTCAAGAATTCCCCAGCCCCTGCTCTAGACAAAAGGAGAATGTGAGATCTTATGTTGGGAAATAAATTATAGTATTCCTCAACCAGTTGTTACATATAATAAGACTGAACTTATGAAGACTTAGCTACAGAGGATCTGCTTAGAGTATCCCAGAATCTAACCTTTAACAATCTTCATATTCTAATAGTAATATTGTGATAGCATATATTTAAGTAACCATATAAGATTACTAGATTCTAGTAACTAAATGCTCATAAAGGCCTGCTAAAACTGAAGACTGGTATAGCTAACCTGGCATCTGTCTGGAGCCCCTTAGATGCCTCTTCAGCAATAACTTCTGAATATGAGGACCCAAAATATCAACCTAATGCATTAACCTTCACATGTTGAATGGATATGGCTGTGTGCCTGAGTTAATAATAGATAAAATAGTCTCCTCTAAAATATAAAATAGCAGGGATGGAAAGCTTCTTGAGAAACATTTAATAATATCATTTCTACTAAACCTATCAGAGAAATAATATGTCATGAAACCACCAAAAAGGCTCTGCTAAACTAATCAACTAATTCAAAGAAATTAATGTAAATCCAATCTTAATGGTATTACATTAATGTAATCCAGTTAGATCTGTTGTGGAAACACCAAAGTCAATCAATCAATTTATCATTTGCTTAATTTCTATAACTGCCCAACTCAAGCAAGTGTCTCTGACAATTTATTTATCTAGTCCTACTGCTCCTTTAGCTCATATGGAATGAGCTAAAATGTCACAGCGCCTTAGCAAGTATGATCATGGCAGAAGGGACCAAAGAAGTACTAGGTACTTCCTAGAAATAGGTCAGGAATTCATGGTCAAAAATCCATGTTGCGGAAGCCAATCCTGTATTGCTAAAGCCAGTGGGAACATTTCAGTGGGTTATTGGTTGACTGGCCTCATTTCTACAACAACTCAAAGTGAAAAAGATGAGCATTATGGTGGGGAAGTGATAATATAACAACAGTCAAACATCTAAAATCTAATCGATATTTGATATAGACAGCAGCAAGGCAGTGAGACTGAAAAATTGAGTGATTAGGCTAATCAAGTAGACAAAATAATGAGTGGTCGCAGGATAGTTAAAGCAAGGGAGCAGCTAAGATAGGAGGCCTAAGGCCACCAGAAGGTATTAGGTGAAAAACACTACTGTCAATAAAGGTATGAAATTCAAGTGAAACTTATTTCAGGAGGAACCAAAACTGAAAGTATGCAGTTGGGTGTTTTATGAGATGGAATAGGCAAGAAATAATGTGAAAACTAGAGTGGTCAAAATATCATAAATTGTAAAATCATGAATTATAAACTGTTGCTTCTTGAAGGGTTGTTTTTCTCTTTGGAAATGAAAATAGAATTGTTTGATTATCTGGCCTTTGGGCTAATTAAGTTTTGGAACAGAGATAAAAAATAAACCAGTTTTTCACTTCAGCTTTTGGTAATTTTCTGAATAGAAGTTCCACATACTTCCATATTATATGACTCAAATGTTCTGCTTTTAAAGACTTCATGGGCTGCTAGATTTCAGACCAATGTTGCATAGTTCACAATCCATACTATTGCTCAGTAAAAGAGAATTTAAATTCAAATGACATTTGTGTATAATTATATTGATATACTGACAAATCCTAAGCAAAATTATTAATTTACCTTACTATCTTGGAATTATTAGCCATTGAAATGTTTTGCTAGGAAGCATGGTCATATCAAAGTCATTCACCCATCTATCTTGCTGTTACTTAAAATTAAAGTATAGTAATTAACTTAAGTTAATTAAGTCCCTGGAAGAATGAGGGAATTTCACACAGAAATTCTGTTATTTTTGTTCAATCACAAGGTTGAGGAACTTACGACAAAAACTAAGCTCTCTTCACTGATACGGTATGATGTGCGATCTTGAAGCTCCAAGATCGCCGCCGATATCTCTGCTGCTGGATGGTCCTATTGGACCTAAACCATCCCGTAGAGACGGTGACAGAGAAGGGCACATCCTGTTGATACCAGCAACACAGCAAAGTCCCTGGTAGATCCAGGAGAAGCCCTTTTTTCGGGTGGTGGAGAGGCAGCCATTCAAGCTGCTGAAGCTGGGACAACTCCAGAACGGAAGAAAAGCTGGAAAAAAAGTGTGTCAGTTTGGTGAGATAAATTTCTACTTACTATTTTTTTGGAGAGAACACCCTAAAAGACTTAAAGTGTAATTAAAAGTGAAGATAAAAGAGGTTAAGCGGTGAAATTAAGCTTAAATTAAACTGAAGATTTTTTCCCCTTTTTTTTGGAACCTGGAATTTGGTAAAAGCTTCTCAACTTTAAACTGGACTGGTCTTTTTCTCTAATTTTTCATTTTTGAAATAACCTCTTTGAAAGTCTCTCTTGATTAGGATTTTTTTTTTTTAGTTTTTTGATTTGAGGTCTACTTTTTTCTTTTTCTCTAACGACTTTACTTTTTTTTAATCTATTCCTGGCTTTGGATATATGAGGGGAAGTGAAAGTGAAGGAAAATAAGTAACACTGCCATCTAGAGGCTTGGATATATTGTTTTTTTTTTTGCTTGTTTATACATTAGAGTTACATTCAAGGACTCTGAGCTTTTTACTGAAAAGATAATGGGGATGAGCAT
This sequence comes from Bungarus multicinctus, assembly GCA_023653725.1. Classification (NCBI taxonomy): domain Eukaryota; kingdom Metazoa; phylum Chordata; class Lepidosauria; order Squamata; family Elapidae; genus Bungarus; species Bungarus multicinctus. The sequence continues at coordinate 26,678,750 of CM042840.1, forward strand.
GGCAGATTGTTTATACAGGTGCTTCTCTGCGAAACTATTGATAGCTGGAGTCTGGAGTTGAAAGAAAGAAGATTGAAATGATCTTGAAAAGAGAACTGAAATTCTGTTTTGATTCATTAAAGAGCCTTGGACATTTAGTGGCAGTGGTTTGCTTTCTGACAGAAGTGTTTGTTATCCTCTTTTTTTTTTTTTACTTCCCCTCCAGCTAGATTTTTATGTTTGGACTTTAGCCTTTTGGCTCAGGAATTAGAGTATATTTTTTCCTCCCTCCTCTTCTTTTGTTTTACTTTTTTTTAATTAAGGGAAATACACAGATTTCTATTTTTTAAATTTCTTTTTTAATTTTTTTTTATTCTCCACCCTTTCTTCTCTTTGTATTTTTTTCTTTTTTTTAAATATAATTGGAATCAATTGGATTAAGGTATACAAGTGCCTGAAGAATTTTTCCCCTTCCCTTTTTTATTTTTTTATTTTTAATTTTTATTGAGGTGGCAGTTGTCTGCTCTTGTTTCTTCTTTTTTTTTCTCTTTTCATCAAGCACTACAAACTGAGTAGAAAGACAGCAGCTTCAGCCTCCTCAATACCAATTTCTTCCTCTTCACCATCTGGAGGACAGCGATCAATACAGATGTTGCAACAGGAGGAAAAAAAGGAAGTGACAGATGATTATGCAAGGAATCCAAAAGATACAAGAAAAAACAGACAATTATTGAAAAAAGAACAGAAAATATTGAACAAAGAACTGAAAAGACTGATGAAACAGTTGAGAATATCCAACAGATGTTGATGAAATATGAGAATAGATTCAAGAAAATTGAAGAACAAGATGTACAAAGAGATAAGAAAATTGGAGATATTGATACTCGATTGAGTGAAGTTGAAAGAGACAAGAGCAGATCATTGGGATGGGAAATCAACAGGTCAGAATTTTATCTTAGATTCCAAAATATAGAAGAAGAAAAGGATGAAAACCTTGCTGAAATAATGACAGAAATCTGGCGGAAGCATTAGAGATAACTAAAGAGAAGATGATAGATGGAATGGATGAAATGTTCCATGTCTATACAAGATATGCAATGAGAAATAAATTACCAAGAGAAGTTCATATTAAATTCACTGAGAAAACTATTAAAACACAGATTCTGCAGGCGGCAAGAGAGAAAACATTAAAGTTTAAAGATAAAGAAATTGTGGTACTGAAGCAAGTACCGAGAAGAGTGAGAGAGATGAGAAGAGAATACCTATTTCTGACTAAAGAGTTACTTAAGAGAGGAGTAAACTACAAGTGGTTGATGCCAGAAGGTCTCATGTTCACCTGGCAGGAACAAAGACATAGAATTGACATAGTTGAAAAAGTTGGGCTATTCTATCTAGAATATTTTAGAGGAAAAGGGGAAGATACAAGAAAAGAAGAGTCACTAATCGAATTCCAAGAGAAGTGTATAACAGCAATTGAAAAAGAAAGAACTGTAGGTGGTGTACCCAGAGAGCAACGAGAACCAAGATCTACTAGAGCAACAAATCTTATGTCTAAAATGAATGAGAGAAAATTGATTACAATTAATATAAATGGACTCAATTTAGCTACTAAAAGAAGAAAAGTATTTCATAAATTAGAGAAATTAAAATTTGATATAATCTGCTTACAAGAAGTACATATTAAAAAAGAACATGAACACTTATTGAAATACCAAAAATTAGGGAAATTATTTACAGCATTGACACAATGTAAAAAGAGAGGAGTGGCTTTATATATTAGAGATACAATCCCTGCAGAACAAATCTATACAGATACAGATGGAAGGATCTTGATGGTGGACATAATGGACAATAATGCAAAAATACTTTTAATAGCAATCTATGCTCCAAATTACAACCAAGAAGAATTTTACAGGAAATTACATATGAAAATAATTGAACTGGACTATGTTAATATTTGTATAATGGGAGATTTTAATGGAATATTTAATGATAAATTGGACTACAAAACACAGAAAACAACAACAAAAATTAGAAAAACATTACCAAAATCTTTCTTTCAAATGATAGAGGAAATAAACTTAAAATATGCATGGAGAGAGAGAAATGCAGGAAATAAACAATATACTTTTTATTCAAATAGACATGCATCATGGTCTAGAATAGATATGATATAGATGTCAACAGAATTTAAATTCAAATGACATTTGTGTATAATTGCATTTATACACTGACAAATCCTAAGCAAAATTATTAATTTCACTTACTGTCTTGGAATTATTAGCCACTGAAATGTTTTTCTAGGAAGCATGGTCATATCAAGTCATTCACCCATCTATTTTGCTGTTACTTAAAATTAAAGAATAGTAATTAAGTTAATTAAGTCCCTGGATGAATGAGGGAATTTCACACAGAAATTCTGTAATTTTTATTCAGTCACAAGGTTGAGGCCCTTACAACAAAAACTAAGCTCTCTTCACTTTCAGGATTATGAAGAAAAACATTTCAAGGGAAAAGATGTACCATTACTTGCTCTGGTTGAATTGGACAGCCAGTCACATCTGACCTCCAAAATAATTTTACATATTTAATGGAGCTTTCTTGAATCATCAATGACCATAATCCTAGAACAGATTTCAAGTCCAGAATTTGAGTCTGTTCAGTTGTAAATCAGGTCTGTCATTAAGCAGGTCATCAGATGACTGATCTGATTATATAACTTTTTGTTGGTAAAGTAAATGCCAGTTTCTGGCAGAAAAGTTATAAATTGCAGTTATATGACAGCAGGTTGCTACAAGCAGCCTTTTGGAGCATCTGTTATAACTTTGAACAGTTGCTAAACAGCCAATTATTAAGTAAGGATTACCTGTACACAGGGGTGGGATTCAAATCTCTTAACCACTGGTTCTATGGGTCTGGCCTAATTTGTGGGTGTGGCTTGGTGGTCATGTGACTGACTGGGCATGGCTTGTATGTAAATGTTGTAAATATATATGTAAAGATTGAATTTTTTATATAAAAAAAGAGCAACTTTTATCCAAAATCATGCAAAGCTGGTAGGCGGATTGAGCTGCTTGCAGAATCACAGTGTAAGGCATCCAGAAAGTATCCATGATATCAATCACTCCAAGACATTTTCTCTTCAGTTGATTTATTTAGAAATAGATCTGGCATGTCAAAGGCATTTCCCAAAGTGAAAATTTTTTGCGCATTACACAGAATCCACCTTCTCTCCTCCCTTCTCTCCTCCCACTTCTACACTTCATAAATCACGAGAACCAATTAACTGCCACTGGAATTTCTTAATACAACATACAGAATAACCTTAAACTTTTTAACTCCTCCGCTCCCATGAAATGTGACAACTGAATTTTAAAGCTGACAGGCATCCCCCCTTGAAAACTCCTCCTAAAAGAAAAAAAATAGATACAGGGGTTAACACATTGTCCTTAACCCCCTTTCCCCCTCCACGAGGACCCTTTGGTTTGTGAGGAAAATCCTCATGGAATTGGTTAACCAATTGATCAGCATGAACACCCTAACTAGCATCTGAACACCCCAACTAGCATCTGAGAGAGGGTATCCTTTCCATATGACCAAATATTGCAATCAGCCATGGTGTAATCTAGAATCAAGAATTTTTTAAATTTCATAATGTGTTTCCTCTTGTACCATTAACGGTTTAAGGGGAGTGATTGGCAGTGGTCTTATCATAGATGTAGTAGCTGGTTTTAGTAAACTACAATGGAATACTGGATGAATTTTCCCCAATATTTGAGGAAGACTTAATTGGAGAGTGACCAGATTGATTATCTTTGAAATTGGGAATGGACCCAAGAATTTTGGACCCAGCTTCTTACTGGGCAGTTTCAACCTAAGATACTTCATCAACAAATATACTTTGTCCTCTACTTTAAAAGGCGGTTGAAGAGATCTATGTTTATCTGCCTGTTTTTTATAATTTTTTGCAGCTCCGGTCATTTTTTGCAGCTCCGGTTTTGTATCTTCCCATCCTTTCTTTAATGAGTTCATCCATTCTGTTAGGGACATGGATGAGGGAGGTTGTCTAGATAACTCTGGCATCGGGACAAAATCCATTCCGGTGTTGATTTGGAATGGAGTCAATCCCGTGCTGCTATGTACTGCATTATTGTAAGCAACCCCTGCAAAAGGTAATAATTCAGCCCAATTTTCTTGTTGATAATTTATATAGCATCTAACGTATTGTTCAGTCATGGCATTAACTCTCTCCACTGCTCCATTACAAGCAGGATGGAAAGCTGAGAATAACCCTTGAGAGGAACCAATGGATTTCAGAAATTCCCTCCAAATTTTTGTGGTAAATTATACCCCTCTGTCTGATATTATTCTACGAGGTACTCCATATAGTCTATAGATATGTTTCATGAACAGTTTTGCAAATTCGTTTGCAGATGGAAGTCCTTCGCAGGCTATAAAATGGGCTTGTTTAGAGAATAAGTCAATTATAGTCCAAATGATCATATTCCCTTCACTCTTAGGTAATTCAACAATAAAGTCCATTGCGATCTCTTCCCAAGATTGGGTTGGTTCAGCAACTTGTTGCAGGAGGCCAGGAGGTTTTCCAGTTCAGTGTTTCATTGTGGCACAAATTGAGCAACTTTTTACATAGTCCTCAACATCAGGTTTCATTTTTGGCCACCAGAACTGTCTTCTCAGTAAATGTAGGGTTTTTAGGAATCTGAAGTGGCCTCCCAGCTGGGAGTCGTGGCTACACTTTAGTACCAGTAGTCTTAGGGTTGTGGGTTCATAAAGCTTAGTCCCTTTCCAAGCTAGACCATCATTCATTGTCAATTTGGTTTGATGGTCCAGGAACCAAGAATTGGTCAATAGGGCCGTTTTCAATTCTGCAATCAGCTTATCTTCCAGGTTTTTGAGGTTGTGGTTGGCTTGGGCTCGAGTGGTCACTTGGCCTGCCAATTGAGCTTCTGAAATTAAGGCTTGTACTATTTCCTCTTGGTGGCTGTCAAACTGAGGTTTTCTGGACAGAGCATCTGCCAGTACGTTTTTCCCTCTGGGGATATATTTAATGTTAATGTTGAATCGCTTGAAATATTGGGCCCAGCGGACTTGTTTGGGCGATAATCTCCTAGGGGTCTTTAGAGCCTCAAAGTTCTTATGATCAGTCCATACCTCAAAGTATGGCGCCCCTTCTAAAAAATTCCTCCAAGTCAACAAAGCCCATCGAACGGCAAATATTTCTTTCTCCCAGACCACCCACCTTCAGTCTGTGTCTGTCAACTTTTTAGACACAAGGCATTGGCCTTGAGAGTCCTTTTGCAGCAAAATAGCTGCCACCACTACATCATTTGCATCTATTTGGACAATAAAAAGCTTGGTTGCATCTGGGTGCTGGAGGATGGGCTCAGCTGCAAAGAGGCATTTTAAGGCCTCAAAAGTTTTCTGACAGTCCAAGCCAGGGTTGACTTGGTTTCAGTTTGGTGGATGATGGGCCCGTTTTTAATAGATCCGTCAATGGGAAGGCAACTTCAGCAAAGGATGGAATGAATTGTCTATAGAAGTTGGCAAACCCCAAGAAACTTTGAAGTTGCTTTCGGGTTCTGGGAGGTTGCCAGTCCAGCACCGTTTTCACCTTTCCGGGGTCCATTTCAATCCCCAGGTTGGATATTCAGTAGTCTAAGTAGTCCAACGACTCTTTGTGGAATTTGCATTTTGAGAGTTTCACATATAATTTGGCGGCTGGAAGTTTTTCTAGAACTTGTCAGACCAATTGAACATGTTCTTCCATGGTTTCCCTGGAGATAAGGATGTCACTCAGGTACACAAGGACCCCCCAATAAAGGTGCGGTTGTAGCACTTCATTGATGAGCTGCATAAATACTGCAGGAGCTCCCTAAAATCTGAAAAGCATGACTTTGAATTGGAAGCTACCCAGAGGCCAGTTAAAAGCAGTTTTCCATTCATCTCCCTTTTTGATGCGGACCCAGTAGTAAGCTTCCCTGAGATCTAGCTTGAGGAATATCTTGCCCTTCGACAGGTGGTTCAATAAGTCCTTCATAAGGGGGAGAGGGTACATATTTTTGACACATATGGCATTCACACCTCTAAAGTCAACACACAATATCAACCCGCCATCTTTCTTCTCCTTGAACAACATGGGGGCAGCTAGTCTTGATTTGGCAGGCTCAATAAAACCTCCTTCCAAATTCTGTTGATGTATTTCCTTAATTCAGTCATTTCAGCAGGCGTCATGGAATACATATTTGGTTTTGGTAATTTCGCCCCGGGCTCTAATTCTATGGCACAATCAGTGGCTCGATGGGGAGGTAAAACATTACACTCTTCTTCACTGAATGCTTCAGCCAAGTCTTTGTATTGGTCGGGTATCTGGGAGTTATCTGGGTGAAGGTGGGATGCCTTGGATGCTGGCTCAGGCTCTGGGTTCAAGCTGACCAGGGGTTTTATAGTGGGTGGAAGAGGGGGCAATGGGCTCAGTCCAATGAGGATTTTTTTGAATCCATCCTCCCATTTGATCATTGGGGCTCATTTGTCTAGCCAAACAAGTCCCAGTATGATTGATTCTGACATCTTGAGGGCCACTATGAAGCGTATGAGTTCACGATGGGGCCCTAATTCCATCTTGATCAATTCAGTCATCTGAGTGGCTGGGGTCTCCCCAATTAAGGTTCCATCCACTTGCTCAAATCTGATTGGACATTTTAGCGGGTTAAATTTTTATGCCCAATTGTTCAACGATGGGGAGTCCGATAAGACATCTAGAACACCCAGTATCAATGACAGCTTCTAACTCCCCATCCTCCCCTGTGTTTGGTACCACTAACTTGACCTTGATTGTAAACGGTATGATGGGATCACTCACCACTGGGTCGTCTTCACAGGGTGGGTTCTCAGGGATGTGGTGGCAGTCTGGTGGTCTGTTGTTCCCATCTGCGCAGAGGGGGATTTCCCAGCTGTGTTTGGCAAAACCCGCCCCTGGCCTGAGGTCCTTCTTGATTCTTCCAACCTTGGATTAGACTTCAACTGCAGAGCTTGTGGTACAGGAGCAGAGGCCAGACAGTCTGCTGCTCTATGGCTGGCTTGGCCACATCGGTAACATTTCAGCACCCTGGTAGGTTGGGTGTGAGCAGGTTTGGCTAATCCGGTCGTTGGTCTCCTAGCCACAATTCTCTTAGGTGTGGCTGCTGGAAGGGGTTTCCTGTGTGGGTTAATGCTGCAATCTAATCTGAGGGATGCGACATACCATGATTGTAAGGTCTCTGGGATTCCCCTAATTTCACAGGCTTTCTTTACTTCTGGATCAATGGCGTTTTTAAAATAGTGTAAAGTCATTCTTTCAGGCCAATCCATGAGGTGGCTTGTGATCCTTCTAAAGTCCCAAATAAATTCTGACAAGGGTCGCTTGCCTTGCCTCAGTTCCATTAACTTCTCTTCATTCTTTGCTACCCAGTCTACATTTTCAAATCTGAGTCTTAATAATTGAATAAATCCATTTACATCATGTAATTCGGGGGCTTGTTCATTATATAGTTGGGCGACCCAGTCTGAGGCATCCTCTTCATTCATCCCATTTGTTATGGCTGTAACCAAATTGCGCTCTGTGGCATATTGATCTCGAAATTGTTCTATATGGGAATGGATTTGAGTGAGGAAGTAATTGAAATGTTCATGGCAGCCATCAAATATGGCCTTAAAGGGTATTTGGTCCAGCTCGGGTCGTGGTTGTAGAGGTGGCACGGGCCAGGCCCCTGCAGGTTGTATTATTATTATTATTTTATTTTATTATTTCAATTTATATACCGCCCTTCTCCCGAGGGACTCAGGGCGATGCACAGCCCGTCTAAAACCCCACAAACAATACAAAAGTTAAAAAAGTATTAAATTTGATGTTGGCTGGTTAATAAAAGTAAAAAAGCCCCCCCCCCCTTAAAACCCCAATTAAAATTAAGAATAATATGGAGACCAATTAAAACCATCTCAGCCCAGGCCGGCCTGCTCGAAGAGCCAGGTCTTCAACGCGCGCCTGAAGGCCCTCAGGTCCGTGCCGGTACGAAGCTCCGGTGGCAGAGTATTCCAGAGGGCGGGGGCCCCCACAGAGAAGGCCCTACTCCTCGGTGCTGCCAGACGACACATAGCGGCCGACGGCACCCGGAGCAGACCCTCTCTATGTGAACGCACCGGCCTGCTGGAGATCACTGGTAGAATGCGGTCCTGCAGGTAACCTGGTCCCATGCCATGGGTCGCCCTAAAGGTCAAAACTAGAACCTTAAAGCGAACTCGGAAAGCCACTGGCAACCAATGCAGCTCGCGCAGGAGAGGCGTCACATGGGCGCTACACGACGCCCCCATGATCACCCGCGCGGCTGCATTTTGCACCAACTGGAGTCTCCGGGTGCTCCCCGCTGGGAGCCCCATGTAGAGGGCATTACAATAGTCCAGGCGAGAAGTGACAAGGGCCTGAGTGACCGTGCGCAAGGCGTCCCGATCCAGAAAGGGCCGCAACCGGTAGATCCGATGGATCTGATGAAACGCCCCCCAGGAGACGGCTGCAACGTGATGTTCAAGCGACAGCCGTACATCCAGGAGGACTCCCAGGTTGCGGGCCCTCTCTGTGGGGGGCAAAATTCCCCCCCCAATAGCCAGCGAAGGTGTCAGCTGGCTATATCGGGGCGCCGGGAACCACAGCCACTCAGTCTTGGATTGGTTGAGCCGAAGCCTGTTCCCGCCCATCCAATCCCGCACGGCCTCCAGGCACCTAGACATAGCCCCCACAGCATCGTTGGGGTGGTCCGGAGTGGAGACGTACAACTGGGTGTTATCCGCATATAGATGACACCTCACTCCAAGACCACGGATGATCTCACCCAGCGGCTTCATATAAATGTTGAACAGGAGGGGAGAGAGGACCGACCCCTGAGGCACCCCACAAACCAGGGGCCTAGAGGTGGACCTCTCCCCTCCCGCCAACACGAATTGCGAACGGTCGGAGAGGAAGGAGGAAAACCATCGGAGGATGGTTCCTCCAATCCCCAACCCCTCCAACCGTCGCAACAAGATACTATGGTCAATAGTAACAAAAGCCGCCGAGAGGTCTAATAGGACCAGGACAGAGGAGAACCCTCTGTCACGAGCCCTCCAGAGATCATCAACCAACGCGACCAATGCCGTCTCAGTGCTATGTCCAGGCCTGAAGCCCGATTGGAACGGATCGAGGTAAGTAGCTTCCTCCAGGTACCGGGGGAGCTGACATGCCACCACACTTTCAACAACCTTCGCCACAAAGGGAAGGTTGGAGACTGGACGATAGTTGTTTAAAATAGCTGGATCCAGGGAAGGCTTCTTGAGGAGGGGCCGCACCACCGCCATCTTCAAGGCGGTAGGAAACCAACCAGGAAGGACACGGGTCCAATAAACTGGTGGTGGCATTCAGACCCCCCAGCAACCTGTCCACACCCTCGGCGGTCACAGGATCGAACTCTCCCCAGATAACATTCACAAGACCTGCCCCGGACACCTCCCTGGGACCATCCAATTGGAGTCAAGCCCGTCCCGAATCTGAGCGATTTTGTCATGCAGAAATCGGGAAAACTCCTCCGCCCTACCCTGCAAGAGGTCATCCCGCGCTCTCGGTTCAAGTAGAGAGCGGGTCACTCTAAACAGAGCGGCAGGTCGATTTTCTGCCGACGCAATAAGGGCGGAGATATACGAAGATTTCGCCGCCTCTATCGCCACAAGGTAAGTCTTAATATGAGATCTCACCTGTGTTCGGTCAGACTCAGAACGGCTCGCCCTCCAAATGCCCTCTAGACGTCTTTTCCGGCACTTCATCTCCCGTAGCTCCTCTGTATACCACGGAGCCAAATGGGATCTTTGCCGGGTCAGAGGTCGCAGAGGCACAACTCGATCTAGAGCCCCAGCGGCCAACCCATCCCAGGCGGCCACAAGGTCTCCAGGCGAGCTGTGAGCCAGAGACTCAGGAAATGGCCCAAGCTCCCTCTGGAACCGCTCCGGGTCCATCAAACGCCTGGGGCGGAACAATCTAAGTGGTTCCGCCTCCCTGCGGTGGGGGGTGGCGGAACAGAAGTCCAACCTAAGGAGGGAATGATCTGTCCATGACAAGGGTGTGATGACTAACTCCCCAAAATTACAGTGATTCAACCACTGCCCAGAGACAAAAATCAGGTCCAGCATGTGTCCTCCAATGTGAGTGGGAGCAGAAACTAACTGGGTCAGGTCCATGGCCGTCATGGAAACCAAGAACTCCTGAACCAACCCCGAGGTTTCACCGGACGATGGCAGATTGAAATTCCCCATGACCAAAAGCCTGGGGGTCTCAACCGCCAGCCCGGCTATCATCTCGAGGAGTCTGGGCAGGGCCGATGAGACGTGGCAGGGAGCCAGGTACGCCATCAAAAGACCCATCTGAACCCCTTGCCCCCACTTCACAAAAAGAGATTCACAGCCAGCTATCTGAGGGACAGTGGCCTCCCTAGGACGAAGGGCTTCCTTTATAAGCACCACCACCCCACCATCCCTTCCCTGAGCCCTAGGCTGGTGAAATGCAAGGAAACCTGGTGGGCACATCTCAACCAGAGGGACACCGCCCTCTGGGCCCAACCAGGTTTCGGTGACACCTACCAGGTCCGCGGCCTCCTCCTGAACCAAATCATATATCAGGGGAGCCTTGTTAACCACGGACCTGGCATTGCACAACAACAGCCGGGTATTCAGGGCCTGAGGATCCGGACAACCAGGGCTGCAGGATGAGTATGGAGGGTCGGAGCGCGCTACCGCTTGCAAACATCGGGAGCGCGATCCCCTTACCGGATACGGCCCTCTACCCCCAGCATATCTACCTCTCCCAGTCACCGTGCTAATAAAATTGGCCCCCGGCGGCCCACCCCCAGTCTGCCACCCCGACACGGAAACCCCCGAGGCCCCCAGGCGCGTGAGCCGGCCCAGCTGCCCCCAACTCCATGTGGGCTGTCTCCCCTACCCACCCTGGATCCTTTTAGCCCCTTAAAAAACCCCATTAAAAATCTAGTAACCCCGGGTTTCCCACGCTTCTTCCCATGGAATGAAAGGAACTGGCCTAGTGGCGTATGTAGGCTGGGTAGGCCCCCTGTATCCTGGCTGGGTGGTTCCTCTCTGGAATAGGGGTCCCTGTGGCCTTGCTACTGGTTGGGGCTGCATTTGTGGTTGCCAGGAGGAAGATGGGGATGGTCTAGTTCCCTGGTCAGGTGGAGGGGATGTGGCTGCTGTCTGTTGTCTGGTCAACCCCCCTTCAGACTAGGGCTGGCTTGGTGCTGGTTGCCATTGACATTGAGTCCACCCCTGGCCTGGATAAAATCCCCACCCTGGAGGGATACTCTCTGCAAGGGGAAAAATTCCCTCTGGAAAATGAAGAGATTGCTCAGAGGCTGCAACATACCTCTGTCAGTTGATGCATCTTTCTGGCTTCTTCCACCTGGCATCTGTATAGTCTCCTCCCTCCAATCAGGCAGAATAGCAATTTGCCTGGGGCTTGAGGAAGATTTCTCTTCAAACAGCTGGGTTACCTCTGGGTTATCACAACTTCTTGAGTTGAAACGCTTTGGTATAGCTCCCAAACCTCTTTCCTCTTCTGTCATTCTGAAAGCATTCATCATCTCCTCCAAACAGGGGCTTGCAGATTCAATCAATGTTCCAGAGGGAGGGGCCCCATACTCTCCCCCCTGCATATCCCTAACTTCGGCTGATTGTTGATCTGTCTCCATCACTAGGAAAAGAACTTAGGGGTATCAGCCAATCCCTTTCAAAATAAAAAGAAGACTTTGGGAAATAAATGTAAGGCATCCAGAAAGTATCCATGATATCAATCACTCCGAGACATTTTCTCTCCAATTGATTTATTTAGAAACAGATCTGACATGTCAAAGGCAATTTCCCAAAGTGAAAATTTTTCGTGCATTACACAGAATCACCTTCTCTCCTCCCACTTCTACACTTCATAAATCACGAGAACCAATTAACTGCACTGGAATTTCTTAATACGACCTACAGAAGAACCTTAAATTTTTCAACTCCTCCACCCGCCCCCCTTCCATGAAATGTGACAGCTTAATTTTAAAGCTGACACACAGCTTCCCTCCCAGAACTACCTTTCTGCAATCTGCTGCCTGAGTCTGCACTGAAAAATAGAAGCTTCAATCCTAAGGAAGGCTCAGCTCTGGTCTCAGGCCACTTTTCGCTTCTCCAACACCCTGAATATCCCCTGACTGGGCCTCAGGAAAGCCTCCTGGAGGGGGCGAGTGGAAGCGGAGGAGTCAGCCAGTGGTGTGATTTACTGGTTCTCCAAACTGTGCAGAATTGTAATAACCAGTTCTATAGAACTGGTCCAAACTAGTAGAATCCCACTCCTGCCTGTACAGATCCTTGATAAGCAATTGGGACTGACATTTTTTTCAGCACTTCAGTTTACTATCAATAGTTGCCAATATGCTATTAAATATTTTAATGACAATAATAACAAGCAATACAGGAAGTTCTTGACTTATGACCTGTCACTTAGGTATTGCTCAAAGTTATGATGGATCCACATAATGGTATTTATGACCTGGATTGAACATTCTGACAACTGTTTCCATCCATCCAGTCATGTGAGTTCAGGCATTTGGCAACTGGCCCACATTTTAAGATCATTTGTAACATGTCCTACAGTCATGTGACCATAATTTACAAAAACTAGTGTTTACTTCCAGTTTTGGGCAAACAAAAATGTACATTGTGCAAAATGGGTTTGCTTAAAAATCATTATGTTTGCTTAATGACCATGGCATTCTCTTAACAACTGCCACCAAATATGATTGGTTTGGTCAAATGGATGCCTTGACTTACAACCATCATTGACAATACAATAGAAATTCTGGGGTACATTTCAGTTGTAATACGAGAACTACTTGAAAAAGTTAAATTCAGTGATGGAAAGAAAAAAAACCAGAAAAGTACAAAAGTTAGAAAAAGAAAAGAAAAAAGAAGTAACACAAAGGAAAGAAATATATAAAGAAGTCACTTCCAGTTTATATTTACTGTAAACGTAAAGTATAAAAGGCCAGGTTATTTCTTTTTAAAAGATCCCCATGTTAAGTATAGATTAATTACTCTGGAGAACTATAAGAACATTCCGTGGAAATACCACAGCATTCGCTTCCTGCTCTTTACCTAGAAAGAAACCATCTTCCCTGTTTCGCAATATGTAACAGATGCTTGGCTCATGCCTGAAATACAAGTAACCTCATTGCACAACTGATTTCAGCAAGGAAACAGATTTCACTATCCAGGTCTCTGAAGGTTACTATTTACTGAATAATAGTTATGTTTATTGAAATGAACATACTCACTGCTTTTTCAGAAGAGGATATATTGCTTGCCAAGATAGATTCCTTTAAAAAGAATTAGATTAATGAACTAGAACATTTATTATGGCAATGAATGTACTTTCTAGCTAGATGTGATTGTTATTTGTTATGGGCAAAATTATCACTAAAGTAACAAGATGCCTTTTTTGGATGCATGAGTTTCTAATATATTAAATTGCAAACAAGGAACTAAAAATGGTTTTGCTGCATTTTTTATGGTGAAATAGCAGGCATTTTCTTGTAAGGGGTCTTGGGTGATGGTTGGAGATGCAATGCAAAAATGGTTTGACATTTCCTTCTCCCAGCAATTTTTTTTAACCTTGCAATCCATTTTACAGCCTAGCTGATTGGCTGGGTCTTCTTTTGTTGCCCTGCACAGGAGAACGGAGCTGGAAAGCAGGTTAGTGGGTGGGGAGGGAATGAGGATTTTACAGTATCCTTCCCCTACCATGCCCACAAAGCCACTTCCAGCAAACACACCATGCCCACAAGCCATGCCCACCAAACCACGCCCACAGAACTGGTAGTAAAAAAAATTGAATACCACCACTAAATTTGATGTAGATGCTCCCACCTTAGACCTGAAGGCAGTAGGATGACCTTGGTCTAGTCACATCATAAAACAGTCAAATTAAACACCTTGGATATTACATAGATTCAGTGACATAGTTTTCTAAATAACACTCTGGTAGTGTTTTTTTTTCAGAATGATGTTTGATTTCACAGTCTTGGGATTCCCTGGTAGTAGTTTATTCAAATATTTTATTAAGACTTACACCAGATAGATTCATAAAATCTTGCAGCCTTCAACTAGAAAAACTACATTTTTGAAATGAGCCCAAACTACATTTTTCTAGTTAACATTAATTTCTACAGCAGTATCAATCATACTTAATATTTCAGGCTTTTTTTCCTTACTAAAGAACGAAAACAGCCTTTTCTTTTTAAAATCAGCTTTCTGCAATACATTTCTTGGCAGCAACAGTGCATTCCAACCCATTTCTTTCCTGCGAATGATGGTTGCCCTCTTCCTAGCCTCCATCTTGATTTTAGAATCTCAGAGCTGAAAAAATGCTGAACAATCATTGCTTTATCACCTGTGACTCTCTGGAAGCAGATCGTTCTTTCCCCCACCCCCTTCAGCATTGAAATTAGCTTACGGAAGCAAAGTTTGAATGGCAAATTCCTGTTATTCCAAAATGGTCAATGCGGAAGCACATTTCCTTATCATTTGAGCTCCAGAATGCACCCACGGAACTATCAGTTCTCAGAAATGAGCCCATTTCTTCACTTGGCTGGATTTAACAAGATGAGCTACAAAAGGAGCCCCTGATTTGACATATCTTGGTAGAAAGAAAGAGAGTGGAAACTGGCTAGCAATGTTCATTTCATGCCTTGTCTTTTTCCTTTCTGCTCTTCACAATGCTGTTTCACTTGTAGGTAAGTGACTGTCATGTCTTTGACATGAATGAAATGTTCATATGCCCATTTCAGAGAAAAACATAGGAGAATATATATTTCATATTGATATTTAATTCAATGATTTCACCCTAATGGTAATAATTGATTGGGAAGATGGGTCTGCTTAAATAGTACAGGTGAGGTTTCAGTAGAAAGGTTTCAATAGAATAGATAGCACAGGGCTATCATATGCCAAATCTTTTTTTGGGTGTCTGACTATTAAATAATAATAATAAAAAATCCCAAACACCATTCCCCGCCTCTAATATGGTCATTGAAGATTACAGAGTGGGAGGGTATTATAACAAACCCAGAATAAACTCATATTGCATGAAATATAGATTTATATCAAGAAAAAAAAATATTCCTAGTTAGCCATTCTGTTAAGATGCAGTTTTACATGAGTTCAGTAAGTTTTTAAAGCAGCAGTATGTTTCTAATTCTAAAGGCAAAAATAGTTCTCTCTTATAAAATTAATTCCTGAGTACTACATTAAAACTGTAACCTTGTGCCTACTTCTTTTCGGACAATCTCATTTGAACTCACTGATTTATAATCATAATTTAAATGCTTACTTGTAGAGGAATGCAAAGATAAACTTTCAGGATTTTCAGAAATTGGAGTAATGCAAAGGTACCTTATATGTTGTTTAATGCATTAGCTAAATGCCTGAAAAGCATTTTGCTCTTTCTTTCACCTACATAAAATCTTAATTAAAGAGTTGAGAATGTACTACAGATAGTCCTTGACTTAAAACAGTTCATTTAGTGACCGTTCAAAGTTACAATGGCACCGAAAAAAGTAACTTATGACCATATTTATGACCGTTGCAGCATCCCCATTGTCATATGATTGCATTCGTATTTATGACAGTTGCAATGTTCTAGGGTCATGTGATCACATTTTTCTACCTTCTTACAAGCAAAGTCAATGGGGAAACCAGATTCACTTAACAACCATGTTAGTAATTTAATAATAATAGTGATTCCCTTAACCATAGTGACAAGAAAAGTCATAAAATAGGGGAAAATTCACTTAGCAAATGTTTTACTTAGCAATAGATGTTTTGGGCTCAATTGTGATCATAAATTAGGAACTATTTGTATATTTTTAAAAGGTTTTCTTGAAAATCAAACCTACTTTTATTAAATATAAACTATGAGCCTTGTTTCAACTGTAATGTTTCTGCTGTAAGCTGTTATCTGGCACATTGTATTTTATGTCTCCAAAAAATTATGCTAGATCTGTCCAGGGATTCATCTACCCCACCATTTTCATTTCATGAGAGCCATGCAAGTTCCAAAGTGGAACCAAAGCAAAATAGAATTGTCTAAATGAATCCCTGGATAGATCTAGCATAACTTTTTGGATGCATAGAATACAATGTGCCAGATAATAACTTACAGTAAAAACATTACAAACAAGTATGTATACACAGGATTATTTATGATTAGCAGCCTTGATTAAATCTGGTATGCAAAATTGCTTCTATCAATAGAAGGAGGAATCAAAAGAATTGCATTGCTCAACTGATTTCAAATTCTCTGTCAAACCTTCTGCTGATACCTTCTATGCAGAAGCCTGTTCCCTATGCAGAACACATGCATTTCCCAAAGTTGAGATGGTTATATTCTATTTGTTGTGTGGACATCTGTGGATCTCATGATTTCTTTGAACATCAAACACTTTTTTTGGGTATAGCATAGCCTTGAAGATGCTGGAGAAAGGAAGAGAGGACCTATTTTCACAGCTGTTTTGTAACTTTTTCTTGGGGATAGTTTCTCTATTGTCTGCTGGTATCCTGTATATAATGTATGGATTATGGTTATTCTTATTCTGATATATGTTTTTATTAATTGGAAGAGGTACTTCAGATTGTGCCTGAGTACAAGATTAAGCACAGGACTTCTTTAAAGTAGCTATGTCTTTTCAGACACATGCTTTCACAAGCCTGAAAAAAAGATATGCTGCTTACAAGACATCCTGAACAGATATCCTTATGCTTTTTAAAACATCCCTTTCACACATGCATTACCATCATCATCATTACTCCACTACCTGGGTCATTACCACAATCATCCCCATTGCATCCTGCTTTTCTTCTGGCAGTTCATGAAATTCTCCCCTCCTTTTATTTTCAAAACAACATTTACTATGGTCATAGACCAGTATAGAAGAATAATCTATAAAATTGGAAACATTTTCTTTTTTAAACATCACTAGATATTTTCATAAAACAGGACATTCTGCAAACACTGCATATACCGCATTAGCTTGTTTCATTATTTTGAGTATTGCTAGAACAATGCAATAGCTTTATCACTATTGGTGATAATTATATGTTTCCTGGTATTGTCAGTGAAAAAGACCAACTGTCAAACAGCAAGAGTTCGTTCTCATCAGCTGTATTCTGTTTCCTAATGGCTTAAGCCAAACACAATAAGGGACGGAAATTGGTTTCTGGATGAGATAAATCTAGGCCAACCTTTTACTGAAACAGAAGATTTTCTGGGTCATAATTTTGCAGAAAACCTATCTCTTGCTTCAGGAAGAAAGTATAAAGTAAAATGTACTGCCATTGATTTAGAAGTTATTTATATGATAAATATAAACAATAAAAACTGGCTTTACTTTATCTAGCAATAAAATTCCAAAAGACTATCAGAGCAAACCAAAACCTCTTGCAACCATCTAGTAATTATCCCTACTTTTGGAATTCAAGTAGTATTGTTAAATACACTAGTATTTCAAATGTCCAGGTAGGAAAAGCACGTTTGTATACTATGGTCTGTAAGAAAACAAATAGGTATTATAATTTCATGAGAAGAAATTAATTATAGTTTATTACAATTTGCAAAAATGTGACCAGAAATTTATCTATTAATAGTGATTATACTGTTTAATTTTATTTAAATCTACCAATCCTGTGAAAGTTTAGCATGCTCAGATTCAATCTATGTTAATCTTAACTCACTTTTAGAAGTTGTCTATTTAGGAGTTGTATATTCAGTCTTGTAATCTGGAAGACATATGTTTAATTTAGTGATATGCAAGACTAGTTTTTTTTAAGCAGTTCTTTGGTCAATGTTTGCTTTACTTATGCTTTAACTTATTTTTATATCTATAGATACAAGCACATTTCTAATATATAATGAAGACCATAATGTCTGTGTATATGTTCAGGCCGCCACCTATGTTACAACGGCTGTTTGTAGTTATGAAACTGAGGCACAAAAATTCAAGTGGATTTCCAGATACCAGTTGATGAGTGTTTCCAAGAAATTATGCCTGGGAGTATCTTCAAAAATTGACTGGACACCAGTTGAGCTGTACCCATGTGACTCAACAAATAGCTTACAGAAATGGGAGTGCAAAAATGACACACTTTTTGCCATCCAAAATGCAAGCTTGTATTTCAACTATGGCAACAAAGCTGAAAAAAGAATTATGCTCTACAAAGGATCAGGCCTATGGAGTAGATGGAAAGTCCATGGAACTAAAGATGATTTATGCTCCCGGGGCTATGAAGGTAAACTGGGTGTGCTTACTTGCTTTCTCCCTCTTGCATCCAGTGAGGTCCATAGAATGTAGTAAAAAAAGTTGAAATATTGGCACATAAAACAAAAAATATTTTATCTAATTATCTATCTATCTATCTACTATCTATCTATCTGTTCATGTTTTCTGAAAGAAGAAAAAACATTAAAATGTACAAAACATTAAAACTCCTTTAAAAATTATAGCACATTAAAAAGAAATTCAGTTATTCTTACAAATCACATTAGATTAGAACAGATTACATTCAGCATCTTTTGAACTCTTAAAGAATCAATATTAGAACCACATTAGAAGTTGACAAAAATAGCCAAGATAATAAGAATTAACTGGCAAAATAATTAGAATGAATGTATTATGTTAAACTAAGCAATCCATCCACCTTATATTGGCCAATTGGACAAAACTTCATGTTGAAAGAAACACAAATATGGGATGTAGCAAGGCAGAATTTTATTTAAAAAGTTTCCAAATTAAATTAAAGTTAGTATCAGACTTACTTTTAGGTTCAAAATTATTTGTAAGATTGCTGTAAATCTCAAATTTATTTTGACAGACCTCCACTGAAAAAGTGAGATGTAATTTTCATGGAAGAGCATAGTGTATCTCAGTGATGCTCTGATATAAAGTCAGCTCAGTATACTTCATAGGAATATGAGATTTGACCTCACAAGAAAACAACAACAACAATTGATAGAAAAAAAGTCACACTCAAATTGTTTCACCCGAAAATGAATCTGGTTGCAGAGTTACCCAGGTTTTTGCCATCGTAAATGAAAAATAATGATTCAAAACTAATTGTTATATTTCAACAGTCCCTTTTTATATATATTATACATTTGGCAACCAACTTTGGAACAATATTCCAAAGAGAAAAAATACTTTACATCAAATTTTTACATCAATTTTTGAGTATAATATTGACGACAAATACAACATTTGCTCCCCTCCCCTTGATATTCCTATTCCTGCTTATAAATTGTCCTATTTAAATTATGCATCTGTTTAATTGTGCAGTCTTTGACTTATTCAGTTTCTGAATCATTTTTTTGTAAGATGTTTTGCACAAACACACATTCAACAAATATTCTGAATTTTGTGTTATAAGCTTTTCAAAATTGGTCAAATCGCCATCCTGTTTTTGTAGTTCCTTTCAAATAACAAATATTAAAAATATTTGACATTTCAAATGAAATAGTCTCAAAAGATTTCATCTTTGTTTTATTAAATCAATATGCAATTAATTATATTTCCATTGATCATTTTAGCGTATTTGCTATTATAGTAAATATTTAATACTGAAGCAACAGAAGCCTTGAACTCGTTATAAATAAGGTATTTATAATCAAATGCTCTCTTATGCACATCTATTTAAATCCTGATCAGGGATTTGATCAGGATTTCTGACTCCTTATTTCTTTATTTATGTTATATGCAGAATTAAAAATGAATAATACACTTCAATATACATTTAATGTCCAATCTTTTCCTTTCAATTTCATGAAAAAGAAATTGGTAAAATAGAAGATAGTTGTAAGATGAATAGGCAGAAAGCAATGGAGTAATTCTGAGAGATCAATTATAGAATCATCCTACAATTTGGCAGTTCCGTGCATGACAAATTATTTTGTGTATATTTATTTTATTTATTTATTTATTTTATTAAATTTTTATACCGCCCCCTCTCCTGCAATGGGACTCGGTGTACAACCAAGATAAAAAACCCCACAATAAATAGAATTTAAAAAAGGTTTAAAAGAATTAAATTAATGTCTGAGAAAAACAATAAAAACAAGATAGAAAAGTTAAAATTACCAGAACATTAAAAAAAAAAATATTAAAACCCTAATAATTGGTACTAGGCCAGACCGGCCTATTGGGTTTTTAGTGTGCGCCGGAGGATCTGCATGTCAATAATGGCTTGCATCTTCGGAGGTAATTTGTTCCAGAGGGAGGGTGCCCCCACAGAGAAGGCCCACACCCTCGGGGCCGCCAGCTGGCATCGTCCAGCCGATGGCACCCCAAGGAGGCCCACCCTGTGGGAACGCACTGGCTGGTGGGAGGCCGACGGTGGCAGCAGATGGTCCCATAATTACCCAGGTCCCAAGCCATGAAGCGCTTTAAAAGTGACTACCAACACCTTGAATCGCACCGGAAGGCCACCGGAAGCCAGTGCAGCTCGCGCAGGAGCGGTGTAACACGGGAGCTCTGAGGAGCCCCCAAAATCACCCACATGGCCGCACTCTGCACCAGCTAAAGCCTCCGGATGCTCTTCAAAGGGAGCCCCATGTAGAGAGCATTGCAATAGTCTAGGCACGAGATGATGAGGGCAGAAGTGACCGTGCGAAGAGTGCCCGATTCAGAAAGGGCCGCAACTGGCAGATCCGCCGGACCTGACAAAAGGCCCCACTGGCGATGGTCGCAATATGATCTTCTAACGATAGCCGTACATCCAGGAGGACACCCAGATTGCGTGCCCTCTCCATGGGGGTCAAAATCTCTCCTCCCACAGCCAACGATGGAATGAGCTGGCTGTATCTGGGCGCAGGAAACCACAGCCACTCGGTTTTGGTCGGGTTGAGACAAAGCCTTTTAAGACCCAGGCATGTCTGTGTATGTGGTGTGTGCCTTTGTGTCAGTATTGATTCTTGACAACTGTCTATATACATCCCTGCAGTTTTCTTGGCAATATTTTATTGTCAGCTTTCTAGGGTTGAGAGAGAATGACTGGTCCTAGGTCACCTATCTGACTTTGTGCCTAAAACTGAACTAGAACTTATACTGTCCTGGTTTCTATCTTGCTGCTTTAACCACTACACAGAATTGGCTCTCTATACCAAATACTGTCATGCAGATCCAAAACAAAACAACAACAACAAAAAAAACACTGCTCTTGCCAACTTCCATTTGTTTACACAATCATGTATGCAGAAAGTAGAGATATACTGAAGATCTCACTGTGTTCACTTTGGACTGCGCGCCAATAGCTTCGGCAGGAGGATTTTCCTTTTTCTTCTCTCTAGGAATGAGTATTTCTTATAAATATGTAAATTATTTAATTATTCCTTCTCCCCTTTGTTCCAGACTTATTTACCTTAAAAGGCAACAGCAATGGGGCTCCTTGTGTATTCCCTTTCCAGTATGCTACCAAGTGGTATGCAGACTGTACAATTGAAGGAAGGACTGATGGTTTGCTGTGGTGTTCAACTACAAGAGATTATAACAAAGATAAGAAATATGGATTCTGTCCTGTGAATTGTAAGGATTTTTCAAGAAAAGTTTGGATCATGAAGTATTATTTATTTATTTATTTATTTATTTGTTTGTTTGTTTGTTTGTTTGTTTATTGATTGATTTAATTTATAGTGTTGCCTATTCACCTATTCATGGCAACTCGAGGCTGCTTACAGAATGTTAAACCATATTTAAAACAAAAAACAATTTAAAAAGTCAAATAAATTAATAAAGTACAATAGAACAAAATCTTGAAAAATAAATAAATAAAAAATCACCCTCCAATTCCCATTCCCCACCCTGATAACAGCAGATCATATGAGCTATTTGATGGGCTCCATCCCACTCTGGGTTTCCTAGGCCCACTGGCAAAACCAGGTCTTCAGTGCCTTCCGAAAGAGTGCTAGTGTGGGGGCTATTCTGATCTCTGGGGGAATGATGTTCCAGAGGGAGGGAGCCACCACGGAGAAGGCCCTTCTTCTGGATCCCACCAGGTGTTTTTCTCTCAGGGATGGGACTCACAGCATTCCCTGCGTCCCTGCTCTTTTATGGTGTTATGGTATTATGTAACTATGTAACACTGTTGTATAGAGGAAATACTTGCTTTTTAAAGACTAATATTTGTTTGTTTAGTGAGAGAATACAAACAGATTATCTCTGGGTGAAATACAAAAATAATCAAACACCAAACACAAAGAAAACAACACATACCATTAAATAGCAACTAAAGCAGCAAAGAGTGATCAGAATTCATTATAGCATATTGTCCATCCAATTGGAACGTCTACTTATCCAGAGTCTGAGTCCTGGGGAAAATGCTAGGAAATACCAAGAACCATACTTCCAAGATCCATAAGGTCACTTCAGTAAGGCACACACATACACACACACACACAAACACACACACACACAGAAAGAGAGAGAGAGAGAGAGAGAGAAAACACTATAGGACTTCATAGCTGATAACCAACTCCAACTTCTTGGAGTTGCACCCAGAAGCTTAGTGAGCTACCTCAGTTCACAGAGTAGAGTCAAGCAAACATTGCATTAGTGGATCAATTGATGCTGTTGGGTGTATTCAAGATCAGAGCCAGCATCAAGTATGTTGCAATAATTCAAAAAATATTACGGAGTCAGAACATTAAGCATATTTTATAAGCATATTATATAGCATTCTATATTACTCATATCTAGTATGTATTTGGATTATATGCTAAGCAACAACTATAGCATTGTTTAGATGGTGAAGGCTAATTCAGGAAAAAGTGGAACTGCATCCTGACCCTTTGACACATTTGTTTTGCACATTGTCTTCTGTATGTTCTTGCAAAATTGTCTAGCTTACAGGAAGCATGACAGATAACTCTGATCTCCTTCCTGAATTTTATAATTGAAGACCTTTCTTTTCAAAGTGTTTCATTTTTGCCTCTTCTTTTGGGGTTAATATTGATATAATAGATATACTGTTCTTCAGACTGCTTCTATACAGTATTAAGCAGTTAGTGAATTAGCAGCAAGCTTTCTTCTTCCAAAGGTTTTTTTTCCAAACTCAACTGGTCTTTCACTACTCATCCAAGAAGATTCTTCTGTTCTTCTTCATAACCAAGGAAGCTTCTTGGATGAGAAGTTCATGAAAAAACTATGTTGTAGATGATTGAGAATCTCTGTAAACATTCAGCTTTCTAATTACTTCATTCTAGCCCCTAAGATGAGTGTCTTGTAGCAGAAAAACTCAGATGCCATGGTTCTATGATTTATTTATCAAACTAAGTGATGATCTGTTCATCTGTGACTGCTCAATTAAAGTAAAAATAACAATTTATGACTTAACCACAACTTGTTACCCCATCTAATTAATGTTTAATGTGCTATGTTCTAATGAAATTAGACTTTAGACCTAGATGGAGAAAAGGCTGCTATTAAATAAATGCATGCATGCATGCATACATACATACATACATACATACATACATACATTGTTACCATTTGTTGAAGGGTTTGTCAGAAGTTGACTAATTCAGTGGCACCTACCTACAGTTAGTGCAGCCTTTCAGAATTCTGATGACCTTCAGCTGTGTTAACATTTCCACTATATGGACCTGAGACAAGATTGACTCAAAGGCACAAATTAGTAAATAAATCATGGAATCCATAGTCTAATAAATCTATAGAAAGATGGTATGGGGAAGCTTGCAGTCATAGCTCACATATCTAGTTTCAGATATTAGTGCAAAATTGCTTTTTTTCTCTGTATAAACCATTATTTAGACATTTAGTCTTTGTGTATTAAAGTCTTATGCTTTTTTTTTGGCTGCTTGACCAAATAATTTTAATTTGAAATATAGGAAGAATCATCACAGTACTGAGTTAAAATTGAATTATGACCATTAAGGCAATTTTTTGAATGTGGTTTTAGTATTAATGAAATATTTAGTATGACATTGTTTTAAAACTATGGGAAATATGGATACACCTTTCTTTTAACAGCTGATGCAGACTTCTATTGGACTACAGACCCTGTGGCAAGTGTCCAGTATCAAATAAACTCAGAAGCTGCTCTAACCTGGTTCCAAGCTAGTAAAAGTTGCCAACAACAAGGTGCCGATTTGTTGGGTATCACAGAGATACATGAACAAATGTACCTTACAGGTAAATAATCTAAAGTCCATTAATATTTTGTAGCATTTCATACAGTAAATTCAGAAATATGAGAAGGAACTAACTATATGCTTCTTGTCTCCCAATAAATTGTAATTGTTGCTGTATACTACTCAGTGTATATTCCAGAAACAGATGCATTGCTAAATGTTGACACTTTTTCAGGGTTAACTTCTACTTTGAGTACTGCACTCTGGTTGGGTCTTAACAGTTTGGATTTCAACAGTGGCTGGCAATGGAGTGGTAGCTATCCTTTCAGATATCTAAATTGGGCACCAGGTAATTTTCTCTTTTATGTTAAACATATACACTAAAAAATTACTGTCTTCAGTTCAAATATGCACAGAAAAACCAATATAGGTTATTCTTTGGACAGTGTGGAATGCCATTGCTTGTACTTTGTGTTTCCAACACACACAACTTAGAGAAGAAAGGTGCAGGACAGGGAGAGCAAGAAAGGACTGAAAGATAGTAGGGTGATCCTATATTATCAGGCTGCTGTGCAGATATGGACCCAGTATTTGTATAAGCTCTTGCATATTTTAAAGATCTTTTGAACGCGTTGCATAACTTATCCCTGTCCACATCTGCATTAGGTTCAATAAAGTTTTACAAAATTATGTAAGAAGTTAATAATACCCTTTTTGTCTTCTACTTGTTTCCTGAAGGAAGCCCATCCCCAGAGCCTGGGAAGATCTGTGCAGTATTAAATCCTGGTAAAGCAGCCAAGTGGGAAAACCTGGAATGCGATAAAAAACTTGGTTACATTTGTAAAAAAGGAAATGCCACTCTGAACAACTTCATTATTCCTTCAGGTAGGCTAGTAAATGCAACATGGAGATAAACTGACAAAATTGGTGTTGCCCTGATAGGAAATGATAGTGTTCTAAGTTTTCTTAAAATGCATTTGTGAATTCTCTCATAAAGTTCACACCAAGGGAAGCATTTAAATTTTTTAGTCCCGGAAAAGTTGAGCTTTAGGAATTAATACCAGCTAACTCAGAAATATATAATCAACTATGTCATGTTCAGAAGCCTCTAACTTCCAAGTAATATCAATTGATGGGGACTGGGAGAATCCTTGGTGCTCCCTGAATTTGATTCATTTTTTGCAGACATTTGTTTAGCCAAACTAGGAAACATCATCAGCGTTAATCAACAATAGCAATTGTTTCAATAAATTCCTATATAAAACTTTGGTAGGCCTAATTCAGGCTTATGCTATCAATTTCTTCCATTATTTCCTCATCAAATTTATATCTCAATATATCTTCAGAAGTTCAGGATGGTGTAAAAATAATTATTTTCTCCTATTTCCCACCTCCCAATCTTGTGTAAGAGGTTGGGCTGAGTGATACTGGCTGACCATTTAGTCACTGAAGGAGCTTTCATGGCTGAAAATGGATGCCTCTGATGCCAACCTTACCCCTTAAACACCACATCATACAGGTTCTTTTTACTTCATTATTTTTTTTCCTGGAATTGGTAAATCTACCAGTGTGAAGTTAAAGACATCTCTTTAAATTAAAAAAAAATCTGAGTCCACAAAAGTCTAATTTTAGGATTAGACAACATGAAAACGAAGTGAAAATGTCATTCTTCCTTCAAGCTTTCTTTGTTTCTTCACTATAATAATTCACTATAATAATTCAGGATGTCAATGGTATTTTGCAATTGCACAATTAGACAACAGGAAGTCAAACTCTTTGCTATCTGTAGAAAAATATCTGGTGCCTGCCCATCGTGATCGCACAGACAATCTTTCGTTCTCTTTCTTTTTCCATCCTTCTGTTCCTCATTATTAACTATCTGTATCTCTTTCTTGACTCCGTTAACTTTCTGTATTCTATTTCTTGACTGTGTAAGCCCAGGTTTCCTGTATTCATCAGTTTTCACCTAGAACATTTTCAAAACAAGACATTGCACATATATGCACAAACACACATTCATTCAATACATTGAGCTATTTCTTTTTAGAAAGATGTACTTAATAATAATAAATTATTAGTATTTAATAAGTCAAAAAATGCTAGGTTACATTTTAATATTTTAATAAATATTTTTAGCATTTAAAAAAAACTGATTTTAAATAAAGTTGTTACAGCAGCATGAATCAGCATGAATGTTGAGAGTTTCTCCCTTTCAATTTCAATTGCACAAAAAGAAAAAAAGATATGAAGAAAAGTAAAAATCATGTATGCAAAAACTCTTTCATGAAGTTTACTTCTGCAGTTAGGTATGGTTGGCTGAATAGTAATTTAAGAGAAAATTGAATATTGTAGTTCACAGACTGCAATATATGAAATTGAAACACATCCCACTAAAGTTGTTTCAAGAACTAGGCTTTTGTTAGAATTCTTTATAATTACCAGTTTAATGGAAGCAGATCAGAAACAGGAAGTGTGAAAAGAATGCAACTACCTCTTCCAGTTCTGGGGAAGCATGTGTGAATGTTTCCAAAGATGCTTCAGTTTTATGATTGCCATGCAGTCAATGAAGACAAGTAGAATCCAATTCCAGCAAAAGATGACAGCAAAGCATTATATATTCTGTATCTCTTTAATGGCATGTTGATATTCCAGATCTTAATAAACATTCTTGTACTCTCTCAGGCATCTCTTAAATTGTTGTCAAACTCCAAATAATGCACGAGCTGCTTTAAGGTACTAAATCATTTTCCTTTAGCTGATTTTCAGATAGTACCAACATCGGGATTTTTTTAGTTAGATCTTCCTAATTCCAAGTTCAGGATTTTTGTATTTTGCTTTAGGAAATTCCCAATTATCTGATTCCTCACTTATATCAATAACCTAGTCACTGGAGTTAAACAGTGGTATAGTATTGCTGCAGGAACTAATAAGTTCTACTCCAATTTTGGGAAGTTGGGTATGACAGTTCCAGTCCTTTTTGCCAAGAATGATACGCCTTTCCAAGAAAGGTAATGGTGAATCAGTAATATATCCAGTCTACCTTCTTTGCTTTTACAGCAAAGATGTTTCATTAGCCAAACTAAGTAACATCAGCAACACACTAATGATGTTATCTAGTTTTGGTAATGGAACATTTGCAAGAAAACCACCAAACTCAGAAAGCACCAAAGACCCCCCCCCCATTTCAACCCAGAGCTACAAATATCTTCATTTATTGATACCATAGTCATTTGGTTGAGGTGGGCAACCATATAAATGCAATCAATCAAGCACTCAAATATCTGAACTAAGCAAAGCTTTGATTATTGTTGATGTTGTGGTGTTTTTCAGATTCTGATGTACCAGCTGATTGCCCTGAAGGATGGATATTTTATATGGGTCAATGTTATAAGATGCGCAGACAAACTACTTCCTGGCAAGATGCTTCTGGTCTGTGTAGAAAGGAAGGTGGTGACCTGGCAAGCATCCATAATGTGGAAGAGTACAGTTTTATTATTTCTCTGCTTGGGTATAGTGAGTATCCGTATGGGGTTCTGTGAATCTGTTGGTTGAAAGTAACTGCAGTAGTTTAGTTTGACAATACTAGTTTCATCTTGTTAATTGGTTAAATCATATTGCCATTAAGAATTTTTATTGTGAGTTCAGCCCTTTTGCTGGATTTTCTGAAAATTTCTGTATCTGTGTCTCCTCCAATATTTGATAACAGATACATTGACTCTACAGATGTTCATGAGTGTGGAATGACATTATTTCTGTGTAAAGATTTTGGTTTGAGGGACCATACATAGTCAATTTGGGTGGAAATCTAATTTGCAATTTCTTTCTTTGCAAAACAAGTCTTTCTGCTTATATCTTATTCTCAGGATGCTTGTCAAGGAAAGTTTAACTTTATTATTAGAACTGGCAAAGAATTCTGGACCTGGTGTCACTGTTTTCAATTATATAACTTCCCATCATTTTGTAAAATTTGCAACCTGACTAGATTTTCTAGTTTCATGAAAAAATTTCCTTCCTTAGTTGACTTGTGTGGAATCAGGAAGACTATGCATTCACATGGAAACACACACACACACACACACACACACAGAGGGAGGGAGGAAGAGACAGGGAGGGAGGGAGATAACAAAATAAGTTCAAGAGCATTATTTCCTTGAGAATTTCACTACTGTTTTCTTTTCTTTTGAAAGAAAAATTGAAAGCACCTTGTTTTTATTCATCTGAAAAAGAACTTGGAGAATTAAAAATACAGATTTTTTTTCCTATGAGATACTAGTCTCAGAACTCTTGAAATTTGAATTTCCAATTAGCAGTTGAATAAACCCTTGCTTTTTGTTGCATTGTTATGTCAAATTGTTGCATATTTAAACAATCTATTGGTTTTATTAAACACATGCACAATATCCAATCCATCCATCAAAAAGAAAGCTTTTTGAAATATATGTTAAATGGGAATTTGATGATCAACCAGTGAAGTTTTTTGAATAGTTAGTAGCAGCAAAATAAATAATATTTAAAAAGCAGCAGATAAATCTTGAAGTTCCATAGTTAACGCAAGCTACAAGATTAAGATTTTCTTACTACAGGATTAAGATTTATATGACGCAGAACTTTTAATTTGGAAGATGTATGTTTCTTGGAATGATTAGATACTGGACATATTTGGCCTCTGTCCAGGAAATCAAATCTTGGGACTGCTCCATTTATGAGCAGCGTAATGGTGGTGAATCATAGTGGGTTACAAAAAATGAGGTATTTTTGTACAATGTTGGTATTGCGTTTCAAATCTAGAAACTGTTTCAGTTGAAGTAAAATGTTGAGAATTTTGCATAGGCCACAATATTCTACACTTCTGCTTCTTGAAGCATAATATCTCCATTATCAGTAATAGGATGTGTAGGGACAGTGGGCATGAAAGCAAATAGGAAAACCATGTGAAAATTTCAAGAATTCAAAAAGCAGTACCTCTGTCATGAGACAATAATCAAAATGACAGCAAGAACAGGAAGCCAAACAGTATAATGTGCTCTGCTGTTTGGGCTTTTTTACAAATCTTAGGAAATCATATGTACATTACATTTTATTCATAGTATTTTAGCCCCATGGAAAGGAAACACCTGTTATATTCTGGCATAGAGTCAGATTGTACTGGCTATTCTTCTATGCGGAACATTTTAAAGTTATCTCCTCTTGTTTAATGATTGATTAGTATATTTAAAAAAATCTGCACAAGGTATATTGTTAGAAAACTATTACCGAAAAGCAATCCCTTCATATTTCAGCACTATCCAATGGAGGAAGGTTTCATTGAAACCATCCCTTATGTACCACTTGTGAGACAAAAATTCCTGGATCCCCAGGAATGAAGACTGATAGGCAGGATGGGAGAGGCAGAGATGTCTTCACCCAGCCTTACAACTTTTCCCTAATCTTACTATTTCTCTCATTGTTCATACTGGGCAATGCTTGATGATAATAGAGAAGATGATTTTGATGGAGTCATGCAGGCAAAAGGATCTGAAGTTTTGTTTTTTTTAATCCAGAACAAGAAGATAACATTCATAAATGGCTCCGCCAGATACATCCCTGATTTACTGAAGGAAGAGGGAGAACAGCACAATTAGACTTCCAAGATTCTATTATAGATGGTTTCAATAAGTGTAGTTTTAACCTTTCTGTGGAGTTGATTTCCTGATCTGGTCTACCTAGTGGGATTGACAATGCTTGATCTCCTGTGGATGTTCTTGCATATAACCCAAAGGTGGAAGGAAACAATTAGTGGGAAAACTGAATACTTGATACCATTTGTAGGTTACTTGGTCATACTGACTGTGAGTTCTGAGAATTGTAACCCTGACAAATCTGGAATATGTCAGGTTGAAATGATTTAAATGACCTTCCATAATCAGCAGGAGGCCTCAATAGAGGAGATAGGATCCATGATTGATATGGTTTGGGGAAAAAGTACATTGTTGTTTTAATTTTCTTTTTTTAACTTTAAAAATGTGCATAATATCCTTTAAACCCATTCTTCCAAAATAGTTTGCAACATGTTAAAATCACATTAAACAAGCACACTAAAACATTCACTAAAATGCAAAGTAAATTATAAACAATAAAAACATAAGTAGAAGATTGTTTATTTAGAAAAAAACATATTGCAACATATAAGTTAAAAATATTAATATACTTTTTGTTTACCTGCAATGAATTAGAACCAAGTGATGAATTATGGATTGGTCTGAATGATCTCAAGGTTCAAATGTTCTTTGAATGGTCAGATGGGAGTCCTGTGACATATACCAAATGGCTCCGTGGTCAGCCAACACATACTAATAACAGGGAAGAAGACTGTGTGGTCATGAAAGGAAAGGTAAATAAAGTTTTGACAGCTTCACTATTTTCTAATTAAATATTGTTAGAATCCTTTTAATCCTCTTGACCACTATTTGAAGTGAACTGATTGAATGGAGAAAATATTTTAAGCTTATTGAATCTATTCTGCATGGCTAATCTTCAATGTTAGTACCAGATTGGTGGGGATATTGAAGAAATGCTGACTAAGGATAATAGAAACACTAAAACAGAACAACAGCATTAAAAATAAAAAGTTTTAGGATCTGCACCACGACATACTAGTTTCCACATTAACTTTAAATAAGTAATACATAAATAATTAATTAAATAATAAATAATTTAAACAATTACTTTCTACCTTTCTTTAGCTTAATTAAGATTATAGCTCATGTTTTGCATATAAAGAGCCTCACATTTGCTCTCTGACATCTCTAAAATAAGGCTGGAAAAGCTATCTTGTCATTAAGAGAATACTGAGATAATTGTTAATAGATTTGCCTTATTTTAAGGCAGTCTCTTACAGAAGAGTAGACCAGCACTGGGCAAAAGTGCATGAAGTTCAACTTTGGAATCTATAATCTGCACCAGTTTTGATATCACTCCACAAGTGTAGTTTTAAGAGCTATGTTTTATTTTATTTCTTTAATTTGTTACTATAATTTCAATTCACTTAATAATACAAATATTCTTTCTATAAAATTTATAAAATAAAATTTCTTTCTATAAGAAAAATAAATTCTATTGCATCTGATGAATCCAATATATATAATATATATATGACTAATTCAGCTTCAACTGCAACAATACACAAAACACACACACACATATATACATACATGGTTTTGGGATTTTATGGATAAGAAAGATTAGGGATTGTCAGCAAAACAACTCAAGTGGTGAGCCATAAAGAGAGAAGTCAAGCCATCAGTCCTGAAGAGAAAGTCTGCATATCTCATTGACAAATGATATGGATAGAAGAATTCTAACATTTTCTTCTTCTGCTCAACACAGGATGGGTATTGGGCAGATGAACCTTGTGACATGGAATATGGTTACATTTGCAAAAGGAAACCTTTAAAACAAGCACCAAAAAAGGATATAATTGATGAAGGATGCTCAAAAGTAAGTAAAATATTGATGAAATCAAAGTGCTAAGCAGTTACTCTTCCTGGTTCTTTGTAATTTGTTCAATAAATATGAAAATGGAACAAAACTAAATATTTTATCTGATTATTGATTCATCTTTATATGTTCAGGTGCTGATATTCACAGATTACTTGAAGGAATTTTAAAATTCTGTCTTTTATGTTTTGGATGCAACATAATAAAACCTTAAAATGTGTCCTATAATATTGTTTTAAACAAATAATCTTAAAAGCAAACTAACAAAAACTGCAAAGATGCATACTTGTAAAGCCAATTAATTTAAAATGGGGGAGCGACCAATAATTTATATAATATTAAAATTATTTTGAAATGTGAATGTCCTCAAAAGTATTTCAACAAGAGATTTATACTTAAAGATGTAAAAAAAAACAGAAGCAGAGCAAATATTATCTCTTACATAATAATATGTTCTATGAGTTTAATATCCCTTTTAATAATATATTCATAACAACATGGATATCCCAAACAGAAAAGTAGAAAGTGGCTTTTCATCAATTAAGCTCATATCATATTTCATTTAAGGAAGTATAGCAGAATTATTTTGTATCTGTGTGAGTTTTCTCCCTCTAAATTCATTATTGCTTTTGCTTCAAAAGTATAAGTTCCCAACATATTTTCACTGTGATTCTCCACACTTAAAAAAAAAAGAATATGGAATGCATACAGTACATACCAGAAAACTAGAAGGGGGAAGGTCAAAGCAAAGAGCATGAGATCAGATGATAGTTATAATAACAATGCTGAGTTATTAATCACCCTTCCTCATGAAATATGATTTAGTCTATTATTCTGTTAGAGTATGCATACAGGGAAAAGGGACATCAGATTTGAACTTTGAAGATGAGAAGAGAGAGAGAGAGAAAAGAGAGAGAGAAATTAGTTTATTTATTTATTTTATTTATTTATTATTTCAATTTATATACCGCCCTTCTCCCGAGGGACTCAGGGCGGTGTACAGCTCATCTAAAACCCCACAGAGAATACAAAAGTTAAAAAAGTATTAAATTAATATTAGCTGGTTAATGAAAATAAGAAAACTCCACTTCCCCCCCACTTAAAACCCCAATTAAAATTAAAAATAGGATGGAGACCAATTAAAACCATCTCAGCCCAGGCCGGCTTGCTCAAAGAGCCAGGTCTTCAACGCGTCTTCAAGTTAAATGTATATTTGCTGGTCTTCTGATGCATTTCAGTTTTTTGTGGTATCTGTAATAAAACTGTGTTATTAAAATCTGTGCCCTTGAAATCTTTGTTCGGTTCCCTTCAAGTTTAAGTAATGGATAAAGTGATTCTTTACACAATGCTGTATAGGACAACCTAGCTATAGCAATAGGGCTACTTATTATATATGGTTGGGTTTCATTCTCTGTTTTGTCTTCTTCTCTTTCCAGGGCTGGAAAAGATACAATTTATACTGCTACATGATTGGAAATACATTTGCATCATTTGCTCAAGCTGATCAAAGGTGTAAAGAAAATGGGGCTACTTTAGCTTATGTTGAAAATAGGTAATAAACATTGATTAAAAATGGTTTTGTTTGAAGAGTGCTATGTATATGTCCAATGTCTTCTGAAAAAATAATTTTTTACTGCAGACAAGCCTGGTACCATACAGTTGTAGTCTGCTTTAACTTTCAATACACCCAGTCTTCATGACCAAATACAACTTTAGATACTTGGAAATAAAGTAACAGATATTCAAGTTGAAAAATATTTAACTCTGTTAAAACTAGCTTTGGTGCAACATTTAACTAAATTTAAATGGGTATTCTGTTGCGAGCAGAGGACTCCTTTGTTTGCAACAGAATACCCTACACCACCAGACTTTAAATTTTGGGCTTGGACAACCTAGAACTACACTGCTTATAGTTGGACCTCAGTGTAGTTATACAAAATTATCTGCTACAATGTCCTACAAGTCAATGACTACTTCAGCTTCAACTGCAACAATACAAAAGCACACAACAGATACAAACTCAATGTAAACTGCTCCAAACTTGATTGCTGAAAGTACGACTTCAGCAACAGAGTGGTCAATGCCTGGAATGCATTACCTGACTCTGTTGTTACATTCTCAAACCCCCACTCCTTTAATCTTAAACCATCTACTATTGAGCTCATCCCATTCCTAAGAGGTTTGTAAGGGGCATCCATAAGTGCACTATCATGCCTACCATCCCTATCCATTGTCCCCATTTATTTGCATCTATTTCCTATATTCACACTCATGTTTATTCTTATACCTATTATCTTGTAAGTGATCGACAAATCAGATAAATAAATATTAAAGACAGAAAATATCTAAAATTGTTCCAACTAACAGAAGCAATTTTTCAAGGATAAAGAAGTTTCAAAGGGAAGGAGGAAAAAAAAATAGAGAATTCTTGTTTTATGGATGTGATCTATTCCACTTAGGATGGAGTATTAAATTCAGATTAATCAAATAATCTCCAAATGTTGGAGCCATGCTAATAGCCTTTGGGATATATTGGTCTGGATTACTGCTAGAAAATATGGTAGAAAATTGTTTACTCCTGGGAACTTTATGATTCCTATCTCCATTTCAAACACAACTATTACAGTATCTGAGAGAAACTTGTTCTACTCATCACTGCACTCAGGCAATTCTTTGCTGACAATCAGAGAACAGATCTATAGTAGTGAACATGCTCTTTTTCTAATAAACCATTTAAAACATTCCTAGAATTTAAATAAATATGCAATTTTGTTATTCAGTCACTAAGTCATGTTCAACTCTTTATGATCCCAATGGACCACAGAACACCAGGTCCCTTTGCTCTCCATTGTTTGTCCCTCAGAGTTTTCCCATATTCATGCTCATTGTGTTGATAACACTATTTAATCATCTCATCCTCTGCTGTCCCCTTCTTTTGCCTTCAATCTCTGCCAACATTGTCTTTTTCAATGAATCCTCTCTTCACATTTTGTGGCCAAAGTATTTGAATTTCAACTTCAATATCTGTCCTTCCAAAGAACAGTCTGGGTTGATTTTCTTACATATGTAATTGTTTTAAAGAATTTAGAAATAATTTTGGACACTGATATTAGCAGAAATAGCATATTGTGACAAATATTGGCAAAACTGATAAAACTGCCAAAAATATTGCCAATTATCTCCTTTCTATAGATATGAACAAGCCTTTCTGACCAGTTTGGTTGGCTTCAGGCCTGAATCTTATATCTGGATTGGTCTTTCTGCCATACAAGAAAAAGGAACATTCAGGTGGACCAATGGACAACCAATCCAATTCACTCACTGGAATTCAGAAATGCCAGGTACTTATAGTTAACACTTGGAGATAGATCTACCCTAACCTATTATATTTAATGAAGTTCTCACTTGTCTTGATCTCACTGAAGTCTAAGGATATATTAATTTGCTTTTCTCAGTCACATAGTGTTTGAAAATTTGCTTTCTTGGAATTGATAGAATGCAAATAAATTACCTAGGACATTTTATTTAATTGGTCTCTTTCTTGTTAATTACTTTCTTTCTTAGAATTGGCTCTTGATCTGATTAAATCCAAAAATGAATTAATGAACTATATTTTGAAAAATTTTTCACTCAAATTTCTACTTTTCTATTCTGTTGAAGATAAGGATAACAAATCTAAGCCTGCATAATACCAATTTGGCATGAAGTTGTTTTCTTTAGAAATAATTTTCCTTCTTTATTAGTCTTTATGAAGAATGTAATCTCAAATTTTTAAAAATGTAGCATCCTTTGGGGAAATGGTTTGAGAAATTATAGTAAAATAAATTAAGAAGGAACTATGTATTTATCTTGAATCAGATGTCTCACTTTGCATGACACAGACATGTTTATTGCTTGATCTATCTTGAAGGTCGGAAGCAAGGCTGTGTTGCAATAACAACTGGAATTACAGCTGGATTATGGGATCTTTTGAAATGTGAGACCAGGGCAAAGTTTCTTTGTAAGCGCTTTGCTGATGGCGTGACCCCTCCACCAATACCAACTACAACACCTGCCCCTCAGTGTCCTGAAGGCTGGGTAACAAGTGAAGAAAGGAATATGTGCTTCAAAGTATGCCCCTTCTCTGTAGAATATATAACATAAGGAAAGCTAAACTCAGTTCCTGGTACTTCATGAAATTGCATATTGCATGTAATCTTTTTAGCAACAATATGGAAGTAATTTGCCTTGCCTTCTAGAAGGATTAAAAAAAAATCCTGCCACAATAACAACCATGATATACCTTACTTGTCTTTCTTTCTTATGGTCTACCAAAGACTCCTGCCAAAATCAAAGCACAGAGTTTCAACAACATAACATTCAAAACCAGCAATGGTGTATGTGTATGTGTGTGAAAGAGAGAGGGGGGAGGGAGGGACAAAGGAAGGGAGAGAGAGCAAGGGGGAGGGGGAGAGAGAGAGAGAGAAAGAGAGAGAGTGTCAAGGTTGGCCACAACAATGAAAGCCCCACCACTTTTCACATGTCTTGAAACCATAGAAAGGGCTTATTATTTTGGAATTATTTTGTACATGGATAGGAGATTATCACAGAAAGACATTTTAGAAGAAGGCATTGGTGAACTTCTTTTGTATTATTGACAAAAAGGCTACATGTCCACCCAGTCACCAGGTATTTATGCTCAATGTGAATACATTATTTTACTAAAAATGGCATTTTCTATTATATTGTATGGCTATTGCCATCTGTGAGTAAGATGGGTGGAATCTATATTAATAAAATAAATATAATCTTTTCATTTCCATCCATGGGAAACTCAGAGGAAGAGCTGTAAGCAATTTAGAAGTCATTTAAAAAGCAGTTTAATTTAGGCCTAGTTAGCGGTGGGGAAGTTTTCCATTCTTTCTGAAGTAGAAAAAATGGAGATGAGATTATGAATTTTAATATGGATTGTTACTTCCCTTATTTCTTTTACCGTTGTGACTTTGGTGATTTTGTCAATATCATTACCATGCTTTGATAAAGACATACTTCTCAACTTTATCATGTGCATATTTTTTTCCTGCTTAATTGCAAAATAATGTATTGTCATTAGGCTTTCTTAAATCATGGTAAGAGGTCCTGGGCAGAGGCACGGAGTTTCTGTTTAGCAGTTGGAGGAGACCTGGCTTCCATTTTTAATACGAAAGAATCCAATATGCTGCAGAATTATTTGCGGTGAGTCGATAGATGTATCCCTGCAATCTAAACTCTTTCATTCTAGAAATAAAATCAAAATGCCTTTGATCCCATAACCCATGCATTTTGTTGACAATAAAGAAGATATAAACTGGAATTCACATACCACATATTACTGCTTAATACTATGCTGGGAATTCTGTGAGTTGAAATAAAGTGACAACAATTAAATTAGGGTCTTACAAACATGGCAATGTTAAATCATGCGGTTTAGCTGGGTGGAGAATACTGAGAGTTGAATTCCAAACATTTTAAAGTTTCAAAATGGGAAACATTGAATTAAATACTAGGCCAGACTCTGACTTTATAGCGTGTAACACATTCTCTTTGAGATGATTTAATTTTTTTCCTGCTGAAGATCAGGTTCCCAAGGAAAATTTTTATCTACTTGCCAGTTGGGGAAATGGAGTAAGCCCAAAGTAGAAATAATTCCTATCTTTCCTTTTTGTTGGCATCCATATATTTTTATTTTCTCCTGGCTGTCCTTTTACTTTCTCACCATTCTTCATTCTAACACTCCCACTATTGCCCTTTTTTGCTGGTAGATGATGGGCCACGATCCAAATCCCATTCCATTTTTATATGCTGGTAATATACATATTAATCTTATTTTAAAAGGCCAAAAAGAACATTTGAAAATTAGTTTGCATTTCCATTACGTAGTGATCTATCTATCAAAAGCATTTATTGGTTTATTCTTTCAGATATGTTCAGACTTTTTCAGATTTTAATGAAAATCAACCATAATGTAGGTTCTATCTTACTTTTTAAAATCCTTGCTTTTATTTGTGTTTGTGTTATATTGTAGGACCTCTGGAATTAGCAGTTTCAATTACTGGATTGGTTTAAATTATTTAAATCCCCAGGATGGGTTTAAATGGAGTGATGATTCACCAGTGAGTGATTTCAATTTTTTTTCTCAGGCAATATGCTTTTTTTTTGTTTTGTTTTAAAATGCTTTGGCAAAGAAGACTGGGGAACTGAGTTGAAAAAATAAGAAATCTGGAAAGTTGCACTGAAATATTGCACTTACAATATTGAATATTGCATTGATCTCTGGTGACAGAGGAATTGGGTGGGGAGAGCGCATCCATCATTGCTTTTCTTGGGCTTTCAGAGGCCTTCGATATCATTGACCATAGTATCCTTTTGGGGCCGGCTGTGGGATTTGAGGCTGTGGGATTTGAGGCATGCAGTTTAGTGCTGGTTTGGCTCCTTTCTCCAAGATCAGTCCCAATCAGCATTGATAGGAAGTGAGAGGTTCAGTCTATGGTTTCTTCCACAGGGCTAGCTGCTTTCTCACTCCTATTTAACATCCATGAAGCTGTTGAGTGAGATCACCAGGGAGAGCAAAAAAAATAAATAAATGGGGGAACAACTTGAAGAAGCCTGGGTTACTAACCGAGGTACAAGATACATCACCAAACTCCATGCCTTAGATCAGAATGGAATAGTTTGCTGATCTCCAAAATATAGTTGTCTTCCTCCAGAAAGCTCATTGCCAAATTTTGTTGAAAAAAAAATCACATTCAGTTGTTTTTAAATTAAATAAATAAAAAATAATTATTAAACCTTCACAAGGCTTATTTATGCTTATTTATTTATTTCAGATATTCTATGGAATGTAAAGGAATATCTTTTAAATTT
Source organism: Bungarus multicinctus (assembly GCA_023653725.1). Classification (NCBI taxonomy): domain Eukaryota; kingdom Metazoa; phylum Chordata; class Lepidosauria; order Squamata; family Elapidae; genus Bungarus; species Bungarus multicinctus. Next base: position 26,717,340 of record CM042840.1, read on the forward strand.
AACCTCAACCCATTCTACCCAATGTAAAAACCAAAGTTAAAAATATCTGTAACGTCCCTTCCGGCAATGTGACTACATCAGCCTTTCAGTGGCCAAAGAAAAATGATCACAATAAAAGCCAGCTGGGTGACTTTGGGTCAGTCATTGTCTTGAAGCCCGACCCACCTCATAGAGTTATTGTTATTGTTGGGAAAATAGGAGGAGGAAGGTGTGTTGGATATGTTGTTTCTAAAGCAATAAAGTTGGATTACAAACAAACAACCAAATAATATTGATAAATGTTGATTTTGAAACCTGGCCTCCAACTGAAATGACAGTTCCCCTTTCCTAAGAGGTCTGTAGGGGGCGTGCATAAGCGCACCAACATGCCCACTGTCCCTGTCCTATTGTTTCTTTTATTTTTCTTATATGTACCCATTTCATGTATTCATAACTATGTATATACTTATACCTATTATCTTGTAAGCAATTGACAAATCAAATAAACAAACAAACAAACAAATAAATAAATAAAGTTTCGCTTAGAAACCAGGAGACTGTAAGTTCTACTTCTGCATTAGGTAGGAAAACCAGCCGACTGATCTTGGGCCAGTCACTTTCTCTCAGCCCAATTCATCTTACAGCATTGTTGCTGGGAGAAACTAGGAAGAGGAAGGAACATTATATAAGTTTGCCAATTTGATAATATAGATGGGATAAAAATCAATCAACAAGCAGACTGATAAACAAGCAAACAAGGAAGAAAACAAATTAACAAGCTTGCCCAGCCCTACAGTCTGTAGATGGAGAAATGATATAATTAACATCTTAAAATTCAAGCAAAATGAATTCTCCAAAAGTATCCCTGAAAAATTAGCTTTTCTTCACTATTGCAGTTGATTGTCTCAATGGCAGGATGCTTGCTAAGCCTATAAAAAAACCCCAATAATAAACCTGAAACCACCAGAAAAAATTAAAAAGCTCTAGAGAGACATTGCCAGTCAATGTAAGCAATATTTGCTTAGGTGGACCAATTTTCTGACTCTATACTAGGGAACTTTTTATGTACAGTTAATTTGAAATTTTGCATCATAAAATGTATTTTTTCAACAAATTATTCCATATTTCTATTTTAGCTAGGTTATGTCAACTGGGGATATGGAGAACCCAATAATTATAATGGAATAGAACACTGTGGAGAGATAAACCCAGATAGCATGTATTGGAATGATGTACATTGTGAGGAAATATATTTCTGGATCTGCCAGATTACAAAAGGTACAATGTTCTTTGTCATGTGAAATCATAACATCTTCAGATTTATATCAGGTTAATAGCATCACTAACCAATAACAATATCTTTACTTTTTAAAAATTAATCTACAAATTGGCTGGACTTGAGGAATAATAAACATTAAATATCCTTGCTTAAAATTTCTATCAATAAAATTAACTAGTGGTATTTCATACCTTAGTGAGAACTTATTGACCAAGCAGTGTAAACTTAACAGGGCAAGCTGGGAGGACACAGAGATAGTAGTGGATTTACCATATTCAAAAATGCCTTTAGTCTCTTGCACTTTCCTTCAAGGAATTTAAAAATTATGGCAGATTTGAAGGTGGCACAATCCTCTATTGATATAAAGGAATAAAATGTTTTTAGAAAAATAATAAAGATCATCAATGTATATGTACCTAGGCCACATTTAACAAATACAGCAAAATAAATTTTATAAGAATGATATTTTAAAGAGACTTGTTCATTCAATTATTGAATTGAAGAGTTGATTAATAGAATGGATTCTATTAATCTATTAATCAATTCAAGTGTGAATGCTGTGAATTTGGACAAGCAGTGTTTATTATCACAGTGTAATTAAATCAAGCCAATCCACATTTTCATTTTTTTTCTTTGTCACCATCTTATGAAATTTTACACATAAGCCAAATTTTCACTGAAATTATGTTAGATTTGATATATCTATTACAAAAACTGTTACAGTTCCAAGTAAGATATTTGGAATTTCTTTTCCATCAAATGAAAAGAAAAATGGTGAAGAATTCTGGAAATTCTCTTATGTTTTGGAAATTCTGTTGATACTTTATTAGAATCTAGATACAAATGGGAGTGTCAAAACTCTGTAAATATTTAGTGTTTTTTAAAAAGTCAAAGGCTACTAGTCATGTGGCATATACATAATTCTCATTAAATGTTCTCAGAGAACAGCAACAGAAGAAAATAACTATTTGTAGACTTTTGATTGTAACCTTGTTGACCAGTGCAGAGGATAGTGCAGAGGAAATTCTTTGCTTGACTCATGAAGGCTGTTATATTTTTATATCTTTTAAAATTACAATTTTTAAATTACTAAGGGAACACTTTTGAAACATTTGTTTAATTTATGATAATTAAACTAATTAAGAGAGGCTGTTTGGTGTAATGGTTATGATACCAAGTTAGAAACTGGGAATCTGTTAGGCACAAAGCCAGCTGGGTAACTTTGGACCAAGCACTATCTCTCAGCTTCAGGAAAGGAGCAATGGCTTCTTTCTCACTTCCAAAAAAAACCTTGCGGAGGAAAATGCAGGGACAGGTTTAAGAGTTGCCAGGAGTCAACAATGACTTGAAGGTATCCCACCTCAATCATTTATTACAATAAAAGTATAATGCCATTTCATTTTGTCCTTTTAATTGAGATTTTACTCTAACTTTTCTTTTTCAGGTGTGCAACTAAAGTCAGAACCAACAAATCCACCCACTCCAAGTACGTTTCTATGGCTTATTGTGATGAAATGTTTCTGTGCTGATGATAGAGCTAAAATTGTCTTCTTGAGGACAAAGTGGAAATGTGGCAGTATCATACAAATGCCATTACTTATATACCTGTGTTAAATGTAGGACACAAGTATGTAAAGGCAGCATAATGATGTCACAGTTTACACATTGACATGTTAATTTGTTGCAGTTTGTTGAGGGCACTGCTAGCTAAAAATAGTGAAAAATAGTTTTAAATGTAAACTTTTGGAATTTTTAAAATTTGAGAAAAATATTTTTCATTTTTTTGAAAATTTTGAAAACATTTGGAATTTTTAATTTTAAAATGAAGTATTGATAAAACAAACCCATGGACAAAGAGACTGATGCTGCTGTGATTTGCATAATATTTTCCATTCATGCTCATAGAAGATCCAAGTTACATATGGACCAAATGTAAACTAATTAAATTACTTGAAGAAAAAAATAAAGGGTCAAGAGGCAAGCCTAGATACTATGAGATTCAACCTACAAAATGAGAAACTCCAAACAAAAAGAGTTTAAACTGGACATAGTAAGGAACAAACATTCCAGAAGAAATGATCCTGTACATAAGAGAGACAATAGGTTTAAAATCCAGAAGGATATTGACAGTCTTGAACAATGGGCCCTATCTAATAAAGTGAAATTTTATGTGAGAAAAATAAGGTTGTATACTTAGGAAAAGGGAAAAAACACCAAATAAACAGGTATTGAATACATGGCACCTGGTCCAATAGTAGTACCTGTGAGAGAGATCTAGAAATCCCACTTGACAGCCACTTAAATACAACTCAGCAGTGTGTTATAGCTGTCAAAAAAGCCCACAATCCTAAACTGCATTAACAGGGATAGAATCCATATCGCATGAAGTGTTAGTGCTACTTTATAATGCCTTGGTAAGATCACACTTGAAATACTGCAGTTTTGGCCACCATGATATAAAAAAAGATACTGAGATTCTAGAAAGAGTGCAGAGAAGAACAACAAAGATGAAGAATGGTTACAGGAATTGGGTATGTCTAGTCTATTGAAAAGAAGGATTAGGGGTGACATGATAGCAGTGCTCCAATATTTAGGGGACTGTTGTGAATAAGAGGGGATCAACCTATTTTCTAAAGCACATAAAGGCAGAAAAAGAAGCAACAGATAGAAACTGATCAAGGAGAAAACCAATCGAGAAATAAGGAGAAATTTCCTGACAGAATATTAATTATGTAAAGGCTTGCTATTTATATAATTAGTTACTAGAGGTTTTTAAAAAAGAGATTGGACAGCCCTTTGTCTGAAATTGTATAGGGTCTCCTGCCTGAACAGAGGATGGACTAGAAGGATCTTCAAGGTCCCTTCCAACTCCTTTATTCTTTGGTTCTGTTATCATTTCCTAACAAGTTGGAGAGTCTCAATCTCTTATTAGCTGCAATGCAAGAAGAAAAGGCTTAATTTCACTTTGCCTGTTTATATTATATTATGATATGTGCTCCAGTGTACGTGGGGAGATTGTCTCCTAATTGGTTCACCACAACAGTCCTATAAATTAAGTTGGACTGAAGGAGAATTCCCCAAAGTCACCCCAAAGTGAGTCTTGAAATTGATAACATTTGTAACATTGTTAGATTTTTTTTCATAAACTGAAAGTTGTTTGCTGATTGGCTGGCTGACTAGGATCGCAGAATGTGAGAGTCAGCTTGGTGTAGTGCTGGCCAGGATACTATGAGTTCTAGTCCCATGTTAGGCATGAAAGCTGTTTGGGTAACTGTGGGCCAGTCACTCTCTCTTAACTCACTATCTATGATTCTTGTTGCGGGAAAATAGGAAGAGGAGAATGTATTGTGTATCTTGACTGTTTTAAGTTACTAAATACTAAATATGGAATAAAAATATAAATAAATAAGTAAATAAATATTTCTCATAGATTATAAATTTACTAGTGATGGCTGGCTCATCAATCAAGACAAGCAGTATTATTTCAACACCAACAAATTTCCAATGGAAAACGCCCGTGCATTTTGCAAAACAAACTTTGCAGATTTGCTTGTCATTGAAGATAACACTGAAAGGAAGTTTATCTGGAAATATGTAAGATGCTCATTTATTATTTCTGATATGAGAACAATTAATGTGTATTATTTGCTTATTTTTAGCTTATTTAAGGCATTTCTGTGACTGCCAGACAGTGGTTCTTGATGGCTTGCAATAACCATAGTCTTCATCATAAATTTAAAGCACAAAGACTGTATTATGGAGTAAAATTAGTATATTTGAGCTTTTCCCATTAGTGAATTAAAATTGAAATAGCATACAAATCATATCTATTATACAATTGTTCATATCAAAATACTTAATTCAGATATGCATCTGCATCAGCTTTGTTCTACTACTTCTTCTAGTTAACATATTGGTTCCATTTTTGGAGCCATGCCAGTCCCAGTAAGAGAAGCCTCTCCATCCCTTGAGCCACAATAATGTTTAGGGTTTCCTGGTGGTTCCCCATCCACATTTCTATCGGCTCCATTATAAAATTAGCTTGGGTTCATTGAATTGACCCATCTAATTGGCAAAATACTATAGGCACCCTCATGCTCCAACATCAGTTTTATTGAATATCTTTACAAGAAAACCATTCCTCTTAATCAGAGTAAGATAATAGAATAACAGAAAAATGGAGTTGAAAAAGATCTTCGAAGTCTTTTAGTTCAACTGCTTAATCAGGAAATCCTATACCATTTTAGACCAATAGTTATGTTTGTATTTTTTCATCAAGGAGCAAAATGCTAGGTTAACAAATACTGGATCTGCCAGAATTGTACCTTTGTAAGAATTAAAATTTTATCAAGTATGTCTGTAATAAAGCAATGGCCATTGCTAAAAATTATAAAAATCCATATTACGGAATACAAAAAGAAAAGACTGGAGTTGGGGTGTTACAATATTTCTTCAACTTTTATTTAGGAGCCAATAACCAGTAAACATTCATCTCCATTCAGTTGCCCTGACTCCATCTTGAATCAAGACATTACAGGCCATTGTGGGATTCAATTTTTTTTACTACCGGTTCTGTGGGCGTGGCTTATTTGGTGGGTGTGGCTTGGTGGTCATGTGACTGGGTGGGCGAAGCCAACTTGATGTCACTCACATCAAGAGGTACCTTGCCTAGCAAAGAGATACAATTTCCCTCTCTATTTATTTACTACTACTGAACATCCAAAATACACTATTTAATCCTACATATACATGTACACAATATGTGTACATACATATTACATAGTATAGTGTGCACACAAAAAGATACATTATCTACTATATATATTGTAGTACACACACACACACACAGAGAGAGAGAGCTCTTCTAAAACTATATACATTCAACCTCACTGTGTTTGGAAAAACACACCCATAGTCCACTTTCTGCCATACATTTAACTATAACTTCTGTACATTAGAACATTGCACACACCTTCAGATTTATTTCCCTAACCTGCACATGAATGTTAGACCCAGGAGACATCACGGATTTAGTAAAATGTGGTGAAACTCACTTAACAACGTTCTTGCTTAGCAACCAAAATTTTGGGATCAATTGTGATCATAAGTGAAGGACTATCTCTGCCTTCCTCTGCATGTTATCCTTGTCCTAGTAAACTCCTCTGCCAATTTTCCTCTCTGTTAGAGGCACCAAAATAACCCAGATTCCAGATGATATAAGGTCTCCTGCTGGAGCAGAGGGTTGGACTAAATGGCCTACAAGGTCTCTTTTAATTCTGCTTTTCTATGATTCTATAAGAATCTCCTGCTAGAGCAGGGGATTGGACTAGAACAGGGGTCTTCAAACTTGACAGCTTTAAAACTTGTGGACTTCAACTCCCAGAATTCCTCCTCCAGTCATGTTAGCTCAGGAATTCTGGCAGTTGAGGTCTACAAGTCTTAAACTTGCCAAATCTAGTCTAGAAGACTAGATTTGGACTAGAAGATGACCTCTGAGATCCTTCCAGCCCTAGATTGCTGTGTGGTTTCAAAGAGTCTTCTGAAGCCAGGGTTTGTGTCCTTCCTTCCTCTCCTTTTTTCTCCCTCCCTCCCTTCCTCATTCCATGTATCTATCTATCCATCAATTCATCCATATATCTCATTCTATTTCTCCTCCCTCCCTCCCTCTTTCTTTCTTTGTCTCCCTTCTTTCATCCCATCTTTCTTTGCCTATCCCTTTTCTTCCTTTGTCTCTCTCTTTTTCTTTCTTCTTCTTTCTCTTCCTTTTCTTTCCTCTCTCTTCTCTCCCTCCCTCCCTCTCTTTCTCTCTCCTTCTCTTTCTCTCTCTCTTTCTCTCTTTCCCTCTCTTTCCTTCCCCCTTCTCTCTTTCCCTCTCTTTCCTTCTCTTTCTATCCCTTCCCTTCCTCCTTCCCTCTCTCCTTCTAAAGCTAGGAGAGGATACCCACCTGAAACAAACAAATAAACAAACACACACACACTTCCAAGTGTCTACCCAAAACAAACAAACAAACACACACACGCACACACGCTTCCAAGTGCCCGGCAGCATTGCTCATTACGAAGGTTCTTCCCGGCCAGTCTCCAGTCCTTCATTGCCTGAAAAAGCCGGTAGGCATGGCTTCCAGATCCAACAAAGGACGGGACTTTCTCCCCTCATTTTTGGGACTGGGAAATTCAAGCGAGGCGTGTGCTGTCACCTCGCCCCTCCCCTCACTGGCCGGTAGCTCTGGCTAAGCAGCTTGGGTTTGGCTTTCCTGAGTGCCTGAAACCTTACTTTCCTGCACCAAAAAAAAAAAAAAAAGACACAGTGGCTATAGGCTTCTTGCACCAGCTTTGCTCCGCTTCTCCAATGTGTCACTGCAGCCCCATTATAGGCACAGGCCAGGGCACGCAAGTCCACCCCATTGAGCCCGCTGCACTGGAGGGACTTGCCCAGGCAAGTCTGAGTGGAGTGGTTCAGAAGACTGGAGACTGAAAAAGAGTTGCCTCCAGCCACCCCTTTTTCAGAGCAACCAGCTGGCTGTCCTTCTCTGCCCATTTGCTCTGTATGGCTGAGGAGGAGGAGAGCAGCCGGCCAGTTGGGGGATGCTTATTGCACTGCAAAGAAGGCGGCTGGAAGCAACTCTTTTTCAGTCTCCAGCCACCTCTTTCACAGTGCAAGAAGCTTCCCCCAACTAGCCAGCTGCTCTCCTACTCCTTGGCCATACAGAACAAACAGGTGAAGAAGGAGACCAGCTGGCTGATTGGAGATACTTCTTGCACTGAAAAAGGGGCGGCTGGACATTGTGGCCACCTGCTCACTGGCCGGGCTGGGCTGGAAGAGGTGCATCTGCTGGGAGAAGAAAGAAAGCGTGCTCTGTGAGGGCGTGGGCAGGCAGGCGGATGTCCCGGGGCTGCTGCACATGCATACAGTGCGCATGTGCAGTAGCCGCGGGACATCCACCTGAGCTGCACTGTGGCTGCCATGTGGTAGGGAAAGCTAGGAGAGCGACAGGGCAAGTGAACAATTGGGCAACTGGGCTGGGGGCATGGCCAGCCAGGGGTCACCACTGGTTTGGCAAACCATGCCAAATCACCGCTACCGGTTCACCCACCTTTGATTACAGGGTCATAAACATTTTTTAAGAGTCAATAACTGGACTATTGGCAATTCTTATTGCTTTTTTCTTAAAAGAAAGATGTTTGTTTTCTAAAATAAGTTCTTAAAGCTCAATATATTCTTGCTTGAGACATAATTCACAGATTACAAATATATGTGATGGCCTTTTGTTTTGATTCTTTAGATCTTACAAAATGAACAGGTGAATACTTATTTCATTGCACTGCAACTGAGCCTTGATAAAGTATCCAGGTGAGCAAACAGAAAACACCACATTTTATTGCAGTATATGAGTTTATTCTTGTTTGTTTTGTTATCCTCATACAGACAATTAGGATTTTCATCTAGGAAAGCCCAATTCATGGGACTACTTCACATGACATATTGTCCTTATTGCTCCATTCAGAGAGTAACAGAATTGAACAGAGAGTAACAGAATTGAATAACAGAATAGAAAGAGACCTTGGAGGTCTTCTAGTCTAGTCCCCTGCTCTGGCAAGAAACCCTATACCATTTCAGGCAAATGTTGTCCAATATCTTCTTAAAAACTTCCAGTGTTGGAACACCCACAACTTCTGGAGGCAAGAGGTTCCACTGATTAATTGTTCTAAAAGTCTACTTAGTTCTAGATTTCTTCTCTCCTTGATTAGTTTCCATCCATAATTTCCAGTAGGGGAAAGGGTTCCCTGTGCACGATCTCATTATGATGTAGTGTTTCTCAACTTGGCAACTTTAAGATGTATGCATTTCAACTCTCAGAATTCTGGCTGGGGAAGGCTGGTTGGGGAATTCTGGAAACTGAAGTTCCTATATTTTAAAGTTGCTAGATTTGAGAAACACTGTTCTAATGGGAGCTTTTGCTTTTACACTGATTTACAATAACTTGTCTTAAAGCTGGATGGATGGAACTCCTGTCCAATATGTTGCCTGGGCACCACATGAACCTAACTTTGCAAACAATGATGAAAATTGTGTGGTCATTTACAGGAATACAGGTATGTGGCTTGCTAATTGATTATACCAGTTTCAGGTATATTTCTGTATATATTCTAAAATTCATGTTTTTAGTAATGGTGACATACTTCACAATGCAGAAAATATGAACACACTTGTCTGATTATTATTCTGAGCTCAGAATATATGGATATAGAATCTGGAATTCCATTAGTCATTCAGCATTAACTTGTATTTTTCAAGTAGTTTCTTAATAACTAAAATAATGTTACTCTTTAATAGCAAATAAAATAGAAAGGAATCAATTCCTTACTACAAATGGGACAATTTATGCAGATTAGACAGTCTGAGTAATATGCAGGTTAAGAGGCATCTGGAGACAATGCTGTCTGGTGAGACACCACCAATATTTGTTGTTGTTAGTTGTGAAGTCGTGTCCAACCATCGTGACCCCATGGCCAACGTTTCTCCAGGCCTTCCTGTCCTCTACTATCCCCTGGAGTACATTTAAGCCCATGCCTACTGCTTCAGTGACTCCCTCCAGCCACTTCATTCTCTGCCATCCCATTCTACTTTTTCCCTCAATCCTTCCCAGCATTAGGTTCTTCTCCAGTGAGTCCTTCTTTCTCATTAGGTGGCCAAAGTATTTGAGTTTCATGTTCAGGATCTGGCCTTCTAAAGAGCAGTCAGGGTTGATCTCCTCTAGGACTGACGAGTTTGATCACCTTGCAGTCCAAGGGACTTGCAGGAGTCTTCTCCAGCACCATAGTTCAAAGGCCTCAATCTTTTGATGCGCAGCCTTCTTTATGGTCCAACTTTTACAGTTATACATTGCAACCGAGAAAACCATAGGATTTTGAGCATAATTTTGCTAGCATGTGAAATGAGTGCAATAGTACTGTAGTTTGAGCATTCTTCTTTGGAACCGTAATGTAAACTGACCTTTTCCAATCCACTGTTGATTTTTCTAAATTTGCTGGCATATTGAGTGCAGCACTTTTACTGCATCATCTTTTAAGATTTTGAAAAGCTCAGCTGGAATACTGTCACCTCCACTAGCTTTGTTGTTGCTCAGACTTCCTAAGGCCCATTTGACTTTACCTTCCAGGATGTCTGGCTCGAGATCAATGACCACTCTATCATGGTTATCAGGGACATGACACTTGTATAATTCTGTGTAATTTTGCCACCTCTTCTGCCTCTGTTAGGTCCCTGCCATTTTGGTCCTTTATCATGGCTATCTTTGCATGAAACATTCTCTTCATATCTCCAATTTTCTTGAAGAGATCTCTGGTCCTCCCTATTCTATTGTTTTCTTCTATTTCTTTGCACTATTCATTTAAGAAGGAATTCTTATCTCTTCTAGCTATTCTCTGGAATTCTGCATTCAATTGGGTGTATCTTTCTCCTTCTCCCTTGCTTTTTGCACCCCTTCCTTTCTCAGCTATTTGTAAAGCTTCCTCAGATAGCCATTTTGCCCTCTTGCATTTTTTTTTCTTTGGGATGATTTTAGTTGCTACTTCTTATATAATGTTGTGAATCTCCATTCATAATTCTACAGGCACTCTGTCTAACAGATCTAATTCCTTAAATCTATTTGTTACCTCTATTGTATATTCATCAGGGATATAATTTAGTTCATACCTGAGTGGCCTAGTGCTTTCCCCTACTTTCTTCAATTTAAGCCTAAATTTTGCAATGAGAAGTTCATGATCTGAGTCACAGTCAGCTCCTGGTCTTGTTTTTACTTGTATAGAGCTTCTCCATCTTTGGCTGCAGAGCACACAGTCAATCTGATTTCTGTGTTGACCATCTGATGATGGCCATGTGTAGAGTTGTCTCTTGGGTTGTTGGAAAAGAGTGTTTGCTATGACCATAGCATTCTCTTGACAAAATTTTGCCAGCCTGTGCCCTGCTTCATTTTATAGTCCAAGGCCAGACTTGCCTGTCATTCTGGTTATCTTTTGGCTTCCTACTTTAGCATTCCAATCCCCATGATGATAAGGATATCATTTTTTCGTGTTAATTCTAGAAGGTGTTGTAGGGCTCCATAGAACCTGGACTCTGTGATGTTGAATGGTTTGCCTTGGATTCCAACTGTGATCATTCTGTCATTTTGGGGATTGTATCCCAGTACTGCTTTTTCCTTTTGACTATGAAAACTACTCCATTTCTTTTGGAGGATTCTTGCCCATAGTAGTATATCTGATGGTCACCTGAATTAAATTCACCCATTCCTATCCATTTTAGTTTGCTGATTCCTAAGATGTCAATGTTCAGTCTTGCCATTTCTTGTTTGACCACATCCAGCTTGCCTTGATTCACGGATCTTACATTCCAGGTTCCTAAGGAGTATAGATCTTTACAGCATCAGACTTTCCTTTCATCACCATCTGAGCATCCTGTCAACTTTGACCCAGTTGCTTCATTCTTTCTGGTGCTTCTATTACTAGCCCTCTGCTCTTCCCTAGTAGTATTTGGACACCTTCTGACCTGCGGCTTATCTTCCAGCATCATATCTTTTTGCCTTTTAGTCCTGTCCATGGGGTTTTCATGGCAAAGATACTGGAGTGGGTCGCCATTTCCTTCTCCAGTGGATCAAGTTTTGTCAGAGCTCTCTGCTATGACCTGTTCATCTTGGGTGGCCTTGCATGGCATAGCTCATAGCTTCATTGCACTATGCAAGCCCCTTCGCCATGACAAGGCAGTGATCCATGAAGGACACCCACCAATATAGTGACCTCAATTCACTTCTAGCATGGATGAATCCAGGTTTGTGGATATCTAGATCAGGGCTGTTAAACTTGTGGCCCCTGGGGCCAGATGCGTCACATGCTGACCATGCTCACATCTGGTTTATTTTTATTTTTTAATTAATATTTTTATTTTAAATACAAATAATACAAACATAATACATATACATCTAAATACAAAAAAAGAAAAATACAAATATTACAGTGCACCTCTGGAGACCATTTTTTCTTATAATTCTTCTATAACAATTAACAGATTTACTATATGTTCCAATTGTGCCCTTATCCCTTCCAAAATGACATATATTCTTCAGTAAATTTATTTCCTTTGCCTTCCACCAACACTGATTTTATAAAATCCCCCCATATTTCATTAAAATTGTTTGCTTAAATCATCCCTTTTTAAAATTTTATTTCTGTTGTTAATTTATCATTTGTTGCCATACTCCAAATTTCATTATGCCACTCATTTCTTTGAATATCCTAATTTCGTCCCCAATATTTAGCCATCACTAATCTAACAGCCATTATCAAAATTGAAGGGGAGGGGAGGAAATCATGATACGTCACATGATGACACCAGGATGATGCGCGTTTGACATCCTGGTTCTTGATAAATGCTTCTCTAATGATCTCCTTATTTGTCAACAGATGCAATAGCAGCTCATGAAGTTGTAGGTGAAATTTGATTTTAGCTATTGTCATGATACATTAGAAATGTGTGGGGCTTTAATTGCATGGTTGTGTGTAGCTTCTTGATTGTTTGACCACTCTGTGGTTCCCCTTCCCCTGCTCAACCGTTTATTTTATCTTGCTTAGGACTTTGGAATGATATAAACTGTGGATATCCATCTTCTTTCATATGTGAAAGACATAACAACTCAATCAATGCAACTATTGCTCCTACACCACCTTCCATTAAAGGAGGATGCCCTGAATCTTGGCTTTTGTTTGAAAACAAGGTGCAGTAATTATTTCTTTCCTTAAAAAAAAAGAATCACTCCAAGAAACAAAAGAATAACAAGACAAGAGGGATTTCTATGGAAGATTTTTTTAGGCAATTAAAATAAATGCCTTGAAAAGATGGAATTTTGTGCATATGTACATAAAATAAAGGTAAACACTCAGCAACCTTATCATGTAAACTACATGGTATACACCGCCAGATAAACTAATTCTACTTTATTGTAAAGCTAGATGAGCAAATCTTGAAAATCTGAAAGTACAATTCTTCTATTATTACTTTTACTGGCCAAGAATGTAGGTAAAGTCCCTTCTGAGACTCTTTTTCTGCCCACTATCCAGCTATACCATGTTGTTTCTTATTTGACAATTTCCTAGGCAGCATATGTTCACAAACATACAGTCTTCCAAGGTCTTTCCCACATACCAGTACAAGGCTCCTTCACATTAAACTTGAGTGCCAATGTTATTCACAAAATAACAGAATCACATGGTTGGAATGTACTTGCTACTTTTCTTGAAATGGCAGAAGCTCTGTAACATTATCAACTTGCCAGCTCAGTCCATTTCATCCATTTGTGCATCATTGCAATGCACATATGCAAATGGATAGGGCTAACATTGTTACACTGCTTTTATTGCTTTGGCTCTCTTTGCCCCTCCATCCATAGGTAGCAATATCAGCTCCTGCACTTTCTTTGGCAGCAATAAGGAAACACAGTGTCCTACTGGTTCTCTGGAATCTTTTTTTATTATTTCCCTATAGAGCCTGGTGTCAAACTCGGGGCGTCACGTTGCCATGCTAAGATTTTTTCACAACATTTTTTCCCTTCGTGGAGATGGGTTGGGTATGACCTGCACATGCTGTATCCAGCCCGTGGGCTGCCAATTTGACACCCCTATAATAGAGGATACATGTCAATTTCCAAGTACCAACCAGATCCAAATTTTCAAAAGCAATCAATACAGTTAGTTTTATAATAAAGCCAATTATTGGCGCGTTGTGCAATAAATTCACATGGTGCAATAAGATAGTGTGTTTGTTAGTAAGATTCACTTTGTTAGGGATTTTTCTCTTTTGCCTTCACTGTGAGTTGGCCGGGTGGGGGGGTTGCATGAAGGGAGACTCACCAATCTCATTGTACACATATTGTACTCTGACAATAAAGGTTGATTTGATTTGATTTGGTATAATGATTAAGATCTGGTCTGGAAACCAGAAGATTGAATTATAATCTCCTCCTCCTTAGGCATGAAAGCTAGTTAGATGACTTTGGGTCAGTCCCTCTTTTCCAGCCCAATCCACCTCATAGGATTGTTGTTGTGGGGAAAATAAGAGGAGAAAAGAGTAATATAAATGTTCTGCACTTTGAGTTATTTATAAACAATTAGAATTAGAATTCTTTTTATTGGCCAAGTATGATTGGACACAAGGAATTTGTCTTGGTGCAAATGGTCTCAGTATACATAAAAGAAATGATACATTCATCAAGAGTCAAGAATCATAAGGTACAACACTTAATAATAGTCATAGGGTACAATAAACAACCAAATCATACTAGGAAAAAGTCCATATAAATTGTAAGGGTACAAGTGACAAACTTACAGTCATACAGAAACAAGTGGGAAGGGATGGGTGATAAAGAGTGATGAGAAGATTAATAGTAATAGTAATCTAATCATTAATCAAGAATTAGATGCTGCTACTCAAAATTCAGGTGAACATATTTAGAAAAGCACTTGGGAGATTGCTCTCTGTTGCAAACACTGATTTCTAGATGATTTCCCCAGCATAGATCTGTGTGATCTTGATAACCTGGCTTTCCCCCAAGCTTTGGATCAAAAAGGAATCAAAGTGGGTAATATGTTTGATTTCTCACTGTTGTTTTTCTCTTGACTGTTTGATTTTTAAATTGTATTTTATTGTTGTTTTTATTGTTTATGACCATATACATTTCTAAACAAATAATAAACCTTTAATTTCATTTGTCTTTATCTTTGCATTTGGATTTTTTTTTAAAAAGTGTTATAAATTCTTTGGACTTAATCAAGAAGACCAGAAAAATTGGAAAGATGCACGGAAAGATTGTCAGAAAGAAGAATTTGGAGGAAACCTTGTTGCAATACTCAATAAAAGGGTACAAGGTATATAACCACTATATCAATTAATAAAAGTTTACTTACTTGTGAAATTTAATATCATCTTTGGGGTGATTATGTTTTATGGAACAAATATGCCATTGATAATACTATCTGACTACTTCTATGGAGCTTACAATACTAATTTGAACCTGGAATTTTAAATGAAAAGTTATAATACCTTAATTCATATTTCCCCCCTTATTATTACTGCTAGGATTTTCTTCCTCCTCTTTGATTTTCTTACTGTTAAGTAAATATAACAATGAACCTGTGTTTGCCCCCAAGCACATATAGTTGTAAAAGTCATTTTTCATCTTTAAAATAAAATGGAAAATGGTGATTTGTTAGAAATTACAGAAGAAAGTTTCAAATGTTTGTTTTCATACTAAAAGCAAAGGAGCGAAGGTATTGCTTGCTATATCAGTGCTATCAAACTTGCAATCCATGGGACATATATCTCATGTTCTGCCCATGCCCACATCCAGTTTAGCAAAGAGAAAAAATTTACAATGCATCACGTGACAATGCGAGTTTGTCACCCTTGTGCTATATATATTTATTAGAGATGTGCAAAATTTTTACTCTGCTTTGCTTTGCATTTTCCCTGTTGACTATTTGTGCTAATTCAGCTAGGAACAGCCCTGAAAAAGACATGGCTGCTTTAACAATTTAAAAAAAAAGATGCTTTATATGTGCTCTTGAACACTGAAACGCATCACTTTCCCAAGTATTTACACAACCATAATATTTATAGATTTTTACAGTCATAAAATGTGTAAATCATTCAGAGTGGCTTCTATGATTGAGGTGCTATACCCATTGATAACACACCCACAAATATGTTTTATGATTCAGTTGTGTTGATGTAGGATCAAAGGGAGATTAAAATATTTTAATCAATACATAAATAAATGTGCTATTCATATACATTATAAAAGCTTGAGCTCACTTGTGTCAATAATGGCAAATTGCTGTATCTAAAAGCAGTATCTCATTGGAATGTGTGTGCTTATTTATTTCTCACAATTCTTGATACATTTTCTAAACCAAATTTCAGACTTCAGTAATTTTTATTTCATATACTCATTATGCATTTATTCAAGTCTACGATTCAATATGTTTTATTCCATTTCAAAATTCTTTATTTGATTAAGTATTTGCTTTGGTTTCATGCTGTCCCAGATGTTAGGTATGTCTACATTCTCTGATCACATTATTCTTCCACTACATTTTCTTTTTAGCTTTTCTCACCTTCCATTTAAATAAATTCCAAAGTGATGTCTGGATAGGACTAAATGATATCAATGAGGATCAAATGTACCTCTGGACAAATGGAAGAGGAGTCAGTTACACAAACTGGGAGAAAGGATTTCCACTGAGTTATGGGCTAAACAGTGTAGGTATTTGACTATAGGGTGGAAACTTCTCCCAACTTCCTTGCTTTGTCTTTGTCCCTTCAACCTGTGTTATATGAGTCTTAAATTAGATTCATATGATGAGAAGAAAAAAAGCAACATAAATAGGCAAAATAATTTTATGGATAACTACTAGTGATTTTTGGTTTGTTTTATTTTGATTTAAATTTGAAGACATCTAGGAGCACACATATGATACTCCTTTACAGTTTCTAAAACTAGATGTGTGTCTTTTCTCAGAATTATGTTGTAACTGCAGATGGCAGTTAAGCAATCACAGGAAAAAGTGGGGCTGCTTTAAAGAGTTGCGGATAGGGCCTATGTTAGCATCCCATGAAGTCAGGGGTGCTTCAAAAAAATTTAACAACTGGTAATGTCTGGAGGCTGGGTGGGCATGGTCATGGTGGGCATGGCCTAATTGGACTCCTGTACCACTCTGGGAATGAAAAATGGGCTTGGGGGGGAGGCATTTTCACTCTCCCTGGGCTCTGGAGGCTCTCTGGAGGCTGAAAACAGGCCCGTTTCCAGCCTTCCCCAGCTTTGGAGGATTTCAGGAGGGTGAAAATGGCCTCCTCAAGCTTTGGAAGCTCTCTGGAGACTGGAAATGGGCCCATTTTCAACCTTCTGGAATTTCTATGAGGCCCATTTTTCACCCTCCTCAAGCTTCCATATGGGCCCTGCACTTGCCTGCAATCCAAAATGGGCCACACAGGGACTCCTGGGAGGGCAGGGCAGGACGGGCAGGGCCAGCCAGGGGTGGGATTTGCCAGTTCACTGAACTGGCCATAAAATTAACAACCAGTTTGCCGAACCAGTGCAAACCGGTAGCAGTCCACCCCTACATGAAGTCTGAATCACCTTTCAGCTTCATTGCACATCTCTCTTAGCAGAATAAATCAGCAGAAGCAATATTGAAAATTAAATCATTCTGTACAGGAGGTTCTTGATTTATGCCCACAATTGGAACCAGAAATTCCATTGCTAATAAGATGATTGTTAAATTAATCATGCCTAATTTTACAACCTTTTTTTAAAATTAAGTTTTTAAGTCATTGCAGTCATCACTAAGTGTCATAAGTAAATCTGCCTTTCCCCATTACTTTGCTTGACAGAAGCCTGCTGGAAAGATTGCAAAAGGGATCACATGACCCCAGGATACCATAACAGTGTAAATATATGTTGATCACCATGTGTCCCAATATGGATCATATGGCTGTGGGGAATACTGCAATGGTTGTAAGGACTGGTCCTAAGTCAATTTTTTCAGTGCTGTTGTAACTTAGAATGGTCACTAAACAAATGGTTGTAAATTGAGGACTACCTATAACCTTCTCTACCAACTTCCCCTGTTTTCCCATGGCTTTTAAATTGGCATGATTGAGGAATTAAGGAATTTATTCATACCACATTCAACATTTATTGTTTTCCATTTCATATAGGAAGATTGTATTGCAATGAAATCATTGCCTTACAAAAGTGCAGGCTTATGGAGAAATAGTTATTGCTACTATAAGAGAGGGTACATATGCCAAGCCAACGTTCGTGAGTATTTTGCCTATTTTTGTTTCCTCACCTTTTTTTTTTTAAGGAAAAGCCTTCTTTGATTTAGAAACCTCTAACTTTCCCCTTCAATGTTTCAATACAACAAGACCATGATGGTTTTTAAATTTCAGAGCATAAATAAGGTGTGGAATAATAATTAGATGTTTTATTTATTTATTAAGACATGCCTCTCCACTTGAAAAATGACTAAGAAGCAAGCATTTGATTAATGTAATAATAAAGTAAAAATGCATGATTCATTCATGTAAAATTTTATCAGTCACTAACTGCCAGTACTTTACATATTTTGAAGAATATTTTGTTCCAGGGAAGAGATATGACCAGGAAGAATGTTCTCCTCTGTGGTCCTTGGTGATGATACCTAAAGCCAATTTGGTCTACCAGATCTCACTAGATAGGCAGCTTTTATTCAGAGCAGATACTTAAGATACTTAAGTCCTGATCAAGGGTGAGCTTCAAAAATTTTAGCAAAAGGTTCTCTGCCTGGCTGCTGGGTTGGCATGGCCATGGTGGGCGTGGCCTAGTTGATCTCCTGCACCACGGTAGAGGGGGCATTTTTGCTCTTCCTGGGCTCTGGAGGCTTTCCTCAAGCCTCTTGGAGGGCAAAAACGGCCTCCCTGGGTTCTGGAAGCTCTCTGGAAGCTGGAAACGTGCTATTTCCAGCCTTTCCAAACTTCTGGGAGGCCTGTTTTTTGCCCTCCCCGAGCATCCGTGTGTGACCTGCCCTTACCTGCATCCAAAATGGGCTGCATGGGAATTCCTGGGAGGGGCAGGAAGGGCCAGCCAGGTGTGGGATTTGGGGGGTTCTCTGCATAGAATCTTAGCTAGGGCTCTCCCGAACCCCTGTGAACCCTCAGCAGCCCACCCCTGGTCCTGATCCATGCAGTGCTTTAAGAGTGACAATTACCACCTTGAATTGCACTTACTGAGTAACTGAGTTAATTACCTTACTTAAGCTGCTGCAGTTTGGACTAACTGTAACTTCTGAGTGATCTTCAAGGACAATCCCATGCAGAGTGAATTGCATTAGTCCAGCCAAGAAGTGTGTAGGTATCATATTTATTATCTAGTCATTAAATAAATAAATAAATAAATAAATAAATAAATAAATAAATAAATAAATAAATAAATAAATAAATAAATAAATAAATAAATAAAAGCAGGGAGCAGTGGATTTCTTTCAAATTTCCCACTGTTTTCTATAACCAAAATACCTGAAAGTGTTTCAAGTGGGGCTATTTGTTTTAACCCTGAAATAAAAACACACTTCTTATTTTATCCCCAAAACAAATGTCAATTTACCCCAAACACCATTTCCCCTGTATGTCTGAAAAGGGGTTTTCTCATTTTGCATTTTATGTCTTCACATTTTTGAAAAGAGCCTTACAATGTTCTTTTTCTTTTGTAGACCCCAAATATTCTTTTCTTCCATCCACCACCCCAGAGCAGCGGTTCCGTTATAGAAATAGCAGCTACTTCATCATTGAAGCCAAAATGACATGGGAAGATGCAAAACAAAGCTGTGAAAGGAGAGACTCAAGTCTTGCTAGCATTTTAGATCCCTTTAGCCTTTCATATCTCTGGCTAAAACTAAAACAAAAAAGGATTGTATGGCTTGGCCTCAACAGTAATCTGGTAAATGCAACTTGTATCAGTCCACAAATTAACAAATTGTTCAATTATTTTGGAGCATTCAAGAATATGCTATTAATTTTGGGTAGCAGTTGTTCCATTCAGTGGAAATGAAAATTAGAAAACTACTGTAAATGAATGAAATGACTATTTGCTATACTTCCAGTCAGTCTAATATGATTTTGCCCTCCCAGGCTAGGGTCTACACATACTAATATTTAATTATTTATTTGCTGAATTGATTTGATTTCTATAGCCATCCCTTTCAGCAAACAACTCTGGGTGGCTCACAGTTCAGAAACATATAGTACAATTAAAATGGTAAAAGTGTTTTAAAACAACAAAAACAGCAAAAGCCATTAAAATGCTAAAAAACATGACAATGTCTAATTTGAATTCATTCAAAACAAAACATATGGTCTGTTAACAAAATGTCCAGTAGCATACCCAGGTCTTTCAAGGCTAACAGAGGGTAACAGAGTTGAGGCCATTCCAATCTCTCGGGATGGAGGACGTTCCACATAGCAGACACTGCGGCAGAAAAAGCTCATCTTCTAGTCTCTAGAATATTCTTTAGCATACACATCCAATTTGATCTAATTGGATACATAGAAACTCTTTGAAAAAAAATGATCCCTCAGATTCCTGGTCCCAAGTTATATAGGGCTAAATATGTAATTACCAGCATCTTGAATTCTACCTTGAAACATATTGGTAATATGCCAGTGTTTTTAATCATGTATTTGTTAAATATGCTCTTAGTGGCCAGGTTCAAACATGATGCTAATATATAGCATGTGGATTCTCAGAACAGACTAAATAACAAAGCAAGCAAACCTTTTTCTGGAGCAATTCTTGTTCTTTCCACTGCTAAAACTTTTAACCAAGTCAGACTTTAATAATGAACTAAATTTATTATATGACTTCATGAGCATTTGGCATTTGGCAAAGTTATTGGGAATTGAAATTTGAAACCAAATCATTCTCTTGATTCATGACAGCAAACATGAAGGCTTAGTGCTGTTGTGAAATCATCTATAAAAACCAACCTACATTGCATTTACTATTCATATTTCATATTGGATTGCAGTTGTTACTGCAAAAAAAGACTAAATTCTGACAGGATCTATTTCCAGGGAAGCAGTAATGTAACATTCCTAGATCAGCCTAACGTGCTCAATTATAGTGTATCTCATAAGAAATATGTCTCTCATTCAATGTGTGGTTTTCGTTGATTGGTTTTTTTTAGACTGGCGGGCAATATATATGGATTGATAAATTCCGGATGAAATATACTAAATGGGCAGCAAATGAACCAAAACGAAAATTAGGCTGCGTTTATATGGACTTGGATGGGACCTGGAAGACAGACTCATGCAATATAAAGAATTTTCCTCTTTGCAAATATCCCAAAGGTAAGTTGAAGGATAGGTTAAGATTTTTCTTCATGGTTTTATATTCAGACTAAAGTAGTTTTCTCCAGCCTTGACATCTTGTAGGTATGTCGGACTGCTACAAATTGGAATAATTTAGAAATTGTGCCATAGACATCTAGATTACTTTTTGAAGGGAATGTACCTCCATTTAAGCTGTGAAATTTTGCACAGGTCTAATTTTTAAAGACTTGGGAATATAATAGATTGAGCATAGTAACATATATCATGGAATCAATTATTAACCAATCCATCATCCTCCACTTAGAAACAAACAACTTACTCTCTAATAAACAATTTGGATTTAGGAAAAAACTATCATGTAATCTGCAACTCTTACATTGCAAAAACATATGGACTACACAACTCGATCAGGACAAAGCAATAGATGCAATCTACATAGACTTCTGTAAAGCCTTTGATTCAGTGGTACATGACAAACTATTCCTAAAACTAAAATCTGATGGTATGTCTGGACACCTGCATAACTGGATAGAAGCATTCCTGTCAAACAGACAACATCCCTGACCTTCTGACCTTCCGGCGCGCATTGAAAACTCATCTATTCCATCAAGCCGGTCTGGCCTAGGGTCTTAATTGGTCTTAGTCTTTACTTTTTAAACCCTTGCCCCATCTCTATTATTCAACAACCAAATTTAATCTTTAATTATTTTTAATTATTGTATTGTTATCATATTTTTAATGACTGTACACCGCCCTGAGTCCCGCAAAGAGAGGGGGCGGTATATAAATCTTGAAAATAAATAAATAAATAAATAAAATGGTCAAAATTGGGAGAGTCCTATCAAATTCTATACCTGTCAACAGTGGTGTCCCCCAAGGCAGTGTTCTAGGACCAATTTTCTTCATACTCTACATAAATGACCTCTGTGATCATATCAAGAGCAACTGCGTTCACTTCGCTGATGATGTAAAGCTATTCAATACCACAGAAAACACCGCTACCCTTCAAAAAGACTTTGACTACGTATCAGAATGGTCAAACAAATGGCAACTTCAGATCTCAATAAATAAATGCTCTGTCCTACGTATTGGCAAAAAAAATCAGAAAATAAAATACAGGCTGAATAGTCAAGACCTTGTTGATGACCCAAACTCTGTAAAGGATCTTGGAGTACTCATCTCAAATGATCTAAGTGCTAGAGCCCACTGTAACTACATAGCCAAAAAGGCGCTAAGAGTTGTTAACCTAATCTTACGTAGCTTTTTCTCTGGTAATATTACACTAATAACTAGAGCATACAAAACATTTGCTAGACCAATACTTGAATACAGCTCATCAGTCTGGAACCCATATTACGTATTTGATATTAACACAGTTGAGAAAGTCCAGAAATATTTTACAAGAAGAGTTCTTCACTCCTCTACTCGTTGCAGAATACCTTATGCCACCAGACTTGAAATTCTAGACCTAGAAAACCTAGAACTATGCCGCCTTTGGTCTGATCTAAGTATAGTATATAAAATCATACATTGCAATGACTTACCTGTCAATGAATACTTCAGCTTCAACCATAACAATACAAGAGCAAACAATAGATACAAATTCAAGGTTAATTGCACCAAACCTGATTGCAGGAAATACAACTTCAGCAACAGAGTGCTCAATGTCTGGAATACTCTACCTGATTCTGTGGTTTCTTCCCCAAACCCCAAAAACTTTAACCTTAGACTGTCTACTATTGACCTCACCCCTTTCCTAAGAGGTCTGTAGGGGGCATGCATAAGCTCACCAACGTGCCTACCGTCCCTGTCCTATTGTTTCTTTTATATTTTATTTTTCTTATGTATCCATGTATTCATAACTATGTTTTACTTATACCTATTATCCTGTAAGCAATTGACAAATAAATAAATAAATAAATAAATAAATAAATAAATAAATAAATAAATAAATAAATATGCCAGGCAGCCTTTGTCAGCATTAATAATATTGATGCTTGCTAAGAGTTATACTTAAGCAATGTGGAGAGGGGGTGGAGTTCCAAATTTTACTCCTCTGATGTAGGGCGTATTCATTATTTAGCTTTCAAAAACTTAAGACTGGAGAGACTATTTGATGTGATAGTTAAAATGCTGGTCTAGATATCAGGAGACTGGGAATTCTAGTCCTGCTTTAGGCATGAAACCCAGATGTATGACTTTGCACCAGTCACTCTCTCTCAACCCAATTCAACTTACATAGCTGTTATTGTAGAGAAAATAGAAGGAATAAGGAATTCTAATATGTAAAATATAAAAGAAATAAATGCAACATGTATAGCTCTGATAATGTTTAGGAGAAGACCTGCCCCTTAAACCTTACCTGGATGGGAATACTTCTGCCTTTTTTATTCCAGTTAAGTCAGTTTGTGAACTATAAACAGTGTTTAAGGAGGAAAGAGGCTTGAAAACTTAGTCTGCTCTTTAGGTAATTTGATTTTAAAGGATTACTCTACAGATTGGAACGCAATTATTTTTCACATGCTGCATTCTTTCAGTTTTGTGATCTATATTTGGAGTCAATAACTTATGTCAAAAAAGAGCATATTAGAAATAGATATACATCCACCAGTGCATATATTAAGCAGTGCATTTGTAGAAGTGTGAAGATAAGAAAAATAAAAGAAGCAATAGGACAGGGACAGTAAGCATGCCGGTGTGCTTATGCATGCTCCCATTTTTTATAGTGACCACATTGGTCACTATAAAAAATGGGAGCGTGCATAAGCACACCGGCCTGCTTACTGTCCCTGTCCTATTGCTTCTTTTATTTTTCTTATATATACCCATTTCATGTATCCATAACTATGTTTATATTTATAACTATTATCTTGTAAGCGAGTGACAAACCAAATAAATCAAAACAAAACAATAATCTTATTAAAGCTCTATCTATATTTCCCTGTTGGGAAAACAGTAACATAAAAGTAAAAAAGGACAAGGATGCTTACTAAAAACACTATAGTTTTGACAAGGTTCCTCAAATAATATTTCAATAAATTAATTAGAATTAAAAATTATATTGCTTTTTAAAAACAGTGTTTCCACCTACTGCACCACCTCAAGAACCAGGAAACTGCCCACTTGCAGTGGAGAAATCTTGGATTCCATTCCGTGGTCATTGCTATCACTTTGAAGCCTCATCAAAGATGAGTTGGCCAAAGGCATCATTAGCTTGTTTGCAATTAGGTAAGCGTTCCCATTCACTAATTATAATATCTGACTTTATTTTAAAGCAAGTAGAAGAAACAATTATTGAAGAAATACTAAGATTTGCAAATATTTTAATAGAAAGGATATGGATTCCTCAGAACATAGAATAATAGGATTGAAAGGGATCTTAGGGGCTTTCTATGTCCAACTCCCTACTTGAGAAGGAGACCTTATAGAATTCCGGACAAATTGCTGTCCAGTCTCTTCTTGAAACCCTCCAGGGATGGAGCATCCATAACTTCCGGAGTTAAGTCATTCAATTGATTAATTGTTTTTATGTCAGGAACTTTCTCCTTAGTTTTAAGTTGGATCTCTGTTTAATGATCTTTCACCAATTACTTCTTGTTCTGTTCTCAGGTACTTTGGAGAATAGGTCAATCCCATCTTTTCTGTGATAACCCCTCAAGTACTGGAAGAACCAGGAAATTGCCTAGTTGCAGTGGAGTTAAGTTTATTTAAAGGGCATACTAAAGTACTGCTATCATATCATCCCTAATCCTTCTCTTTGTTAGAAGAACATATCTAGTTATCTGAATTTTTCATTGTATGGTTTGGCTCCAGACACCTCATTGTATTTATTGTTCTTTTCTACATTCTTTTTAGGGTCCCAACATTTTTTTAAATTGTGGTGGACCAGAACTGGATGCATTATTTAAAATGTAGTCTCACCAGTGCAGTATAAATTAGTATGATCTTTTCATTTGATCTTGAAACTATCTCTCTATTGATGCAATCTAGTACTACTTTGGCTTTTTTGATACCCGCAGCACACTGCTGGCTCATACTTAAGCAGCTCATACTTAAGATCCCTTTCACAGTTACTACAATTAAGCCAGGTGCCACCTATTCTATACCTGTATACTTGGTTTTTCTTGCCTTTGTGTAGGATCTTTTCTCACTGAATTGCATTTTGTTGGATAGAAGCCAATGTTCAAGTCTGTCAATATTTCTAGGTACTCACAAACATGCTGCTTGATTATTTTTTTAAGCATTTTCCCTAGTCTCAATATAAGACTGATTGGTCTGTAGTTTCCTATGTTTACTCCCTCCCTGATTTTGTATGCTAAAAGCACATCAGCTCTTCTCTAGTCCTCTGGTAGTTCCTCCATGCTTCAGGAGCTTTGAAAAAAAATGTTCCAAAGTTATGAGATCATGTCTGACAACTACTCCTGAACTCTGATATATAATCTATCTGATCTTGGTGCTTTGAACTTGTCTAGAGTGTTATCTTACTGTTTTCTTGCTTATTTTGATTTTTATTCCTAATCTATCTTTTATGGTACCCCTTTTGATAGGCTGAACTATTTTTTTTCTTTTTGCATGAAGACAAATACAAAGAATTAATTAAACAGTTCTACTTTCTTTCTGCTACCCATCACCTCCTTGCCATCTTCTCCCATTAGTTGACTGATTACTTCCTTGGCTTTTTTCTTGTTTCTTACATTTGAAATATTTATTATTATTCTTGACATTTGTTGCAAGTCTTAGTTCATGCTTAACCTTAGGAGGTTAATTCTGTATTCTGTTTATTTATATGTCCCTTTTTCTATTTTTTCTATTTATTCTTTTTTCTCAGTTTGTAAGAGAGTTCTTTATGCAACCATGATGGTTTCAACTGGGGTCTGATCTATTTGTTCCTTATACTTTGAGCATTGGTGTATAGTCATCTGAATCTCTTATGGCCGACCCTGCATTTGTTTCCTATTTCTCCTATTTTGTATCTGAGTTCTCCTTTCTTCTCACCATTCCCTAGTTCACTGTTTGATTAATTGTCTTGTGACTTATGCTTGTGATTAGTTCCTAAAGATTGGTTCCCTGCCCTTCCAGTTTTAGTTTAAAGCCCTTCAGAATTTCTGAGCTGATTGTTTTCCACAGACATTCTTCCCAGTTCTTGTGATGTGCAGCCTACCCTCTGCCAGAAGCCCTCATGTATAGTAAGGTAGCTTCCTGATCTAGGAATCTAAAGGTCTCTCAACAGCATCATCTTTTATGCCAGTGATTTACTTCTAGAATCTTCTGTTACCTAGTTGGATGTTTACCTTCCATTGGAAGTACAGATGAAAATATCACTTGTGCTCCTAACTCTTGCTTTCATGACAAGCTGATAGTCTCTTGATATTGTTTTCAGGATCTTTGTCGTACCATCCCTACATGAATAACATAGGGCAAAGGATTGCTGTTAAAGAAATGGAGGTTTGTCAAAAGAAGTGAAATGGCTTTCTCTAATCACATGACCAATTTGTTATACAGAAATGAGATTTGGTCATGTAAGGAGAAACATAAAAGTAAATTACATGCAGTTGGAATGGGGTACTGAAGGAGTGAGGACTGAATACAAATGTAAGCAATCAAGACTATAGAAATATGAAAAAAGAATAATGAGCTGGGTTGAGTAGGAATTAATAAGATTCTAATATCAAAAACTAATAGTTTTTATATGAGGTAAAAGTGAATGAGTGGGGAAGAAAGGGAAGTTCAAGAAATTTGTCAATGATTAAAATTGATGAGATCCTTAGAAAGACAAGAATTTTAAAGAAGAAGCAACTTATAATTTGATGTGTGGAACCAGAGGAAGCAAGAAATAGAAAGATATGAGGAAATACTAAATGTTGTTATAAACAAGATTTAATTTCCCTCTTTATTCATGCTTTAATTTCCTTGGTTTACCACTGCTTACTCTTTTTCCTGCATTTTACAGAGGGAATAGCATGATGGGTAGAGATGTGTGTTCTTTATCTGAAAACTTAAGTTATTGGCTTGATCAGAGTATCCATACATAAAAAGTAAGGAATCAAAGAAAAAAACATGTTTTGATGTTTAACAAAACCTTTCTTTTAATTAGCTACTCAACTTGTTATGGCTCAAAAAAATATTCAAATAGTATTTTCTCTGAGCATGTTTGCTTATTTTTTTACAGATGCCTCTCTGGTTTCAGTAATGGATACAGCAGAAGCAAACTTTCTAACAGAAATTATAGAAAATCTTGAAAGCAAATCCCAAGCATTTTGGATAGGAATGTTCAAAAATCTAAATGGTATATTTTAATTTAAATTTTAAGCTCAGTGCTGTTGTATTGCAAATATTTTATTATAATCACAGTTGACTCTTCTGGCAAGTACCAAAGAAGGTACTTGATTGTATGTAAAAAAAGGAGGAAAACAGATAAAAATGTAACATTGTTATGACTTCTAATTATAACTCAACATTTATAGTTGGGGATGAAAGCATATTTGAGATATTTCCCAGTCATATTCTAATTAATTTATTTATGGCTGATGAGTCAGTGCTAGAATATTTTTTATATAAAATTTTTAAAAAAGCATTAATCAGTAGGGATATGTACACGTGTACGTGTGCGTGTATGGTTAAGTGTTTCATTGATTACGCTGGGAATTTGAGACTACAATTGAGTTTCAATATATCACAGAGCATTTTGTTACATGTCCTAGTTTGGGGAGGAAATTGCATCAAACATTAAATGCAAAATGAGTAGATTTACCCATTATGTTAAAGTAAAAGGATATTTGGTTTTGGTTTGGAGGAACAAATTTGATCTGCTCCCTAAAAGCTTTTAGAGAGTTTCTCCCTAAAGTATATATGGTAATATAACTTTAATTATATATAAATTAACATTTAATGAGGAGTGACGGTAGGGAATTATTATTTTTATTGTTTCTATATTGGGTTTTATTTTTTGTAAGCTGCCCAGAATCACTGAGTGAATGGGCTTGAAATAAACTTTCTAAATAAATAAAACATGACATGACATCAAATTTATTTCTCTTATATCTTGTTTTGTAATAAGATCATACAAATGAGAAAGAATGGATTATGTCATCATAACTGAAGGTATCATTATTGTATGTGATATCACAAGTATCAAAGAGGCAGAGTTTTCAAAATGGTGTTTCCATAGATATTTCATTGTCTGCTATTCATTGATCCATCTATGGATACTCATAGTTCATCCTTTTTTTTTTTAGTCCTGGCCCAGTAATGTTTTTGCATGTACCCTTGGTCTATTATACAATTTTTTGTCTAAAAAAATTAGAGTGATATATATATCCAACTTTGTGCCTTGTAAATTATGATTCATGGCTTTGTACATTTATGAATTCAACAATATGGAAAATTTAAATAACATTTTTTTATTTTATTTGGTTTGTCAATTGCTTACAAGATAATAGGTATAAGTAAAAACATAGTTATGAATACATGGATGCATATAAGAAAAATAAAAGAAACAATAGGACAGGGATGGTAGGCACGTTGGTGCGCTTATGCTCGCCCCCTACAGACCTCTTAGGAAAAGGGTGAGGTCAATAGTAGAAAGTCTAAGGTTAAAATTTTTGAGGTTTGGGGAAGAAACCACAGAGTCAGGTAGAGTATTCCAGACATTGAGCACTCTGTTGCTGAAGTTGTATTTCCTGCAATCAGGTTTGGTGCAATTAACCTTGAATTTGTATCTATTGTTTGCTCTTGTATTGTTATGGTTGAAGCTGAAGTATTCATTGACAGGTAAGTCATTGCAATGTATGATTTTATATACTATACTTAGATCAGACCAAAGGCGGTGTAGTTCTAGGTTTTCTAGGTCTAGAATTACAAGTCTGGTGGCATAAGGTATTCTGCAATGAGTAGAGGAGTGAAGAACTCTTCTTGTGAAATATTTCTGGACTTTCTTAACTGTGTTAATATCAGATACATAATGTGGGTTCCAGACTGATGAGCTGTATTGGAGTATTGGTCTAGCAAATGTTTTGTATGCTCTAGTTAGTAGTGTAATATTACCAAAGAAAAAGCTACATAGGATTAGGTTAACAATTCTTAATGCCTTTTTGGCTATGTAGTTACAATGGGCTCTAGCACTTAGATCATTTGAGATGAGTACTCCAAGATCCTTTACAGAGTTTGGGTCATCAACAAGGTCTTGACTATTCAGCCTGTATTTTATTTTCTGATTTTTTTTGCCAATACGTAGGACAGAGCATTTATTTATTGAGATCTGAAGTTGCCATTTGTTTGACCATTCTGATACGTAGTCGAGGTCTTTTTGAACGGTAGAAATATTGTCTGTGGTATTGAATAGCTTTACATCATCAGCGAAGTGAATGCAGTTGCTCTTGATATGATCACAGAGATCATTTATGTAAAGTATGAAGAGAATTGGTCCTAGGACACTGCTTTGGGGGACACCACTATTGATAGGTACAGAGTTTGATAGGACACTCCCAATTTTGACCATTTATTGTCTGTTTGACAGGAATGCTTCTATCCAGTTATGCAGGTGTCCAGAGATACCATAAGATTTTAGTTGTAGGAGTAGTTTGTCGTGTACCACTGAATCAAAGGTTTTACAGAAGTCTATGTAGATTGCGTCTATTGCTTTGCCCTGATCAAGTTGTGTAGTCCATATGTTTTTACAGTATAAGAGTTGCAGATTGCAGGATAGTTTTTTTCTGAAACAAAATTGTTTATTAGAGAGTAGGTTGTTTGTCTCTAAGTGGAGGATAATGGATTGGTTAATAATTGATTCCATGACTTTACAGATGATGCAGCATAAAGAGATTGATCTGTAATTTTCAACTAGGCTGGGCTCTCCCTTTTTGATGATGGGGATGACCATGGCTTGTGACCATAGTTTTGGCAAGAAGCTGGTCCTGAAAGATTTTTCAAAGATTATGCTTAGAGGTTCGGGTATGGCAGTGGATAGCTTTTTTAAGAAGTAGGCACATATTCAGTCTGGTCCAATAGATAGAGATAGTTTTAGATTGTGTAGTGCTTTTTCAACATTGTCTTCTGTAAAATCAATATGTATTAGATCATTGTAGTTGTCTGCGGTTCAACTAGGAAATACTGGGCATGATCTATTGCTGTTTACAAATACTGAGCCAAAGAATGTGTTAAAGAGGTTGGCTTTAATTGCAGTCTTTACCATTAGATCCTTTCAGGGTGGGATGGACCTTGAGTCTTTTAGTTTGTTGTTTACAAAATGTTTAAAAAAGTTGGCACAATGATTTTGTTCTGCCTAATTATCTAACACTGAATGAACAAAAAAGAAATCAATACTATCTTCATTTTATAAAATTGGCAAAAGAAAAGGATATTTCCAAATTCTAGTGCTATATATTTATATCTAGCTAGGAAAGAGTCTTCCTGCTTTACAATTAAAACCACATTCGTTTTAAATTAAAACAAATTTAAATTTCTAGTAACCGCAGTATATAGATATGTATAATATACATGACTAGAGATTTCTTAATTTTGGTTTAAATGTAAAAGTCTTTAAATGGAAACATGCACTCAATCATAAAATATGGTAAGTAAGTAGGTAGTAAGTTAAAAGGAAGGAAGGAAGGAAGGAAGGAAGGAAGGAAGGAAGGAAGGAAGGAAGGAAGGAAGGAAGGAAGGAAGACATTGCTAGAGCTAATTATCTTGGAATATTTTGTAACCCAACATTAGGTGATTGGTTATGGATTGACAATGCTGTTGTGAACTTTGTCAACTGGAACACTGGAGAACCTTCAAGTCAGAATGATGAACATTGTGTAGAAATGTTTGCTTCAAATGGGATTTGGAATAATGTTTATTGTAATTCATATCTGGGATATATTTGCAAAAAACCAAAAAGTAAGTAATAAATTATATGTTCTTATTATTTTATTTTATTATTTTCTTTTCTTAGTTTTTCTCTTTTTTGGTCACAACATAATTGAAAAAGAGAAGGAGAAAGGGAACAAATGGGATATAAGTATACATCAGCAACTTATAAGATGATCTTCATGTTTATCTTGAACTTGAATGAAATCAGTCTGGAAAAGAATTTCCAGTTAATTCACCTAGCCTGACCACAAATTGACTTCCTGCATTTAATCTGATCCGCAGTAGCAATAATAGATATCCATAGGAAGAGAAAGAGAGAAAGAAAAATCAACACTTTTGAATATCTATAGAGATTCTCAGTCATCCAGGTCATGGTTGCCCCAAAGGTGCTTTTTCAAGAGCCAACTGGACTTTCTGGTTTTTTAAAAAAGATGTATCACTTCTCATCCCCACTATCCAGTCATAGCTAGGGAAGCTTCTTGGATGAGAAGTGAAACATCCGGAGAAGTCCGGGTGCCTCTTGAAAAAGCATCTTTGGGACAATATCTCTAAAATTTTGTAAAGAGGTGAATGACAAATCTCCTCAGAGGATTCAAGTAAGAAGATTTATGAGGAATCCATGCATTTTTACTTTACAAGAAAAAACACAATGTTTTGAGTACAGTAGGAATCCAAATTATAGCATCCAAACTGATGGTCATCCAGCCTTTGCTTGAATATATGAAGTGAAGGGGAACTATCTTGGTAATTGAACCATATACAGAACTGTCTTGCTATTAAGATGTCTTTTCTAATATTCAACCAGAATCTGTTTTCCTATAATTTAATGCCATTGTTTTTTGCCTAGCACTTGGGTGTGATTAAGGTCAGATCTCTGTAAGTCTGTTTCAGATACTTGAAAACTCCTTTACTATCTCTCCTCAGCTCTTATTTCTTTACCTCAAAGCTGAGCATTAGCAGCATCTCCCAGCATCGACAGAAGAGTCTGACCAGTGCAGAAAATACTTCTATTGGTACAACCTGAAACTGAATTTATCTTTTTGACTATTATATTATCTTGCTATTTATACAAAACTCAGTTTGTGATCAATGACAATTCCAATGATAATTTAGAAGGAATTAAATTTGTTCTGCTTATAGCATTGAAATGTAAAGGACTCTGAACATAACATAATTCATAATATTTCTCTTCTTTTACAGTTGTTGAAACAGTACCTACTGAGAAGATATCAGAAAACAAAGGTAAGAATTTATGCACAGTAAATAAATTTTACTGAAAGATATTTTTCTGTCACCTACCTGTCTCTCTCATATCTGTTAAAATAATTAATTTTACATTATTATATTAACTAGCTTAAAAAATTTAAATGTTAAGATGTGGGATTCTTTTTGTTGCCTTTCTGAGAATATAGTGCCAGAGAAATGAATCTTTCAGTTTCCTTCAACCTGATGTATTTAGAATATTAAAACAAAATATGTAGCATTCCTAATTCACGTGAGTTTTGATCTAATACAATTGGAGTGCACCAATTAGAATACTATTCTCTTTTGGAGTCAGAACATCATACAGCAAATAACTTTTAGGCAAAATTCTAGCAATTTTTAATTCTGATTTAAATTTTTGATCAGGGGAAATAACAAATCTGAGAATAATTTGAAATATCACCCATAATGAATTTTCCTAATCTTTATAATGCAAGTTATCCTCTAGGATAAACCCCATGGCATTCAGTGCAGAAGTTGCAGATAACTAGAAGGAAAGAAACAGAAATAAATAATTTCAGTAGACAGAAACGAAAGAGTTATCCACTTGAGAGCAGAGGAAAGAAAAAATTAAATATCTGCTAAGCAAAGAAGCTGGGAAAAAGGACTTCAGTCTTACAGGGGAAAAAAAGCTTTTTCCAATTTCAAGTAAAGTTGAGTTAAGGAAGAAATTTTGGGCCAAAGTGGGAGGTCAGATAGATCTGGGATCAGCTACATATTGGTCCATTATAATAATGTTTTAGTGTTGATGTTACAGTATTGGACAAACAACCAAAGAAATGGATTCAAATGCCACATGACCGCAAAGATCACTGGATTCTCCTTTAGCCACCTCACAATGTTAATGAAAAAAATAAATGGCGAGGAGTGGTACCCAATAGTCTTTGAAGGACAAGATCCAACTATGCTAAGAGGAATTTCCCTGAATGTTGTGTAGTGATTACTCTGCATTTATTTACAGAATCAAGAAAAACAGATGTCATTCCTTCACCAACCCATAACAAAGCCATCATTGTGGTCGTGCTAGTGATGCTCATTGTTTCTGGAGCTGCTCTCACAGGTTTCTATTTCTACAAGAAAAGGAATCAACATGGATTAATAGGGGAGAATTTTGAGAATTCTTTTTATTTTACTGGTGGAGATGTTTCTACAACTAATGATGGAATAGATCTGGTCATGAACATGGAGAAGAATGAACAGGCAACCAATTAGTCTGGCAACAATCTAAACTGTGTCTTGTTTAATAATTGACTTCTGAAAGCATACTACCACATTCTAATGTCAAATTGACAAACTAATTATAAGAGTATCTGTTTCAGCATCTTTATTACATATTAGAAACAACAATCATTTCATTGCAGACACTATGTAATGCAGCTGCTTTTCATTCAAAGTAAGCAATACTGATAGCTAAGTTGTTGGATAACAAGAGGCAACTTACAACATTTAAGTGAAAATCTATTCTCAAATTCATATTGCAGTTTGAGGGAAACATGGCAACTGCTAAATTTTATAGTATTTCTAGGACCAGAAAAAAAATAGGAAAAGGAAAGAACAATAGAAGTACATTACTGAGTCAGTAAGCTATAACCTAATGCTGAATTCCTGAAACAAAAATAATGGAATAATTTACATTAACTTGAAGGGCAATAATAAATTAAAGATTTGAAAAGGTGTCTTGTCTGGAGAAGTATTATAGTTGCTTCCCTCTGTCTGCATTGCTAAACTTGCCCCTGTCTAAATTATTCACAGGATAACATCATTTGATTGCTGGATAGCAAGATGGGCAACATATAAATTTAATAAACAGATACATAATAAAATTTGATATATTCCCCATTGGTAAGGCAGATCTAAGATTCTACTGGAATATTTAATTGCTTTATTGAATGTACTGTACTTCTTAAATAAGTAGCAAATTTGCAAATGCAAACGTATCTAACATATATTTCTGTAACATCATCATATGCTCAAATTGTTATTCAACAAGAAGCCTGTAAATTGTATATCAAAGTATTGGCATTGTATTAGTATTACAGGAACAATTTCAGATTAGATTCATATAGTAAAATTGTAGAGTTGGAAAGGATCCCAAGGATTGTCTGAGGTTCCCAAGGATCATCTAATCTAACCTTTTGTCCTATGCAGGAAAACCAATTAGATCACTCTGAAGAGATTAAAATATTGCCTTAAAAACCTACAGAGATTGAGAACCCACAATTTTGGTAAATGGAATGTTTAACTTTCCATCTGACCATCACAAAGTTTTTATTTTCATGCACATTATTTCTAGTTCTAGTTTTGGGACAGTGCAAAATAGTTTGTGACTATCTTCTCTGTATGCTGGTCAGTTATTGCAATAAATGTAAAATATTTGAACACTGTTTCCTTTCCACAGTCTTTTTTCCAAACTAGTTTCTTACATGTATTTTGATATGCCTTTTCTCTCTTGTTTGAGCTTGTTTTAACCTGTGAATATAGACTAGACTCTGGGAAAGCAATCATTTTCGGTGTCACTGCATGACTTTGCACATTTCATGGATTGTAATTTTAATCACTTTTTAAAATGGCCTCAAATCTTTCAAATCTCTCAACTAAATAGCTGAGAGATTTAGGTCATTAAAAGGTGTTTTTCATTGGGAGTTTATGCAGATGCCATCTCAGATAAGTTGTGTTGTTGACCGCTTCTTTAGATTTAGCCCATGATATTTCCACCTAAACATTGCCGGAGGAAAAATGGGGCAACATATGAGTTAAGTTCCTTGCCTTGAACAAATCTTTGGAAACAAGGGCAGATATTATAAGTAAATAGATAAGCAAAAAATTTCCATAGCCTTGATGTTAAAGCTTTCATCCTATTTTCCAATCATCTGCTCAGAATTTTGGCAAATATGATCTGCTGCTTCCTGTGTTTGCTATATGAGAACTATGGGGAGTAAGAGAAAATATCAAAAAGAAAAGGAGGGAGGAACTTAATTCTCTTACTCTTTCATTAGAACATTTTATTTTAACCCTGTAATTATTTCCTTTTTTTTCTATAATTTTTTCCTATAATTTTAAAATTCATATGATGATCATTGACCAATTGACCATTTCAAATAAATCTGAAGTTTCTCTTCCCTATTTGGATCAAAACTGTATTTGAAACTGTTCATTGATGCTTAGAATAACTCCGAAGATATCTAAAGAGGGATCATATGAAATTGAACTGTTTTCAAGCTGTAAATGATGTTCAATGTAAAATACAGCAGAGTTTAAATTTTCAAATATGAATGAACAAAAATATGCATGGGTTTACTTAGATCATCTCTGCATTTCCTTACAATAAACAGCAACAAATATGTGTACTCCAGGTTGAATGCTGATTTTGTGAATTGAAATATAGTTTACAATAAAGTTCAACTCCAGAATTGAAAACTTCCAAATTCTCAGTCTCAGCCTGCATATTATAATTTGATTATTGTTACTAAATATGACCAATTTTTCTTTTTTAATAATCTATTCCCAAACTTTTATTGATCCGAAAAATCATTTGATGGAGAGAATCTAAAGAAGTTTTTATTTTTGACACCCCACCTTGATAACTGAATCTTTTTGTCCCTACCAACATCAATGTGTTAACTTACTCTATTAATATTTTTTAAAAAAGGAACATGGGACATTTTTCAAAGCACTAGCCTAGAATATTATTATCTTTACAAAGCTATCTTTGGACTTATATCAGCATTCTCATAATCCAGGTGTGAACATTAATGAACTAGCACAGCCCCTCCCCACCCCAAGGTTGTGTGCTTCCTCCACTTCTCTTCTCCCTATATACCAATGACTGTATCTCAAACGATCCATCTGTTAAAATACTGAAGTTTGCTGATGACACAACAGTGATTGGTCTCATTCAAGACAGCAATGAATCCACATACAGATAGGAGATTGTACAACTTGCCTCGTGGTGTAACCAGAACAATCTGGAACTGAACTCACTCAAAACCATAGAAATGGTGGTAGACTTTAAAAAAAAATCCTCCCATACTATCACCTCTTACAATACTAGACAACACAGTACCAATAGTAGAGACCTTCAATTTTCTAGGTTCTATTATATCACATGACCTAACATGGACACCTAACATAAAAAACGTCATCCAAAAAGCACAACAAAGAATGTTCTTTCTGTGCCAACTCAGAAAGCTCAATCTGCCCAAGGAGCTGCTGATCCAGTTCTACAGAGGAATCATTGAATCTGTCATCTGCACTTCTATAACTGTCTGGTTTGTTTCTGCAACCCAACAGGACAGACTTAAGAGAGTAATTAGGACTGCAGAAAAAACAATTACTACCCACCTGCCTTCAGTCGAGGACCTGTATACTGCACGAGTCAAAAAGAAGGCTGTGAAAATATTTACAGAGCCCTCACATCCCGGTCATAAACTGTTTCTACTCCTCCCCTCAAAATGACGCTATAGAGCACTGCACACCAGAACAACTAGACACAAGAACAGTTTTTTCCCAAAAGCCATCACTCTGCTAAACAAATAATTCCCTCAATACTGTTCAACTATTACAAAGTCTGCACTACTATTTCTATTAACCTTCTCATCACTTCTTATCACCCCTCCCCTCCCACTTGTGACTGTATGAGTTAACTTTGTCACTTGTATCTTTATGGTTTATATTGACTGTTTCCTAGTATGATTTGATTGCTGATTGTACCCTATAACTATCATTAACTGTTGTACCTTATGATTCTTGATTCTTGACGAATGTATCTTTTCTTTTATGTATCCTGAGAATATTTGCACCAAGATAAATTTCTTGTGTGTACAATCACACTTGGCCAATAAAGAATTCTATTCTATTCTGTTCAAGGTATTGTAGAAAAGTACAGTTGGGAAGGGAAGACTCCACTACTTGCTTTGAACTTCCTTCCATCTCTTCTTCCTGCACATGAGAATTCTGAAGCTGAACTTAATGCAGCTGGACTGCTCACTAAAAGTTGTATTATTGCACATAAGGCTTATACTGGTGGTCCTCAACTTAGAACCTGAACTGAGCCCAAAATTACAGTTGCTAAGCAAGACAGTTAAGTAAGTTTTGCTCCATTTGGCACAGTAGTTAAGTGTATCATTGAGGTTGTTAAGTGAATAATTTGACTATTAAGCAAATCTGGTTTTCCCATTGATTTTGCTTATCAGAAGCTGGTTAGGAAAGTTAAAAATGCTGATCACATGATCCCCAATTCAACCGTCATAAATACATGCCAGTCACCAAGTGTTTGAATTTTAACCACATGACCATGGGATGCTACAATGGTTGTAAGTGTAAGTCATTTTTTCAGTGTTGTAACTTCAAACAGTCACTAGTGAGTTGAGGACTATCTGTATCTTGAATTACACAGATGAATTTGGAAAGAGGAAGTACAGGTTGTGTCTTTCAATGATCTTCAACTTGCTTGATCAGTTTTATTTTCTGAATGTCAATGCTTGTGAAGTGTCGTTACGCAATGTCAAATATATGAATGAAAACTTACGAAAGAATGTTCTTCCCTTGCTAGCAATTTATTTTTGTCAAAAGAAAATAGTTCCCTATCTCCAGTACAATCTGTCATGATCACTTTCCACAGACAATCACTTCCCTTCCTATTCAATTCTGAATTCTGAGAATGAGTGATGAAGAGGTCTGTCTTTACCAAGCTAGTCCTAGTGGGAAAGTGCATACAGTCTGATTGTCTTGAAAGAGGGGCATATATTAATTATTTTTGATTCTTGCCATAGGGAATTTCATCATAGAGCAACATTGTTCTGCTTGAAAAATGTTTATGTTTAAAATATTTATGAATAAAGATTCATAAATTCTGGAGTACAGTACTTCTTGATTATTTAAAGGCAATTCTAATTTATTTTGAGTCTTCATATAAGTCAAACTCAAGGAATTCTTCAATGCCAACTGGGAAATTCTGGAGCTGAAAATCCACATATCTTAAAGTTGCTGAGGTTGAGAAATGTGTGTTTGGTTTTCTGCATTAGAGTATTTGGCGGTCAAGTACCTTCTAAAATTTTTTGGATGGATTCAACTAAACTACAATCCATTTTGATTTAAGAGTACTTTCACAGCATTCTAAAAGATAAATGGTTTTTCTTAGACTGTGTCAAATTTTATCTTAAGTTGATTCCAACTTGGCAGCATTGATAATACCACTGATTTATGTTACTAATTTTTAAGTGGGATTCATTCATTTTTCAACATATCTTGCATCATCTTGATCCTGCCTATCCCTTTGTGGGATTTATTTTGACTGAGGTGTTTTGTTTTTTTCAAGTTTTCAGGTAACCTCTTGTCCTACACATTCCCTTTTGGCAACTGCTGTGAGTCAATAAAACTATTATATTTTTTAATAAGGAGATTTTAACCATTTAAGAAGCTTCTTAGATTTACCACCTATATAATATGTACCATACTGCCAAAATGTGTATACAGAGCTCAAAAACTATAGATTTCTTAGAAGCCGACGAAGATCAGAACAGGCAGTCATTTTGACTTTTTAATTTATTACAGGTTCTCCTTGACTTACAACCACACATTGTTCAAAGTTACAATGGCACTTAATAAAATGACTTACAACTGGTTCCCACATGATTCCAGAGTTCCCACTATCACATGACCAAAACTCAGGTGCTTGGCAATTAGGATGTATTTATGACAGTTGCAGTACCCTAGGATCATGTGATTGTAATTTGCAACTTTCTTATCTAGCTTCCAACAGGCAAAGTCAATGGAGGAAGCCAGATTCACTTAACAACAGTGTGAGTTGCTTAATGATTATAGCAAAAAAGTTTTGTAAAGTAGGAATCAATTCACCAACTGCCTCACTTAACTGATAGAAGTTTAAGTCCCAATTATGGTCCTGCATTGACGACTACATGTTCATTCCAAGCATAACAATGTTTTATCATAAAATGCAAAATATTTCTAGTTTATTTCTAGTTTACAACTCTCTCTATTGTCTTCATTCTGTCCATAAACTGTTGAGCCCTTTCTTTAGTTCTTTGCTAGATTTGGGACTCTCTGACAGTATGTATTCTGCTCTTAGAACATAGAATAATAGACTTGGAAGGAACTTTGGAGGTCTTCTAGTCCAACCCCTGCTCTAACAGGAGACCTTACAGCAATTCAGACAAATGGCTGACCAGTCACTCTGTCTCTCTGTCTCTCCCTCTCTATGTCTCTATCTGTCTCTCTCTCACTGTCTCTGCTCTCTTTCTCTCTGTCTCTCTCTCTGTGTCTCTTTCATTTACCTACCTACCTACCTACCCACCTACATCCATCCATCTATCTATCTATCTATCTATCTATCTATCTATCTATCTATCTATCTATCTATCTATCTATATCTAATTTATACATTTTTCTTTAACATACATTAGTGCTTGGTAAACAGTGTATTGTCTGGGTTAATTTACTTTATATACAGTAATAGTAATATTGTTTATTTATACATATTAATAATCTTTCAATTTCTAAGTTCTACCTCTATTATCTAATCATTGATAGAACAAATCTCATGTTAAAAAATATTCTGTATCTTCTTTAGTGTTAATCTATCTTTAGCGTTAATCTATCAATTCCTGCACATTCTAGCATTTTTTATTATATTTTCATCTGTAGGAATTTCCTCATTTCTTCCAGTACTGTGCAAATATAATTCTCGCTGCTGTCAAGACATGCAATATTAAATATATATTCCCTTTATCATATTTTTCTGGTAATATACCTAACAAAAATATATTTGGCTTTAAATCTATATGTTGCTTTAACATCTTCTCTAACCATTTTGTCCAATTTTTTTTTAACATTTGGACATGTCCACCACATATGATAGTAAGAACCCATATCTCGCTAATCAGTCTCTTTTTGACAGCCTCCAGTGATGGAACATTCACAACTTCTGAAGGCAAGCTATTCCTTTGGTTGATTACTGTCATTTCGTTAGGAATTTTCTTCTTAGTTCTAGTTGCTTTTCTTCTTGGTTAGTTTCCATCTA
Organism: Bungarus multicinctus; assembly: GCA_023653725.1. Taxonomy (NCBI): domain Eukaryota; kingdom Metazoa; phylum Chordata; class Lepidosauria; order Squamata; family Elapidae; genus Bungarus; species Bungarus multicinctus. Next base: position 26,757,672 of record CM042840.1, read on the forward strand.
TTCTTTCTTGTCTTGCTTTTTGGTTCTTTGGAAAATAGTTTGATCCCCTTGTCTTTGTAGGAGCCCCTCAAATATTGCTATCATATCTTTTCTAGTCCTTCTTTGCATTAGACTAGACATATCCAATTTCTGTAACTGTTCTTTGTGTTTTAACTTCCACACCCTGATCATTCTGGTTGCTTTTCTCCCCACTCTTTCCAGACTTTCAACTTCTTGTTTATATTGTGGTGACCAGAACTGGATGACGTATTCCATGTGTGGTCTTACTAAGGCTTTGTAAAGTGGTACTAGAACTTCATGTGATCTTGATTGTATCCCTCTATTAATGCAGCCTAGTATTGCATTAGTTTTTTTGGCTCCTGCTGCACACTGGATTCATATTTAAGTGATTGTCTACTAGGACTCCAAGATCCGTCTCATAATTACTGCCATTAAGCCAAGTTACACCTAGACTATACCTATACAATTGGTTTTTCTCACCTACTGTAACTGCAAAACTTTATTTTTATCTATGTTGAATTTTATTTTGTTAGATAGGACCCAGTGTTCAAGTCTGTCTTTTTGAATCTTGAGGTTGTCTTCTGGGATGTTGGCTATTCCTGCCAACTTAGTATCATCTGCAGATTGGATGAGTTGCCTCTATTCTCTTATGAAGATATTGAAGAGTACTTGGCCTAAAACAGAACCTTGGGATGCTTCACTGCTTCCTTTCTTCCATGTGGATGTAGTTCTATTAATGATTATATATTGAATATGATTTGTCAGCCAGTTACAAACCCATCTAATGGTGGTGTTGTGTGTCCCACGTTTTCTAGCTTGACAAGAAGTAGGTTGTAGTCTACTTTATCAAATGCTTTCCTGAGATCTAAATACATTATGTCCACAGCATTTTTCTGATCCACTAATTTAGTCAATTTGTGAAACAAATACGTTTTGTCTGGCATGATCTGTTTTTGATGAATCCCTGTTGATTATAATTTTGTTTGCTTCTAGGTGTTCACAGATTTGTTGCTAGATTATCTTTTCCAAATTCTTCTCAGGTATTGATTTCAGACCTAAATTTGTTTTTCTTCCTTTTTTGAAAATGGGAATAACATCAGCTCTTTTCCAGTTTTCAAGTAATTCCCTGGTGTTCCAAAAACTTTGAAAGATATATTTCAATGGTTATGAAATCATGTATGCCAGTTTCTACAGAACTCTGGGATGTACTCCGTCAGGACCCAATGATTTGAATCCATCTATTTTCTTACCTTATTTTTCATATTTTAATTTGAATTCTTAACCTGTCTTTTACAGTTTTGTTTTTGGCAAGTTGTGTTTTCTTTTTGCGTGAAGACAGATGCGAAATGTGAATTAAGCAGTTCTACTTTCTCTCTATTTGCCTGTTACTTCTTTGGCATTTTCTTCCATTAGTGGACTTATTGTTTCTTTGACTTTTTCTTGTTTTTATGCATTGAAAGAAACTTTTTGAATTGTTTTTGACATTTATTGCAAGTCTTACTTCATTCAAAGCATTAATTTTCCTAACTTCAACTTTGCAAATTTGGACTATTTGTTGGTATTCTGCCTTAATTATATGTCCCTCTTTCCATTTTTACTTATTCTTGTTTTCTCTCAATTGGTCTGAGAGTTCTTTGTGCAACCATGCTGTTTTTTTCTTGCTTTTCTTTTTTAGTGGTATTGAACTGACATGGACTTTTATAATAATACTTTTCAGAGTTTCTCAAAATTCTTGACTTGATATTCCCTTTAAGATTTTCATCCATGGTATACTTCCCAAGCTCTCCCTGAGTTTGTTAAAATCAGCTCTTTTAAAGTCTAAGGCACTGGTTTGATTATGTTCTGAGCTTGTGTCTTTTTTATATTGAATTTTGATATGACATGGTCACTCTCCCTTAAAGTTCCTGCAACTTCAATTTACTCTATTGCTTCTTCTCAGTTGGTAAGAATAAGATGCAATATAGCTGTCCGTCTAATTGTCTCCTATATTTTTTGGGTGATGAAGTTGTTAGATAGGCTGGTCAGAAATCGGTTCAATGTCTCATTTGCTGCAGAATTTGTCTCCCAATTGATATTAGTTAAAGTCCCTCATTACTAATGTGTTGTGTTTCCTACCTACATTGGTTAACTAACTAGCAAAAAGTTCATTTATTTATTCTGCTTGGTTGACAGGGTGTCTGTTATTTATTTATTTAGCATATGGCACATGTTAGCCAGGGATCACTGAGGTGGCTGGCTGCCTCTGTGAGAGGAATTTCTGGGGGCAGTTTTATCTTTATCTGTGGGATGCCTGAATGCTGGTGGGCAATGGGAGGAGGTTCCTTTCTTGTCCCTCCATGGTTTATTCGCTCATGGGAATTGAACTGCCAAACTGCTGACCACAGCAGTGCACAGGCCCAGCATCTTACCATGTGAGCCACTGCGACCTCTGGGGGTTCTGTAGTATACACCTATGGCAATGTTATTCTTATTTCTTTTTATGTTGATCCATATGAATCCTAGAAGGCTTTCATCCTTTACTGTGTACATCTCTGTAGAGAGGAAGTGTTTTCTAATGCAATTCCACCTCCTTTTTTGTTAGGTCTGTTTCTTTTGAATAGTTAGCATCCTTCTATCAGTACATTCCAGTCATGAGTTTCATGTCAACCAAATTTCTGTGATGGCAGCTATATCATACTTACCCTTGTCATCCTGATTGATATCTGGCACACCCAGGTCTTGAAGGACTTCCAGAACATCAAAAGAGATAGAGCTAACATAATGTCCTGGGGTGGGGAGGGAGAGAGAAAATTCCATAAGTTGGGCACCATAGCAGAAAAGCCCCATTTCCTGTGATTGGCCAAATGTAGGTCCTAGCAGATTATTTTCACATCATGCCCTCTGTGCTGAATCTAATGGATCAGAGTGATATAATCAAGGAAAGGCTTCCCCTCAAGTAACTTGGCCCTATATCATGAAGGGTTTTACAGGTTAAAACCAGCAATTTTAATTGGACCTGGAAAGAAACTGGTATCAATGTAGTATGCATAAGATATGTCTGTTTTTGGATACTCATTACTGCCTGTGCCACTATATTCTGCATCAGCTTCTGAATGTATGTCAAGGACAGCCTCGTGTAGAATGCCTTAAAATACCACCAGTTACTACCAAACTGAAGATAACTAGAGCATTTGTGATTGCAAGCATCCAGGAATGAGTGCAACTGGCACACAACTCCAAATGGTGCAAAGAACATTCTAATCACAACTACCAACTGCTACACAAACATAATTTGTGAATCTAGGAGGACCCATAGTTTGTGCACTGGGTCTGTGCAGTCCCATCCAGCACCAAAAATGGCATAGTCCTAGAACATGTAGCCCTCAACCCCAACTCAGTTAATAATTTGATCTGTTACAAAACTCATTGAAAAACAAACATTGTCACTCATGCCACATTGAACAACCTCTCCCATTTTTTCAGGAAGCTTTTTGATGCCACTTTCACTTCTCTCTTTCTTTGTCCTTCTTTGGTTTGTGGTTCAGATTCTGAAGGCAGGAAACAGGCATTCCTTCAGAGACACCAATTTTTGCAAAATTATGCTATAGCTAAATGTTGTCCTCCCTTGCCCCACTACTCCAAAACAGGTCCATCTTTAGATGAAACATCTCCATAAGTGAGAACCACTTCACCAAAATATCTGTGCCATTATCCAAGAGCTTGTACTCCAGGTCTGTCTTCCAATTATGAAAGAAAGTGTCCATTCAATTTTTTCCAAACTACTGCAAAGAACTCTTCTTTAAAATCTGGTTGCACACAAGGAAAGCAGCAGAAGTCTTTCTTTCTTTCCCCCAAACTCCACCAGAAATGAGTCTTTGGAACCCTGCAAGGCATCCTTGCTCCAAGAGGCTGTGCCATCAAAGACTCATTTCTGGTGGAGTTTGGGGGAGAGAAAGAATGACTTTTGCTGCTTCTGCTGCTTTCCTTGCAGGAAGCCAAAAGTCTCTCTCTCTCTCCCCTTGAGCTGGAGACAGTATCCTGCAATCCCAAATAAAAAATGATTGATCAGTAGGAAAACAGGGTGGGGAATTTTCCTGCAGACTTTTTTTGGGGGTTTTCCCAGAGTCTCTGGTCTGCAGGATTTAAAATTATGAGTTTGATGGTCCTTGAGGTCCAAAAGATTAGTGACCCCTGTTCTAGATGATACAAGAGACATTCAGTCTTTAATGCTCTCAACCTATTGAAAGAGAGCCTGGAAATATCCTTGCTCCCCTATCTGCAATCAAATTACTGTTGCCAGATATCATGACACTATACATATTAGAATTTTAAATTGCACACACAATTTTCAAAATAGTATTTCCCATTTCTCCTTCAGACACACAGAACATAAACCCAAGTCACCACCAGAACTAGTTAGCTTGAATCTAGTTCTCCCTTCATTGGATGAGACCTAGAGTGCTTGTAGATCCCTCCTCAAGATCATCTGCAGCTCAAGATTATATATATGGGTCATCAAGTGATCATATTTCAGGTAGACTAATTTATTTAAGAAAAAAAGAAGCAAAGAAATCACCTTTCAATCAATTGGACCACTTGCTGGATATAGGCGTCTTCCTTTTTACTGTTACAAAGATCTTAACTATTGTACTGGTTGTTTTTTTTAATACAATTGTAAAGTTACGTCTTTGACTTTTCTCTTTGTTGGTTGAAGACTGGTGTTCTACCCTGCCCACATACTTTTTGTGAAAAAAATGTTTTTTGTTCCTTAATTTAAGTGATTTTGAAAACAATGAAGTTTCTGTCTTACATTTAAACAGGTGTTTCAGACAGAAGTATTAGTGACAAATTCCTGGAATGTCCATTTAGCAGTCCTTGTTTTGTCTCTGAGCAGGGTTTTGCAAACTATTTTGTCAAATGAGATGGTTAAACATCAAAAGGAGTAGAATTTCCATAGAGTTAAGCTCTAAAGCTGATAATGGTGAATGAGATCCATCAGGAATAGAAGTCTGGACTTTGAAAGTTTGTAAGAGATCTGGATGGAAAAAGGAGGTAAATTTGCATTCTGAGAGGAGACTTTGGATTGTATAACATATACTATCTAATATTTATGATAATCATTTTCAATTTAGAAACAGCTATGCAAATACAGTGGGGCAAAAAAGTATTTAGTCAGCCACCAATTGTGCAAGTTCTCCCACTTAAAAAGATGAGAGAGGCCTGTAATTGTCATCATAGGTATACCTCACCTATGAGAGACAAAATGTGAAAACAAATCTAGACAATCACATTGTCTGATTTGGAAAAAAATTATTTGCAAATTATGGTGGAAAATAAGTATTTGGTCACCTACAAACAAGCAAGATTGCTGGCTCTCACAGACTTGTAACTTCTTTAAGAGGCTCCTCTGTCCTCCACTCATTACCTGTATTAATGGCACCTGTTTGAACTTGTTATCAGTATAAAAGACATCTGTCCACAACCTCAAACAGTCATACTCCAAACTCCACTATGGTGAAGACCAAAGAGCTGTTGAAGGACACCAGAAACAAAATTGTAGACTTGCACCAGGCTGGGAAGACTGAATCTGCAATAGGCAGGCAGCTTGGTGTGAAGAAATTAACTTTGGGAACAATAATTAGAAAATAGAAGACATACAAGATCACTGATAATCTCCCTCGATCTGGGGCTCCACACAAGATCTCACCCCGTGGGGTCAAAATGATAACAAGAACGGTGGGCAAAAATCCCAGAACTACACGGGGGGGACCTAGTGAATGACCTGCAGAGAGCTGGGACCAACATAACAAAGGCTACCATCAGTAACACACTACGCTGCCAGGGACTCAGATCCTGCAGTGTCAGACATGTCCCCCTGCTTAAGCCAGTACATGTCCGGGCCCATCTGAAGTTTCTAGAGAGCATTTGGATGATCCAGAAGAGGATTGGGAGAATGTCATATGGTCAGATGAAACCAAAGTAGAACTCTTTGGTAGAAACACAACTTGTCGTGTTTGGAGGAGAGAGAATGCTGAGTTGCAACCAAAGAACACCATACCTACTGTGAAGCATGGGGGTGGCAACATCATGCTTTGAGGCTGTTTCTCTGCAAAGGGAACAGGATGACTGATCCGTGTACTGGAAATAATGAATGGGGCCATGTATCGTGAGATTTTGAGTGCAAACCTCCTTCAATCAGCAAGGGCATTGAAGATGAAACATGGCTGGGTCTTTCAGCATGGCAATGATCCCAAACACACCACCTGGGCAACGAAGGAATGGCTTCGTAAGAAGCATTTCAAGGTCCTGGAATGGCCTAGCTAGTCTCCAGATCTCAACCCCATAGAAAACATTTGGAGGGAGTTGAAAGTCCGTGTTGCCCAGTGACAGCCCCAAAACATCACTGCTCTAGAGATCTGCATGGAGGAATGGGCCAACATACCAGCAACAGTGTGTGACAACCTTGTGAAGACTTACAGAAAACATTTGACCTCTGTCATTGCCAACAAAGGATATATAACAAAGTATTGAGATGAACTTTTGATATTGACCAAATACTTATTTTCCACCATAATTTGCAAATAAATTCTTTCCAAATCAGACAATGTGATTTGTTTTCACATTTTGTCTCTCATAGGTGAGGTATAGCTATGATGACAATTACAGGCCTCTCTCATATTTTTCAGTGGGAGAATTTGCACAATTGGTGGCTGACTAAATACTTTTTTGCCCCTGTGTAGTAAATGCCCCTAAAGATGGTGGAATAAATTAGGTACTGCACACTTCAAAAGCATTGTGCTCTTTTTGAATTCTTGGATGCAAATGTGAAACAATAAAAAAATGGGTATGTCACTTTTGTAAAACATCATAATCATAATCATAATGCTAGGGATGAGATTCTACCAGTTCTGACAGATTCTATAGAACACCTTGTTAACTTTCTAAGCAGTTCAGAGAACCGGTAATTAGTCCTTTTGTTTTTTTCCACCCTTATTTCCACCCAAACCACCCCAATGATGCTGTGGAGGCTATGTCCCGGTACCTGGAGGCTATGAGGATTTGGATGGGCAGAAATAGGCTTCAGCTCAACCCTTCCAAGACTGAGTGGCTGTGGTTTCCAGCGTCCCGATATAGTCAGCTGACTCCGTCGCTGGCTATTGGGGGAGAGATCTTAATCCCCACAGAGAGGGCTCGCAATTTGGACGTCCTCCTGGATGCACGGCTGTCTTTAGAAGATCATATTACGGCCATCTCCAGGGAGGCTTTTTATCAGGTTCGCCTGATTCACCAGTTGCAGCCCTTTCTGGATCGGGACACCTTACGCACGTCACTCATGCCCTCGTCACCTCCCGCCTGGGTACTTACGGGACCGCCTGCTGCCATCAACAACCTCCCGCCGCCCAGTACGCTCCCACAGGGTGGCCCTACTTGGGGTGCCGCCGCCTGACTGTTGTCGGCTGGCGGCCCCGAGAGTTCGGGCTTTCTCTGTGGGAGCTCCCTCCCTATGGAATGATCTCCCCCCGGAGATACGGGCTATGACGGATATTCTGACCTTCCGGCGCGCAGTGAAAACCCTGCTTTTCGAACAGGCCGGCCTGGCCCAGTAACTATGTTTTCTGGTTTTAATTAATTCTAAATTGGGGTTTTATTAGTTTTAATTTTTAACTTAAATTTTGAATAGACAGCCGGATTTAATTATTTAATTTATTTTTAATCGTATTTATTGTGTATTTATTGTATGCTTTTAGTAGGCTGTACACCGCCCCGAGTCCCTTTTTGGGAGAGGGAGCGGTATAAAAGTGCGATTAAATAAATAAATAATAAATAAAGACAGCCGTGCATCCAGGAGGACACCTAGGTTGTGAGCCCTCTCTGTAGGGGGCAGAATCTCTCCCCCAATAGCCAGCGAAGGTGTCAGCTGGCTATATCGGGGCGCCAGGAACCACAGCCACTCGGTCTTGGATGGGTTGAGTCGGAGCCTGTTCCCGCCCATCCAATTCCGCACGGCCTCCAGGCACCGGGACATAGCCTCCACAGCATTGTTGGGGTGGTCTGGGGTGGAGATGTATAACTGGGTGTCATCTGTGTACAGATGACACCGCATCCCAAGACCACGGATGATCTCGCCCAACGGCTTCACATAAATGTTGAACAAGAGGGGGGAGAGGACCGACCCTTGAGGACCCCACAAATAAGGGGCCTAGAGGTGGACCTCTCCCCCCCTGCCAACACAAATTGCGAGCGGCTGGAGAGGAAGGAGGAGAACCATCGCAAGACAGTTCCCCCAATCCCCAACCCCTCCAGCCGCCGCAATAAGATACTATGGTCGATAGTATCAAAAGCCGCCGAGAGATCTAATAGGACCAGGACAGAGGAAAACCCCCTGTCCCGGGCCCTCCAGAGATCATCAACCAACGCGACCAATGCTGTTTCGGTACTATGGCCAGGCCTGAAGCCCGATTGGAATGGATCGAGGTAAGTCGCTTCCTCCAGATACTGAGGGAGCTGACGTGCCACCACACTCTCAACAACCTTCGCTAAAAAAGGAAGGTTGGAGACTGGACGATAGTTGTTTAAAACAGCCGGGTCCAGGGAAGGCTTCTTGAGGAGGGGCCGCACCACCGCCATTTTCAGGGCAGTAGGAAGCGACCCCTCTCTCAAGGAAGCATTGATAATCCCCTGGAGCCAGCCTCGTGTCATCTCTCTGGCGGCCGAAACCAACCAGGAGGGACACGGGTCCAACAAACATGTGGTGGCATTCAGCCCCCCCAGCAATCTGTCCACACCCTCAGCGGTCACAGGGTCAAACTCCTCCCAGATAACATTCTCAAGACCTGCCCCGGACACCTCCCCCGGGACCACCCAATTGGAGTCCAGCCCGTCCCGAATCTGAGCAATTTTGTCGTGCAGGAATCGGGAAAACTCTTCCACCCTACCCTGCAAGAGGTCATCCCGCGCTCTCGGTTCAAGCAGAGAGTGGGTCACTCTAAACAGGGCGGCAAGCCGATTTTCTGCCGATGCAATAAGGGCGGAGAAATGCGAACGCTTCGCCGCCTCTATCGCCACAAGGTAGATCTTAATATAAGACCTCACCTGTGTCTGGTCAGACTCAGTGCGGCTAGCTCTCCAAATACTCTCTAGACGTCTTTTCCGGCACTTCATCTCCCGTAGCTCCTCCGTAAACCATGGAGCCAAATGGGATCTGTGCTGGGTCCGAGGTTGCAGAGGCGCAACTCGGTCCAGAGCCCCGGCAGCCAGCCTATCCCAGGTGGCTACCAGGTCTCCAGGCGAGTTGTGAGCCAGAGTCTCAGGAAATGGCCCAAGCTCCCTCTGGAACTGCTCAGGGTCCATCAGGCGCCTGGGGCGGAACCATCTACATGGCTCCGCCTCCCTGTGGTGGGGGATGGCGGTACAGAAGTCCAGTTTAAGAAGGGAATGATCTATCCATGACAAGGGTTTGATCACTAAATCCCCGAAATTACAGTCATTCAACCACTGACCGGAGACAAAAATCAGGTCCAGTGTGTGTCCTCCTATATGAGTGGGGGTAGAAACTAATTGGGTGAGGTCCATGGCCGTCATGGAAGCCATGAACTCCCGGGCAACCCCAGAGGTTTCACCGAGCGATGGCAGGTTGAAATCGCCCATGACCAAAAGCCTAGGGGTCTCAACCGCCAGCCCGACTATCACCTCGAGGAGTCCGGGCAGGGCCGATGACACGTGGCAGGGAGCCAGGTACACCATCAAAAGGCCCATCTGAACCCCTTGTCCCCACTTCACAAAGAGAGACTCACAACCAGCCGTCTGAGGGACAGTGGCCTCCCTAGGACATATGTGAGGAGGATCTTAGTTCAGTAGAGCTCAACAGCACAATGGAGATACTGGCACCCTGTCTTTCTACTGAGTGAGTAGGAGGAATAGAAATCCAAGGGAGTTGATATTACTGTCTATGGATGCCTATCATACAATGCTTTTTCATCTGTAATAAAGTTTTCACAGAAGTGGAAATGCAACATATAGAAACATTGGCTAGAAAGAAAACAACAAATAACACGCTGAAAAAATTTCCCCAACATCTGAACAATCTGACCAGCCAATGGAAGAAATGCCAAAAAAGAAACCCACTGGAACACCAAAGAGGAAAATTCGACTTGAAAATAAAATTTAAAAACTACAAGATGTCAGCAATTTGAAATACTTGAAAGAAGAAAAACTAAAGAATAAAAAGTTGAAAAATAGTTTACACAAAAAATGCAACCTGGACGAAAAAAAATAACAAAAATCATGGAAGAACTAAAAAAGTATGTAATAGCAATAGCAATGAAAATCAAAAGATATGAAGGACAAATAAAACAATATCGTGAAAAAATCCAGTTCAGAAAAAAACCAATACTTCTTCTACCAGTTACTTGATGAAAGTTGAGTCCATACAAATGTTCACCCATGTAAAGAAAAAACATTGGACTTTTGGAAACAACTGTGGAAAAACCCAGTGGAACACGATAAAACTGCTTCCTGGATCAAAGATATTTAAAAACAAACAACTCAAAACAAAATTGAGAATATTGTAACAACAACTGATATGGTTGCACAACAAGTAAAGGTCAGCTGGAGGGCATCTGGTCTGGATGAACTGCATGGATACTGGTTAAAACACCTGACTAGCCTCTATCACCACATGGCCACTCAATTTGAAGAAATCCTTCAAAATGCAACAAGTGAAGAATGGTTAACAGCTGGCCGAACATAGTACTTGATAATGACAATCCAGAAAAGGACACAAAACCAAGCAACTATCACTCAGTTACTTGTCTGCCAACAATGTTTAAACTTTTCACAAGAGTACTGGCAAATTCAGTATTCAGTCATCTGATGAAAAACAATTTGTACCCAACAGTACAAAAAGGAAATTACAACAAAGAGGAACAAAAGATCAGCTGCTCATTGACAAATGCTACTAAAAAAATGCAAAACGAAGAAGAACAAATTATAGCATGGATAGATTACAAGAAGGCATTTGACACATTACCCCACAGCTGGATTAATGCCTGTCTGAAAACTCAGCAAAAATATTTGTACATTTTTGAAAGCAAATATTCAAAAATGGAAAACAGTTTTAACAACAAATGGGGAGAACATTGGTGAAGTCAACATCAGATGAAGAATCTTCCAAGGTTCTTACTTTCGCCACAACTGTTCAACATCAGATTAATTCCACTTTACAATAATCCTATGAAATACAAAACTAGGTTACCAAATTTCAAGCCAACATGGCAAGATAAACCATCTATTATACATGGATGACCTAAAACTGTATGCAAAAATCCACACTGAACTTGAATTAATACTCAACACAGTTCAACTGTTCAGCAACAACATAAAAATGAACTTTGGACATGAAAAATGTGCTATAGTGTCCATGCAGCAAGGAAAATTGGAAAAAATAGAAGAAATAGAACTGGGAAATGGAAGCATCATGAAAGCATTAGGAAAGGATGACGGTTACAAATACCTAGGCATATTGGAAGCAGATAATATCTTGAATTGAATTGTATTGAAGAGTCAATACAAAAGGAATACATCATGAGGGTCTGCAAGATATTAAAATCAAAGCAGAATGCTGGAAACATAATTAAAGCCATTAATACAGGGGCAGTTCCATATGGAATTATCAACTGGACTGTGGCTGAACTGGAAAACCTGGACCATAAGCTTTTGATTATGTAACCACGCTTTACATCCACAAAGTGACATTGACAGGTTATACCTGCCAAGAAGAATAGGGGACAGAGGGCTACTGCAAATCCATCAAATTGTAGAAGAAGAAAAATAAAGTTTGAATGATTATGTGAACCAAAGTACAGAAAAATTGCTGCAGGCTGTGAAAATGGTGAACATTATAAAAACAACAGAAACAAAGGCAGAATATAAGGAAAAACAGCTGGATAACAGATTAAATGGATGGAAAACCGAAGTTTTGCATGAACAGCACTTGAAAAACCCTGAAGGAAAATGTTATAACTTGACACGGGCATGGCTTAATAAGGGAATCATCAAGAAAGAAATGGAAGGTTTAATACTTCTTGCTCAAGAACAAACACTACAAACTAAAGAAAGAAAGTGAAGATACAAAAATCTACTGACAATCCAATGCTGACTTTGCAATGACAAAGTTGAAACTCTTTCATATTTAATATGTGAGTGCAGCAAAATCACGCAAACTAACTTCAATGCTAAACATGATCAAGTTGCTAAGTTATTATGTAAAAAATATGCCCTACCTGTACTAAAAAGTAAAAAAATATGCTGTATCCAAAAGGTACACAAAGTGGAAAAAGTTGTCAAAAATGAGATGGTGAAGATCTTGTGGGACTTTCGAATATAGATGGATCACCATTTGGAACACAATACACCAGATATTATGGTTATCGAGAGCCAAAGCATACAATTTATTGATAATGCTGTACCAGGAGGTGCGAGAGTCGAAGAAAAAGAACTGAAAAAAAATCATGAAATCTGGCCATCGAAATCTGGCCATTGAAACTTCACGGTTATGGATGAAACATGTAACAGTGATTCCCATTGTCACTGGAGCACTTGGTACCATGTCCAGGATTTTTACAAAACGCACCAAGAAATTGCATCTTCCTGCAACAACACCAACGGAACTTCAAAAAACTGTGCTAACATCGTATATTTTAAGAAAATACTTGGTTGATACCTAAAATGCTGGCAGCAACCTATATCAACCATTAGCACCAGTCACTGGTATTTATGATACATTTTTAAATATTCAGTTGACTGAGTTTCATGTTTAATGAATAAAAGAGATAATCATAATAACTTTTATTGTCATTGTACATATATACAACAAAATTAATTTTGCTTCTGCTGGTGCTCTCCGTAACAAAAAAGACTCACCGAATTACATGTGCTAAGAAAGAAGAAGGGAGAATAAAGTTGAAAGCTGTTCTGACCAAGCTGTTCTGTAATTAAGCACACACTTAGTTAAAATAACTCTTGTTTATTTCAACGCTGGGAATTATGTTCATTCTCAGCCTATAATGAGTCCCAAACAGTCCCTCGAGATAAGCACCCACCTTTCTCTTCTTTGAATTGCTGCCAATACGTAAAGTGCCAAATGAAATATAAAAAAACAACTGAAGTACAAAGTGCACACAGAGGATTAATCTGAACAGAACGAACAACATTGCTTCCTGCAAAGGTTTTCCTACCTTTGTACTTCCTTTATACCTTATGGGAGGGGCAATCACCTCCAAGCCTTACTCCCGAGTTGCCCCTTTTGTCTCAGCTGCTCTTGCCTTCTAGCAGCTCTACGCACATGCGCACTGGAAACAGGTTCCCCTTGTTCCTCTGCCTTGGTGCTGCCAGACTAAGGAGTCTCTGGAGTCAGCACACCACTCCCAGATGGTCCTGGACCCATCTCTGCATCAGACACAGGACCCTTGTCCGAGTCCTCCCAAGACTCCCGGACCAGTCCTCTTTCTTCTCCACTGTCTGATTCTGCTGCCGTATGAACTGGCTGCCAGCAAAAAACAACAAAAGCAAATTTTTAAAGCCCCTTCAATGCTTTAGATGTCCCAAGGGATGTCCAGAATAGAGAGGTGATCAAAACAGTTTATATGAGGAGGATCTTAGTTCAGTAGAACTCAAAAGCACAATGGAAACACTGGCCCCTCTCTTTCTACTGAGTCAGTAGGAGGAATAGAAATCCAAGATAGTAGATATTACTGTCTATGGATGACTATCTTACAATGCTTTTTAGTAAAAAAAAAAAAAAGGGGGGGGGGGAGAGCAGACCAGGTTTTCAGCCTTAATTGTCACTATCCACATGACTCATTTACGGTTATAGCAACAACAACAATGGGGGTTTTGGACACATTTTGGCAAGCTAAGCTCTTAAATCCAGAAAACACATTTCAAGCCAAAGTACTGCTTTTTATATCCAACCAAACAGGAAATATATCACTCTTCAGGAAATGAAGAGTATGTAAGGGATGGTTTATTGCATTGATTGTATTAAATTTTCATTCATTGTTCCATTTTGAATCTTTGTTAATATTTATGTATTTATGATATTAATTGATAAACTGCTTGAAAAAGGAATAGTATATAAATTGAATGAATAAGATTTGGAAAGGAGTAATAAAACCAGTTTTCCTCTTTGGCCTATGACAAAGAATGGTATGGAGGTGAGAAATGAATTTGCCTTATAGACAGTTGGTGGTTGAATGAGGTAAAAGCAGCATACAATGTAAATGTGGGATAATAAAGAAAAGGATCATCACTAAAAAGTGAAATAAGGATTTATAATGGCTTTTTGCTTATCTCATAATAATAGTATGAAAAAAAATCAATATTTCAAATTTATCATGTTAGTTAATTTGTTTTAAGTGCTATATATTTTTATCTGATAATAGTATTTTTAGATTTATATTTGCACATGTAATTAATATCATCATGATGGTATTTTATATTTTTTGTAATAGAAAATCCTTGTTATGTTACTATTTTATATTATCCATTTGATTTTACATTTATGTCAAATATTGTCAGATTTTGCCAGTAATTGACTGAATAAATAGTATAAGGTTTCATACCTTCCCCCTACATTTAACTCATTACAGTTTGCCTATTAGAAGAATCGCTCTATACATGATGCACTTTCCTGTGTGCTTCATCTTAGCTTGGCATACCTGTAGGAGAAGAATTCTCATGTGTGAATGCTGTTTGTTTATTTTAGTTTAGCGTTCAACACAACCATTCCTTAACATTTGGTGAACAAACTGGGCCTATTAGGTTTTAATACTCCTTTATGTAATTTCCTCATTGATAGGCCCCAGTCTATGCAAGTTGGAAGAAAAGTTTTCATCTCCTTAAGTATGAATTCCTCACAGGGCTGTATCTTGAGTTCGCTACTGTTCACCTTGATGACCCATGACTGCTATGCAAAATCTGCACAATGTATGAATTACATTGTGAAGTACGCAGATGACACAGCAGTGGTGGGTTTTATCCAGAATGACATTGAAGATGTCTATAGGGAAGAGGTGAAGACTCTGGTGGACTAATGCAATAAAAGTAAACTGATTCTAAATGTTAATAAAACAAGGGAGATTATTATAGATTTTAGAAAGAGCCAGCATGGTCATACTCCACTCAGTATCCTGGATGCAGCTGTAGAGGTGGTCAACAATGTTAAGTATCTGGTGCCACTTTCTATAGAGGCATGATTGAGAGCATTTTAATAAACTGCAATACTGTTTGTTTGGTGGCAACAGTGCCTCAGATAGAAAGTCCATTCAGAGAGTGGTAAGGACAGCTGAGAAGATTATAGGAAGCTCGTTTCCTGTTGTTCAAAATACTGAAATACTCAAAACATTGTTCGAAACCCAACACACCGATTTCACAGTCTGTTACTGTCTCCTCTGGGAGGAGGTTTCAAAGTATTTCTAGCAGAACTACCAGATCATGTAACAGCTTTGTTCCTTAAGCCATCCATTTTTTAAACTTGCAAGATTCTTTTTTCTTGCTATATATATATGTGCATATCTGAACAAGACTGTGTCATTTGTGTCATATAATATATGTGGATATTTGCATAATTTTGCATTTATTTATTTTGTCATGTTTATGTAGTGTATATTGGAGGTGGTGATCCATTGAGAGGTGTATGCAATGAAATTTCATTTTAATGTATGCTGATTACTGTACATTCAAAATGACAATAAAGTTATCCTGTCTCTCTTCCTCTCTCTCTCCCTCTATCTATCTATCTATCTATCTATCTATCTATCTATCTATCTATCTATCTATCTAGTATTTCTCTATTTCATTTCATATATAATGTTTCTCATTCTCAAAGAGAGTAGTTTAATAGGCATGTACTGCATATAGATATAAGAGTAGTTAGTGTTTAATGTTAATTATAAATTCCTGAAGAAATTTCTATGGAAATAAGTCTTTTACATAGAAGCCAAATACTATTTATAATACTCCTTATTACAATACACATTTCGTAAGATTGGAGGCAGAAGTAAATATTTATTTCTTCTTTGCTCTTATATATAAAGGAGTTCCTCAAAAGAAGCTCTCTCAGTTGGTTCCTAATTTCTGGGTAGTTTTCTGGAATGTTTTATCATTTACAATGCCTATTTTTTTGTTCCAAATTTTTTTATTTCTCATTCACCCAGCTTTTCAAATGTCAGGTAATATTTATTCAATTATTTAAATTTTTTTTAAATATATGCATTTATATTCCAATTATTAAAATATTCAATTGTTATTTTTTTAATGCTGTTTATACTTTTTATTCTATTAAAAAGAATGTCACCTTTCTAGTTATTCTTGTGTTATTTTCTTAACAGTAAAGTATATATCTTTGTAATTATTGATTTCATGTAAAATAATAATTTAGAAGTTAACTATACAGTCTTTTTCTCTTTTTTATATCTTTTATTTTAAAAAATTTATACTGGTGCTTGTATACTATAATAAGAATAAATAATAGCAAGGACTAAATTTAAATAGATAACATCTGAGAGAATTGTTTCAATGTCTAAATTGTATAGGAAAATACAGTAAGAAGACAATCATATTAAACCACATTTTATTCATAGAAAAAAGTATATCTGTCTGTCTGTGTACACAATATATATATATATATATAAATCTGTATTATTACTATTATTTGGTTCATTTATAGATAGTGACACTTTTTTGATATACAATGAAAATCTTCATTTTTGCCTAAAACTTCAAGAATCTCGTTCCTTCACCTTCGATGTCTGCAACAAGTTTAATGAGTGGCAAAATTTTAAGTGGGTATCTGATTATCAATTATTGAATATGGCAGTGAAATTATGCTTGAGTGTGCCTTCAAAATCAAACATGGTTTCAGTTACACTGTCACCGTGCAATGAAACCCTTGCAGTACAAAAGTGGGAATGCAGAAATGATACTCTGCTTGCCCTTGCACAACAAGATCTGTTTTTGAATCCTGCTAATGGGCATGAGAATGGGATTATACTATCAGAAAACCCCTCCACCAAAAGTGTTTGGAAGATCTATGAAACAAAGAAGAGCTTGTGTGCCCAGAAATATGAAGGTAATTAATTATTCTTGCTGAATTTGATTAATTCTCTTTCTTCTCTTTTGAATCTGTTTAACTGAAAATTTAAATACATTTGACTATAAAGATATAAACTCAAACGATACGATTACCTAGTATTACTCTAATATAGTAGCATTCTTATCTTTTATATCATCTTAGAAAAAAAATGGCATGTATTTATTCTAAGGCCTAAATTCTGAAAATTGTTCCTTGAATGAAGTAAACATGGTTGCATGTATTGTACACAAACTGTATTCATGTCTTAGAACTAAATGCTGAGATATTTTTGTATAGCATTTCTACTCTCAATTTAGTACTTCTCAATCTATGTTTGATTTTTTTAAATAGCTCTATTCACTATAGAAGGCAATGCCTTGGGAGCACCCTGCATATTTCCTTTCAAGTATATGAATAAATGGTATGCTGAATGCATAGTTGATGATGATGAACACAAACGGTTTTGGTGTGGGACAACTCCAGATGTGGACAAAGACTCTTTAACTGGATATTGTCCTCTAAAAGGTAAACTCTTATTTGATGAAACATTTATTTATTTTTCATTCCACCTTTACTATTTTTATAATCAACTCAAGGCAGAAAACATATCAACATAACTTCCTCCCCTTATTTTTTTCTACAATAGTTGGACTGAGAGAGAATGACTGGCTCAAAGTCATCCAACTGGTTTTCATTGCCAGGCGGGATTTGAACTCACAGTCTCCCTTTCTGGACTGTACTTCAACCACTAGACCAAACTGGCTTCCATGCATGGGAGTATACAAATATTTAAAAACAAATATTCTACAATATACTATTTCATGTTCACTAGTACATTATTTTAAAGCAGCTACAGATGTGTTATGTGCTATAGCCGGCTGCATATATATAATAGGTTGCATATATATATTGGCTGGCCAGATAGCATTAGCAATGGGTGGCAGGAGACAACCAGGAGATCTCAGGGCTGTAGGCGACACTGGGATGTTGGAAAAAATCCCAAAAGAAGTGATCAGGATCAAATTTCTCCTCAAGGAATTTTTTTTTCATAGTCTACTTAGTTGAAGAAAATAGCAATGACAACCCCTTGCCAGGACAAACAAATTTATCTTATTGCTTTAAGAGCTCTCCACTTGTTTATTTGTTCTGATTTTCTAGCTCATAGAACAGGAACTGGGGAAGGAAGCTAGCATTTCTAAAATCAGTGTTACATTGGTCAGTCATACAAACATTCAGTGTTACATTCACTCAGCAATTTCCTTATTGGTAGTTTCTTAAAAATTGTAACATCCTTCCTTACACACACACACACACACACACACACACACACACACACACACACACACACCATAATTGGAGGTATGAGGATTACATTGTTTTTTCCTGTTTTGAAGCTAGGCTAAAAAGAGAGAATAATTGGTTGCAGGAATATTTAAACCTGGGTCAGATGTTATTCTCTTGTGCGACTAAATATAACTTTATTTCTTTTCATTGAATAATTTTGAGTTGTTTTTCAATCCCAATATGTGGATTGGAGTAAGTTCCACCAGGCAGGTTTGTTTCACAATAAACAAAAATAGGATAGGACAGCACTAAGTATCATATCTAGAAAGACTGAAACTGGAGACAATTATCTGCTGGTGAAAAGTAAAGTCAGCCAAAAATTAACCAAAAGTGTTAACAGTGGTATACCACAAGGCAGCATTCTAGGACCAACTCTCTTTATACTTTACATAAATGACTTTTGTGATCATATTAAAAGCAACTGCATTCTTTTCATGGATGATATAAAACTATTCAACATCACTGACAATGCTGCTACACTTCAAAAAAACATTGACTATGTATCAGAATGATCAAACAAGTGGCAACTTCAAATCTCAACAAACAAATGCTCTGTCTTACATATTGGCAAGAAAAATAAAAAAATAAAAAACAAGCTGGATGGACAAGACCTTGTAGATAACTCTCACTCTGTCAAGAACCTTGGAGTTCTCAACTCTGATGATCTAAGTGCTAGAGCCCACTATAATAACATTGCCAAAAAGGTGTTAAGAGTTGTTAATCTAATCCAATGAAGCTTTTTCTCCGGTAATATTGTACTACTAACTAGAACATAGAAAACATTTGCTAGACCAATTCTTTAATACATCTCATCTGTCTGGAATTCGCACTGCATATTAGACATTAATACAATCGAGAGAGTCCAGAAATATTTCACGAGAAGAGTCCTCCACTCCTCTACTCACAACAGAATACCCTATACCTTCAGGCTTGAAATTTTAGGCTTAGATAACTGAGAACTACACCACCTTCAGACTGACCTAAGTGTAGTACATAAAATTATCCATTACAATGTCCTACCCATCCATTACTATTTCAGCTTCAACCTCAACAATAGACAATACAATAGATACAAACAGGGTAAATTGCACAAAACGCGATTGCAGGAAATACGATTTCAGCAACAGAGTGGTCAATGCCTGGAATACTCTACCTGAACTACTAGATTACTCCCTACAATTACTATCAACTATTTTCAAGTAAAAAATACTAATACAAGCATGTTGCAGTAGTTTAAACACAAGATAGATGGTTCAATGTTGTGCAAGGATGGCCTGAAGGAGAAAATTTAAAGGGTGCTTGGGTTTCTTCATCATACACAGTGACAGAGATTTCTGTTCTCCAGTGAAGTTATATGGCAAAGATTAGGGACTTGATTTGTTTCTCTGTCTGGCTTGATGAAGCAAAGCACGATTCAAAATCTGAGCCTTTGTTCAGTTTTTGGCAATTCTTCTTAACTAAACTATGCAATGAAAATTAATACAAATATAAATAAACATGTTTAAATTCTCTCAGGGCTTTGCTACTAATGAGCTGATTCTACTTTTCATAATTCTTACAGATGAAAACGATGACTTTTTCTGGGTCAAAAATCACTGGACAGGACATCTCTACCAGATCAATTCCTTCTCAGCTTTAACATGGGATGAAGCAAGAAAAAGCTGTCAGCAACAATATTCAGAATTATTGAGCATCAGCGAACTATATGAACAAGCATATTTGACAGGTATAACAAAACATTTCTCAAAAGGCTTCTAAAACATTCCTGATAATAAATATTTTCTCATCTATAATAAGCAATTTCAAATGTTTCATATAAGAAACATCATTTTTCTTCCAGAAGAATTACCTTCTGAAAAATATTTGACTCTTTCAAACATATGTTCCAAGATGAAAGTTTATCTGATTGATTTGTCATTAATATATAACTAACAATAGCTCAGGCTGGACAATGGAATCTTTAATGCTTTTTGCGCTTGGTTGTTTGTTTATCTGACTATGTAATAGCCTCAGTGCTTCTTGCTCCCTGTTTATAATTGTACTTTGCTCTGCAAATGTTGTTGGAACTCTGATTTCTCCTTGATTGTTCCTACATTACGGTATTGTTTTCTGTTTGATTGTTTGGTTTTAATTTCTTCTTTTTAGGATGTTAAGGCTGAAGAGGATGTGTTCTAGTTTTTTTGTTCCCTTCTTAACTTTTAAATGTCTCTTTTGAATCAGGTGGAAATATAATTTATTTCTATGTGCCTATTGATGGCTGATGTGTCTGAGTGCCAAAATTTCAAGAGTTCCCTGACAATTTTTTTTTAATTATTTAGTTTAATCTAAAATTTTCATAGTTCCCCAATGGAAACTGTGGTTGTGTGTGTCCATGTGTTGTGAGATTAAGGAATTTTCATTGTATAAATAGAAGAGAATATATGTAGCTCAGAGTTGAACAGGGACTCCTTAATGCACTTTGAGCTTTGTTTATTTTTGTGCAGATTAAGTAACATCTTCAGTGAAATTTTCCTTCTGTCTTCTAACTGCTAGTTGATGTCTATGGTTACAACTCTGTGTGTCTTTTGCTTTGAAGTCATACTATATAGTGGTTGTTATGTTCCTAGTACTACATATAATGTTAAAGGTATAGCTGAAGACCAATAGAAAGATGATAGTTATATTTCATATTGAATTGTACTATGCCTGCCTGACTGTCTATCTTCAGACTCAGATCTACAGAATTGATCAATATGTGAATGTTCTTTCTCAAATAGGATTAACAAATGATTTTGAAGCCAAATACTGGATTGGTCTGAATAATCCAGATTTTGACAGTGGATGGCAATGGACTAATCACCAACCGTTAAGATATTTCAACTGGGCTCCAGGTGGGTAAATGTGTACAGTTATAAAGCCTTTGTTATGTCCTAAAGAGAACTGTAAACATTTAAAAATATTAAGATTAAAATATTTGGAAATTCTTATTGTCCTTTCCAAAATAGTTCTTAAATAGATGAGGTAGCATTAAAAATAATACTTTGCATTCTCTTATTCTAATGATTAATGCACATATAAAACATATGTATTTATATAAAACATATGTATTTATATAAAACATATGTATTTATATAAAACATATGTATTTGAGTTAATTGACTCTTTCTCTAGAAGTGTGTTGGCATGTTTGTGTTATGTATATTATATATAAACATTGATTCTTTCAATATTGTTATCTTCATTTTTTGAGCGCCCTGAAGATGCCTAACCCTGACAGAAAACTCTGAAAATTTATTTATTTACACATTTATATACCGCCCTTCTCCCGAAGGACTCAGTAGCTGTATTTAGCTGAATGTTGTAATAATTCTCTTGTGTAGAGTTCATAGGCCTATGAATGGTGGCTTCATTTCTCACTAATGTGCCACCTAACTCCTGTCACTCATAACAATTGAGATGGAAGCTGTCCTTGACTTGAAAAATTATTCTTCCTCAATACAGACTTGATCTGGCTATAATCTGATCAAAATGGGTCACTGATTGAAGGTAGGCAGCTACTACAGAAATGGAGACTTCCTACAGTAGATATTGGAAAGTGGATACCATGTTCTTGAAAAGCAATTGAAGATAAGGAAAAAAAGCAGTTTTGATTTATTTACAGATAAAAATATTATCATCTTGGACATCAAACAGTGATAGGACAATCACTCTCTCTTACAGGTAGCCCCTCTTCTGAAACAGGAAAAAACTGTGGATTGATGCATGGTAGGATTGGCAAATGGGAAAATAGTCAGTGTGAACAGAAGCATGGATACATCTGTAAAAGAACGAATTCTTCAATACAGGCACCTGGACCTTCTTCAGGTAGATTGCAAACTGGAAATTAAGTTAACTGAATAAATATTATTTCGCTAATATGCAAGGCACACGTGTCCCAGATAACATTTTTTAAATATTTTTCCTAGTG
Source organism: Bungarus multicinctus (assembly GCA_023653725.1). Classification (NCBI taxonomy): domain Eukaryota; kingdom Metazoa; phylum Chordata; class Lepidosauria; order Squamata; family Elapidae; genus Bungarus; species Bungarus multicinctus. Next base: position 26,780,072 of record CM042840.1, read on the forward strand.
ATGGTTTTGGGTCCCAGAGTAATGTGATAGAATAGATCTATCTGAGGTGGAGAACATGCAGAGATTCAGATTCTGAATGTACATTATGGAGAAATAATTTTGCTTGGGCCAAGGTGGTCCACCCAGTGACAGGAAACAAGGCAACCTAAAAATCCTATATACATGCCTACTGTTATAGCTGGGGGTGGGGGAGATGCTAAATTTTCATCATTAGTTTAATTATCTAATATCCTGAGGAAATTTTTAAAAATGCATTTTGCATCAGTTTTATTTGAGAACATTTTAATATAAAATGTAGCACTCTTCTTAGATGAATTAAAGCCTGAAGATTTGCAGGGCTAAAGGTATGCATACATAGGAAATGTCCTAATTTGCAGGTAGTCATTGATTTACAACCACTTGCTTAACAATTATTTAAATTAAGACAGGATTAGAATGGATCCTGTAAAGCACTTCTAGCCTTCATAAAATATCATGTCACACACACCCCGACAGTCATGTGATTGAACTTTGGATGCTTGCCAACCAGTTTGCCTTTATGACCAGTTGTGGAATCTGACAGTTACATAACTATGTTTTATGCCTTTTTTTTTTTTGCTGGAAGAATAATTGCACATTTGCTTGATGACTATGGTTATTTGCTTAATGACTCTGCAAAAACTATTATAAAATGAGGTCCTGTCAGACAGATGCCTCAACTTATGACTACAAAGACTTAATGACCAGAAATTTGGCCCCAACTGCCTGTACTAATTATATATATGTTTCTCCAAACAGTGGGATAGTTTTACTTTAGATTTGTTTCCAAATGTATTTTCAAGAAAGTGTCTATGAGTTTCTATAAAGTAAAATGAAAGTTTGAAGGAAAGCAACGATCTGGTAAAAAATAGTTATTCCAATTAACATGTACTGTAAAGCATTAATAATTTTAGAATTTTTAAATAATGACGTAGGACACAAAAATTGCTACTTTAGTACCTGCATGATTCATGAAAAATTAGACTAAAATTAACTTTGACACTTTTAGAAAATGTCCTCATGACAATGGACTACCCTTATCTTTAACATGGATTTTCAGATTTGCTTTAACTAAATTTTATTTATTAAATTAATTATATCATAATACGAGATCAAGATTCCCCCCCCCTCCATTCCCAGTTCATATAATTATTGTCTTTTTAGATGATCTTAAGCCAATTAAATGTCCAAGTGACTGGGTTGGATATGCAAAGCACTGTTACCGTCTGAACAGAGATCGCAAAACATGGAAGGATGCCTCAGTCTCCTGCCAAAAGGATGGTGGACATTTACTAAGTATACATGACATTGAGGAATACAGCTTTATTTTTTCTCAGCTTGGTTACAGTAAGTATATTTAGAAGGCTTATTTCCTGTTTCATATATTCTGTGGGTACATGGATTCCAGGAAAAGAAAGGAATAGCTGCTGATGTTAGTATCACAAGGGGGGAAAAGTGTCTATTTAGGCCTTAAAATATTTGTAAAAAATCTACTCAGCTTGAGTGGTTTAAATGATGCAACAACTGCTGTATACATCCGTGGCAGTTTAGCACAGACATTTTCCAGGCAATTATGTTACATATAGACTCTCTTATATCCTGATCAGCATAGCACAGAGTTATATCAGTGGAGGATTATATACAACCTCTGGACTTCATTCATTACATTTGAGAGCAAATGAATAAAATAAATTTATCTTTTAGAATCAACAGATAATTTGTGGATAGGTCTAAATGACCAGAAGACTTCTTCATATTTTGAATGGAGTGATGGTACTACAGTGAGATTCATCAGATGGCAGAAAGGAGAACCCACACTTATAAGTAACGTGCAGGAAGACTGTGTCATCATGAGTGGGAAGGTAACAATAAGGACCCTTAATTGTCTGGTGGAGGTATTTTTTCTCCTCAGTTCTCTCTTGGATAAAATTTGTGTCTAGAAATTTATTTGATACAATCTATTATTCCATAACATAATTTATTCTATAAATCAGTGGTTCTTAAACTTTTTCCTTTCCAGAATTTTTCCCATATTAAAAGCTATGGAGAACTCCTAAAGAACTTTTGTTTTATGAGTTACTGATATTTATCTTACTAAAAATTAAAATTGATGTATAAGCTGCAGCTAGCCTTCTCACAATTGTTGGATAGGATTTTAGTATTGTATTATTTTTCAATATGAGTTGGCAAATAATTCTAATTTAATGGATCCAGGGATTCTATGATTGAAGAAATCTTGTTTTCTTTAAAAAAATTGTTTTCCAAAGTTAAAATACAAACAAAGAAGAAGAAACTACCAAGCATTTGACATGAATGATAAAAATTAAAAATAACACATTTGTATAAAAAAATAACAAATACATCATTCCCACTGACATCAAACATAGAAAGTCCATCCTGGCTGAATGATGACAAATATATCAAAAGTACCTGATGTGTTCGCCTACCCTTACATAACAGATCTACAAATAATTATAAACTTTCCCATCTATATTTGATAAAAATATTATGTTACATTTTTTTAAAGTCTCTGATGTGGAAATCTATTTATCTAGCAATCCAATTGACCCAATCTCTGTTCATAATATAAATAAAAACAGTCAAGAGGTAACCCCAAAGGTAGAACTAATCTTCAAAATCTTCTGTTAACTATCTGTTATTGTATTTGACACACAGAAAATTCACAAATGGCTTCCATCTCTTATAAACTTTCTAATCTATTGACTCTAATCAATACAGTTAATTTTGCCATTTCTGCCAGTACAATCAATTTTAAAGTCTACTCTTTAATAGTTGGCATCCCTTTTCCTTCAAATGCTTAGCATAAATAACAGCAGTGAGCATCTTGTAGAGAAATAATGTCCAAAGCAATTTTCTATCTATAATATCTTGAAGAAAGGCTTCAGATTTCATTAATATTTGTATTTTAAATATTTTCTGCATTGTCATATTTATCCAATATGATTTAGCTACTTACAAGGCCACCACATATGATAAGAAATTTTCTATAATACACCTATTTTCAGATCTTTAAAAGGAGATTAGAGACTTTTTAAATTTAGTTTAGTGAGTTAATATAAAGTTTGGTGGTTCAACTTTAATTTATCTGACAGTTCTGAATTAATTCCTATTTTAAATAATTGTGGATGTGTATATTCTGGAGCTCACCCCAGAATATTGTTCTAAATATATTGTTGTGTTGATTTTTTAGTGTTCATATTTGCTTATTTTGTTTCTGTGAGTATTGAACTGATTCTATTGATGATAATTATTGCATTTTTGTTTAATAATGTGCTTTGGTAAAGATATTATTTATCAGAGTTAGGAATAAATACTTAAGGGTATTTAAGTCTAAAATGAAAGGATGGGCTTTTGTGTTTAAAGATATCACATAATGGCTTGAGGAGATACTAGTAAATATAATGGTTTGATGGGATAGTAATAAATAGATTAATTATGTAAAGTAAGCAGGGTTAATCATACTCATGAACCTTGTTTGGAATAAAAATCTTGACTTAAAAAAGAAACATAAATCCTACTTTTGGGTTTATTCTACAGTTTTGTAATTAGAGAAGGCTCTGGAAATTGCTAAACAAACATTCAGAGGCCTCACTGACCCTGAGATCCTTTAACTGTCCATTCATATTATGTGGTGTTGCTACTATGTAATTAATACTTTGCTTTAAAGCATGGGTAGGATTCAAATTTCTTAACAACCGGTTCTGTGGGCATAGCCTAATTTGTGGGTGTGGCTTGGTAGTCATGTGACTGGGGTGGGAGTGGCTTGCTGACTGGGAGTGGCTAGGTGGTCATGTGACTGGGATGGGCATAACTAGGTGGTCATGTGACTGGGGCGGGTGTGGCAGGTGGCCATATGACTGGCAAACGAAATGCAAGTGGTCCTCGCTTAATGACCAGGTCCTCGCTTAATGGCCAGTTACTTAGCAAGTGTTTTTTGCCAGTTTCCAAAGCCTGGGGTTCTCTGGAGGGGGCAGGTGACTGGCAAACCAAATGCAAGTGGTCCTCACTTAATGAACTTAATGTACAGTTGCTTAGCATCCCACCCCTGCTTTAAAATATATTACATTCTAATAAGCAAGTAAATGAAGAAACAAATTCTGAGTTCAACTGACTATTTTTTTCAGAAGATTGGGAATAAACTTTTATTTTATTTTTTTTCAAAATACTTATTCATTTACATTTTAATAGTACTGTGTCAAGCATTATTTATATTTACAATTCAATTCTCTAACCATATATACAACATTTCCCCTATATCATAAAACTCAGACTCCTCTTTACCTTTCAATTTCCTTGTAAGCCTATCCATCTCAGCACATTCAAGTATTTTCTTTATTACCATATTCTCAGAAGGTAGCTGATCTACTTTCCAGCTCAGGGCATAAGCAATTCTTGCCACTGTTATTATGTATTGTGCAATATATTGGATGTTTCTTTAAATTTCTTTTAATTATCCCCAATAAAAATCTTTCTGGTTTAAATCCAATATCATGCCCTGTAATTTCTTGTATTCATTTCCACAATATTCCCCAGTATTTTTTTTGCTTTGGGGCATTGTCATTGCCACCATAATATGTTCTATCTGTAAGCTTACATTTCCAGCACTGCGGTTTCATATTCGAATATATTCTGGCCAATCTTACCAGTGTCAAATTCCATCTATAAAACATTTTGATTAAATTTTCTTTATATGCTGTTGATAATGTTAATTTGCAGTTCTTGATCGAAATTCTCTCCCAATCCTCTAACTGTATACTGTGTCCTACATTTTGTGACCAAACGATCATTAGGCCCTTAACTACTTCTTCTTCCATTTTAAGTAAATAATTATATGGTCTAGTGATAAATTTTTCTTCTTTACCAATCAAAATTTGGTCTTGATGTTGGGGTTCCCTTTCTATTCCAAATTCCTCCATATTTTTTATGCCCCATTTTTATCTGCAAATACGGGCACCAATCCATAATTATACCTTGTTTTTTTAGTTCTTCAGTTGTTTTTAAATTCCCCTGATTATCTAATAATTCCTTATATCTAATCTTTTTCTTCTCCGTTGTTTTTGGATAGATCACTGCTTCCATTAGTGACACCCAATCCGGTAATTTAATATAATGCTTCTTCCTTATCTTTTCCCATATTGTTATTAAAGAGTCCCTAATTTGATGGTGATAGAAATATGAATGTTTCTTTTCTTGTTTATCCCACAGGAAGGCATGCCATCCTGTGTGAAGATCATTCCCTTCAATTATTAATACTCTCTTATTATCTAAGTTTATCCAATCTTTAATCCAGAATAATCCCGCTGCCTGATAATATAGTTCCCATTTTGGAAGTCCTAGGCCACCTCCACTTCTGCTATCTTATAGCATTTTTATGTTAATTCATGCTTTCCTTCCCAATCAAATAAATTTAAGCACCATTCTATTCAATTCTTCAAAGATTTTTCAATCTAATTTTATGGGGATTGTCTGAAATAAGTATAACGATTTTGGTGTATGTTCATTTTTATGTGGCAATTCTACCCATCAATGATAATTGCAGCTTTTTCCAGTTCTCTAAATCTTTTTTGCATTGTAACATCAATTTCTTATAATTATCTTCCTTTATGGTTGAACATTATCCTCAAATATTTAATTTTTTTCCCCACTTTTAGTCCCAATTCTCTTTCTAATTCCTTCTTTTGTTTTTCTGTTGAGTTCTTTACTAACATTTTTGTTTTTATCATTGATAGGTAGAATTGCCACAATAAAAATAAACATACCAAAATTGTTATACTTATATCAGACAATCCCCATAAAATTAGATCGAAAATTCTTTCAACAATTGAATAAAATGGTGCTTAAATTTATTTGGTTGGGAAAGAAAGCATGAATTAATGTAAAAATGCTACAAGATTATTATTTTTTAGTCCTGCCACTAGTCCATATTTTTCAATTTTCCTTAACAAATTTATCCCTGTTTCCATCGGTTCCTCAATGGTGAACACTAAATTGTCCGTGAATGCTTGGGTTTTATATTCCTGATTTTTGATCTTTAATCCTGTTATTTCCTCATTTTGCCTTATTTTGATTAGAATACTTCTATCATTAATATACTGTAATAAGCAAAGGTGACATAGGACAACCTTGTCGTACTCCTTTTTTAATTTCAAATGTTTCAGTGCAATTTCCATTTACCATCACTCTAGCTTTTCGCCTGGCATATATTGTCCTAGTCATTTTTTCAAATTTTATTCAAAATTTCATACTTTTAATTTGTTGGATCAAGAACTGCCAATTAAGGTTATCAAATGTTATCTGAGCATCCAGAAAGATTAGTGCTGCCTGTTTCCTAGGATGTGCTTCATAATTTTCTAAAATGTCTTACATTATTTCTAATTTGTCTTGCTGGCAAAAAAACATTCTGGTCTGGATGTGTTATTTCATTTAGCACTATCTTCAGTCTTTCTGCCATTATTGTGGTAAAGATTTTATAGTTGGCATTTAATGAGATCGGTCTGTAATTTTTGATGTATTTGTGGTCTGTACTTTCTTTTGGGATAAGGGAAATGTAAGCTTCAATCCATGAAACTGGTATTTTTGATAACTCCAATACGTCATTGTACACTTCCAATAATATATATCCAAAGCATTCATACAAACATTATATACCTCTTCCGGAATTCCATCTGGCCCCAGGGTTTTATTACTCTTCTGTTTTTTTATCACTCTTTCTAATTCTATGGCTGTTATCTTTCTAGTTAGTATTTCTCTTTGGTCTCTTAATTCTGCCAGACTAGTTTTTTGTAGATATTGTTCTATATTATTTATGTCTATGTTATCTTTCTCATATAGTCTTTCAAAGTAATTTTGAATTAGTCTCTTTTTGCCTGTCATTTTATACTGTATCTCTCCATTTTCATCCTCCAGTTCCTGAATCAGCTTCTTTTCCTTCCTTTTTTTTTTAATTTATGGGCTAACCACCTTCCTGATTTATTAGCATATTCAAAGAAATTTTGTTTTGCCGCTTTTAAGTCTCTCACCCTCTCCTCTTGGTTCACCATATTTAATTTATGTTTAGCTAAAGCCATATTATTTTTCACTCTTTCAGTTTGAGGTTCTCTTTGTTGCTTATATTCTAATTCTCTAATCTCTGTTGTTAATTTTTCCTGCCGTTGTCTCTTTTCTTTATTTCTTTTTGCCATATACGCTATGGTAATACCCCTAGGGGCCACTTTTGCTATATCCCATACTGTCTGAAGTGAAGTGTGTTGATTTAAATTTTCCTCAAAGAATGTTTCCATTTCCATTTTTGTCCTCAAAATATATTCTTTTTCATTTAAAATTTGGGAATTTAATGTCCATCATCTCATTTTTTTGTTTCATTTCCAAATTATTATTAATCGGTTGTGGTCAGCCCATGTATTTGCCATGATTTCTATCTTGTCTACCTTGTTTCCTAATTTTCCATTCATCCAGGCCATATGCAGATGGGACCACAATTTGTGTAGGTTTGAATAGAAAGCTTATTACCATCTTTTAGGATTTATCTTCCTCCATTGATCCACCAAATTTAATTCCTGTGTTATTTCAAAAAATGTGGTTGGTAGTGTTTTCGTTTTCTTTTTTGCCAATTTACCTATATAATCTTTCCTTGGGTCTACCACCGCATTATAAACTTCTACAACACATATATTATCATATTCTATTTCTACAATTTTTTTCATGTAATGCCTTATAAAATTCTTTTTTATTCTCATTTGGGGCATAAATTACTACCAATATCATAATTTTTATCCAATCTGTAATTCAATTATCAGGATCCTTCCATTCCCAACTGTGTATTTTAGCTTTGCTTTTAAACTTGCATTTATGTAAACTGCTATCCCACTTTGTTTATTTTTTGCTAGAGCAGTATATAGCTTTCCTAACCTGGAGTATTCTAGAAAATCCCTGTGCTGATCTTTTATGTGTACCTCCTGTAGGCAAACAAAATCAAATTTTTCTTTGACCAATCTTTTAAGTATTTGTTTTCTTTTAGCTGGGGAGTTTAGTCTATTTACTGTATATTTATAGATATTAGCCAAATTTCTTTATCAAGAAGATTGGGAATAAACTTTTAACCTGCATTGACTGAAGAACAAAAGCTTAGGCATGCTAAATTTAGATAAACTTTGATACTGGCTGTTTATTTATGAAAAATTACAATTATATTTTACATTTTAGAAACTTGAGATAATATCTATGAATTATATTTTAAAATAATTTAATTTTTATAAGTGAAAAGTTATGTTTACAATTTCCCACTTATTTTACATACTTACATCTTTTTGCAAGATATTAGTATGCTGCAGATTTTAGACAAATGAAGTTATAACAAGTAATATGTAGTAATCCAGTTCATGAAAAAAATAAAATAAAAGCAAAACTGACAATATAAACTATAAAAAAATAGGACAGGCTAAAAGTAATAGATTCTTTTCAGTAAAGTTTGTTCATCTTTCCATCCTCAGAATGGATACTGGGCAGATCATTTTTGTGAAGAGGAATTAGGATACATCTGTAAAAAAGAGCCTTCAGAATTTCTTCCTGGAACAGATGAAGTTGCTGATCCAAAATGCCAAAAAGTAAGCCTCAGGAATTGTGAAGCTGTTGATCTTTTATAATAGTTATTCAGCCTCTTATGAAGTTTTGGGAATATCATCCTAACACTGGTGTTGATTCTTAGGAACCACATAGATAGAAATATTTTTTTCTGCAATATTATAATAACACAAGTTATTTGTCTTTACCATATGACGAAAAAGAAAAGCTACTTGAGATAATGGATAAACAGAAGGAACGTTTTGATTTTGATTTTTTTTTTGCTGAATAGAAATGTATTTAGACTGGGCGAAAACTGAAACTGAAAAATGTTGATTTGTACTTGCCATAGTAATTGGACATCCAAATTGCAGCAATGTTCTTATAAAATTAAACAAATCTGAAGTTATTGACATAGAACTTGAATGCTATGAATTTACGTCTATTAACATTTATTTCACAGCACTTTTTAAATTTTGGGTTCAAAGGATACTATAGAATAGTGAGACTATAACTTTCCCCCACATAAAATATGAACTTTAATTAAAAATTGTCTTTTTATCAAGATAACTTAGTGAATCTGAGAGACTATGGATTGGGATAGGATAAAAATGTGAGAAATAAATCAATAAATTCAGGCTAATATTGTTCTGTATGTCTCTGTATGTTATGTCAACAGGGCTGGAAAAGGTATGGTTTCTATTGTTACTTAATTGGAAAGGCACTTGGAACATTTTCAGAAGCAAAGACATCTTGTGAAACAAACCAAGGATTTCTGATCTCTGTGGAGAATAGGTAAAATATGGTGAAAGAGACAGAACAAAATATTATATTATGCATCTATATTAGCAAAGAAAACACTAAACAGATTCTTATGTCTACCTCCTTTTTAAATTCATTTCCTTTAACATAAACTGTGCTGTGAGACTTGGTGATACACATGAAAAGAACATTTTATCTGGGCATAAATAAAATATTTTCAGATACTTTATTCCTGTATTCTAAATTTTTTATTATTTATTTATATATAAAAATTTATATAGCTGCCTACTTGCAAAAGTATTATTTTATTTTGATGTTTGTTAATTATTCATTTTTCTTAATTATGCCTAATTTTGCACTTTAATCTTACATGAGTTCATCTGAGACAGAATCTAAAGTTAGGTTTACTTGAATTTTATATAGGTTTATTGATTGATTAATTGCTATTGTGATTAATGAATATCTCAAAATAAATATTTTCCAGGATGCATTTTAATATTTAATTCAGCTCTGCAGTGCTTCCAATTTTCAAAAGTGCTTCAGAATGTTTAGGAATAAAAATGTAGACCTTTCTGCAACACCTGCTCCAAATTCTTTTACAGTGTTCAAGATAGGAATACTATATTAATATATCATGAAGAAGTCTTTGGAGCAGTGTCCTCCAACCTGGGATGCATATACTTGATCTATTTTTGCGAAAGAAGAAAATATTAGGATGACTATTGTACTCTTAAAAATAAATAAATTAGCAACTAAAATTTAATATACAGAATATAGAAAGTATAATATACATTTATGTTTTATAATGCATATGATACACTAGTAAATCAGTACACAGATATAATTTACAAATAAACATATATATTGAGGTACATGTTTAATTTTTCAATTAATAAGGAAGTGTGAAAAATATGGAAACCACTGCTGTGAATAGTGTTTCCCAAACTCAGCAACCTCAAGATATGTGCACTTCAATTCTCAGAATTCTGCAGGCAGACAGGTAATTCTAGGAGTTGAAGTCACAACCTTAAAACTACCAAAATTGGGAAATACTGCTGAAGAGAATGTTATAATGCAATTGCAGTCTTGGTCAGACAACTAGATCAAGAGAGCCACGGCATGTAGCTTTTTTACTTGTAGCAGGGATTGGGCAGGCTCTACCATTGGCCATGGTTGGGGATGGTTGCCTCAGGCAGCCTTTCCTAAAAGGCCTCAGTAAGATGGAGGCTTGTCCTTATTCTAAATCTTCAGGAGAAGATTACTGCACTGTAGTCTTTGCTGTAAGAAAGATTCAACTCTAGGCCTGCTAGCCTTAACGTATGTTATGGGAGCAGACTCCTTAGCTCTGATCAGGAATCTGTAAAACTAGTGTTGTACTTTCAGATCTGAGAAGGTGATGATGATGATAATGCTGATTTTATCCTACCTTTTTAAAATATACAAATGTACTGAATCCTCCTGCCTATTTTCCCCACAATAATCCTTTGAAATGGATTGACTAGTAAAAGTGTTAATTGGGCCTAAGGTTAACCATCTGCAGAATCTGAAAATGGAGAAAACCAGGGACCATTCTGATTTGAATTATTTTTACCACAGATTTGAGCAGGCCTTCCTAACTAGCCAAATTGGACACCTTCCTGAAAAATATTTCTGGATCGGCCTATCGGATGTAGTGAATCCAGGAACTTTCAACTGGACCAATGGAGACACCGTTCAGTTCACTCACTGGAATGCAAAAATGCCTGGTATGGAGTCTGTCAGAGTAAATACATCCTGGTAGGAAAGCTTTTATCCTGTTTAGCTTGTCTATGGAGAGGCATTAAATCTGGCTCTGGTCTTCCATTCTGCCAGGTCCAAATCCCGGCTGTGTTGCCATGAGAACGGGAGAAGCTGCTGGACTGTGGGATGTTGTCAATTGTGAGGAGAGGGCTGCTTTCCTTTGCAAGCATTTGGCTGAAGGGGTGACGCCTCCTCCGATCCCAAGAACAACGCCCCCTCCCCCATGTCCTGAAGGATGGACTGCAAGTCCAATGAGGAATGTCTGCTTCAAGGTGGGTCAGCTTGTTTTGGAGTCGAAACGTTGGCTTGGTCAACCAGCCCTTTGAGATAGGCCAGGTCAAGAGGCAGACACTGCAGCAGAAGCTGACATCCCAGCCTTTCCTCCTGTTCCTTCCAGGGCGAATTTGGTGCCCTTCAGCCATGATTAACTCTCCTCTGAAAAGGAAATAGAGTGATTGAAAGAACAAGGAAGGAATAATAGAGAACATGGAAAGTGGTCACGTTCCTTTGCAGCCAGCCTATCTTTGGCCATTTTATACTGATGAGTTTGTTCTCCTATTTTGGCCATGCATTTATGTAATAGTTGTTTTGTTTCCCCAATATGCAGATCTGCAAATGGCTCAGTCCGTTGTACTGCTTTTCCCACATAGCTAAGTTTGTTTCTGAGGGTTTTATCCTTGAGATGGATAAGCTTCTGCTAGTCAGTGTATTTTAGGTTTAAAGTATGCATGTATGTTGTATTGGCTGAAGATCGTCCTGAGCTTTCCTGATATTCCTGAAACATATAGAATGACAACATTGCTTTGTTTATTGTTTTTTTTTTGTCTGTTATGGAGGAGCAACTGTTGGGTCTTTTGGGGGATTTGATGACTAGCCCACTTGGGATAGTCACACGTTTTGAACACTTCCTTGATGTGTTCTTTTTCTTTCCCATCTTTGCTGGTAGAAAGGCCTTCAGTTCAGTGGTGTAGGGTTCTGATAAGTCCCATTTTGTGTTCCATGGGTGGTGAGAATCAAAATGTAAATATTGATCTCTGTGTGGGGGTTTTCAGTAAACTTCAATGTTAAGGTTTATATTAATAAGTAAAAGTGAAAATATCAAATATAAGAGTTAAAGGGTTATTTGAAAAGATAAATAATAAGAGCCATAAAGGGAAACAAACAATTAACTACATGTAGTCCTTGTCTTACAACAATTCACTTAATGATCCCAGTCAATGACTTATGACTATTTTCCCTCCTCCAAACTTTGCAGCATCTCCATGATGATATGATCAAAATTCAGACATTTGGCAATTGACATATTTATATGCTTGCAGTATCCTAAGGTCATTTGATCACCTTTTGCAACCTTCTGACAAGCAAAGTCAATGGGGAAGCTAGATTCACTAAACAATCATGTTTCTAACTTAACAACTGCAGTGATTCACTTAACAACTGTGGGAAAAAAGGTCATAAAATGAGGCAAAACTCACTTAACATGTCTGATTTAGCAAGAGAAATTTTTAGTTAAATTGTGGTCGTAAGTCGAAACTATATAGTGTTAATGCGTATTTGTAATGAGATATATTTCTATGCATTTAGGCCTATATAGAGAACAAAGTTGAAAGGAAAACTTGGTATGAGGCATATGACTTTTGTAAAAAAATTGGAGGAGACCTGGCTTCTTTTCATAATAACCTAGAGGAAAATTTATTAAACAGACTGTGAGTATAATAAACTGCTTATATCTTAAGGCAGAAAAACTCCTGGCAAAGAGTTTATTGGAGCGCTGAATTCATCATAATGGAATATATAACTAATATAAATTTCATAAAGCTACATATTTTCATTCCAAGGTATTTTGCATGTAGTTAAGATTTTTCTCAGAACACTCTAGTTAGAGCTCCAACTCAGTGAGGAAGAAAAAAAATCGTGATTTTGCTGATCATCATCATGGTTAAAAAAAAAAGAAAAGAAACTACAGTGGATATAACAAAAATAAAAAAGAATGGTCACAGATGTCATAACCATCATCATCACCAAAAAAATAATAAGGCTTCTGGTATTATCCTGTACATAACTACTTAAATAAATTCCATTGTAATTCTAAGAATTTATTCCCTCTTAAGTAGGTATCTATCATATTACAGCTGTAAGAGCATATGTCATATTTAAGAGCCTACTTATTTCTGGGGGTTATTCCTTGCTGACATGCTCTATGTGAAAAAGAAAACACAGAAAAAATTGCAGTGTTGTATTTCAACAAGACACATGCATAAAATATATTTTAACGTATTTGCTGATTGTTATATTTTAGATCAAAATCAAATGATGCCTGGGTTGGTTTGCGAATTTCAGACTCTAGCACAGGATACACATGGACTGATGGGTCTCCTGTAAGTAAATGATCAACATGCATGCTTTATACTGCAATTGTTATCTGAAATTTCTGGCATTCTTAATATTATTGAAGTATTGCAGAGATGATCAGCACTCCCAGGCCATGACCTGCTACTGGCCACGGGCTGCTTGGAACCAGGCAGAAAAGTGGCAGGTGAGTGGGTGAGTGCATGAAACGTTATTTGTGCTGAACCATGCCCTCCCCCACCCCACCTCAACCACCATCACCAACTCTGTTGCTGCTATTACCATTCCGCAGAGCCAAACAGGTTTGGGACTGGTGGAGCACAGATATTAATAATATTTCTTGTGGTGATCTAACAGTATTCTAAGTGTTAAACCAAGGGTAAAAACAAGTATTAAAAATGTTAATATAATAAGCTGTTGATATTTGACCCAATTCAGATTATCTGGCAGTTTCTCTGAGTTACCTCAGACTGCTATTGAAAAAAGTTTTGATTGCATTGTTCATACAGAAATTGATGAACTACCTGAAATCTTTTATCCCACATACTGCTAATTTTTCCTTTATCCATTTTTGCTGGAATGACAAGACCTCCAGCTAATTAAGAACAATCCTTTCTTTAAGCACCATGTTTGGTTAAGGGGTAACACAACTTTGAGCTGAAGGTCAAATATGGGATGTATGTTTAATGGTCATAAAGGGGCAAGTGAGAGATGCTAAGATATAATACATAGATTCATAGTCATTTGTGTTTAGGTTTGTGACTACCGTTATTGTCCATCATTTGAACCACTTGGTTTGGTGGTGCCAGATGAACTAGTGCCAAATGAAACATAGTCTTGCATTGCAACTAAAGAGCAGTAAAAGCAGAGGGCATGGTGGCTAACTACCATGTCTGAGTCCCTGGAGAAAAGGCTAAAAGCCTCCAAAGTAATTGAGAAGCAAAACAGATCCAGAGAAAACAAAGAGCTTATTGTTTTGGTGCCCAGAAGGAGGAACAATAAAAGGATAATGGATCCATATTAAGGAAGAAGGAGTGAACTGAGCAAGCAACATTTCTAAGTACTGATTTATCCTCATTCCATTCCTTCTCTCTCCTAGGAGAAAAACCTCTATCAGTATGCAGGATAAAAGAGAGGTGACAGAGTTGACAAAGATTCAGTGCATGTGCTTGTGCATGTGGGTGTTTGTGTAGGGGAGATGATGAATGCATTATTGGGTGATGGGCCAGTGCCACAAGCTTTGAGGAAGAGAAGAATAGTTCGATCCAAAAATATTAGACAATTATTGACCTATCTCCAACTTTCCTTATTTAGTTCTTTGTTACAAGGTAAGGAACTTTGGAACAAATTAATTACATGGAACAATTTCAGTGCAGCTTTAAGTCTGAAAGTGGAACTGAGACATATTAGATATATTTATGCATGGTTTTGGCAAGGCCATGATGGGGAATTGCAATCTTGTTGATATTATTTGATTTTTCTGTAGTCTTTAATTACCATCAACTAAGGTATCTTTCTTCATCATTCTAGGAGGACTCAAATGAAGAATACTCTATTGCCATGATCCTTCTTTCTGAAGGAGCTATTTCAGTTGGTGTATGTGTGTGCATGTGTGTGTGTGGGAATTTAAACTCTTAAGCCTGAATTAGGATCTGATACCTTCCCCACTTCGATTTAGCATCTATCTGCAATTGGTGGAGGATGTGATCCATCGACACAGGGTTAAATATCATGAGGAAGTTACACACAACTTTATATCCCAGCCTTTGATTGAATAGCACATTTTCCAGAAGTCTGGAGGTTATTATGTTCTGAGAGGGGATGAACATCTAATTTATTTATTAAATGTATATGCCACTCATCTTAATGATAAACTACTCTGAGTGACTTACAAATGGTAAAAAGATTAATATAATTTTTTTAACTGAGAAGACTTAAATAAGCTTTTAGGGATCTTAATCAATGAAGAACAATGGAGCAGTTTGGATTTAAGCCAATTGAGTGCAGGGCTTACTATCTAGTTATAGATGGAATATCATACTCCCTTGTTTCGTACTATTGTCCTTCTTGGCTCATGGATATTGATTGAGATACATGAGGCAATTATAACAAGAAGGGACTTTTGCATAACTCCGCCTAGTGTGTCATTTACAGCTTTCTTAGAATGGGAGACATTATACAGTATTCACAGTCACACACATCCTGATCTCTCATTTGGATTACTCAAGTGTGCTGTACATGGGGCTGCCTTTAAAGACCACACAGAGGACTTGATCCAAAATTCAGCATCTTGGGGAGTAATGAGTATGTCATTTGTTTATTTTCCAAATGTTAAAACTGATGGCTTTTAGACAGTAAATATGTAAGTATATTTTAATTTTTACTATAGGTAAACCATGAACCAGTTTTTACTTTGTTTTCCGATGAAAGTAAAAAATGTAGAGCACTATGGGGACCTATTGGAGCCTGGAAAGCCGCACTATGTGATCAGGTTTTTGATTGGTTTTGTCAAATTACAAGAGGTAATATGCTTTTTATTCTCAAGTAATTTATTCAGAATAACATGGTTGGAAGAAATCTTCAGAGTTGCCTATTCAAACTCCCTTCTGTATTGCCCAACTCTCACAGCCATACTTTACTATCTGGGAAACCATAGCACTGACTTTATGGACTTTTGTCTCTGCTTTTTAATTTGCTCTCTAGGTTTGCTATAGCTTTTCTCCCAAATAACAAACGTATTTTAATTTCATGACTACAGACACTGTCTGCAATTCTCTTGAAGCCCCACAAAATTAATCTGTCACTTCTTCCATAGCTTCCCCTATATTTGCCAAGAAGTAATGGGACTGAATCAGAAGTGGTATTCAGGAGGTTCTGACCAGTTCTGCAGAACCGGTAGCGGAAATTTTGAGTAGTTCGGAGAACCGGCAAATACCACCTCTGACTGGAGATTTTACAGTATCCTTCCCCTGCCACGCCCACCAAGCCACGCCCACAGAACCGGTAGTAAAAGAAATTGAATTCCATCACTGGATTGAATGTCATAATCTTAGATTTTTTAATTTTTAATTTCAATTCAAATTTTCCTTCTCCTCTTTGACCCCCCCCCATCAAGAGGTTCTTTAATTCCTCTTCATTTTTTGCCATTAGAGTGGTATTGTCTGCATACCTGAAGTTGTTAATATTTCTCTCAGCAATCTTAATTTTGACTTATGATTCATTCAGCCTGCCATTTTGCATGATATACTCTGCATTTAAGTTAAATAATCAGGGTGACAATATACAGTCTTGTCATCTTCCTTTTCCTATTTTAAATCAATCAGTTATTCTTGTCTGATTCTAACTGATTCTAACTCCTTGGTACAGGTTTCTCTTTTTTTTTCCAAATTTTTTTTATTTCAATCTGCAATTGAAACAATACATTAATAGTATGGCATCAAGATATCAAACATTTTAGTGTAGACAAAATTAATATCAATCATATCTCTCAATGCTTATATTTCACATTAATTCATAATCCTTCAATGCTTATTTTCAACCTTTCAAAACTCTCTCCAAACGCCTATCACCATATTAGTTAAACATACCTAGTAATTCCATTATTCAATTTTCTCCCTGCTTTTATTTTATTTTTTAAAATAAAAAATTCTCATTTGGCAAGCAGTGTGTTTCCAGGTTTCACATCTCAATACAAACATGACCATAGTTACCTGTTCATTATATTTGTTCAGTTTCATATTGCATCATTATTGTTAAATATTAAGCTTATCTTATACAATTCCAATTCATGTTATATTAATACATTCTCATATCTTATTTTACAATGTTATCTAAAATTCTCATCTCATTTTTGTTGTCATTTCTCATATTACTTTTTTCTGTCACATTTATCATTTTATCAGTCCTTATTTGTAAATATAATTGTTCCTTCTGGTTAATAATTTGAGCTAATCACCTTCATTCTACCTTAATATCAATCTCCCTACCTAGTATATAACACAAATATATATATATTTTCTCAGATTCTGCATTATATTTTCTCAAACACCTTATGAATCATCTATACATTACAAAATACTATTTTCAATATATTCTTATACATCACAACATATTACCTTGTGGAATCTCCTTCCTTATCCTTTTTTTTTTCACCCATTATCTCTCACTCTTTGGACAATGTACTATCTTTTCATCCTTGTTTGTTTCCTATTCCTCTTTGTTTTCTGGTCCTTTGCCTTAACCCCCCCTTTTCCCATTCTTATTTCCCTGCATTTCTCATTCCAGTTATTAAACTTTACTCTCACCCTCTTTTGATTTTTTTTTTGCCCTTCCTTTTTCTGCTTTTTCCCTCTCTTTTTATCCATTTTCTGAACCATTCTCCCTTTTATCATCCCATCAGACCACAAATTTTAAATTCTTATTCCTTTCCCCCCTGCTTAAATAATTGTTGTTTGTTTTGTCCTTCAGTATTGGCTTCTTCTTTATAGAACTCCTCCCCCTTTGGTTTATTTTGTTGTTGTGTATGACGACTCACCATTTCTAATTTCTGTAGTACATAATTTCAAGTTTAATTTTTATCACGTCCCTTATATCTTGCAAATTCACTCTTGTAAGTCCAATCTTATATCAACAAATAGTTTCTCCATTATATCTTCTCCTTTTTTCCTTTTCTTTCCTCTTCCTTAATATTAAAATCCTTTTCTGTAATAGATATATTCAATCCCAGAGTCTAGTATATTATTTCAGCCAATATCTTTGGAATTTATTTTCAACAATCCATACTCTTGAGTCTTTGTTCGGATGGTTCTATAACAATAATAAAGTTTCTTTTATTTTCTTTTAAGTTCCAAAATTCAAACTCTTGAGAAGACCAGACACTTTTTAAAATGTATTAAAGTTTTCCTGTACTATCAGGTGGCACTCTTGAGTCTTTTTATCTTTAACTTTCTTTATTGAATATAATACTTTTATTAAGTTTGCTAATTTAAATCATTAGCTATTTTTTTCTTTTCAACACACATTTCAGCATTTAATTATGCCCTTTAAGTGCCCGTGGTTCAATAGTTACCCAGTTTAATTTCTAAATTTAATTTCTTTGTTGTGTTAAAGTATTTTCCTTTAAATTTTCTCCTCCAAATTATTCCAATCCAAGTTTTATAAGATCCAATTTCTTTCTCATTTTCTCTGGTCGCCACTTCCACACACTTCCCTCCAAGATAGCCCTTTATTTTAATACCAGGGTACCTCAAAACTGATGTCCTTTGCCTGGTTCACACTCTACTCACTATTTCTCTGCTCCAGCACAAAACTTAGTTTCCCGGAGTGTTCTTTGTCTTCGTTGTAGCCATTTTAGGACCACTAATGCAGCTTGTCTTTGGAAGGGATTTTCCTGTCAGGGAGGGGAGTTGCGATTCCCTTTGACCCTCCAGGCAATTTCCCCCTTCTTCACCACCCCACCAGGGTGGGTCTGGTCCCGATCGGGACCCTCCAGCAAGTGAGCTCGGATGAAACCGTGCACAATTGCGGATTCCGTTCCGACGAGGAACCGGGGGTACAGATTTCTCAAGAGACAGATTAGGTGATCTGCTTTCATCTCTTGTCACAATTTGTTGTGATCTACATAGTTAAAGGCTTTAGCATAGTCAATGAAGTAAAAATCAATGTTTTTCTGAAACTCCCTTGCTTTTTCCATAATCCCACAAATGTTGGCAATTTGATCTCCAGTTCCTCTGCCTCTTCAAAATCCAGATTGTACTTTTGGTAATTCTCAGTTCACATATTGCTGAAATCTAGCTTATAGGATTTTGATCATGACCTTGTTAGCATGTGAAATGAGTGCAATTGAATGGTATTTATACAGGTCTTCATAGTTCTTTCAAAAGTGGGTCATCTGGATTTTAGAGAAACTGGGATCCAGATATCTATGGTTGTTTGTAATGTAGAAATACATTAATTGGTACATTTTACTTTTGGAGAATTGCCTTCTGCAATATGGAATAATGTAATATGATATGATTCTGCTTGATTTTTTTGGTAATAAAAATATTTTTTTTTGTAGGTACAACTTTAAATCCAGAACCAAGCAACACATTTGGTATGTTGGACAATTTAATGTCAAAAATATTATAACATATGTATTAACATGTCTATTCATTTTATTTAGTTTGATTTGAATCAGGCTGCTTTGAGCAAAATCTGGTTATATGATGTAAAGAAGCATTCCTAAAATATGATTTATGATGGTTAAATTTGTAAACAAATCAATTTCTAAGAACACCGAAGAAAGACAGATTTTGGCTCTGAATGGCTTTAAAACTACAGACATTGTGATTCCCTTTAAATGAAAGGTAGATGCCATTGACTGACCTCTTCATGGGCAATAATTGAGTAGGGGCTTCCCAAGCATATGTAGAAATATGGCTATAACCAAAGAGGAATGACTAAAAAGTAGGGCATTTTTATATCTATAAAAATGATTGGAAATTTTTATAAAACTTTCCCAAATATACTAAGCTTTGATTGCATTTGATAGTGATTTGATTGAATCAAGTGATCTGAGCAATTGCATAAGACAACAACCCACTTCTTTCTCCAGATAGTTCTGAAAGTAAATTAAAATGGCGTCCCGGTTGTTTTTTTTGTCTTGCAGTCCCAACTTCTTGGGTTGGCTTCTGTGTTTTCTGGAACATTTGCATAGAAGCCTCTTCCAACTCAATTTGAAGTCAGTTTGCTAGCTGTAATATGGATGTTTTTTTGGGGGTATGCAGGTTCATATTCAGAAGACTTTGGATGGAGAGCTTTGATCCAAAGTACAACATAGAAACTTCAAGTGACTGTTTGCTTTGTGGTATTGCGGAATAGATGCAAAAGAACTGCTCAGATATATATCTGAAACGAGTTATCTCGACCCCCTCCAATCGGGCTTCAGACCCGGGCACAGCACAGAGACGGCATTGGTCGCGTTGATGGATGATCTCTGGAGGGCACGAGACAGAGGTTGTTCCTCTGTCCTGGTGCTGTTAGATCTGTCAGCGGCTTTTGATACTGTCGACCACAGTATCTTACTGCAGCGATTGGAGGGGTTGGGGATTGGAGGCACCGTCCTACGATGGTTCTCCTCCTTCCTCTCCGACCGTTCGCAATTTGTGTTGACAGGGGGACAGAGATCGACCCCAAGGCCCCTGCTTTATGGGGTGCCTCAGGGATCGGTACTCTCGCCCCTATTGTTCAACATTTATGTGAAGCCGCTAGGTGAGATCATCCGTGGCTTTGGGGTGGAATTCCATCAATACGCTGATGATACTCAGCTATACATCTCCACTCCAGACCACCCCAACGAAGCCGTCGAAGTGATGACCCGATGTCTGGAGGCCGTGCGGGATTGGATGGGTCATAACAGGCTTCGTCTCAACCCGACCAAAACCGAGTGGCTGTGGTTTCCTGCTCCCAGATACAGTCAGCTTGTTCCCTCGCTGACCATAGGGGGAGAGGTACTGACCCCTGTGGAAAGAGCGCGCAATTTGGGTGTCCTCCTGGATGTACGGCTGTCTTTGGAAGAACATATTGCAGCCGTCGCCAGGGGGGCTTTTTATAAGATTCGTTTGATCTAACAGTTGCGGCCCTTTCTGGATCTGGACGCACTTCGCACAGTCACTTCCGCCCTCGTTATCTCCCGCTTGGACTATTGCAACGCTCTCTACATGGGGCTCCCCTTGAAGAGTCTCTGGAGGTTACAGTTAGTCCAGAATGCAGCCGCACGGATGATTATGGGCGCCCCCAAGGACACCCACATAACACCACTTCTCCGCAGACTGCACTGGCTTCCTGTGGCCTTCCGGATTCGATTCAAGGTGGTACTATTAGCATTTAAAGTGCTCCATGGCTCGGGACCTGGCTACTTACGGGACCGCCTTCTGCCACAAACAACCTCCCGCCGCCCAGTACGCTCCCACAGGATCGCCCTGCTTGGGATACCGCCACCTGATCATTGTTGGCTGGCGACCCCGAGATTACGTGCTTTCTCTGTGGGAGCCCCCTCCCTTTGGAACTATCTCCCCCCGGAGATACGAGACACATCGGACATCCTAACCTTCCGGCGTGCAGTCAAGACCTTACTTTTTAAGCAGGCCGGCCTAGCCAATTAAAGGTTTTCTGAGATTTTTAAATTTTAGATTCAAATAAGACTTTTAATTCTATTTGACGGGACTCAATCATTTACTTACTTACTTATTTTACTCATTTATCCTATTTTCATCTATCTATATTCAATTCTGAATTAATTACTGTTACTGTTGACTGTATCTTTATATGTTTAGACTGTACACCGCCCCGAGTCCCTTTTGGGAGAGGGAGCGGTATAAAAATACGATAAATAAATAAATAAATAAATAAATAAATAAATAAATAAATAATAAATATATATTTCTTCTATTTCTTCTTTTGCAGACTATATTTATAAAAATATTGAGGATGGCTGGATTGAATTTGAAAACAATGAGTATTATTTCAGTAATACAACAATGCCTGCAGAAAAAGCCCGGAGATTCTGCAAACAACATCATGGTGATCTTACTACCATTGAGAGTCAAAAGGAAAAAATGTTTTTGTGGAAATATGTAAGAAATATATGCAATAATTATCTATGAAAAATAAGTGGCTTCAAAACATTTATGTATGTGGATGTATATCTGTGTTTATGTATAATGTGTATGTTTGTGTGTGTGTGTGTTGTGTGTGTGCGTGTGCATGTGTGTGTGAACATTCCAAGTAATATATTCATAGCAAACAGAATTCTGGGTGGGTAGGTTCCTCAAAGATTGTTTTTATTGGATATATCATATTGGCACAGGCTTGTGAAAACTGATTCTAAACGTTCCCATGGTTTTCACCTAATTAAAAGTAAAAGTTTTTCCCCTTTCCCCAATCAGTCACATGATCCAATCAGAGTGCAATCTGGTTGCTTGGTAACATCACTCCTCCTTTCTTCAGCCGCTTGTGGGAATGTCCTTGGCTCATAGGGGAAACTATTTTGTTTTGGCTACAAAACCCCAGCTATCTCTATTCTCCCTCCCTATCCCTCAACTTCATTGTGACAACACTGGAGCTTCAAAATGACAGTCAGATCAGCTTCAGAGTTGACAGTGTGTGTATGATATGACATCCAGAACTTTTCAGAAACTGAAGAATTTATTTTAAACTTTTATATAAAGTGTGTATTATGGTGGCCATTAAATTAACAAAACTGGATGTTTAGTGCAGTCAACTTAGTTGGAAACCAATTATTTCAAGAATATGATACGTTTGATGTTACTTTTTTACTCAAATGAATTTTCAAGTACTACATTGTTAAAAAGCAGAACATATTTCAAAATTATGTCATTTATTTTGGGTTTGAATAGTTGAATAGTTGCATCTATTCAACATGATTTGCAAATAATATTTTAAATTATACATAGTGTTTGACAAATTTACCAGTACTAGGAAAGATTCTATCATATTTTGGATTATTGGTTCTGCTGCTCTAAACCAGGGGTGTCAAACTTGTGGCATCATGTGACGTATAGTGACTTTTCCTCTTTGTTAAACTGAGGTAGGTATGGCCAGCACATGACGCATCTGAGGGCTGCGATTTTACACCCCTGCTCTCAACAATAGATGAATTAGATTCATTGATATGCTATGTTATTATTTTATATTAAAGCAGAAAATAACTATTTTATTACCTTTTCTTCTTTTACATTTTAGGCTATCAACTATGGAATTTATTACGATTCCTATATTGGTTTAATTTTGAGTCTTGACAAAAAGTTTGGGTAGGTGAACAAAATATATAAATGATGATGATGATGTCCATTCGATCATGTCCGACTAGCAATTTTATGGGCTGGGTCTCTCTGTGTCTTCCAATCTTATACTATTTTCAGTTGTTCTGTACTCTGGCTGGTGTCAATTTTTCATGGTGTCCAGCTGCTGTGTTCTTTGGCAGGCTGGTTTCCTTTAACAATTAACTCTTCCAAACACTCTTAGTTCCTCTAGTGAATTTCCCTGCATGAAATGACCAAAATAAGTAAGACGAAGTTTGTGATTTTGCATTCTGGAGATGTCTGGTATTATGTATTCCAGTACTTGCTTTGGAATATGGAGAATTATGCCTTTTCCAGCACATGGGCTCAGAGCCAATTTTCTTCCTGTCTTACTTTTTTAAGGTCCAGCTTTCACAAACATAGGTAGCTATGGAGAACATAATAAAATGGACTAACCTACATTTGATTGCCAGGCTGATTGCTTTTGCATATTTGACTCATGTTCATCATTGCTGTGTGACCCAGTTCAAACCAACATTTTATTTCTGGGCCTCATCCATTGCTTTGAGTGATCTCTGACCCTAGGAAAGTGATTTGTTTTTTTCATGCATTCTATCTCTTCACCATCAATTTCTATTTTGATATTTCCATTCTTTGCAGTGGTCATGAGCTTGGTTTTTTTGATGTTCAGAAAGAGATCCAAAATTCTCACTTTCTTATTTGATTTTCTTGATTATCATCATCATTGATAACATCATCATCAGGTGCACAAGATATATAAAAATGAAATTATTTTTACAGTAAAATGGAAAAATATGAATAAGGAAGATTTTGTTAACTTCCTAGCCAACATTTGTTGAAAACAAGAGTTTGACAGGGATCTCTGTTTGCAATGTTTTTACTTTGGAACATAATTTATCATAGTTAGAACAATTAATTAGTGGAATGACTTGCCTCTAAAAGTTGTGGATGCTCCAACACTGGAGTTTTTAAGAAGAGATTGGACAACTATTTGTCTGAAACGGTATAGGCAGGGGTAGGGAACAATGGCCCTTTTATGACTTGTGAACTTCAACTCCCAGAATTCCTAAGCCAGCCATGAACCAAGGAAGTGGTTCATCAAGCAATGTGCATGTAGGCAGGTTGTGAATCTTCCATGCTCTCAACAGACCATTACAAGATTTGACAATAAAAATTCCAGCCATTAGTAAACAAAATTAATATTAGCTTCAGGGGCTCTACATTTTTACAAACATTTAACTGTATCCAATAATAGATGTTGCCTTGTGATATTTAAAACTTTTACAGCATTTTTTTGGTTTGCAATAACTTACTGTCCATGTTGCAAATTATAGAACAGAAGCTTGTCAGCTGGTACTATATGTAACACTTAACCTATTATACTTCTTTTATACAAAATAGAATTATTTGCATTTAAATTAACCACAGTTAGTTCTTAATATATTTCAATGTAAAAGTGCTTTCTCAGAAATCTATTTAAATATTTTTATAATTAGCTTGTTCATGTCCATTCGCTGAAAGACGAAGCAAAAAATAAATATTCCTTTAAAGAAAATCCCATAAATATCTAGATAATTGACAATCTGATACTGTATGCTTTAATACGTACACTGGTCTACAAACTTTTAGAAATTATCAACCTCTGAGATAAAATGTGTTAATTTTACATGTTTTGATTAGATGACTTAGAAAACAGGTGATAAATGTGCTGGTTGGCTAAAGTTTTCAATATATTTCACAATAAAGATTTATACATATTTGCCTACAAGGCAAGAGGAGTCTAATAATCATGATGCCTCGTAACTTCTCGACAAAGTACAGTAGAACAATAAAAATGGAAGTATAAACTTATCTTCATTTTGAGAACATCAAAGCAGATGACTATGAAAAACACATGGAAAATTTGCTTAGATCCTATAAAGCACTTGGTGCAAACATGTCATTGAAAATTAACTTCTTACACTCGCATTTAGACTATTTCCCTTAGAACTGGTGAGCAGTGAGTTATGAGCATGGGGAGAGATTCCACCAGGATACCAAGGAAATGGAGAAAAGATACCAAGGGAAATGGAGTCCCTCCATGCTTGCCTTTACTGCTGGAATCTCCCCAGAGATGATCCTACTGCAGTTCACAAGAGAAAAGCCAAAAAGTGCAGTTTAGATAGTGAATAAAGGTAGAACCTTATCATTTAATCTGATGTCATCTGAGCTTGTCAGTTTTTCATGAAAAAAGCATGAAAATGTTACATGAAAAATGAATGAAAAGTTATTATTTATAAATTTATAATGGTTGGTGTGGCACCATTCTCATTGCTATATCATATTTTGCAGAAAAGTTATGGAACATAATCACACATCCCTCTGGTAATTTTGATTTATTATGAGGCAATTTTTACCTGAAGCTATATCTTGGAACCTAGAGCCAATTAATATTAAGGACTTCATTTTCCTTTGTTAGAGATGCATTCTGGTAAAATTAAGCCTTCCGAGGTTTTCTCCTTGTTGACCAGTGATATTGACCATTCATGAAGCAACTTTTCAAAGTTAGAATGTCACTTAAAGGAACTAACAACTAATCCCCAAAGTTCTGGTTCTCATAGTGCCTCCATGGAAACATGAAGAAAATTGGGTCCCTTGGCAAGCAACTTGCCCTTGGACCAGTTGCAATATCTCATAGTCACCTTCTGAGCCATTGCCAACCTTCTGAGTAACTTCCCACAAAAAAACTCAATGGGAAAGCCAGCAAGGAAAGTCTTTGATCACTAATAGCTCTGGTAAGTCTCTACAATTCCCTATCTTCTGGCCAGTCATGTCTTTGATCACACACAGTGTACCTTCTTCCCCTTTTTGCTCACTTGCATTTACCTGTGCCCTCCTTTTCTTGAATTTCCTATGCTCACATATGCACACATTCACCAGCTTTTTTCTTGAACCTTCCTGTGCAAGCAAATATGCATGCACTCATTAGTGATATTCTTTTCTGGGCCCTCCTGTGACAGCAGACAGGTAGATAACAACCAGATGTTTTATTTTCCAACCTTCCTCACTCACAGACATGCACTCCACATCCTCTTTTCCCTGCCTTTCTGCAGTGCAGATAAATGCTTGCATGCACCTTGAGCCCTGCTTTTGTGGCCTCTCTATGCTCATACATATAGATGCACTGTCCTTTCCCGCCAGCCTTCCTGTACTTGCACACACCCCTACATCCATTTTCTCTGGATTCTGTGAGATCATGCTCAACTTAGGTATGGCCTGCAGCCGGCTTCCTAAGGCCTTCCCAATCCTCATGTGATATCCTACTGCTGCCTCTGCTTCCCACTTAATAATTTTTCTGAATTGGGATGACAATCGCAGTTGGGACTATCTGGATTGCCATTGCCAAGCAATGAAATCACATGGCATTCCACTTTGCAGCTACAGTTCTTAGATACAGCAATTTCAGTTCCAATTTCTACCTTAACTCAAGGACTATCTGTAATTTCTCAATATTTGTTAGCATGCTATACCCTTTTGGTTACAGTCTTTCAGTTACTATTGTTTTACATTGTCAATATTCGTGGGAATGTGTCCTAGCCTTGAAACAGCCCTTCTTGATCTTCTAACAGTTGTTTTGAGCTCAGAGCATCATAGGTGATGTTAGGTTGTGGGTGAGAGATACATGGGAAACTCTGAATGGTTAATTCCTTTATTTCATTGTTCAGAACAAAGAACAGCAGCCACGGCAGCTCCTTTTACATAAGAGCTGCTCTTGATTACAACCAGTGACAGTTCTTTAAATTTCCACCGTCGCGGACCAACCAATCAACGGTAACTTATGTAAATATCTAACGCCCCTCCCCACCTGGTCCGGTCCACCCAATCCTGTCCCACCTAACGCACGTAATCACGTAGATAGGCGGGACTGTTATGGTTGCGACTGGACCTGCGCAGTTCAGTCCTCGGCTGGTCTCTGAGTTGTTTGGTTGGACCTGTTGTTTCTCCTGCTCCCTCCACTGGAAACTTCTGGAACCTTCTAAGTGGGGTGGCCATTTTATCTCCACTAGATGCCACCCTTTTGCTTTCTCTCCAGGCCTATCCCTGCCTTTGTGTGTCCGGTAAGTGTCTGCTATTTCTGCTATTTCCGTTTGGTGCTTTTGGTGCTATTCTTAGCTGTTGAGATTGTGACCCATAGTCATTAGGGCCTGTTCTGTGTTATATCTTGTTTGGACGGGGTCACCTCCTTCCTCTCTGGGTGTGCTGCATCTGTGGGAAGGGTCTCCCCCTTTCCCTTTGCTTGCAATGTGCATGTGGGAAGGGTCTCCCTCTTTCTCTCTATTTATGTCCGTGTTCCCCCTCGTCCCTTGTGTTCTTAGTTGGTCTATGTGTCTTCTCCAGCTTCAGCCATCTGTTGTGTCGACTCTGTAAGATCGGGGCCCTGCTACTTGGGCTATCTTTGCCAGTACCCATAGAGGTTCCCCTGTTAGGTTTTTAGCGTAAACTGGATCGCCCATTTGGAACGTCGTGCATTTGCTGGATGAATCTAGGAGTCTGTCTGGATTGTATGTGGGGTGTAATCTGTCTAAGGGTGATCTCAACTTTCTTCCCATGAGTAGTTCAGCAGGGCTTTTATTTGTTGTCGCACTGGATATTATGTGCTGTATGCTTAATAATTTATCTATTTTCGCTTGCATGTCCCCTGGCCCCAGTTTCTGGAGGGTCTCTTTCGTGTATCGGACCATGCGTTCTGCTTGCCCATTCATCGACAAATGTCCAGGTGCTGATAAGGCATGCCGTATCCTGTTCTGTGCTAGAAAACCTCAAACTGGGTGGCCGTAAACTGGGGCCCATTGTCAGATACAGTTCGTGTGTGGCAAATAGGCCGTGTGTGGCAAATAGTTTCCTTAGGCTTCTAATGACTGCCTCTGTTGTTGTGGACTGCATGATGCTGATTTCCAGCCATTTAGAATATGCATCCACTACGATAAAAAAATTGTGTCCCTTTACTGGCCCTACAAAATCCATATGTACCCTTGACCAAGGTCCCCTTGCTGTTCCCATTCATGGTTGGGTGCCATGGGCAGTGCTGGCCTGTTTTCCTGGCAAAAACTGCATGCTGTTACCCATGTCTCTTATCCATCCCTGGCCTCCATACATAGCTCCTTGCCAGGGATTTCATTCTCACTATCCCCGGATGCCCCGCATACAACATTTCCATTTTATTGTCTCTTAAACTATCGGGAATTATTACCCTATCCCCCCACAGAATGCACCCTTTTAGCATTGATAGTTCTGTTTGTCTGTTACAGAATAATTTAGTTTCATTGGCTTTTTCCCTCTCAGGCCACCTTCTCCCTACCCAGTTCAAAACACATGCCAGAGTTCTGTCTTTAGCTGTTTCCCTTGCAATATCGGTTGCTGTTACCGGTGTTCAAATATCTCTATCAGGAGTGTGGCTGTCACTGTCACTGGATCCTCGTCCTGGCTGGGTAGGGGATATCGACTCAGTGCATCTGCATGGTCAATGTCTCTTCTTGGCCTGTAGATTAAATTGTAATCATAGGCAGCCAGGAATTCCATCCAATGTGTCAATCTGGGGGATAAGATGTTCGGAGTGGCTCTGTCCCCCGCAATGATGCCCAAAAGTGGTTTGTGATCTGTGACTAGTATAAACTTTCTTCCGTATATGCATTAATGGAATCGCTTGATTCCAGTGATTGCGGCTAATGCTTCTTTGTCAAGTTGGCTATAATTCCGTTTCAGTTTGGATAATATCTTTGACTAGAAGGCAATTTGAGCTTCTTTTTCATTTGGCAAGATGTGGCTGATGATCGTGCTGACCCCAAGTGGTGATGCGTCACAAGTTAATATTAATGGTAAAGTCTCTTTGTACTGAATTAATACGTGGTGTGATGTAATTAGTCTCTTTATCTTTTGGAATGCTGCTTCTTCTTTCTGCCCCCAAACCCAGGCTGCTTTTTTGTCAAGCAGTCTGTGGAGTGGCTCTGCCATAGTTGTCTTCTGTGGTAAGAATATATAGTAAAAGTTAATAAGACCAAGGAAAACTTGCAAGTCTGTTTTGTTTGTTGGCCTAAGGGCTTCTTTGATTGCTTTAATTTTACTGTCTGTGGAGTGGATTCCTTCACTGTCTATTAAATAGCCCAGGAATTTTGCCTTGTCGGCTACTAGTTGGCATTTTTCCTTTTTTCCTTTAAGTCCCACCTCTTTGAAACGGCTTAAGACTTCCCTTAAACGTTTGTGTAATTGTTCTTTGTCCTTGGCTGATATAAGGACATCATCGAAATAAGGCACCACCCCTTTTATTTTGTGCAATAATCATTCCATGAGGCTCTGGAATAGCCCTGGAGCAACACTAACCCCAAATTGTAGGCGGTTACATTTGAAAGCTCCGTGGTGTGTTACAATTGTCTGCACTTCCGCCATCTTGAGGAGGTGCGGCCCCTCCTCAAGAAGCCTTCCCTGGATCCAGCTGTTTTAAATAACTTCCGTCCAGTCTCCAACCTTCCCTTTGTGGCGAAGGTTGTTGAGAGTGTGGTGGCACGTCAGCTTCCTCAGTACCTGGAGGAAACAACTTACCTCGATCCGTTCCAATCGGGCTTCAGGCCTGGGCATAGCACTGAGACGGCATTGGTCGCGTTGGTTGATGATCTCTGGAGGGCTCGTGACAGAGGGTTCTCCTCTGTCTTGGTCCTATTAGATCTCTCGGCGGCTTTCGATACTATCGACCATAGTATCCTGTTGCGACGGTTGGAGGGGTTGGGAATTGGGGGAACCGTCTTTCGATGGTTCTCCTCCTTCCTCTCCGACCGTTCGCAATTTGTGTTGGCGGGAGGGGAGAGGTCCACCTCTAGGCCCCTGGTTTGTGGGGTGCCTCAGGGGTCGGTCCTCTCCCCTCTCTTGTTCAACATCTATATGAAACCGCTGGGCGAGATCATCCGTGGTCTTGGGGTGAAGTGTCATCTGTATGCAGATGATACTCAGTTATACATCTCCACCCCGGACCACCCCAACGATGCTGTGGGGGCTATGTCCAGGTGCCTGGAGGCCGTGCGGGATTGGATGGGCGGGAACAGGCTCCGGCTCAACCCATCCAAGACCGAGTGGCTGTGGTTCCCGGCGCCCCGATATAGCCAGTTGACTCCGTCGCTGGCTATTGGGGGGGAAATTTTGCCCTCCACAGAGAGGGCTCGCAATCTGGGAGTCCTCCTGGATGTGCGGCTGTCGCTTGAACACCATGTCGCGGCCGTCTCCAGGGGGGCATTTCATCAGATCCGTCGGATCTACCGGTTGCGGCCCTTTCTGGATCGGGACGCCCTGCGCACGGTCACTCAGGCCCTTGTCACCTCTCGCCTGGACTATTGTAATGCCCTCTACATGGGGCTCCCTGCGGGGAGCACCCGGAGACTCCAACTGGTGCAGAATGCGGCCGCGCGGGTGATCATGGGGGCGTCGCGTAGCGCCCACATGACGCCTCTCCTGCGCGAGCTGCATTGGCTGCCGGTGACTCTCCGGGTTCGCTTCAAGGTTCTGGTTCTGACCTTTAGGGCGATCCATGGCACTGGGCCAGGTTACCTACAGGACCGCATCCTACCGGTGATCTCCAGCAGGCCAGTGCGTGCACACAGGGAGGGCCTTCTCCGGGTTCCGTCGGCTGCCATGTGTCGCCTGGCGGTCCCGAGGGGTAGGGCCTTCTCTGTGGCGGCCCCTGCCCTCTGGAATACTCTGCCACCGGAACTGCGTACCGGCATGGACCTGAGGTCCTTCAGGCGCGCGCTGAAGACCTGGCTTTTCGAGCAGGCCGGCCTGGGCTGAGAGAGGGTCTTAATTTGTCTCCATTGCTTTTTAGTAATTTTAATTTGGGGGTTTTAAGGGGGTGGGGTGGGCTTTTTATATTCGGCCAAATATTCAATTTAATTTCTTTTTAACTTTTGTATCATTGTCGGGGTTTGGATTGGCTGTACACCGCCCTGAGTCCCTAGGGAGAAGGGCGGTATAAAAATTTCATAAATAAATAAATAAATAAATAAATCTTAGCATCTACTGGTAATTGCTAATAGGCTTGTGTGAGATCACTTTTTGCGAATTTTTTTCTCAGCCCCAGGGAGTGTAAAAGGTGCTGTACCACTGGGATGGGGTACACACTTTATTGTAGGGCGCAGTTAAGTGTGGCCCGGTAGTCAGCACAGATGTGCAAAGATCCATCTGGCTTTATGGGTGGATGTTCGCATGGTCTATAGGTTCAAGGATTCCTTGGAAAATGAGCTTGTCTAGTTGCTTGTCTATTTTTGGTTTAAGCACGAATGGAACACACCTTGCTTTTAGTCTCATTGGGACTATGTTTGGGTCTAGGTTAAATGAAATAGGGGATCCCAAGTACTTGCCCAATTTTCCATTGAACACCTCCCAGAACTCCTCCATCAGATTGTCTTCCCATTCACTTTCTGCGATGCTGTAGATTCTGGTGAAATCGATCCTCAATGGTCAGAACCACTTGAGCCCAAAAAAGCTTGGCCGGTCCTGGTCGACCACAGTTAATGGCAGGATTCTGGAGTGGTGCCGGAAGGTCACTCTGAATTCACCTATGCCAATGACAGGAATCCTGTTCCCTTGATAGTTCTTTAGGATTATTCTTTGTTTGCTCAGTTGTTCCTTTTTCAGATTGGGAATTAGACTTTTGATGGTGTCCCATGACACCATTGACAGAAGAGATCTGGAATCCACTTCCACCCTACATTATTTGCCTTCTATGGTGACTTTCACGTGGACTTTTCTGGTGTTTGCCATGCTGGAGTGGCCCACTATCATGGTTTGATGCATTTCACTCCTCATTGTGGTCGACTTGGTGTTCTGTTGATTCCGGCTGAATTGGCTCTGGTGGTTCTCAATTTGGTTTTCTTGGTTCCTGGGAGGTGTACCTTGTCTCGGTCTTCTGCTGCTTGTTTGAATGCTTGGCATGCCCTTGCGATGTGTCCTCTCCGCTCACATCATTGGCAGACTGCATCTCTGAACCAGCATTCCTATCGGAGATGATTTCCCTCACAGCCCACACACCAAAATTCCTTCCACTTCTTTTCTTGGCTTTTCTGGCACCTTTCTGTGTGTAGTTGGTTCAGTTCCTTGTTGCTGGTCGATCCCAATCTGAGGTCCTCGTTGTGAATGGTGGTGGCGTTCTTCTGCAAGGGCTGTGGAGTCTTATTCATCCTCCTCATGGCTGCAGTGGACTTCTGGGATGCTGCTGATGCTTCTTCGATAGCCTCCTTTAATGTTATTTTAGGCTTGGTTAGGAGACGGCTCTGTAGTGTCAGGTCCCCAAGTCCGAGGACCACGCGATCCCTCATTGCCTCATACACATTCAGGAATTCACATGCCCCGGCAAGGTCTCTCAGGCTCACAATGAAATCGTCCTTCTGGTCTCTCCGGTAGAACTCGTGTCTCTTGATCAGACTGGATACCGGTGGTGTGTAATGGGCCCTCAGAATTCTCTCTAAATCTGGCCAGGCCATCGTTTTTACATCGCTGGGGGCTGTGAAAGCTTTAGCCACTTTAAAGGCAGCGGGCTGCAATGTGTGAGGAAGATGGCTCATTTCCTCTATTCTGTAATATTCATCAGGTTACTACTTTCCAGGAACATCTGGAATTGATTGACGTAGGATTCCCAGTCCTCAGTCATCAGGTCAAACAGTGCGGGTTGTGTATTGTTCCTGGCCATGTTGAGTTCTTTATCCAGTCATTTAGCCACATGTGCGCGGTCCCACTTCTCTCAGGATCCCACCTTCGTCGCCAGTGTTAGGTTGTGGGAGAGAGATACATGGGAGACTCCGAATGGATAACTCCTTTATTTCATCGTTCAGAACAAAGAATAGCAACCGCGGCAGCTCCTTTTACATGAGAACTGCTCACGGATACAAGCAGTGACGGCTCTTTAAATTTCCGCGATCAGCGATGGCTTATATAAATATCTAACAGGTGACTGTCAAATATTTTTCTTCAGATGGATGGATGGAACTCCAGTGACCTATGAAGCCTGGGCCCCCGGTGAACCCAATTTTGCGAATGAAGATGAGCACTGTGTAGTTATGTATTATGATTCAGGCAAGTAAAATAAACTTCAGGTTTTCAACAATTCTTTGTATATGCATGATCAGTATATAAATGAGTGGTCAGTAAGTGAGGATTACCTCTATTCCAGGGGTGTCAGACTTGCGTCATCACAGCAGTGTCATGTTACGTATCGGGACTTTTTCCCCCTTCACTAAACCGGACGTGGGTGTGGGCAGTGTGGGTTGCAAATTTGACAGCCTTGGTCTATTCTTTCACATGTACTATAGGATTCCAGTATGTACTATTAACATTTTGCACTGTTATTATTTTCGTTGCAACATATAGCTAACCTATTGCTATTTATTTTAAGAACCATTTAATCTTCCCAGATGGCAATATAATTTCTTTTATCAGGTGTATGGAATGATATAAACTGCGGTGCTGAGAAAAGCTTCATCTGTGAAAGACATAATAGCTCTGTCCGTACAACTGCAAGGCCCACATTACCTGCAAATCCAAAAGGGTGCAGTGAAGGCTGGCTTTGGTTTAATGACAAGGTAACTGATATAGTTAGTGTAAATATTTTGAG
This sequence comes from Bungarus multicinctus, assembly GCA_023653725.1. Lineage (NCBI taxonomy): Eukaryota > Metazoa > Chordata > Lepidosauria > Squamata > Elapidae > Bungarus > Bungarus multicinctus. The sequence goes on from CM042840.1 coordinate 26,814,014, forward strand.
GTAGCATCACCTGGGGTCATATCAAGGATGGGGTGTTGTTCCAGGGAGGGCGGAATACAGTCTAGTGGCACGGTGAGCGGGAAAGGCAGATTTGGCGGTTATAGGGGGCCATATTCTGTATTGGGAGCATGCCCCCGCTATTTGTGTGTGGTGGCGTGCTCCGACCCCCTTGTCAAGTCCCGTTCCCCGGGTGGTCTGAGTCATCGGGCCCTGGGCCTTCGGCTGATGTTGTGTAACGCCAGGTCCGTTGTTAACAAGGCCCCCCTCATTTATGATTTGATCTGTGAGGGGGGAGCGGACCTGGCGGGTGTTACCGAAACCTGGTTGGGCCAAGAGGGAGGAGTTCCTCTGGTGGAGATGTGCCCACCCGGGTTTCGGGTCTTTCATCGACCGAGGGCTCAGGGGAAGGGTGGGAGGGTTGCGGTGGTTATTAAGGAAGATCTGTGTCCTAGGGAATCCACTGTTTCTCAGATGACCGGATGTAAGTCCCTTTTCATGAAGTTTGGTCCCAGGGTTCAGATGGGCCTGTTGATTGCATACCTGGCTCCCTGCTATGTGACATCAGCCCTGCCTGAGCTCCTTGAGGTCATAGCCGGCTTGGCGGTTGAGACCCCCAGGCTTATGGTCATGGGCGATTTCAACCTGCCTTCTGCCGGCGGGGCCTCGGGGATTGCTCAGGAGTTCATGGCTTCCATGACAGCCATGGGTCTGACCCAATTAATTTGGGATCCTACTCACTTGGGGGGTCACATCCTGGATTTGGTTTTTGTCTCTGATCAGTGGCAGAATGATCTTGGTATAGGGGATGTGGTTGTAGAACCCCTGTCATGGACTGATCATTCGCTCCTTAGACTCGACTTCCATTCCGCACTCCCCTGCCGCAGGGAGGTGGGGACGATAAAATGGTACAGCCCCAGGCGCCTGATGGACCCAGATAGGATCCTGATGGAGCTTGGGCCGTTTCCCGAGACTCACACACATGACTCGGTCAAGGGCTTAGTGGCTACCTGGGATAGGGTGGCGGCTGGGACCCTTGACCAGGTCGTGCCCTTGCGGCCTCTGACCCGGTGTCGATCCCAAGTGGGATTTCCGGCGCTTCATCTCCCTCAGCTCCTTGGAAAACCAAGGAGTTGAGGGAGATGAAGCGCCGGAAAAGACGCCTAGAGAGTAGTTGGAGGGCCAGCCGCTCTGGATCTGACCGAACACTATTACGATCCTATATTAAGGCATATTTAGTGGCGATAAGGACAGCGAGGAGGTCTTACCTCTCCGCCCTTATTGCGTCCGCGGAAACTCACCCGGCTGCCCTGTTTAGGGTGACCCGCTCCCTTTTGGAGGTGGGGGCGTGGAAGGATCCCTTGCAGGGACGGGCTGAGGATTTTTCTAGGTTTCTGCAGGACAAAATCATTCAGATCTGGGATGAGTTGGACTCTGACTGGGCATCTCCGGATGGGGGGGCGGAGGTGGATTTCGTGGCGGTCATTTGGGATGAGTTCGATCCTGTTACTTTGGAGGACGTGGACAGGATACTGGGAGGGCTTAATGCCACCACTTGTTTATTGGACCCGTGCCCATCCTGGCTAGTCCTGGCCACTCGGGAGGTGACACGAGGCTAGTTCCAAGGGATTATTAATGCTTCCTTGAGACAGGGGCTTTTACCCGCCACCTTGAAAGAGGCAGTGGTGCGGCCCCTCCTCAAGAAACCGTCCCTGGATCCAGCATTATTGTCAAATTATCGTCCGGTCTCCAACCTTCACTTTGTCGCAAAGGTTGTTGAGAGTGTGGTGGCACATCAGCTCCCTCAGTACCTGGATGAAGCGGTATATCTAGACCCCCTCCAATCAGGTTTCAGGCCCGGGCATAGCACGGAGACGGCGTTGGTCGCGTTGTGGATGATCTCTGGAGGGCCCGGGACAGGGGTTGTTTCTCTATCCTGGTCCTGTTAGATCTCTCAGCGGCTTTTGATACTGTTGACCACAGTATCCTATTGCGGCGGTTGGGGGGGTTGGGAGTGGGAGGCACCGTTCTCCTCCTTCCTCTCTGACCGCTCGCAATTTGTGTTGACAGGGAGGCAGAGGTCAACCCTGAGGCCCCTATTATGTGGAGTGCCTCAGGGGTCTGTGCTCTCGCCCCTGCTGTTCAACATTTATGTGAAGCCGCTGGGTGAGATCATCCGTGGTTTCGGGGTGGAGTTCCATCAGTACGCTGACGACACTCAGCTGTACATCTCTACCCCGGGCCACCCCAACGAAGCCCTCAAAGTGATGACCCGGTGCCTGGAGGCTGTGCGGAGTTGGATGGGTCTTAACAGGCTTCGTCTCAACCCGACCAAAACCGACTAGCTGTGGTTTCCTGTGCCCAGATACAGCCAGCTTATTCCATTGCTGGCCATGGGTGGAGAAATTTTGACCCCCATGGAAAGGGCTCGCAATCTAGTGTCCTCCTGGACATACGGCTGTCTTTAGAAGATCACATTACGGCCATCGCCAGGGGGGCCTTTTGTCAGATTCGTCTGATTTACCAGTTGCGGCCCTTTCTAGATCTGGATGCACTTCACACAGTCACTTCTGCCCTCGTCATCTCCCGCTTGGACTATTGCAATGCTCTCTACATGGGGCTCCCCTTGAAGAGTGTCTGGAGGCTGCAGTTGGTCCAGAATGCGGCCGCGCGGGTGATCTTGGGAGCCCCTCGGAGCTCCCATGTAACACCGCTTCTGCACGTACTGCATTGGCTTCCTGTGGCCTTCCGGATCCGATTCAAGGTGGTATTGATCGTTTTTAAAGCGCTCCATGGCTTGGGACCTGGGTACTTACGGGACCGCCTGCTGCCATCAACAGCCTCCCGCCGCCCAGTGCGCTCCCACAGGGTTGCCCTCCTCAGGGTTCCACCGCCTGGTCATTGCTGGTTGGCGGCCCCGAGGGTGCGGGCCTTCTCTGTGGGGGCTCCCTCCCTGTGGAACGATTTGCCCCCGGAGATACGGACCATTACCGACATTCAGACCTTCCGGCGCGCAGTAAAGACCCTGTTTTTTCAACAGGCCGGCCCGGCCCAGTAACGATTTTTGGGGTTTTTAAAACTAGGTATCTTAATTTTTTTATATATTAAATTTGTATTAGCTTTATATTTTAAATTGTATATTCGGCCTCTGATGAAATTGTTTTAATTTGTTTTTAATTGTATATATTGTTTTTGTTTTTAGTTGGCTGTGCACCGCCTCGAGTCCCTTTTTTGGGAGAGGGGGCGGTATAGAAATTTAAATAATAGTAATAATAATAATCACTGTTCAAACATCCTAAAGGCAATTATAAATACATTGAGATTGCTATAGGTAGCCAGTGATCTTTTTAGACCTCTCAATGAACATAAGGAGTTCAGCAAGAGATATCTTCATAGGCATTTTTTTTGCCAAAAAATGGACATAAACATCAGTTTTCAACAAAAAAAAGGAATAAATCATAGTCATATAACTGCAGAACAAAGCAAGTGTCTATAAATGTTGGCTCATTGCCAAGTGCCAAAAATGTAATCATATAACTATGGGGGGGGGAGGAATAATCAAAACTCACAACTATGAATACTTGCTAAGTGACTATAGACATATTTATAAGCAACATCATCTTTCTTCCTTGAATGGTAAAACGAAGACCAGCAAGATTTTGAAAGATTTGGGCACTTTCTTTTTTTCATTAGTCCCTCTCTCTTGGGTGTTTCCAGAAGTAGTATGGCAGTGATAAACTGACTGTATAAAGATCATCAATACAAAATTACTAAGAAGTCAATTATATCACAAAAAGCAGACAGTAAGTTTGTTAAATCATAAAAAGGTTAACTTTATTACTGCTTATATTTTTCCCAAAAGAAAGTAGTGAATTTGATTTTATTACTACTATTTTATTACGAGTGAATTACATTCTAAATTCTGTTAAATATTCTGATTTCATTTCATGATTGATGATTCTATGTTGATTGTTTCTATTACTTTTTATTTAATTAATCCTTTCTTGATTGATGAATTTTTAGAGGGATTCTTATTCTTCTAGTGCTTCCAAATCTTTGGCTTCAAAGAAGAGGAGAAGAAAAACTGGAGTGCTGCACGTGATCACTGCAGAAACCTAGGAGGAAATCTGGCTAGTATACCAAACAAAGCTGTTCAAGGTACAATCATTTATTTAAACCATGTTAATTACATAAGCTTAATATTCCTGTTAAAATCCAGGAATCTCTTCTTAAATTACTTTTATAAGAATAACTATGCCCACCCTTCTTTGGCTCAGTATTTGTAAACAGCAATGGATCATGCCCAATATTTCCTAGCCGAACCACAGATAACTACAATGATCTAATACATATCGATTTTACAGAAGACAATGTTGAAAAAACACTATGCAATCTAAAATAATCCCTATCTATTGGACCAGACGGAATATGTGCCTACTTCTTAAAAAAGCTATCAACTGCCATAGCTGAACATCTAAGCATAATCTTTGAAAAACCTTTCAGAACCAGCTCCTTGCCAAACCTATGGTCAATAGCCATGGTCATCCTCATCTTCAAAAAGGGAGACCCCAGCCTAGTTGAAAATTACAGACCAATCTCCTTATGCTGTGTCACCTGTAAAGTCATGGAATCAATTATTAACCAATCCATTTTCCTCCACTTAGAGACAAACAACCTACTCTCTAATAAACAATTTGTTTTCAGAAAAAAACTATCCTGTAACCTGCAACTATTACACTGCAAAAGCATATGGACTACACAATTCGATCAGGGCAAAGCAATAGACGCAATTTACATAGACTTCTGTAAAGCCTTTGATTCAGTGGTACATGACAAACTACTCTTAAAATTAAAATCTTATGGTATCTCTGGACACTTGCATAACTGGATAGAAACATTCCTGTCAACCAGACAACAAATGGTCAAAGTTGGGAGCGTCCTATCAAATTCTGTATCTGTCAACAGTGGTGTCCCCAAGGCATGTTCTAGGACCAACTCTTTTCATACTCTATATAAATGACCTCTGTGATCAAATCAAGAGCCACTGCGTTCTCTTCGCTGATGATGTAAAGCTATTCAATACCACAGACAATACTGCTACCCTTCAAAAAGACCTCGACTATGTATCAGAATGGTCAAACAAATGGCAACTTCAAATATCAACAAATAGATGCTCTGTCTTACATATTGGCAAAAAAAATATCAAAAAATAAAATACAGGTTGAATAGTCAAGACCTTGTTGATGATCCAAACTCTGTCAAGGACCTTGGAGTACTCATCTCAAATGATCTAAGTGCTAAACCCCCTGTAACTGCGTAGCCAAAAAGGCATTAAGAGTTGTTAACCTAATCTTACGTAGCTTTTTCTCTGGTAATAATACACTACTAATGAGAGCAGCGGTCGCCAACCGGTGGGCTGCAGCCCATTAGTGGGCTGTGAGAAAATTTTGGTGGGCTACAGAGAAATCTCACCCCCAGAGCATCCTCTCCAAAGCAATTAATCCAGGCTCCACAGAAACACAAGGCTCCTCAGCCCACATGCCCCACAGGAACCCTCCCCGCCCACTCACTCCTTACCCGGCAAACTTGTCTGGTAAGTTGCTATTTTTCCTTTTTCCAACCATCAGCTGTTCTGCTGTGCCGGGAGTTTTAGATTAGCTAGGAAGCAGGAAATGGTTGGATTTCTTGCTTTCTAGCTAAACACAGCTGAACCTCCCTTAGGACTGAAGGTTTGTTTGCAAGCAAATTCAGTGCAGACTCACCGCAAGCAAATTTGAGAGACTGAGCTAGCTGATGGTAGATAGATAGATCACTGAATGATTCTGTGAGCAACTCAGTCTGCCTGCTTTGCCTGATTTTGGATAAAAGTTGCTTTTTTAAAATAAAAAATTCAATATTTACATACATGGTGTGTTGTGAGTTAACTTTATGAGTTTGCTTGTAAGCAAATTTTATGTGACAGACTGAGCTAGCCAATGGCAGTAGATAGATTTCTGAATGAATCTGTGATTCTGTGAGCAATTCAATCTGCCTGCCTGCTTTGCCTGATTTTGGGTAAAAGTTGCTCTTTTTTATAAAATATTCAATATTTATATAAATATTTACAATATTTACATACAAGCCATGCCCAGCCAGTCACATGACCACCAAGCCACACCCACAAATTAGGCCATGCCCACAGAACCAGCTAGTGGTCCCTGGGATCTAAAATTATGAGTTTGTGGTCCCTGAAATCCAAAAGGTTGGTGACCTCTGAACTAGAACATACAAAACATTTGCTAGACCAATACTTGAATACAGTCTGGAACCCGCATTACGTATCTGATATTAATACAGTTGAGAAAGTCCAGAAATATTTCACAAGAAGAGTTCTCCACTCCTCTACTCATTGCAGAATACCTTATGCCACCAGACTTGAAATTCCAGATCTAGAAAACCTAGAACTACTCCACCTTCAGTCCTATCTAAGTATAGTACATAAAATTATATATTGCAATATCCTACCTGTCAATGAATGCTTCAGCTTCAACCATAACAATACAAGAGCACACAATAGATACAAACTCAAACCGCACCAAATTTGATTGCAGGAAATATGACTTCAGCAACAGAGTGGTCAATATCTGGAATATTCTACCTGACTCTGTGGTTTCTTCCCCAAACCCCAAAAACTTTAACTTTAGACTATTGTCCTCACCCCTTTCCTAAGAGGTCTATAGAGGGCATGCATAAGCGTGCCAACGTCTCTATTTCTTTTTATTTTTCTTATATGTATCCATTTCATGTATCATAACTATGTTTATACTTATACCTGTTATCTTATAATCGCTTGACAAAATAAATTAATAAATAAACCTCCAGTTTATATAAGCTTTTTCTGTTGGAGATGAAAATGTTGTCCCAATTCTTAGTAATAATAAATGAGTTAAATATCAGTTTAAAGAGGTTACAAGTGGATTATTTCAAAACAGAGTTTGATTAAACATTCATTTTTGGAGCAGCACTTATGGAACCTCAAGTCACGACCATAATCCGTTCCAAGACTTCGGTCGCACCCTGATTTGTTCATGACCAGAAGCGAGATTGATTGCACATGCACAGGCAAAAAAACAAAACAAAAAAATGGCATGGAAGGGGAAATTGCCATGGCAGGGAAAATTGCAGCAGCTGTATTTGATCTCCACCTGAGGATGACCAGATTCAAACATTTTGTGGATTTTTGGCACACGACAGGCACGTGATTTGGTCGTAATCAGAAGCGTTTGTAAGCCAAGGTTCCACTGTATTTATTTATTACTTTTAATGGTCAAAATTAATGAAGAAACCAACCTTCCCCCATAGTTATCTGGAAAGTATAAACTGAAACTTATATAAAACGTATGGATTATATGATGAAGTGAGCTCATTCGTTGGTTCAGGGTTCAGTATCAGTACATTTTGATAGCCAGCTTTATATTTCAACCTTGCCTTAGGTAGGAAAAGCTGTTGATGTGCTGACCGGTATCTGGAGGCCTGTTAAGCCTGGGTGAGGCAAAACAGATTTCAGTTCAATCCTGATATGACTAAGTAGTTATGACTGTTTAGCTATTTGGCCCCACTTGATCAAAGACATTTTTGAATAGGTTGCCAGTCAGCTTCCAGGTGTGGTTTAAGTGCTTGGTGATCTATAAAGCCCATCATGGCATTATGCTTGGCTATCTGTGGAATTGCCTGAATCCAATGGTTTCTATTTGCCAAGTACATTCTGTTGGGAGGATTCACTCCAGGTTCCTACTATTAAATATTGTCATCCAGTAGGATTGAAGAAGTTTGCCCTCTGCATTGCAGCCCCCCCCTCCCTACCTGTTCTGGAGCAGCAGCGTGTCAGAGCTACTGAAAACAGTCAGATCAGAGCCCTTCAGACCTAGTTCTGATCCTAAGCCTTGGGTTAATGAATTAGTGGGGCAGATGTTATGGTTTCATATTACTGCTGTTGTTCATTGTTTTGGGTGGATATATCTATTTCATGAGCTGTGCTGTTTTTATTTTTGGGGTGGATTTGGCAAGCCATCCAGAGTCTTCTGGAGTGGGCAACCATAACATGACCAACATAGCTAACGTGCCAAGTGTATTAAAAATTGGGCATTTGATGGCGACAGCAATTGAAATAAAGTTAGTAACTCTTCTAAAGATATCCAACTAATCAGAAGAAAAAAATCACTTATCCCATAGCTAATCAACATATGAGCAACATTACTCCATGGTTTTTTGCTATTAAATATCAGGAACATGAGATAGAAGCTACAATCTGTATAACTCAATTTATGGCAGCAGTTTAAATTGTGCATCTTTTCTTCTGCCATCCTCCTTTTATTCTGTTCTGTTCTGTCAATGGTCCTGGTGCCTTCTAGTATCCAAAAGAAAGAAATCTTCCTGCCAGAATATACTTGGCAGGTAGAAAGAATTGAATATAGGGGATTCCTCCGATAGCCAAGCCCTAGGCCATGCAAGGCTTTATAAACAATCACCTGGGATGTTCTTAAGATGGGAACATAAATCATAAATATTGTATGTGAGCAGAGTTTGGTCTTATATTCTGAGGTACTTTTTAAAATCTAACATAACCAAAATGAATTCTGGAAAGTTGGAGCAAAATTTAATTGGTGTTGAGCCTGACAATACTTTATTGTAAAATATATCTGTATTCCCCTCCCCCCAGCTTTTCTCACAACGCAATTGAAAAGTGCTAGTGGTAATACTTGGATTGGATTGACTGACACGAATTGGAGGGGTCATTTCCTCTGGACTGATGGGAGTGGAGTCTATTTTACAAATTGGGCTAAAGGGTCACCTCGTTCATACGATGTAAGTTCAATTTGTTGGATTTTTTTCTGTTCTATTTCCCCACAAATGTGGAATTAATCTCTTTGATGTTGAATTCCTACAATGATATTTTTATGGAAAGGAGTTCCTTTTTTGTGATATGGGTAGCCATATAAATTTAATGAATAAATGCATGTATAAAATGGGTGATATTTCAGATTTTTCTGTCTATTAAATAAGGAAAGTCTGCTATGCTTTGTCTTTATCATTAGTGTGATATAATACTGGAAAAAAACCCAGTCTTACTCCTGCTGCTCTTTTTATGAATGAAAATGCTTTGGAGAACTTTACTATTGCCAACTCTCCTTTAAAGAAAGAAAATGATCCAGTAACATGAAATTTAAAATAAAAAATATATAGAAATTAAAATATATAATAAGTATGGAGAAGAAAAGACCCTGCCAGGTATAGAATGCCTGATACATACACCTTGCTACAGCCTTCAAATTCAAAAGAAATGATTTTATTCTCATGGATGCTTACCTTCAATGTATGCAATGAGCTGTGCACAGTGTTCCAAATAGCGAAGCTTGGTATATGAGCAAATAATTCATTTCCCATTTTGGGGTATGTTTGAAGGCTTCTCTAGTTTGTCTCCATGAGTGTTTATGTGTAGATATCACTTTTGATGGGTTTGCCAAAGAAACATACTGTATGGCTCTGTACATGCACACTGGAACTTTTGGGAAGAGATGGATATAAATGGTTCCTTTGCCTAAAACTGCACAATCCATTATTTTCATGAAGTACCCTGACTATAAATTCATTAAAGATTCCTGTTAGAGACTACTGACTTTCTTTTCCCCCTTCCAGTTCTATACTATAGGCAGTGGCAGCTTCTTTCTTTGATGATGGAGGCTCAAATGCTTCTATTGAATATGGTTCAGATGCTTCTGTGCTAGATTCTATAGGACATTATGACAAATGACATATACTCACATAGGGATCATCTTATATAGTTACCAGGAACAAAAACACACACATTTTTTCTCTTTTGAGATTATAAAGGAGGGGTTCCAGAAAGATTGTTCCAGTCATGATACCAGTGACTGTATTTTGCTTTCTTGCTGTGCATAAATATTGTAGGGTGATTGCGTTTTTATGCTGACAAAACCTGAAAGTCTTGCAGGAGATTGGAGAGTTGGATTCTGTTCTTTTAAGATGACCTATATCTGCCAAAAAAATACTGGTAAGTTTTTAGAAATCTTGGAAAGTAATTCAGTTTCAGAGAATAAGGACATATAGTTTACATCAGGGTTTCCCAACCTATGGGCCCCAGGCCACTAGTTGGCTGTGAGGAGTTTGCAACTGTGCCCTGGAAATGGCTGGTGAGTGTGTGCACATGCGTTTGCATCCTCACTTGTGTGAGCAGCAGGTAAGCATGGATGTGTGGGCTCATTAGCATGCTGCATACATGTTGCTCACACAAATGGAGCAGCATGCACGTGTGCTTGGTGGCACTTGCACAAACCACCCATTGCCCCACTCCAGTCCGCAAAGATGGAAACGTTGGAGAACTCTGATGTAGATTATCTTCTACAGATCAGTATCAGAATTTGAAAAAAGTGAATTTGTGAACTATGATTTTGATCATTAGATAGGATAGATTCTAGGAAGAAGATCAACATGATGCAACTTAGGATAGTCGGAGGATATATAAGTACATATATATATCTAGCTATACTGCTATGAAGAACATTGGAATCTTTCTTTCTTTCCTTCCTAGTTTTCTTCAACCTGTTTCTTTTCTTGCATTTTTGTTTCCTTGATTTCTTTCCTTTTCTTTTTTTCTTTCCCATTTTATGTTGTGTTACACTTTATTATCTTTTTTAAAAGTTTTAATAAAAATTATACATATAAAAAGAAAAACCAGGGTGAACAAGCATGATTGAGCAAAATAAGATTGCAACAAGCCAGATATGGTAACCAAGAAAATACATTGTGAAGGAATGTATAGAAATTGTAAATTTAAGTCACATTACCTTCAACTTCAGGAAGTATTTAAACAAAGTGAACTAACAAACATAATTGTGATACCAACTATTTGAAGCCCAAAGGTATTCAAGTCCTGAGTTGGGATAGCTAAAGAGATACATTTATATTATACCTCAAGGTCTCCTTAAAGTGACTCACTATACCTATTTGTTTAATGTACTCTTGATTTTTTTGTATCAAGTTTGGTCATGGTATGGATCTGAGAGGATATTTTAAGAAAAGATTAAATAAATAAAATAAAATGTTAAGGTTTTCAGAATTAAAAAATAGCAGAACTGTGTGTTATCTTGGCTATATTTTTTAAAGGTCCTGAACCTTACTCTGAACCAACGGATCCAGCATCTCACTATATCAGTTATAGAAATAGCAGCTATTCTATGGTTAGCCCCAAGATGACCTGGGAAGAAGCAAGGAAGAAATGTGAATCTGAAAATTCAAAACTGGCCACCATTCTAGACGCCTATGCAGAATCTTTCATATGGCTGCAAGTGCTCAAATACAAGGAGCCTGTATGGATTGGACTAAGCAGCCAAGAGGTAAGAACAGAATCTATACATTCACAATGAAGCTCTATATTTAAATTTGTATATTTGGAAAAATTCAAAATTCAAGAACGGGATTTCTAAGAGTAGAAAGTGTTATGGGTAGAGGTGGTCCTTGTTTTAGCAGCCATATTTGAGATGGGCAACTCTATTGTTAAACAAAGAGGTCACTAAGTTAAATTGCAACTCTGCTTATGAACTTGTTTCAGCTTTCCTTTGTTTTTACTGATCTGCAAAGGTTGTAAATGCAAAAATGACAGATAAAATTTCTTTTTCATCACTGCCATAAGTGCTCAAGGTCCTAAAGGAGGCCCCTGACATGACAAATGTGTGACAATTTTCTAAATGGACCTTGAAGACTAAATGCTTTCACATAATTGATTTATTTCTGTAAAAGATTTATATTGTTCCGATTTTAAGCAGCTCTAGTTGGCTTTTTCTCACAATTAAGGAAGAGGAGACCAGTTGGCAATGAAAAAGGGGTTCAAGTAGTTTCCACTTAACAACGATTTATTCAGTGACCATTTGAAGTTATGGTACAGCTCAATGGTAGTTATGGCTGATTCTCAAATTGCAATGCTTCTGGGATCACACAATCAAAATTAATGTTCTTGACAGCCTTCCCTCTTTTCAGATGACAGAATGTACTTCAACTTACCCTATCTCTGTATCTTCCCTGCCTTTTTCGCCCTGGACTCCATTCCTGCCCATGCCTACCCTGAAATTCCTCATTGCCCCAAATTGACCCTCCCTGCTTTTTCATTCTCCTGTTGACAAGGCACACCTGTTTGAAGCAGTTGCTTGTCTTCTGCAAGGCTGTTATGGAGGGGTGGCAGGTTAGATGATGGGGCAGTGATGGAGTAGAAGATAGCCAAAATTTCAGAGAGGGGAGAGAGAATGTACGGTAAGTTGAAGCAGAGGTGCGGCAGGATAGGAATAATGCAAGGTTGTTGCCTAATTATGGTGTACAGTTGTCTCCTAATAACCACAACTAGGACTGCCAGAACTGCTGTTGCTAAGTAATATTGTCAAACCATATTTCACTAAATGAAAGTTTTACTTAGCAATGTAAATTCCTGCCCCAGTTAAAGTTATTAAGTGAGGACTGGCTATAGTGAAATTAAATCAATAATATTTTTCCTTGTACTTCCTGTAATTCTTCCCATTTTGGTTTCAGAATGATGCTAGGTACAAATGGGTAAGTAACTGGAGGCTAATATACACTAACTGGGCTGCTGGAGAACCATTGCATAAGACAGCCTGTATTTACCTAGACACTGATGGTTATTGGAAAACAGGAAACTGCAGTGAAAAATACTACTCTGTTTGCGAGAGATATTATGGTAAGCAAAATAATAAGTCTATTTTAATAGAGTTTGCATTTTAATTTTAATTTCAGTTAGTGCCTAATTACTAAAAGTGGCATATACAATTAATTCTCCACTTACAACAGTTCATTTAGTAATCATTCAAAGTTACAACGGCATTGAAAAAAGTGAAGTGTTTTTCACAGTCATGATCATTACAGCATCCTCATCGTCATGTGATCAAAATTGGGATACTTTGCAACTCACTCATATTTATGATAGTTGTAGTGTCCCAGGTCATGTGTTCACCTTCTGACAAGCCATGTGATTGGGGACGTAACAACTAACTTAACAGTCGCAATGATTTACTTAACAACTGTGGTAAGAAAGATCGTAAAATGGGCCATATTAACTTAACAACTGTCTCACTTAGCAACATAAATATGAGGCTCAATTTTCGTAAATTGAGGACTACCTATATCAACAAAATCATAAGCTAAACTTTTAAAAACGGGCTCTAATGTGTTTCACATAGAAAATAATGAATTTATGTTATGTCTTACTTATTTTATTATAGTTATTATTTATACTGCTTATTATTAATAATTGCCTTAGTGGCTAATTGCTTACATATGCATTTTCTTTAATAAAGAAAACCTTTTTGTTTCATAACAGGTGTAATGCCAACTGAGATTCCACAATTGCCAGGAAAATGCCAAACCTCCAAAAACAGCCAAATATCTTGGATTCCTTTTAGAGGTCATTGCTATAAAATTTTCCTTTTAATGGAAACTTGGCCAGCAGCATCTATGATATGTTCTCATATAGGTTAGTATACTTTTGAAGTACTTAATGATAACAGTAATTTTCTATGCTTAGAGAAATCTTGCCAGGTTCTACATTTACAGTGATTTTGAATAAATACACCTGTGTCAAATTCAGCCAGCAAACCCAACTTTTATTGTATTATATTCTGCACTATAAAGCTATTGAAAGAACAGCTGTTGAGAATGTAGGAAAATGCTATATAGAATGTGCATACTGTGTTTCCCTGAAAATAAGTTCTAACCCCAAAATAAGCCCTAGTGAAAGGGGCTGGGCATGGCCAACACAGGAGGTGGTGAGCATGTGTGGTCTGATGGTGTCCAGCAGCAACCTTAGCCCACAAAGTGCAGGTGAGTTGATTACCTGCCCAAGTAGTAGGTGAAGGAAGAGGCATGAATTCCAGATGCATAGTGTGGACTGCAGGAAAGCCAAAAGTCAGTAGGCTGGAATGGTAGGTGGCTGTGGGTGGTGCACCAGCAGCAGATAGAGGCAGAGGCGTCGGGAGAAGGCAGGCGACCCAGACATGTTGTGTGGGCCGCAGGAAAGCTGAGAATCAGTGGGTCAGCACGGGCAGCTGGCTGGGGCAGGCTCATCTTTGTGTCTCTTGGTTTGTGGCCCACATGATGGGTCAGGATCACCTTCTATTCTGTACCTCTGTCTCTGTCTGCTGCCGCTGCTGCTGCATGAAGACAAGCCTCCGGTGGCCTCTTGCCTATTCCAGCCCAACAACACTCAGCTTTCCCATGGCCCACATGGTGCATCTGGATCACCTGTCTTTCCCCCTGCATCTGCCTCCATCTATTGCTTGGACAGGGAATCAACTCACTTGTGCTGCATGGGCTATGCAACCCCAGAGTGTGCTGTCCAAGGCACTGGTGAGCTGTAGCTGCTGATGGATACTGTCGGTCCCCATGCACTTGTTGCCTCTTGTGCACATACCAGGAAGCAAGGTGCTAAGTGGGGCTGATCACCCTGAAATCATATTTCCCCAAAAATAGGACTATGAAAATAATCACTAAAATAAAAGTTTCAACTGAGTAAAACCATTTGGTGGGATGAAAAACAACATAGTTCACCATGTAATAACTTTATTTTGATTTGATGATACACAGCTAGAAAATTACTTATTATATATGAACATATAGCCACCTACTAGCTGGGTCATTTAAGGCTTGGTATGGTTTCTTAAGGCCCTTCTGAAGTCTTTTCAGAAAGTCTGGACATACCTAGAAGACATTTGCACATGACATCTCAGAAAGCAAAGTGACAGTGGCTTTATCTTACTAGCTATCCTGGTAGAATTATCTTCTGGACATGGTTCAAAAGTACTCAGCTGAACTCAAAAGAACCTTGATGTAACTATTTGTTGGGGTAGGGATAGAATGAGTTTTGATAGAATGTTAATGAGTTTTGATCTCCCTCATGTTTTGTAGGTGGCACCTTGACTTCAATCGAAGACTCAACTGAATTACAATTTTTACAGAAAGAAATGAAAAATGTTGAAGTTAATGAGTTTTGGATAGGCTTATACAAAAATATAGATGGTAATTATTTAAATAAAATTTATCTATATAAATAATAATAATCCCCAGTTAAACTCTGCCTTGATGTGGTTGTGGGGCTTGTATTCTGGGGAGTGTGAGAGTTATGCCGGAAGTTCAACAATATTAGATTAGGTCTCGTCAGACAAAGAGTGTCTCTCCTTTAAACAATATGATGAAATGTAACATACAGAAATTAATGTGCTAGTGAATATATAAATAAAGTGAAGAAAATCTTAAAGTCCAAAATTAAATACATCAAGTCTACTAATACCTGGATAATTACAATCATATACACAGCTGGAATAATGAACTGGACTCAAGCTGAACTAGAAGCCCTATCAACATAGTAATGTTGACAGACTCTGCTTAGCAAGGAAAATAATTTATCAAAGATCATTTTGAGGGAGATGGGCTATTTAGAAATATAAAATATAAATAAATACATAAATAGATGAGCTTTGAACTTTTCAAATCCATCAGATTGTTGAAGAAAAAAAAATGGCATTGGAAGAATATTTGAAGGATAATGAAGCTAATATACCATGAAGGCTTACCAAGTATTGGAGAGACTAAACTGGCTTACAAGAAAGATCAAATGAAAAATAAGACACCTGTCAAAGCAAAATGTTAATTGGCCAACATATTAAAAAAATACAGCAGGGAAAACAGATAACAATAATGGCCAACAGCAGAAAAATTGAAGAAAGAGAGAGAAAGAGATTGCACAAGGACAAATTCATTCTAAGCTAGAATTGAGAATACATCAACAGGTAGCAAATGCTGCATCTGTGAAGAAGCTGAAGAAATTGTGGACCAAACAGTTAAGCTATCCCACAGATTTTCTACAAATAATAGCATGACAAAATAACAATAAAGGTGATTGAAAGATCTGCAAGAAATATTATTTGCCTACAAGAAAGAATTGGTAGGACCACAAAATAAACAAAATAAATAAAGTAATAAACAATTAAGAAGCTAAAATGTTCTTGGCTTTAGAATAGGTGAAAGAGGAAAGAAGAAAGGAGGGGAGGCAAGGGGTGGGGAGGGGAAGGGAGGAGGACGGGAGGAGAGGATGGGAGAAAATCATAAACCTCAAAGATTTGCAAATTGAATTGGAACAACAATGCAAATGATGGTTGTTAGCATTTTTGTTCGTTCTGGGATCATAGTTGTTCTGGTAATTTTAAAATGATCTATGCTGTGCTAATTTTGTTGTAATTTTGAGGTTATCTATGGGATGTGGTGGCTCAGTGGCTAAGAACTGAGCTTGTCGATCAGAAAGGTCAGCACTTTGGCGATTCAAATCCCTAGCACCGCATAATGGAATTAGGTCCTGTTACTTGTCCCAGCTTCTGCCAACTTAGCAGTTCAAAAGCATGTAAAAATGCAAATAGAAAAATAGGAACTACTTTGGTGGAAATGTAACAGCATTCTGTATGCCTTTGGTATTTAGTCATGTTGGGCACATGACCACAGAGATGTCTTCAGACAGCACTGGCTGTCCGGTTTTAACAGATGTGAGCACCGCCCCCTAGAGCCAGAAATGATTAGCACATATGCGCAAAGGAAACCTTTCCCTTTACCTTATGCTATGCTAGTATTTGTTCAGTCTGAGTTGAGCAACCATGATCATTTGTTTGTATTTGATACTGATGAATAGGTCACGCTGTCATGCATTCATGAAGCAGGAATAGTTGTTCCTTGGTGAAGATTTGCTTACATGCAAATCTCTCCCATTTGTGTACTTTCTAAAACATTTAATTCCAATACAATAAGTGGTTCTGAGAGAAGACAATGTCTGTAGCTCCAAAGCTATAGGAGTCCATGGTGCTCTCTGAACTTTGTTGTTTGCTTGCAGATGTTAGATATCATTATTAGAGTGAGTGTTAATATACTTCCATAACATTTGCCTTTTCATCACAGGCAGTTATTTTCCTTTTTAAATATTATACTATAAATTTGTTTTATCTCTAGGAGAATGGATATGGCAAGATAAAAGTGAAGTTGCTTTCGTCAACTGGGATGAAAAGCAGTTAAGAATTTCTCTGCAGTTTGATAGTGAAGAGGGCATCGAGATCTTTTTTGACAAGTGTGCTTACATAAATAGTAATTCTGGACAATGGTTCACAGGGCACTGTGGAGATTTTCAATCAAAAGCATTTATTTGTAAAAAAAACAAAAGTAAGCCTTATTATCATTATAATGCAAGATTACATTAAATTATACAATTTCCTAAAATACTCTTAATTCCTCTGATTTCTGCCTAGATGCATGCTCCTTGTAATTATTCTTACCATGTTATTATCTGTTCATTTAAAAATATATCCAAGAATATTTGAAGTTTTCCTGTATTTCTAATTTCTTGTTGAGCAGATTTTTCTACTTATATATGTTAAGAATCCACAGTGTGACTTATGTTTAATGTACTTTGTTGTTCATATGACTGTCTTTCTAAATAGTTAATTATAATTTATCTTTTTTATCTTTCTTTCTCTCTCTTTCCTTTCTTCCTTCAACTCTCTCTCCCTGTTTTGTCTTGTCAACTTTCTCCTTAGATTATTTCTGTTTCAAGTAATACATTATCTGAAATAAAACAATAGGATTAAAAATAGAATCAATTGCAAAATATCTTAATTTTTGCTACCAATAATTGAACGATAATATTGATAATTAATTATATTGTTAGCATTTGATAAATGTTCAATAAACAAAGTTTACTTTTCATCATTTGCTTCACCTTAATTATTATTTCAACTTTTTTATGGCATCAATGAACTAATCTTTTATTGCCAAGACATGGAACTGAATAAACTGAATATCAAAAGACAAGAATAATGCTATACAAATTTTATTTCATAATATTTTAGATTTATCTAAAGAAGGAACTTTGGATTGTTTTATTCTCAAATGTTGCATTTCTACCTGGCTATTCTACCCATAAACTAAAATATTATTAGTTTTTGTGTTTTAAATTATTCCTGATACATACTTTAAATACAATCAAGAAAATTTAATTAAGGTAATGAATTGAATTCAGAGCCATACCAAACAATATCAATTTTTAAGGGAAACAAATATCCATGAACAATCTTTTCAGACATTGTCCTGAAATGTATAATTCTTTCTTTTGAACTCATAAAGGTTTATTATAAAAATCTGTTATTTCAGAAAAATTATTTTTTAAAAATTACTTTGCATATCCTTCTTCATTGCTATCTTAGTAGTATACAGTAAATCATGAACAGTAATTACACACTGAAAACATTTTGATTATTTTCTAGTTACTGAAGAATCCACTATAAGGCCTACAAAAATCCCAGGTAAGAAAGTAATTTTAAATATTATTTTTAAAGTTCAGTAATATGTTTTCCATATCTGTGAGCTGAATATAGGTCAAATATAGAGCAACCTATTTTTGTAGATTAAAAGATTTAGATGACAATAGAGTGTATTCAGAATTGTTATGAAGACTTACTATATGTCCAGTAAGTTGTTAAATTACAGTAGTTAAGTTTTGTTTTACATATTTTTTCCTATTTTAATGAAATGGAAGCCATGAAAATACTTGAGGTGGCTGCCATTTGCCATTTTATTAACTTTTTTTCTTAGAATGTACTGGAAATATTGTAGGCAATCTTGAGATTTTAGCAGCTGCTATCCAAATATCACAGTTGTCAATCATAAACCAGCATATTTTACAGATACAGTGTCAAATCACTATACCTTTATACATTTGGGAAAAATAAATAAAAAGAGAGGTCTGTAACATGTTTTGTTGTAGAATGAAATATTTTTTTAAAAAGCCAGCCAAAAGTAATATAAAATCTAACTGAATCTCTAAGAATTTTTGTTCCCCACAATGTCAGTCCAAAACTGCCTTAGATGAGATCACATGGGCTATCTTTTTATATTTATGAAATCAAGACTTCAAAATCCCCCTTCTGCAATTAGTATGATTGAATAATTGTGATTATTTTCAGTTCCCAAATAAATAATTAGCAATAAGTGATAGCCATAGCATTTTATACTTATATTTGCTGTGGAAGAATTCACACCTATGTCAATTCAGCCCTTATCTTCCAAAAGCAACACATATCAATTTCCTTTGAGATCTGTAATGAACAAGAAAATACAGTGCATTACAGTTACATCCTTTTACTGAGTTACAGTTCACAAATTCCTGGAATTGGTAGTTGACTCTTGTTAGCTCTGCCTTTATTAGACTACTAGATAGGATGCAATCTCTTTTGGCTTTTTTCTTAATTAAAAAAAAGTTAAGTCAGAGTTTTATCATAATATAACTATATCCAGTGCTTTTTCTTCTCTCTGGTATTTTAGTGCAGAAAGGAGGGGAACTTCTATCAACACATGGCACAGCAGCGGTGGTAGTTATCCCAATTATCTTCATAATCATTGGTGCAGGAATTACAGCCTATATTTTCTATAGAAGAAGAAACAGACTACAAGTCTCTGCTGGATTTGACAATTCTTTGTATAGTGACAATGTGGTTATTCTTCATAAGGATTCACAATCTCTTGTAGACAATCAAGAATTAAATTAACCAATAACTGTATCTTATCCAGGGATAAAACATATTGGATGCAATACATTCAAAATTTGAATTATACTGTTCATAATTTAATACTATAAAGTATTTGAAAAAAATTAGACCTTATTAACAATATACATTGGTCAAACCCATGATATGAAAAGATTGAATTTATTTGTTACTGAGTAAAAACATATTTTGTATGGTATACTTTCAAATGAAAGATTTCAATTAAAGAATTAAAAGTGGTTCTTTTGAACACTGCATAGAAAACATACAAAAATTGTTTCTTTATTAAGGATCATCTACCACAATTCATTAAATCAGTTGATTCCTTTACTTGCTTCCTTCAAAGCAACTTTATATAGGGTTTCAAAATCAAACATGTTACCTAAACCAATGTTTGAGATATGAAATCACAGGTTTCTACTATTTGATTAGTTTTTCTCATGTATGGAACCACAGCCTCTACATCTTTCATGCATGTTTAAATGATCTTTTCTTTTTCCTTATGTGAGTCTCAACAAATTTCCAAGAACATGCCAGATAAAGAATGCCCAGATAAAGCCACCTGCTGTCTCACAGCCAGCAATGTCCCCATTTATCCCTGATTTCCCTTCATACACTTCTCAGTGTGCAGCAAGGTGTGATGTCCTTTTCTAGAGACTATTCAAGAGAAACATCCCCTTCTTTTTAGTTCTAGACCCTGACTACAGTGGTACCTCTACTTACGAAATTAATTCGTTCCGGAAGCTGTTTCGTAACACGAAAATTCCGTAAGTAGAGACTGAGAACGCGGCGCGGTGCGTTACTCTCATCCCATACACAAAGATCCCTCCCAGCCAATGGGATGCCAGGAAGATGCTGGGAGATAACCAATGGCAGAGCAGCTCGGACGCGCCATTTTCAATTTTGAAATTTTTGGCCTTTCGTATCTTGAAACATATTTCGTAACTAGAGACGATATTTTCTCAACGACGCGCTTCGTAACCTGAAACTTTCGTAACCAGGGCCTTTCGTAAGTAGAGGTACCACTGTATTACCCTTGCTACACCAAATTTCAAACAATTCAGAGTAATATTCCTTCCTGGATGTTGTCATTTGGATAAAGCATATGCCAGAGAATTCTGGATTCATGTTTGCATCCTCTTCAATAAAGCTAAACTTTTAGTGAGTATAGGTTACTGATATTTAAGAAGGAGGAAAAGGAGTTTACCTTTCAAAAACAATTGCACCTGAAAATCCAGACAAAGAAACTGTGTGTCCAGTTGGCATGAATATACCATCATATAGTGGCACGGTGCACAAGAAGATGGGGGGACTTACTAGAGCAACTTGTGACCTTCTCCCCTGGCTTCTTCATTGATCATTTGTGGGAAGATCACAAATGGCAATCATCGGAGGGTTGGACTCTGCAATCATTGTTAATTGTAAATTGATTCCTAAATGTCCAAATAGCAATCTAATGAGCGTAGAGTGCTACAATGATAAGAACTTAGAAGATCAATGAATAAGTACAATACATTCAGCATTATTGAAACATCAAACAGTTGTTAAATTGTTAAACTTGGCAGCACAAAGAAACAGCCAATGACTTAGTAGTCATAGCCGGCTATCAACAACTAAAAAGCCATATACAGCCAGGCACCATATAAATATCATGCATTCTGCACACATTCTGCCAGGGAAAAGCTCCCTGAGGATGGGCTCCAGCATAAGTCTGAAAGCTTGGAAGTCAAAACCTTTGGTCCCAGTAACTGATCCAGATTGGATCTTAAAATGTGAAAGATGACAAAGACATTGCTATGCACTATTGTTGCCAAGGAAATTTGGATGAAAGTGTTCTTTTGTCACCAAGAATAAAGCTAATCTTGAGGTAACTTACTTTTTATAGGATCCAATCTGAGCCAGTCATCAGAACTAGAGGTTTGCTCTTCCAAGTTTTCAGACTTGTACTAGAGCCCATCCTCAGGGAACTTTTCAATCTCCAGGATGTGTGAGATTGAAAAGTTCCATGAGGATGGGCTCCAACATGTGTCTGAAAGCTTGGAAGAACAAACCTCTGGTTCTGGTAACCAACTCAGATTATATCCTGCAACATTGTTCTGGGACACATGTATTTGCCTTTGGTCACTACTGTTTATAGCCTATAATAAGCAACTCTAATGTTTTTCCAGGTTTGGTGTTCTAGTTTCTTATAAAGTTTACTGATAAATGTTATCTTCCACACAAATTATAATTCAAAGCAATAGAAAGATTTCAAAATAACATGAAAGTTCCTGCTTCCTAGTCATCCTTTAGGATGAAATGTGCATATTAGCTTTTTCATGTGTTGAAACAGCTTAATCATCAGTATCAAGTCTGATACCAGAGAAAAAGGAAATATAGATTACGTATATATTTCTAAGAAATAAGAAAATTGACTGAAACAAAAAGGAAAAAAAAAGAAAACTGGCTGAAAATTATTGCCCTCCTACTACCAGAAGATTAAAGTTTACCAGTTTTTGGAAATATAAAGACAAGGTAAGGTCTTTGAAATCCTCACTCTGACCATCCCAAGACTTCTCTATGACAGCCTTCATGAAGACTGTTATATAATACCTTGTTCCCAGTATTCTCTTAAATTTTAAGTTTATGTAACAAAGCTCTCTCCAACTTTAACATGTTCCCAATGTGTGAACATTAATTTCTAGAATTGCCCAGCAAGCATTATCATTACTGTGAAAAATTCAGCAAAGATTCAGCCATGCTGTAGTCTAGGCAAAAATGTCAGGAAGGACAACAATTGCTTGATCAAGGTTATGAAGCATTAAACAAGTCTGCTAAAAATATATGAAGCTGGACAAAAAAAATTATGTAAGAGAACATTGCTCTTTTATACAGAGGACAATGAACTATTTGTATGACTTCGTTTTAATTTGTAATAAAGATTTATTAATATGATTGAATGCCTGAAATACTTTGTCATTTGTCCATGAAGATATAAAAAAGCAAAGTGTGATTTGCAATCAAGTCTTGTATAGGGGAGCCTGACAGATTGATTGTCCTTACTGACTGCCATTGCTATGAGAAGACACCCATCTCCTGCACATAATTAAGAATTAGCAGGATGGTTATGGACCTTCTAGTGATTCTACTGTTAATTAAGAAACCAGCATTCTGCTCAGAGTCAAGTGTCTACTGTATGGACCTATATCTGACTATTAAAGGACTAGCCCAACAGGTGGCAGAGAAACAAAGATAATTCATCTCCAAACACAGTTCATTTTGACCCTATAGTTGCTGCCAGAGTCATCCAGAGTTGTTTTCTCATTGTCTTGGCAGAGAAATAGGATGTAAACCAAACAAATATATTGCCTTTGTTTTACAATGTTATATTTCCCTTGGACGAGGCAACTTCCCCACCAGCCTAATGAAAGAAGGTAGTGCAATGGGTATGTCTTGTTAATGAAGCCAATCTACATGAATGTTATGGCACACCATTTTGAGAATTCAGTCAAGAAAATGACTCTCAGCTTTGACATCTATAGTAGGTTAAGCATTTGGTGTGGGAATATCTCACATAGTTTCAACTACTAACTCAGGATTTGGGCTGTAAAGAGAAAGGATTAACTCAATATTCAGAAATGGACTATTGGAAGAAATACCAGATGAATAAGTATGTCAAAGTACTCAGAATTCAGGTCGGAGAATTAATAAATAAATTATTTATTTTGGAAATTTATTTTGTTGCCTATTTGTACTTGACAGCTTACAAAAATATAAAAATATAGGTTTATATATATTTTGAATATTCAAAACAATATAAAAAATAAAACTAATAAATGAATCATATAATAAATTAATAAAATAATATAATAAAATAAACCCCCATCCCCTGCTCTGCCGATAGTATCACATAAGCCATTTAATGGGCCCCATCCCTCTCTGCGTTCTCCAGGCCCACAGAACCAGGTCTTCAGTACCTTCCAAAAGAATGGAGGCCATTTAATCTCTGGGGGAATGATATCCCAGAAAGAGGAAGCCACCATGGAGAAGGCCCTTCTTCTGGTCCCATCAGGTGTATCTCCCTAGGGGATGAGGCAAGTAACATTCCTTGCTTCCTTGCTCTAGTGGGTAAGATAGATGTGACCAGCAAGAGATCCCTCAGATAACCCAAGCCATGAAGGGCTTTAAAGGTGACAACCAGCATCTTGAATTGCATCCGGAAACAAACTGGCAATCAATGTAGCTCCCACAAGAGAGGTGATCAATGTGCACACCGTGGTCTGCACAAAACCATGTAGGCTGCTGCAGTTTGAACCAACTGGAAATTATTCAAGGTATAGCAGAAAAACATGGGTGGGAAGGAAGACCCCAGCAGTTGCTCTGAGCCTCCTTCCACCTCTTCTCTCTTCATGTAAGAGAATTCAGAAGCTGGACTTATGCACCTGGACTGTTCACTAAAAGTTGTATTGTTGCACAGAAAGCCTACACAGGTAATTCTCAACTTACAAGCACTACACAGGTAATCCTCAACTTACAAGCACAACTGAGCCCAAAATTACAGTTGCTAAGCAAGTTATTTAGTAAATTTTGTCCCATTTTATGATCTTTCTTGCCACAGTTGTTAAGTGGATAACCAGCAGTTGTTAAATCAATCATTTGGTCATTAAATGAATCTGCCTTCCTCCATTGTCAGAGGATGGCTCTGAAGATTACAAATGGTGATCACATGATTCCAGGCAGTGCAACGTCATAAATATATGCCAAGTATCTGAATGTTGATCACATGACTATGGGGATGTTGCAACAATTGTAAGTAATGAAACCTGCTCATACATCACTTTCTTTTAGTGCCATTATAAGTTCAAACAGTCATTAAACAAATAGTTGTAAATGAAAGACAACTTGTAGTTACAGGTATATTTTAGATAACCTGGCCACCTTAGATTATGCAGATGAATTTGGGAAGGGGAAGCACAAATCTTGTCCCCTGCTGACCTTCTACTTGCATGATAAATCTTATTGTTTGAATGTCAATGCTTGTGAAATTTCATTTACACAATGTCAAATATATGAATGAAAACTTATAGAAGAATATTCTGTTCTTCTTCCACTCTGGTAATTACTCTTACCAGTAATTTATTTTTGTAAAAAAATGTATAATTCCATATCTATTGTACTGTTGTGGTTCGCCGGCAGCAGGTATTAATGGCTGAGGTCTTGGAGAGTGAGGACTCAGATGAGGGGCCTGCATGTGATGAAGGGATGGGGCCAGGACCATCAGGGAGTGGAATGCTGCCTTCGTAGATTGTGGAGGCTGGCAGCAGAGATAAAGAGGTCCTGAGGAGCCTGTGCCCAGTGCACATGTGCGCAGGGCTGCTCAAAGGAAAGAGCAGCTGCAGAAGCACAGGTGACTTGGGAGTAAGGCTGCAAGGTAATGGCCCTTCCCTTAAGAGATAAAAGCCAGCTGACAAACCAGAGTTCTTTGCAGGAAGCAAAGAAACTTTTGGTGGACATTCAGAGTATCTTGGTTGGTGTTTGGAGATTCTTTGTGCTTGAAATATTTCTTAGTAATTGTATCTAGTATTCTTGGCAGCTTTGCACAATCTTGGCAAGGCTCGTTCTTATCAGAGACAATTAGTTTGAAACAGCCTTTTAACCATGAAGGGACGGAATCATAAAGAATCATTAAAAGGTTTTGCTGTTACCTCTGTTTCATGTTTGTTTCCTTGGAACAAGGTTTGGGTCAGAACATGTACAATTAATAATGGCCAGTTTCCATATTCCCAAACCTTTATAATAACTTCCCTTCCTATTCATTTCTGAATTCTGAGAATGATTGCTGAAGACATCTGTCTTTACCAAGCTAGTCCTAGTGGGAAAGTGCATACAGTCTGATTCTTTTATTGTTCATGTAGGAAGTTGCATCATAGAATAATACTGTTCTGCTTTAGAAAATGTTTATCTTTCAAATAGTTATGAATCATAATTTCTTAAGAAGTTTTGATCATTTATTTAAAAGCAATTCTAATTTATTTTGAGGAACTGGTTCATATCAGTCAAGTTTAAGGAGTCTTCAGTGCCTAGCTGGGGAATGCTGGGACTTAAAATCAACATATCTTAAAGTTGCTAGGTTTGAGATATATGCCTTTGTTTTTCTGCATTAGAGCACTTGTATCTTCTGATTCAACTAAAGTACAGTCCATTTTGTCTCGAGAGTACTTCATAGTACTCTCTGAAAGATAAATGGTTTTTCTTAGGCTATGTCAATCTTTAACTTAAGTTGATTACTAGTTTGGCAGCATTGATCATACCATTCATTTATTTTGCTAATGTTTAAGTGGGACTCATTCATTTTTCAATACATTTTGCATTATCTTAACTCTGTCTATCTGGGGCTTATTTTGCTGGGATACTTTGTTTTTTGCTATAGCTTTCAGATAACCCCATGTCCTGTATATTCCTTTTTGGGACTCTGGTAATAGTCTGTAAAACTATTTTTTAACAAAGAGGTTTGGACCATTAAAGAAACCTTTCAAATTTGCTATTACTCCTACATACCGGTAATATACACTACACTACTGAAGTGTATTTCTAGAAGCCTGGCATTCTGGCAAATTAGCCATCAAATGATACATTGACATAGCAAAATCTATATACGCTATGCAAAACAGATACTAAAAAACACCTTCCCAACAACCAGCGCCCAGATGAGCAGAGATTAACTCCAAAAATCAACTAAACAATACCCCAATTTAGAAACTGTCAAACAAGCCAACAAAGAGCCCAAGCAAAGAACATCTAAGACCACCCCCACCAAATTTGACAGCTACTAGAATGTAAACTGAAATCAAATCCCACTTTTTACTAGCACTGATAATGTCACCTAGTTGAGTAATACAGTGTCTGCTAGAAAATGTCCAAGCTCAGAGAGTGCCAAGGAACCTTCATTTCAATGCTGAGCTACAAATATTCTCCTTTATTATTACTGCCAAAGTACACAGGCTACAGATTCCTTAGAAGACTACTCAACAGAGATCAGATTGGCACAATTCACTTACTCCTTTTGGCTTTTTAATTTATTGCTGATATTCCTCATACATTCACTCATTTAGTAACTGCGCAAAATTTCAGCAGGATTGAAAAAAGTGACTTGCAACTGGTTTTCATATGATCATTGAAGATGACAACTCTGGTGATGAACTGGCATGTATTTATGACAAATGCAGTGTCCCAGGGTCATGTGTTCACCATTTGTGACTTTCCTAGCTGGCTTCTATCAAGCAAAGTCAATAGGGGAAACCAGATTCATTTAACAACCAACCACATGTGATTTGCAACCACAACAAAAAATATTGTAAAACAGAGTGAAACTCAGCAGCCACTTTGTTTAGCAATGGAAGTTTCTGTTTCAATTATGGTAATAAGTTGAAGGTGGCCCCTATATTTAAAGACATAGTCCTCAGCACATGCAGAATATTTCTTAGTTTACAACTCTCCTTACACGCTCCATTCTCTCCATTCTGTCAGAAACCTGTGGAACTCCTTTTCTTCTTCCAGCTCCTTGCCAGATTTGGGATTATTGTAGCTGACAATAAGAATCTGCTCTTACTGAATTAATCTGTGCTCAGTAACAGAAGGACCTTTATGTGCAGGTTAAGATCTTAATTTTCAAAAAACACCTTTGTTTCTCCTTCCACTTTTGCCTAAGAACAGATAGAGTGGTGACACAACGGCTGGCTAGCAATTCATCCTTCTTTAATGGAAAGCAATTTTACAACTGTCATGTTAGCCAGCCAGCCAGCCAGGTTTTGGAGCATTTAAAAATATTCATCTTCTTTTCCATAATTTTGATGGTCTTGTACCAGAGCAGATACTGAGAATTAAGTATCTTTATTCCATATCTATTACTGTGCCATGCCTTAGATTGTAAATACAGTAATCTGTTGCAAGTCTTTGCAAACTTCATAGTAATTGCAAACTCTTCAAGGTAATTGAGAAAAGATGCACAAACCATGAGTACTAATATTATCTTTATTGTAAGGTTACAGTAACAGAATCTTGAATGATGAAAGCCTTTCTCTCCTCCTTTACTTTTACTTTCTTGAAAATGAGGAAAGGTCCTTTCAGAGACATTGTCCATGCTCCTTTTCTTTCTGTGTGCTGAGATACTATTTGCATTATGCTTGTCTAGTCTGTGGCTCTTCTTCCTACCTCCCAAGGTCTTTCTCATAGACAATTACATCTGGAAAATCCATTAAACATGATGTTCCATCAGGTCATAGGGACTGAAAGGTTATGATTGCTCTACTGATGAACAAAACTGTTTTAATTTGGGCCATTGACTGAAATATTCCCAGGATTTTTAAATTTTATTTTATTTTTCTTTTATTGATTTTTATGCTATTATTTATTTTGCTGGTGTTTAATTGTTTACTTTTTAATCTGAATTTATAAAGATGAAAATATCCAGAGATAGTTCTATTTGGAGAACTCTATAACATAACATCATACAATGACATAAGATAACAATATCAATAACAATATATAAAACAATTTAAAATGTTTATTTCATCAATCATCATTGCCTTTATCGTCTTCTCCTTCTCATGTTCTTGCTTTCTTTTCTGGTTTGTCCATTCTGTCTTTTCTTCCGTTCTTTCTGCTGTCTCCTCTCTTTCCTGCCCTCTTTGATCTTCATTCATTATTAGTTGTAGTGTATTTTATATTTTCCCATATATGCCTTGCATTAGGTACTTTATCTCTCTGTGATTCTTTTCCATAATAACCCAAATATGGAAGCTTTCTGGACTACTTAAATGGAATTGATTAACAATCCTAAGATGTAAAAAACTATGATTATTGAACTTTCTGAGGAGTAACATTGGACTGTCTGGAATGTATTGTTTTTGGATTTGAGTAAGAGTGGGATTTATTAAATGAAGACAAGATGCTCCATCAGGGGGGAATGTGTGAGATTTCAAGAGAAATGGTGTTGATGTTTCAAAGTATTTGGGGTACTATGGAGAAGAATCACAGAGAGATAAAGTACTTAAGGCAAGGCATATATGGGAAAACAGAAAATATGCTACAACTGATGATGAAGATTGAAGAGTCCAGAAAAGAGAGATAGTAAAAAGAATGGATGAAAAGACAGAACAGATAAACCAGCAAACAAAGCAAGAAGATGAGAAGGAGAAGACGATAAAGACAATAATGATTGATGAAATAAACCAAGGGGAAGCACTTTAAGAGTTTTAAAAATGGAATTAGATAACTTGGAAGATACCTTTGAAAGGGAGATAAGGCTTTGGGTGGATACTCTGGAGACCTGGCAGCTTAGGAAGATAGAGATGGGAAAAATATCCAGTCTGAATGGTGAAAATACAGATGTTGAAAGAGATAAAGATCCAAAAGAGGAATATGGGAGGCAAGCCCAAAAAACAAATAAGAATTGAAGTATTAACATAAACAAGAAATGATGGATAGAAAGGTTTTTTCTAATATATGATGGCCTGATTAAAAATTTGAACAGAGGTAAAAACAAGAATACACACCTTTATGTGAAGCAATAGATGGAAAGATTGGAGGTTGAATGAGGGTATTATTAGGTATGTTTAAATAATAGGAAGATTGGTACTTGAATGGCCTATTGTGACTTTGAACAACCAAATAATAAAGGGTTATGCCTTATATAAACGTTTGTATTAATATTAGCATTAGCAATGGTGACCTGATTAGAAATTAGAATAGAGGTAAAAATAAGAAATAGGAGGAATATTAGCAGATATATTTTTTATATAATAGAATATAAATAAAAATTTGATGGAAAAATCAGAGGTTGAAAGATGGTATTACCATATATGCTTATATCATCGACATTGAAATGGAATATTGAAATATTGAAAAACTACTTAAAACATGTATATTAATACTGGGATTACATAAGTTTGATTAATATAACAACTATTATGATTATCATTATTGATGTTTGTATTAAAATGAATTATACCCAGGGGCCACATTGTTCATTGTTCATGATATTGATGTATATTAAAAATAAAAATCTAATAAAACTTGAAAGCAATAACTTAAAGTGTTAATTCTATTCTATTTCTTATGGAATTCATAATACAAATATACTAAAGTTATCTAGTTCAGAAGCAAACACTGAACAATTCAGTTCAATTCAGATAGATCTGGAAGGGACCTCGGATATCTTCTAGTAACCCCCTGGTCAAGCCGAAAACCTTACATCATTTCAGACAAGTGACTATCCAGTCTCTTCTTAAAAATCTCCAGAGATGACACACCAACAACTTCTGGAGGCAAGCTGTTCCTGGTTAATTGAACTCACTGTTAGGAAGTTTCTCCTTAATTCCAGGTTGCTTCTCTCCTTGATTAGTTTCCATCCATTGTTTCTTGTCCTGTCCTTTGGTGTTTTGGAAAATAAATTGACCCCCTCCTCTTTGTGGCAGCCTCTCAAATACTGGAATACTGCTATCATGTCACCCCCTAGTCCTTCTTTTCTATAGACTGGCCATACCCAAATCTTGCAACCATTTTTGCATATGTTTTAGTCTCCAGACCTTTAATCACTTCAGTTGTTTTTCTCTGCACTTTTCCAAAGACTCAACATTTTTTTTGTAATGTGGTCCTGGTGTGGTCTTACTAACGTTTTATAAAGTGGTACTATGAGCCAGCCCTGCGGATTCAAGCTTAACTTCAAAAGTATATCTCAGCTTGAAATCTGAAGTATAGATAACAAAAAAATTACTCTATAGTTGCAAAAAATCAGGAAAAATCTAGTAGCATCTTTTCCAACTAACACATTTTATTAAAAGGCGTAAATTTTTGTGAACTTACATCTGATGAAGTAAATGGCAGTCCCTAAAAGTTTATGCCTTAAAAAGTACTACCAGATTCTTCCTGGTTTTTAATAACCATCTGACTAATCTAGAAATTATTGTCTCTGTGCCTATTCTATTTTTCCCCTTTGAAATTCTTCCCCTCTCTCTATCTCTCTACCTCTCTCTCTGTCTCTCTCTCTGTCTCTCTCTGTCTCTATCTGTCTTGCTCTCTCTGTGTGTGCCTCTTTCTCTGTCTCTGTCTCTCTGTCTTTCTCTTGCTCCCCTCTCTTATATATATTCAGCTATCTCAGAAGAAATTACTCTTGTTGATGTACACTAATCACTTAAAAATAATCCATATATAAAAGCAGGCATATAAAATATAAAAATCAACAATGAAAGCTGAGATTAATTAAAATTAAAATATATGCAAAGCAGACAATGCGTATATCCACATCAATAGCAGAGCCATTTAAATAAGTCTCCATTTCTCTGGGACCCGCAGGCTGATAACATAATCAGATATTGATGGACTTTATTGAACACATTTAGAAACCACCCATCACCCTTACAAAGTAACTCCAGGTGATGTACAAATAAGACATATATATATGTCTACGCGGGAGAAAACCCGAAGAACCAAAGATCCACATATATATATATATATATATATATATATATATATATATATGGATCTTTGGTTCTTCGGGTTTTCTCCCGCGTAGAGTTGGAAATATCTAGGCGACGTTTCGATGAAGTCTCATTCATCATCTTCAGGCTTGTGTCTTCGGTCTTGTGCTTCTCAGAGTGATGTGAGCTTGCAGCTGCTTCTTCCTTTTAACTACTAGTGGGGGTGTGACTTGATTGGGTGGGGGCTTGGCTGTGTTCTGATTGGGTGGGGGTGTGTTCTCATTGGTTGGGGGTTTGGCTGTGTTCTGATTGGTTGGGGGGTTGGCTGTGTTCTGATTGGCTGGGGGTATGTTCTGTTCTGGTGGGGGTTTGATTGTACTCAAGTTAGACTTCATCGAAACGTCGCCTAGATATTTCCAACTCTACGCGGGAGAAAACCCTGAAGAACCAAAGATCCACATACAAATACCCGCGAAAATCTCCGAAAACATATATATATATATATGTTTTCAGAGGTTTTCGCGGGCATTTGTATGTGGATCTTTAGTTCTTCGGGTTTTCTCCCGCGTAGAATTGGAAATATCTAGGCGATGTTTCGATGAAGTCTTATTCATCATCTTCAGGCTTGCATCTTCGGCCTTGTGCTTCTCAGAGTAATGTGAGCTTGTGCTTCTCAGAGTAATGTGATATTTCCAATTCTACGCGGAAGAAAACCTGAAGAACCAAAGATATATATATATATATATATATATATATATATATATATATATATATATATATGGATCTTTGGTTCTTCGGGTTTTCTCCCGCGTAGAGTTGGAAATATTTAGGCGACGTTTCGATGAAGTCTCATTCATCATCTTCAGGCTTCTGTCTTCGGCCGGAGAAAACCCGAAGAACCAAAGATCCACATACAAATACCCGCGAAAATCTCCGAAAACATATATATATATATATATATATATATATATATATATATATATATATATATATATATATATATACTTTGTATTACACACACACACACACACACACACACACACATATATATATATATATATATATATATATATATATATATATATATATATATATATATATATATATATATATATATAAACCTTATATAAACCTTACACACACACACACACACACACACACACGTATATATATATATATATATATATATACTTATATATATATATATATATATATATATATATATATATATATATATATATATATATATATATATATATATATATATATACTTTATATATAGTTGTAATTGCCACTAGACCACTGGCTCTATCCTGTTCAGCTAAGGCAGGGGAATAAGTATATACTTTGTATTACAATTACTTATTCCCCTGCCTCAGCTGAACAAGATAGAGCCAGTGGTCTAGTGGCAATTACAACTGCCTCACATGTAATACTTCCCTGGTTCGAATCCCAGTAAGGGTATGGCTAGCAGAAGAGAGCTAACTAGCTCGAAATAGATCTATCCTAGTCTCCCTTATTTAATTATTTATCAGCTCAAAACCTTACACACATGTAAACAAAAGACAACGAAACAAATAGCTTTCTGTCGGTATGGTCTCTGGTGATGAGCCGAAAGACAGAAAAGAAAGCAGTATGCTTTCCCCCTTAATTGGGGCTTAACAGGGTGTTGTAATACAAAGTATATACTTATTCCCCTGCCTCAGCTGAACAGGATAGAGCCAGTGGTCTAGTGGCAATTACAACTGCCTCACATGTAATACTTCCCTGGTTCGAATCCCAGTAAGGGTATGGCTAGCTGGAGAGAGCTAACTAGCTCGAAATAGATCTATCCTAGTCTCCCTTATTTAATTATTTATCAGCTCAAAACCTTACACACACACACACACACACACATATATGTGTGTGTGTGTGTGTGTGTGTGTGTGTGTGTGTGTGTAAGGTTTTGAGCTGATAAATAAAACACAAAGTATATATATATATATATATATTTATATCATAATATAAAAAAATGAAAACTGTAATAAAATATTTAAAATTCAGAATAAAAGATGGGCTGGCACTAAGCAGTCTAACGGTTGCATGACCCTCAGTCAGCAAATTAGCAGAACCAGGTCTTCAGATATTTACTCCTGAAAAGTCAGGAGAGGAGAGTCCTACCTCACCTCTGGGAGGAGAATGTTTGAAAATGTAGGGACAATGGAAAGAATGGGAGCAACTTCTGAAACATTAAAAGGGATGGAGCTAACCTAATGGTGGGGAGTGAAATAATGTTCCATAAGGTGGGCATCATGGGGAGAGAAAGCCTGCTACCTGGGATTGACCAAATGTAGGTCCCTAGCAGATTGTAGCCACATAATGCCAAATATAATGGGCTAGGCTGGTATAATTGAGAAGATGCTCTCCCTCAGCTAACCTGATCCCATTCCATGGGCGTTTGCTATTTAAAACCAGCAGCTTTAACTGGACGAAGAAGAAAACTGGCACCAAATGCAGCCTGCAGAGCAGATTTATACTATATGCTGTCCTAGGAACACATACAATTGCTTGTGACACTGCATTCTGCATCAGCTGGGGCTTCCCAATATATTTCAAGGCCTGCGCCATACAGAGCGCATTACAATAGTCCAATTTGGAAGTGAGTAGGGCATGAGTGACCATAAGCAGAACCTCCTATCCAGAGATGGGTGCAACTGGCACAAAATGTGAAGCTGTGCAAAGGCTCTCTTAGTCATAACTATCACCTGATCCTTATTTGACCAGTTATGATGCTCATTGAAAAATAAACATTGCTACCCATGCCATAATGAATAAATATTCTGTGTTTTCAGAAAGCTTTTTGATACCACTTTTACTTCTTTCTCTCTTTGTTCCTCTTTGTTTTGTGATTCAAATCCTGAAAGTAGGAAACAGGCATTCCTTTAGAAGCACTAATTTCTCAAAACTGTGCTACAGCTAAATGTTGCTCCCCTTCACCCCACTATTCCAAAACAGGTCACATTTAGATGAAACCTCTCTACAACTGTGAACCTACTACTTCACCAAAGCATCTGTGCTACTATCCAGGAGTTCCTGCTTTCAGGAATTTTCTCACAGCAGGATGGGGAACCTGAGGTCTTCTGAAGGTTGTTCAGCATTTATTTTCAGCAACATCCATACTGACCTTTCTAACTGATGCTGTTGGGAGTTGTCGCAGCACCTGGAGGCCACAGAAATAAATACTCTGTCCAAATATTTAGTGTAACTTAACTTCCATTATTCAACTCTATATTTGTCTTTTAGATTATGAAATAATTCTTTAAAATCTGGCATTTCAGACTTGAGTCTATATTCTAGATAGAATAAACATTCAGTCTTTAATGCTCATATACTATTAGAGGAACTTCTGGAAATGTCCATAGTCCCCTATCTTTCATCAGTTCACTGTTGCTTGATACTAAGAACTATAGTGTACATTTTAGGATTTCAAATTCAACAGACAGACCACATGTCTCAAAATATGTTTTTCACATTTTTCCTTCAGATGCATACAACATAAAGGCAGTTCACCACCAGAACTACTTAGCTTGTATATGGCTCTCCGTTGCTTGTAGTACTTCATGCTAGTTTTCATTAAATAAATTTGAGAGCAAAAAACAACACTTATGAAAAAACTGAAGTAAAGCAATGACACTGACTCATACAGTCTTCTTAATTGCCAGCTAAAAACAAAGGTAAACATGTTTTCTTTCAGGTCTGTAATTCCAAGATAGCACCACTTAGAGATGAATGGTTTTCCTAGAAAATAGCAGGAAGAAAGTTCCTTGCTGTGCCCTTTTTTCGGTGATAGTCTCAGGCCAGCCTTCCAATTGCTATGATTCTGTTGACTTTAGGTCCTCTGTCTTAGGACAGAGTGTAAAGCCATTCAACTCTGCATTCTAAAGACAAGAATTTATTTTCTGTTGGGTCTTAGATGTCCAGCTAAAGAAGACAGAAATAGAATCTCTTCCCAACCACCAATTGTCTATTGTAGCAATTTCTCAGCCTGGTGGCTTTCCTTTTCCTATGAAAAAGAGAAGAAAAGAAAGGAAAAGAGGAGAGAAGAGAAAAGAAGAGAAGGGAGAGTGACGGACGGAAGGAAGGAAGGAAGGAAGGAAGGAAGGAAGGAAGGAAGGAAGGAAGGAAGGAAGGAAGGAAGGAAGGAAAGAAGGAAGGGAGGAAGGAAGGAAGGAAGAAAAGAAAGAAAACCCTGTCTATCCTCAACCTCCCATCTGAAATAATCAGATTGATTAGATTCCTTATGGCTGCTCTTATTCCCATTTTACTACAGACTCAGAAAGCTTAAATGAGTAGCAAGAGTCAATTATCACAAACAAACCCTTTTTGTCAGTATTGGGAACCTCAAGTTGTAGAATTGGTAAATGCATGGTTGTCCCATATTACAGAATGTCTTGTAGGCAGACCAAGACCACTTTGGATGTTTTCCAGAACTCTCTAAATTCATGCTGTTAAATTAACATATCATTTAAAAATTGGAAGCAAGATAAAGTAGTATATTACACACATCATTGTAGTTAATAATAAAATGTATAAATAATAAAGGTCTTTCTATGCTTTTCAGGACTTTTACATCTGCATTTGATAGAAAGCATCACTGAAGTTTAAACAGAAAAGGAAGCATGTTATGCTTCTCGCTGTAATCCACTCCACCCATAATGTTGAAAATGTCTACATCCTGTTACAAAATACTTTTTGTGCAAAGTTTGTTTTTTGTTCTTTATGTAGTTTTGAAACAATGAACTGGCTGCCCTCAACTTAATCAGACCTACTTTCAAGACAGAATTTTTAATGGCAAATTCCTGGAATGTGACTCCTGCTCAAAGAGCAGTTGGCAGTGATGACTAGGAGAACCTTTGCACAACTTTGGTTTGTGCACATGCTGCAGCTTTTGCTGGATTAGGTCTCCCCTGTGTTCAATTACTCATTTCCTAGACCAGGGGTCACCAACCTTTTGGACCTCAGGGACCACCAAACTCATAATTTTAAATCCAGGGACCACTAAACGGTTCTGTGGACATGGCCTGATTTGTGGATGTAGCTTGGTGGTCATGTGACTGGCTTGGCATGGCTTGTATATAAATATTATAAATATTTATATAAATATTGAATTTTTTATTAAAAAAGAACAACTTTTACCCAAAATCAGGCAAAGCAGGCAGGCAGATTGAGTTGCTCACAGAATCACAGATTCATTCAGAAATCTATCTGTCATTGGCTAGCTCAGTCTCTCTGAGACTGAGACTTTGCTTGCAAGCAAGCTCATAAAATTTTTCTAGCAAGCAAACTCACAAAATTAACTCACAACACACCATGTATGTAAATATTGAATTTTATATATATATATATAAAAGAGCAACTTTTACCCAAAATCAGGCAAAGCAGGCAGGCAGATTGAGTTGCTCACAGAATCATTCAGTGATCTATCTATCTGCCATCTGCTAGCTCAGTCTCTCAAATTTGCTTGCCGTGATATTTCATATCTCATATCTAATCTCTATCTCTATCATTTCTATCTCTAATTTCTCTCTCTTTCTCTCATCTCTGTCTCTGTCTCTATCTCTATCTCTCTCCCTCTATCTGAATAATAGAACCTTCAGTCCTAAGGGAGGTTCGGCTGTGCTTATAAGCAGAGCTGAAGATCTAAAGATTAGCTAGAAAGCAGGAAATCCAACCATTTCCTGTTTCTTAGCTAATCACAGCAGAACACCTGAGGTCAGAAAAAGGAAAAATAGCAATTTAGCAGGCAAGTTTGCCAGGTAAGGAGTGAGTGGGCGGAGAGGGTTCCTGCAGGCCATATGGGCGGTGCAGCCTTGGGTTTTTGCACAGCCTGGATTAATTGCTTTGGGGAGATGCTCTGGGGGTGAGATTTCTCTGTAGCCTACCAAAATTTTCTCACAGCCCACCAGTGGACCGCGGCCCATCGGTTGGCGACCGCTGTCCTAGACAACTGCAACACATTGTACATGGGCTACCCTGAAACGCATTTGCAAGCTTTAGGTTGTATAAAGTGTGGCAGCACGAGCAGTTTTTAGAGGTCCTAGAAGAGTTCTTCTAGTACCCCTACTCTGCAAATTGTATGCTACTCCACAAATTGTATGTTGGTTTTCTTCTTAGGGCAGTTCAAGGTTTTGGTTATGATCCTTAAAGCCCTCCATTGCATGTGTTCAGATTATCTGGAGAAGCATCTCATCTGTCTAGGACAGGCCCTAGGGCTCATGTTGACATAGGAGACCTGTTATGTATCCTGTTGATCAAGGAAGAGTCCAGGAGAGTTCAGCTTTCTCTCATGGTGCCAATCCTTTGGAACTGACCCCTGGGGGAAGTTTGCTCCCATCTACCTGTCCATCTGTTCTAGCCCAAAGACTGTTCTAGCCACCTTTAGTATGGTATTCTCCAACCAGATCTGATGGTTGACCCAGGAATCCAGTGGGGGAATACTATATTGGAGGTGGCTATTAGACCTTCTCCATGTGCATCCTGCCCCCTTCCATGCTTCTTATAATTATTTAAACTGATATTTTGTTTTTACTATTGTTGTATTTACATCTTTTTTAAATATCATTTTACATCTTACTGTTGTAAACAACCCATAGTAGCCCCACAAAGAGATGGGCAACAAAGAAATGTAATAAACAAACTGTTCTGGATTGGTTATATTTGAAATACTTACTGTTCATTGGTCTACATTCCGGCGGGAGATCCTCGCCCCGGCATTGGCTGACTTAGGCGCGGGAGCCCTTTAAAAGAAGGGCTGCCGCGCCGCCGAGTCAGTCGGTGTTCCTGTAAATAAACAAAAAGACTGAATCACTAACCGTGTGTGCCTCGTTATTGCCGCTACAAAACACTGGCGACGAAGGTGGGATCGAGGCAACACGTTTAGAGAGTGAATAGCGGCGGAGAGCGAGCGGCATCATGTCCGGAAGCAACGCCCCGCCAGAGAAATTCAATCCGGCAAAAGAGGAATGGCAGACGTATGTGGACCGCTTCCTCATGTTTTTGGAGAGTAGCGATCTGAGCGGAGTGTCGGATCATCGGAAGAGAGCGGTTTTCTTGACCCACTGCGGCCAAGCCGTTTTTCGGATGGCAAAGGCGTTAGCGTCTCCAATCGATGTCAAAACGCTAACCTGGCCCGAGCTAGAAAAGATCCTGCGAAAACACTACGCTCCCACAGTCTCCTGCCTGATTAAGCGCCATGAGTTTTACCTCCGGAATCAAAAAGAAGGTGAACCTATCGCTGATTTCGTGGCAGATTTAAGAGAAATAGGAGGGGAGTGCGAATTCTCGGATTTCAACGAAGCTCTGAGAGACCGGATCGTATTAGGCTTAAAAGATCCAATATTACAGAGTAAGTTACTAAACCGACCCAAGATAACAGCCACAGAGGCCATTGAAGAAGCCACCGCAGCCGAAGCTGCTCACAAATCGGCGGCAAGAATGAAACAGATTAACCAAGCTGCACACCACAATCCCAAAGAGGCCACCAAAACTGAAGACGAACGGGGAAAAACCTCAACACACTACGAGGATCTGGAAACTGAGACCAGTAGTGAAGAAGACGAGGTTTGCCACCTAAAAGCCACGAGAGGGAAAAAAGAGCGGGCAAACAGGCGGTTTGATTTTGAATGCAACCGTTGTGGTGGAAACCACCCCAGATCAGAGTGCCGTTTCGTAGACGCAATATGCAGAAAGTGTGAAAAGAAAGGGCACATCGCAAGAGTATGCAGAGCCAGATCAAGCTACAGCCCCAGGCGGAGAGAAAGTCCTCCTCCAAGAGAGAGAGAAAAGAAAACAAGCAACCGTTGGAGCCAGGAAGGAAGGAATAGAAAATTTAAAGAGTCATCTTACAAGAAAGAAGAAACGCACCAAACAGTAATAATTGGACACTCTAATACAAAAAACGTTAAAAAAGTCCACGTTCAAGTAAGAATTGAAGGAAAAAATTGTGAAATGGAAGTGGACTCGGGATCATTCCTTTCCATGGTCTCGTGGGACACTATCAAAGACTTGATCCCAGACATACGGCGAAGCGAACTAGACAAACAGAACTTAACGCTTAAAGACTACCAGGGAAACAAAATTCCGGTAGTAGGGATTGGACATTTCCAGGTAACCTTCAAAAACCACACTGAGATTCTTCCCCTGACAATTGTGGACCGGAACAGACCAAGCCTTTTGGGACTGGAATGGTTCGAACCGCTTGGAATAGGGATGACCGGTATCAACCATATTACAGACGCTGACTGGGAGGCAGACCTCATTCAAGAATTCCAGGACCTGTTCAGCGAAGAATTAGGCAAGTACCGGGGTAACCCGATATCTTTTAACATAGACCCTAAGGTAGTCCCTATTAGACTAAAGGCAAGACGGGTACCTTTTGCTTTAAAGCCAAAAATAGAAGAACAACTGGATAAACTAGTCAAGCAAGGGGTCCTCGAACCAGTTGACCACGCTAAATGGGAGACCCCTATAGTGACCCCTATAAAAGCGGACGGGTCGGTTCGTATTTGTGGGGACTATAAGGCGACCCTTAACCATGCTTTACAACAGAGCGCATACCCCGTGCCTGTCGTACAACACTTGTTACATTCTATCAAAGGCGGAAAAATTTTCGCTAAACTCGATTTGGCTCAGGCTTACCAGCAACTGCCCGTTGACGAAAAAACAGCTGAAGCCCAAACTATTGTAACACACCGGGGCGCCTTTAAATGTAATCGCCTCCAATTTGGCGTTAGCGTGGCACCTGGCATTTTTCAATCTCTTATGGAACGCCTCCTTCAAGGAATTCCAGGGGTTATCCCATATTTCGATGACGTCCTGATTGCAGCTAAACACAAATTGCAACTGCGAGACCGCCTAAGAAAAGTGCTTACCAAATTTACTGAGGCTGGGTTAAAAGTCAAAAAAGACAAATGCACCCTAATCACAGACAAAATAGAATTCTTGGGATACCAAATCGATGGCAACGGCATCCACCCAACAGCAGGAAAAACCCGTGCCATCAAAAATGCCCCCACCCCAACTAACAAAGCTGACCTACAAGCCTTCCTAGGGTTAATAAACTTTTATCATGTCTTTTTGCCCCAGAAAGCCACGGTGGCGGAACCCTTGCATAGACTTTTGGACAAAGACACGTTGTGGAAATGGGGAAATCGGGAAGAAACAGCATTTAACAAAATTAAAGACATGATCACTTCAGCGAAGGTACTAATACAATATAACGAGACTTTGCCATTGTTATTAACTTGTGATGCCTCGCCTTTTGGGATCGGAGCTGTCCTGAGCCACCTTCTACCTAACGGCAGAGAGGCTCCGATTGCCTTCTATTCAAAAACCCTGTCTAAAAGCCAAAGAAATTACAGTCAACTGGACAAGGAGGCACTAGCCATAATTTCTGGTATTAAACGTTTCCATGAATACCTGTATGGCCGACCATTTTCTATTATCACCAACCACAAACCCCTACTAGGTATTCTGGCGGGAGACAAACCAACTCCTCACATTTTATCACCCAGAATGACAAGATGGTCAGAGTTCCTTGCCGCTTACAATTACACCTTGTGTTACCGTCCGGGTCCGTCCATCACGCACGCAGATGCTTTAAGTCGTTGCCCGTTACCAGACACTGATCCTGAACCAAACCCCAGCACCTCAACATTTTTGATTGAAACTCTGCCCGACCTCCCGATGACAGCAGCAGACATCGCGCACGAAACCTCTAACGACCACCTACTGCATACCGTGAGTAGGTGGATCATAAAGGGATGGCCAGACTCTGATTTACAAGAACATTACAAACCATTTAAACAGAGACAAATGGAACTTTCCGTGCTAAAAGGTTGTGTACTATGGGGGGATCGAGTGGTCATTCCACTAAAACTTCAAAATCCCATATTGAGACTATTGCATGAGGGACACCCCGGGGTGGTGAAAATGAAAAGTTTAGCCAGGAGTTATGTATGGTGGCCTGGGATAGACAAGGATGTTACCGACTGGGTCGCGGGTTGCCAGCCCTGCCAGACATCCCGGCCCTCACCCCCAAAGGCGCCTGCCACGGAGTGGGATCTACCTAGGGGCCCTTGGTCTAGAATCCACATAGATTTTGCGGGTCCGACTAAGGGGCATACCTTCTTGATTCTGGTAGACGCTTATTCCAACTGGTTAGAAGTAAGCCTAATGAAATCAACCTCTTGCGAGGCTGTCATACGACAGCTCAGTCAATGGTTTGCCACCCACGGATTACCAGACGTCCTGGTATCTGACAACGGCCCTCAATTCACGGCTACAGAATTTGAGGGTTATTTAGCAAGCTTGGGCATACGCCATGCCCTAACTGCGCCGGCACATCCGGCAGCGAATGGACGGGCCGAACGCATGGTCCGGTTTACCAAGGAGACCCTTCTTAAGTTAGACCAGGGCCCTATACAAGCACGCATCGACAAATTATTATTTATCCAACACACTACACCTAGTAGCACTACTAACAAAACTCCTGCTGAATTACTTATGGGGAGGAAACTACGTTCCCCTCTAGATAGACTACACCCTACATACTCTACAGACAAGCCTTTAGATTCTTCAACCAGAGTCCGAACATTCCAAATTGGGGATTTAGTTTACTCTAAAAACCTGGTAGGGCACCCCTTATGGGTGCCAGCCACCATCACACATCTAACCGGACCACGTTCTTACCGGCTTACCACTTCTGATGGCAAAAGCTGGAAGCGACACATCGACCAACTTCGAACTCGCACCCTTCCCAGACCTTGCGATTTTCCTGGGGGGGAAGGGGAGCAACCACCAAGCAGTCAAGATAAGGAAAGCCCACTAACAAACAATGACGCCCTAACTCACACACACACACCCTCAAATCTAGCTCCGGTTGGGTCTCGCTGCTACGCACCTGATCCTGGAGAACGTCCCGCTGAAACATCTGACAGGACCGACGATAATCCAGGCTGGGCAGGGAGCGGCATGGCCACATCAACTAGCCTAGCTAGGCCCGTTGGTAGTGACGCAGCCGGCTCGACCTGCTCGAAGTTTCCAGGGCCGGAGGCGAGAGGAGCAACAGGTCCTTCTGCACCAGCCGATAGCAACAACGCAACTGAGCCGCGCAGGTCCAGTCGGACCCACAGGAGCCCCGCCTATCTACGTGATTACGTAACATAGGCGCGGCTCCTGATTGGTCAGACTGGACCAAGGAGGGAGGGGTGTTCTGGATTGGTTATATTTGAAATACTTACTGTTCATTGGTCTACATTCCGGCGGGAGATCCTCGCCCCGGCATTGGCTGACTTAGGCGCGGGAGCCCTTTAAAAGAAGGGCTGCCGCGCCGCCGAGTCAGTCGGTGTTCCTGTAAATAAACAAAAAGACTGAATCACTAACCGTGTGTGCCTCGTTATTGCCGCTACAAAACACAAACAATATATAAATAAACATCCATATGTGGTATTTAATAGTTCTCATTTTGTCTCTGAATAGGGACATGCTATTTAGCTGAAAATGAATGAGATGTGTAAATACCCGAAGGAGTAGAATTTCCACAGTTTAAGGTGGTATTTATGAATGAGAATGGGCCATTAGGAATAGAAGACTGGACTTTGAAAGCCTGTAAGAGATCTGGATGGAAAGAGAAGGAGATAAACATTACATTCTAAAAGGAG
The DNA here is from genome assembly GCA_023653725.1 of Bungarus multicinctus. Lineage (NCBI taxonomy): Eukaryota > Metazoa > Chordata > Lepidosauria > Squamata > Elapidae > Bungarus > Bungarus multicinctus. The sequence goes on from CM042840.1 coordinate 26,856,800, forward strand.
ACTTTGGGCTGGGTGACATTATGTATTACTCCATTATTTATGATGCACGAATCATTTTCAATTTAGAAACACATATGCAAGTTTTAAGTGTCCCTGAAGATGGTGAAATACATTAAAATAGAATACTTGGGTATTTCAAAAGCATTGTGCTCATTTTGAATTCCTGAATGCAAATATGAAACAATAACAAAAATGTATAATTGTGTAAAACATCTACATAGTGCCCAGAATTATCACTGGAAGAAGTGAAAAAAAGGAAGGCCAACAGACTACAGATTAAATGCATGCATTATTACTCACAGGAATCCAGCCCTCCCTACTTGAGATTTGGACAAAAGTCAACCCAGAAAAATAGTGAGTGCCAGTCCATCAGTTGGAACATACAGAGATGCTGAAGTAGAAATCTTTCTGGTATGCAAAGATGGTAGATCATTATCTGAGTAGTGTATGCCTTTATCTATGCAGCAGGGGCTAAGTCTGCAAAGACGTAAGTTGCTGGTTCAGAAAATGACCCAGTGGCTTTCACTAAAAAGTTATCAGACATATTTGAAACTCCATTCAATCAAGAAAAAGAGAGAGATGTCCTGAAGTAGATACTTCTCATAGCATCCTGCAAACTACAATTACAGAATTTTTATGTTGGGTAAAGACACCCAGCAGAAAATGAAAAAGGGCTCACTAAATTACATGTGGTGACCGGGGGAAGAAGGAGGAAGAATAAACAAGTTTGAACCAGGATTGGTCACTGGGACCAGAAGTTTAGTCTTCTGAGCTTTTGAACTCATGCTGAAGCCTATCGTCAGGAGCTTCTCTGTTACTAGAATATGTGTTTTGGGCTATTCTGTGAGTTGTATTTATGTTGTGCCTTCCTATTGGTTGGAGTGTTGATGGCTGGCAATTGGCTGTTGTTTCTTTGTGCTGCCAAACCTTTGGCTCCTAAATACCTGATAAGCTAGTGGTAAATCAGCAACTCTTGTTGACTGACAAGGGGCCCATTTCCCAATCATTTCCCTGTCTATTTTTGTGCCTGCATGGCCAACAATCTTAGTAGCTGCAAAACTGAATTGTGTCCTAGTTCATTACAGTGTGAGGCCACCAGTGAGTTTAGGTCCCCTTGTCTGACCACTCACTTGTGTTCTTGCAATCCAGTAGTTAGCTTTCTCCCCATCTGTCCTAAAGAGGCAATCTATGAAGGGGATCTGGTAGATTACATTAGAAATAACTCTAATCAAGTGATGTTTACAATGCATTATTTGTCTTTGTAGGATAGCCTCTAGGTGGTTTGCAATTCCACTTGCAGATCTTGGAAGCTGTGTTCTCTTGCTTCTGAAATGTTTTTGATGTATGGGAGGGTGTGCCATATAGTTGGTTTTGTACTTTCTTTCTTGTTTTCTCTCTTTTGTGTGTTGTTCAGGCATCTTGTAATAAATGCTTATGGGGATCTATTTTGCCTGAATTATTCATATAGGTACCTTATCTCCAGTAGTTTAGCTTGCTGGATATTACCGTGGGCTCTCATGCTGCTATAGTGTTCTAATACAGCTTGTTTCGTGTGACAATGGATAGTTACTGTTGAAATTAATAAAGCATGGACTGTTGGTGATTTTACAATAAACCATGGTTTCTAGGCTTCCATTTTCCTGTCTGTTGACAAGCACATCTAAAAATGGTAATTGTCTAGCTATTTCTTCCTCCATTGTGAAATGTATGTCTGGGAAGACAGATTTCAGTAGCTATGAAAATCTTTCAGTGCATTTCTTTTGATGATGACAAATGTTTCGGTCATGTAGCAGCACCAGAATGTAGGCATGTAGTTTTCAAATACTTCACACATCTAAATTTTGGCCTTGCTACATGGATTGTTTGGAGATGGGAGATACTTCTAATGTGATCTACCAGATCACTTGCATGGATTGCCCCCCTGTGGAACTGGTGGGGAGGAAGCTAATGACCAGATTGCAAGAACACAAGCAAGCACTCAGATGTGGAGACCCAAACTCATTGATACCCACTGATAGGAAACATTATCCAAATACATTTGCCTTCATTCATGAAGAGTAAACAGCTGAAAGCAACATTTTCAAAACTCTTTCAAATCTTTTCCCCGAGAGATGTTCCAGGGTAGAAGGGTAATCAAAGCAGTTTGAATAAAGAGGATCATGGTTCAGTAGAGCTCAGTAGTGCATTTGGTTTTTCTTTTATCTTTCTATTGAATCATAGCAGGAATAGAAATCCAAGAGAATACATATTATTGCATATGGATGACTATTATATAACATTATTTAGTAAAGACAGAAAATAATAGACCAGATTATCAACCTTAATTGTAATTATTCCACATGACTCATTATTGCAAATAGTAACAACAGCCATGGTCAGCTTGGGCACATTTTGGCCAGTATATCCAAATGTTCTTTAACTTAGAAAACACATTTTAAGCCCAAACGTATTTTGAGCCAAAACACTGTTGCATGCTTCCTATCAATCAGGAAGTGTACTGTTTTTCAGGAAATAAAGGTTTGCAAAGAATGGCTTACTAGCATTCTTATTAATCATTCTGCTTTTAATCTTTTGTTAATACTTCTGTAATACTTATGATATTGATTGATAAATTTCTTGGAAAAGTAACAGAATATAAATTGAATGAATGAGATTTGAAAATTGTACACTAGCTTTATGTCATGCAGAGATAGGAAGTTCAAAGTTTTACTCTTTGGCAAATCATAAATATATGATGGTGAAAAATAAAGCTGCATTTGAATTATAGAAATTTGGTTGCTAAAATGAGATTACACAGTATATAGTACAAGTCTGGGATAATAAAGAAAATGCTTAGTAAAGAGATCATCACCAAAAAATGAATAAGAATGTTATTGTATTGATTTCATTGATTGTTTTCTATAGTTTATATATCCATTGATACTTGTATGTAGAACATTTTATTTAACACTTCAGATCTATTATATATTAGTGACTCCTCCCCAAGATGGCTGGTGAATAGTAAGGATTTTTCTTTTTGTGCTGACAATCTGCTGATTTTGCTGCCAAAAACTGGTTCTCTAGCAGTGTTTCTCCCTGGATTTGAATGGGAGCAATTAGGAATGAACCAAGATGGCTTTCAAAAGGCTGTGGACCAGTAGTGGGATTCAAAATTCGTTACTATCAGTTCTGTGGGCATGGCTTGATGGATGCAGTTTGGCTTGGTGGGTATGGCTTAGTGGGCTTGGCAGGGGAGGGATACTGTAAAATTTCCATTCCCACCCCATTCCAGGTGAATGATACTGTAAACTCTTCATCCTCTCCCCACTCCTGAGGGAAGGTTGTTGGAAAATCTAATTTCCTCCCCACCCACTAACCTGCTTTCCAGCTCCGTTCTCCTGTGCACAGGAACAAAAGAAGACCCAGCTGATCAGCTGAGACTTGGAAGGCAGAAAATAGATGGGGGTGAGGCCAGTAAGAGGTGGTATTTGCCGGTTCTCCAAACTACTCAAAATTTCTGCTACAGGTTCTCCAGAACTGGTCAGAACCTACTGAATACCACATCTAGTTAATATCACTTTATAATCCCCTTGGTAAGGCCATATTTAGAATACTGCATTCAGTTTTGGTCACCATCGTGCTAAAAAGATGTTGAGATTCTAGAAAGTATGCAGAGAAGAGCAATAAAGATGATTAGGGCACTGGAGGCTAAAACATATGAAGAACAGTTGCAGGAACTGGGTATGTCTAGTTTAATGAAAAGAAGGATTAGGGGAGAAATGATAGCAGTGTTCCAATATCTCAGGGACTGCCACAAAGAAGAGGGAGTCAAGCTATTCTCCAAAGCACCTGAGGCCAGGACAAGAAGCAATGGGTGGAAACTAATCAAGGAGAGAAGCAACTTAAAAATAAGGAAAAATTTGAACAATTAATCAGTGAAACAACTTGCCTCCAGAAGTTGTGAATGCTCCAACACTGGAAGTTTTTAAAAAGATGTTGGATAACTATTTGGCTGAACTGGTGTAAGGTTTCCTGCTGCCTAAGCAGGGAGTTGGACTAGAACAATGGTTGCCAATCAGTGGGCCAGGGTCCACTGATGGTCTGCGAGAAAATTTTGGTGGTCCATAGAGAAATGTCATCCCCAAAGCACCCCACAAAACAATTCATCCAGGCTGCACGGGAACACAAGGCTGCACCATCCACATGACCCATGGGAACACAAGGCTTGCATCACATTGCAAACAACACAAGGTAGTGGGGGAAAGGGTGGAGGGGGGAATTTGCCCCATTCACCCCATGCACATGGCCTGGCCACTGGGCTGCTTCTTTCCACTTCTTTCTTATTTTGCTTTTGGCTGCATGCAAGGAAAGCAGCAAAAATATTTATTTCTCTCCCCCAAACTCCACCAGAAATGAGTCTTTGGGACCTTACAAGGCATCCTGGTCCAAGAGGCTGCACCGGCATGACAAGTCTCACAAAGACTCATTTCTGGCGGAGTTTGGGGGAGAGAAAGAAAGATTTCTGCTGCTTCTGCTGCTTTCCTTGCATGAAGCCAAAAGTCTCTCTCTCTCTCTCTCTCTCTCCCCCTGAGAATGGAGCTGGAGACGGTATCATGCGATCCCAAATAAAGAATGATCAATTGGTAGGAAAACGGGGTGGGGAATTTTCTTGCAGACTTTTTGGGGGATTTTCCCAGGGTCTCTGGTCCACAGGATTTAAAATGATGAGTTTGGTGGTCCCTGAGCTCTAAAAGGTTGGCAACCCCTGACTAGAAGATCTTTCAAATCCTATTCTATTCTATTCTTCTTCCTTTCTGGATTTCACATAGTTTTCTTAAGTCTCCATTCACCATAATCTGAGCTTTCTAGAATGTACAAATGGACTTCAAAATCTGTATACAGCTCAATCCAAAATCCATATTTTCCATTATTTGAACATAAAGTGCCAGTTCAAATTACCAAATGGTTTTTCTGCATCTAGAAAAAAGTTTTGATTGTGTATTAGTAACTTATGTATGATTTGATTATTTAGAGAAACCTATGACTATTACTAAGTATTTTATCTTATGATTCTTGATGAATGTATTTTATTTTTTCTTGTGTATACTGAGAGCATATGCACCAAAGACATTTTCTTGTGTGTCCAATTACACTTGGCCAATAAAGAATTCTATTCTATTATCTATCTATATATGTTCTACTGTTTTCCCAATGTATATTTTCTACTTCTTTTCATTTCTAATACATTCACTCTATTAAGAGTTACTTTGTTTGTCACCATTCTATTGTAAATGATTAATATATCCAGGATTATTCTTACATTATCTTTTAGTTTATTTTGGGTAAAAATCCACCCTGGTGTCTTCATGTATGTAACTCTGTAAAACTATTTTAAACTCTTTCAGCTAAGATAGATATAAAAAGTTTGTAATCGTTATTAAGAAGATAAATTGGCTGTAATTCTTCACTAAGGTGCAATCCATGTCTTTTTTAGGCATTAAAGAGATGTAGGCATCCTTCCATGAATCTGGTACAGTGTTTCCCTGTAAGCCAGAGTTCATGAGTTACCACCCCATTGAAATCTCCATTTGAATGAAAAAAAAAAGAATTAAAAAACTTCAACCTTGTATCTATCTTATTGAATCTATCCTGCATATTTTAAACATCTTCTTTGGTTTGTTTTAACTCTGTTATTAATAATTCAAACTTTTTATCAGATTTTTAATTCATCTTTTGTAGCATGTCATATAACATAGAAAACTTTTTCTCAAATACTTCCATAAGAAGCTTGGCTCTGGGTTCATCTGACTCATGGGTAGATACTTTACTTGTCTCTTAGAGAACATTTTACTTTTTTAAAAATTGATGGAATGATAATGGCTGTTGAAAATATTTATATGCATATAACTCTGGATAAATTAGATTCACAAAAGGAATGTGATTTGAAAGTAGACGATCCATTGGGAAGAAATAGGGATGATAAAGACTGAGAAGAGTTGATTGCATATGCATATCTGAAGTTCAACTTTACATTCTTCTATAACAGAAAACCTGACTGAGTGGAGAAGTGATAAATTGGTTTTTCCTAGGAAAACTAAAGAACGTTGGGGAATGTATTTATCACGCTTAATTGGAAAACAATTTCTGGCTTTTTTTGGTAAGACAGAGTGACTTTGGAGATTGAATTTATCATATTTAACCAGACAACAATTTGATTCAGGAGGAATTACTGTTAACTCTTGGACAATTTGGGATAGATAAGATGCATGGTAAATTTTCTACAAATTGATTACAACAACATTTTGTTAATAGTAGGTTTTGAAACTTTAACCTTCTGTTTTAGTTATTATTGTTTTTCTTGTTAATTATTTTGTTATTAACTGTTAATAATGGATCCAGGAAACTATAGATCTATCAGCTTGACACCAATACCTGGGAAGATACTGGAAAAGATAATCAAACAATGAATCTGTGAACACCTAGAAGAAAACAAATATGGCATGATTTTAGATTTGGGTATTTTAATTTTTATATCAAATTTTAGAATTTAAGGAAGAGGTTTTAATTGTTTTCAGCCAGGGTCTTTAATTTAATTTAGTTTTAACTTTTATATATTTAATGTTTTTAATTGTATGGCTGTGCACCGCTCCGAGTCCTTCGGGAGAGGAGTGGTATATAAATAAATATTATTATTATTATTATTATTATTATTATTATTATTATTATTATTATTATTACCTTCACCTTATTTTTACCTGATTATAGTATTTTAGATTTATACTTGCACCCATAACTTACATCACCATAGCTGTGTGTTATATTTTTATAATAGAGACTCCTTGTTATGCTGGTATTTTATCTCAACCATTTTATTTTATTTTTATGTTATATGTTTTCAAATTTGCTAGTCACTGACTGAATAAATAGTATTTCATTTCATATAAACTGTTTCTTATTATTAAATGAAATAGTTTAATAGGCATGTAGAGTAATCATATATAGATATATGAATAATGAGTGATTAATGATTAACTAAATTCCTGAGGAAATTTCTATAGAAATAGGTCTTTTATATAGAAGCCAAGTATTATTTATAGTCTTAGTTATTACAATACACATTTCATAATACCGAAGGAAGAACTTAACATTTCTGGCTTCTTTGCCCTCATATATAAAGGAGTTCCTTAAAAGAAGCTATCTCAGTTGGTTCTTAATTTCAGGGTAGTTTTCTGGAATGTTTTATTATTTACAATGCCTACTTTTTTGTTCCTAAATTTTTTGTTTCTCATTCAGCCAACTTTTCAAATATCAGGTAAAATTATTCAATTATTTAAATTGTTTTAAAATATGTGGATTTAAATTCAATTATTTAAATATTAAATTATTTATTTTTTATTCAATCACAGTTCTTCAGTTCTTTATGTTTTTTTCCTCAGCACTAATGTATGGATGCATTCTCTACAATTATTGATTGTATCTAAATAATCTTTTAGAAATTAACTTTTTAAAAAATTTTATACCTTTTTTAAAAAAACAATTTTTCCTACTGCTTGCTATATTTTAATAATAATAGAAAATGTTAAAATTAAATAAATGAAATCTGAAATAGAATAGAATTTTCAATATTTAAAATGTATAGAAGATAGAAAACATAGTGATCATATAAAATTCTTATGTTTTTCTGGGAAAAATTATATATATATATACACACCTGGACACAGAGCATGAATGTGGCTACTTGATATTTATTATTACTGTTTGGTTCATTTTATAGACAGTGACACTTTTCTGATATACAGTGAAAAACTTGATCTTTGCCTAAATCTTCAGGAATTTTATTCCTTCTCCCTTGAGATCTGCAACAAGCACAATGACCACCAAAATTTTAAGTGGATATCCGATTATCAGATATTGAATATGGCAAAGAAATTATGCTTGAGTGTGCCTTCAAAAACAAACATGATTCCAGTTACACTGTCACCATGTAATGAAACCCTTGAATTACAAAAGTGGGAATGTAGAAATGACATGCTGCTTACCCTTGCACCACCAACACCAGCACCACTACAACAACAAGAAGAGCAAAATCTGTTTATAAATCCTGCTTATGAGCTTGGGAATAGGGTTATACTATCAGATAACCCCACCACAAAAAGTGTTTGGAAGATCTATGGAACAAAGAAGAGCTTGTGTGACCAGAAATATGAAGGTAAATATCAGAACATTAATTGTTGTTGTTGAATTTGCTTACTTAAATTCTCTTCCTTCTTTTTTGAATCTCTTTAACTGAAAATTTAAATAAATTGGATACTAAAGGTATAATTTCAAGTTATATTACTACCTAGCTGTCCTTTAACATATTAGTGTTGTTGTCTTTTACATTATCTGAGAAAAAATTGAATAGGTAGTCTTTAATGTATGGCCACAATTGAGCCCAAAATTTCTTTTGCTAAGCAGGGTAGTTGTTAAATGAGTTTTGCTCCATTTTACAACCTTTCTTGCCATAGAAAGTAGTTGTAGTTGTTAAGTTAGTTACAGGGTTATTAAGTGAATCTGGCTTTTCCATTGACTTTGTCAGAAGATGATCATATGATACTAGGTCACTACAAGCATCATAAATATGAACCAGTTGCCAAACATCCAAATATTGCTCACATGACCATGGGGATGCTGCAACAGTGATAAGTGGAAAAACAGTCATGTCACTTTTCAATGCCATTGTAATTTTGAACAGTCACTAAACGAATGGATGACTAAATGAATGTAGGACTACTATATTCTAAGATAAATTCTGAAAAATGTGTAAACATGGTTACACGTATTGTACACAAACTGTACGCATTCTTTAGAACTAAATCCAGAGATATTTTTGTACAGCATTTCTACTCTCATACTAGTACTTCTCAATCTAAGATAAATATGTTGGATTTCTTTTTTTATAGCTCTGTTTACTATAGGTGGCAATGCCTTCGGAGCACCTTGCGTGTTTCCTTACAAGTATACAAATAAATGGTATGCTGAATGCATAGTTGATGATGATGAACACAAACGACTTTGGTGTGGAATAACTTCGGATGTGGACAAAGACTCTTTAACTGGATATTGTCCCATAAAAGGTAAACTCTTATTTGATGATACATTTTTTTGTATCTCACCTTTATTATTTTTACAAACAACTTAAGGCAACAAACATATCAACATATCTTCTTCCTCCTATTTTCCTTACAACAACTCGGACTGAGAGAGAGTGATTGGCTTACTGGCTTACATGGCTAAGGCAGGATTTCAATTCACAATCTCTCCTTTTTAGCTTAGTGCTAAAGATGATAAGATAAGAAGTTTAGTGCTTCTTATGCAATAGAATATGCATATCTATGTTTAAAAACAAGCCTTTTATAATAGAGACTGTTTCATGTTCACTACTGCATTATTTTAAAGCACTGTGCCTATAGGTGGTGTCACAACATCTTGGTAATGTGCTCAATTAAATTAAAATGTAGTACATTTTAAAATAAGATTAATTAAATTGTTCAAATCACCCTTTGCAATATAATTGGAAGTAACTATTTTGTTCACAGTTAAGGTGCTTAAGAGCATGTGTTTGCATTTATTAAATTGGGTGCATTTCTTTGGGCATATTCTGGTGAAAAAGAGGTTGGACTGCTACTCGGGAAACCTGAGATCCTTTCCACTATAGCTCCAGAAGGTCGCTGAGTGATTTTGAAAACTTTCTCCTAGTGCAACCTATCTTACAAGGTTGTAATTGTTGGGGAAAATGGGAAGAGAGCATTTTGTGTACCACCTTAAGGCCTCGCAAAAGGAAAGAAGGAAAGGGAGGGAGGGAGGGAGAAAAGAAGGAAGGAAGAGAGGGAGGGAAGAAGGAAAGGAAGGAGGGAAGAGGAAGGAAGGAAGGAAGGAAGGAAGGAAGGAAGGAAGGAAGGAAGGAAGGAAGGAAGGAAGGAAGGAAGGAAGGAAGGAAGGAAGGGAAAGGATCAGAATGTCAGTAGAGTCATTTTGGCATAAAGTTATTTCTTATGCATTTCATTGATGTATTATTCTGTGAGTAAATATTTCCACAAAATGTGGAACTTGTTGACTCTAACCCTCTTTTTTTAGACTATATCAAAATGTTTCATAAAACTGACTTCAATTGCACCTTTTCTGCATTAATGGGCGACACTGATCTTGGTTGATCAGATACCATTAATAGAAGGGAGGAGACTACCAGGAAATCTGTGGGTTGTAGGCTACAATAAGGTGTTAGAAAAATCCCAAAAGAAGTCAGTCACAAAGCACTTTTGTTCTGTTTTCAGTGATCAGGATCAAACTTCTCTTCAGGGAACCTTAATTTTTTTATATAGTCTTATTATGTTTTAATATATATACAGATAGTCCTCAACTTACGACCACAATTGAGCCCAAAATTTATGTTGCTAAATGAAATATATGTTAAGTGAGTTTTGCCCATTTTATGACTTTTCTCGCCACTGTTAAGTGAATCATTGTAATTGTTAAATAAGTAATACGGTTAAGTGGATCTGGATTCCCCATTTACTTTGCTTGTCAGAAGGTCGCCAAATCTGATCACATGACTCTAAGACATTGCAACATCATAAATACAGTACAAACCAATTACCAACTATCTGAATTTTGATCATGGGACCATTGGGGATGCTGCAATGGTCATAAGTGTGAAAAATGATCATAAGTCACTTTTTTCAGTGCCATTGTAACTTTGAATGGTCACTAAAGGCACTGTTATAAGTTGAGGAGTCCCTGTGTATGATTTCGAAGCAAAGTATAAGCAGCACTACTAGCAGCATTATTCTCATGCCAGGCAGAAGAAGCCAGGCAAGCATGAAAACCCGTTGCCCTTTACAAATGAATTTTCTCGAATTACTTTAAGATCTCTTTACTGGTGGTTTATTTGTTTAGTCTGGTTTGCTAGTTCATAAAATGGGAACTGGAGCTAGCATTTCTAAAATCAACACTTCTGAAACCAGTCAGTCATACATACATTCATACATTCACTCAACAAGTTCCTTATTAGTAGTTTCTTAAAAACTACTTCCTTATATCTTTTTTAAATACTCATAATTGGAGGAATAAGAGTTATATTTTTATTGTCCTTTCAAGCTAGGCTAAAAGAGACAGTGAGGGATCCTTGGTGCTCTCTGAGCTTGGCTGCTTTCTTGCAGACCAATTAGGGTAATATCATCAGTGCTAGTCGTCATCTTAATGGCTTTGATGAAAGCAGCTATCCCAGGCATTAAAAGAAACTAATTGTGAAAACTAGTTGTCTTGTGGTCCTTTTGCCCTCTAAATGCATGATGGTACTTTATGTTGCTGTCTTTATGTCTTCTCACAGAATGACTTAAGCTGAGTCTCATTATTTATTTTATGTTTTATGTATTTGTAGTTACATTATTGTGCACATTATGATTAAGAAACAAAAATCTCTGAGGGAATTGTGTGGTTCAAAAAATGTAAAAAGAAAATCAAATCAAATAAAAATAATAAAATAAATGAAATGAAACAAAATGAAACAAAACAAAAGCTAGTTGAACATAATAAAGTTGTGTTACTGTCACAAATGTAGTCTGGATCCATTTCAAAAATCTATCAGAAAGAATGATTTTAATAGTTTTGCAAAGGGTGAGTAAAGTGGGTGATGACTTGGTGGTGTAATGAGAAGCTACCACAAGAAGAATATCTATGGGTTCCTAATCCATTTACTATATGTGAGCTTTCAGGGTATATGTACAGGATAGGCAGATTCTTGCTAAGAGAGATTTTAAACAAAACTATATGGGTTCCAACCAAGAGTTAAAAGTTAAAAACAGCACCTTAGATTGGGCCAGAAGTCTTTTGGAAACCAGTGGAGGAATCTCAGTATAGATGTAACACTACTAAAACTATTTCCCTCCATTAGTAATAAATAAATGCAATTTCAACCAATTGCTACCACCCATTTACATAGAAAGCCCCATACAAGCATGTTGCAGTAGTCTAAATGTGTACCATTATGCTTTTTCTGAAAGGCAACTAGACTTCCTTGATTTGTTTTCTTTGAAAACATTTCACTTCTCATCCAAGAAGCTTATTCAGTTCTGAAGCTTTTTGAACTAAAGAAGCTTCTTGAATGAGAAGGAAAATGTTTTCAAATTAAAAACCAACAAAGTGCAATTGCCTTTTAGAAAAAGTACCTTGGAACAACTATGACCTGGACAATTGAGATAATTTTGTTTCTCCATAGACATACAGTTTAAAAATGAGGTACATTGTTCAATGGTGGGCAAGGATGTCTTGAAGAAAAACCTAAAGTTCTGCTTGGCTTTACTCCTGGTACACATGGACAGAGGTTGCTGTTATCTAGTGAAGTTATATGACAAGGTTGCTGTTTAGAAGTGGGGATTTGACTTACTTCACTGTATGTCTTGATGAAGCAAAACACCATTCAAAATCTGCAGACCACTTGTCCAACATTTGGCAGTTCTTATTAACTAAACTATGTTATCAAAATTAATGCAATGAAAATATAAATGAAAACATTTCTGTCAGGGCTTTGCTAATGAGCTGATTCTACTTTTCATAATTCTTACAGATAAAAATGATAACTTTTTCTGGACCAAAAATTACTGGACAGGAGATCTCTACCAGATCAATTCCCGCTCAGCTTTAACATGGGATGAAGCAAGAAAAAGCTGTCTGCAACAAAGTTCAGAATTATTGACCATCAACGAACTACATGAACAAGCATATTTGACAGGTATCACATAACAAAATATTTCTTAAAAGGCTTCTAAAGTCATTCCTGATAAGAAATATCTCATCTGTAATAAGCAATTTTAAAAGCTTCATATAAGAAACATCATTTTTCCTCCAGAGAAATTATCTTCTGAAAAATATTTGAGGCTTTGAAACAGTCTTTCTTTGAATTATCCACTTTCAAGGAACAAATATTTTGTGTAACTGAATTTGGATTCCGAAGATGAACATTTATCTGATTGATTTGAAATTAACACATAAATATCAGTAGAAGAAAATACTTGTAGTTCAGGTTGAATTGTTGAGTTCTTGGCGCCATCTGACATTGGTTTTTGCCTGCACATGTTTCATTACTAGGCAACATCCTAAGTGTGCTGTTTTCTCCTTAGTCTTTGGTTAGATTACTGTTTTCTGCTTAATTATTTGGTATTAATGTCACCTTATGTCAGTGTTAGATGATTGAAGAGGATGTGTTCTGATTGTTTGCTTCCTTTAATTGTCACTTTTGAATGGTATGTAAATATGGTTTAGCTTATATGTCTATATCAATATAGATTTACATACCATTCAAATGTGACAATAAAAAAGCTAAGAAAGAAACAAAAAAAATCAGAACAATCCCCCTTCAACTACCTAACAACTAGATAAGGAAATATTAACACCAAATAATTAAGCAGAAAACAATATTTTAACCAAAGCACAGGGAGAAAACGCTGATGTGTCTGAGTGCCAAATTCCATAAATTCCCTAGCATTTTTAAATTTAACTTGATCATAGTTTCCCAGTAAAAGTCATGGTTAAATCTGTCCATGTATTGTGAGGTTAAAGAGTTTTCATTGTACAAATAGAATAGAATATTATTAGGTCATGGTCAAATTGAAGACTCCTTGGTGCACTTTGAGTTGTTTTCATGCAGGTTAGGTAACATATTCAGTGAAATTTTCATTGTGTTTTGATTGTGTCTTCTGACTGCTAGTTGGAGTTTATGGTTGCACTTTTGCCTGTCTGTTTTATATAGTGGCTGTTACCTACCTACCTACATATATGTGTGTGTATATGTGTGTATGTGTGTCTGTACGAATATACATACTTACATATATGTATGTGTATGTGTGTGTGTGTGTGTGTGTGTGTGTGTAGAATTCTTTATTGGCCAAGTGTGATTGGACACACAAGGAATTTGTCTTGGTACATATGCTGTCAGTGTACATAAAAGAAGAGATACATTCATCAAGAATCATAAGGTACAATACTTAATAATAGTCTTAGTGTACAATAAGCAATCAAATCATACGAGAAAACGGTCAGTAAAAGTCATTAGGATGCAAGTAACAGGGTTACAATCATAGTCACAAGTGGGAGGAGATGGGTGAAAGGAAGGATGGGAGGATTAATGGTAATAGTAATACAGACTTAGTAAATAGTTAGACAATGTTGAGGGAATTATTTGTTTAGCAGAGTGATGGCGTTCGTGAAAAAACTGTTCTTGTGTGTAGTTGTTCTGGTATGCTGTGCTCTATAGCATTGTTTTGAGGGAAGGAGTTGAAACAGTTTATTGTCCAGGATGTGAAAGGTCTGTAAATATTTTCACAGCCCTCTTTTTGACTTGTGCAGTATACAGGTCCTCAATGGAAGGCAGTTGGTAGTAATTGTTTTTTCTGCAGTCCTAATCACTCTCTGAAGTCTGTGTCTGTCTTGTTGGGTTGCAGAACCAAACCAGACAGTTATAGATGTGTAGATAACAGACTCAATAATTCCAGTACATGCACGTGCGCGTATATTTCATACACACACACACACACACACACACACACAGATGGTATTCAGCAGGTTCTGACCAGTTCTGGAGAACTAGTAGCAGAAACTTTGAGTAGTTCGGAGAACCAGCAAATATCATCTCTGTTTGGCCCCGCCCCTATCTATTCTCTGCCTCACAAGTCCCAGCTGATCAGCTGGGTCTTCTTTTGTTACCCTGCACAGGAGAACAGGAAATCAGGTTAGTGGGATGGGGAGGGAATTGAGATTTTGCAGTAACCTTCCCCTGCCATGCCCACCAAGCCATGCCCACCAAGCCACGCCCACAGAACCAGAACCAAAATTTTTTGAATCCCATCACTGACACACACACAAGTTATAGCTTCAGACCAAGAGAATGATAGTTCTCCTTCAGGTTCAGGTTTGTCTATTTTGTCTTCAGCCTCAGAGTTACAGAGTTGATCAATATGTGAATTTTCTTTCTCAAATAGGATTAACACAAAATGTAGATGCCAGCTACTGGATTGGTCTTAGTAATCCAGATTTTGACAATGGATGGCAGTGGACTAATGAACAGCCTTTAAAATATTTAAATTGGGCTCCAGGTGAGTAAATATATATAGTTAAAAGGCCACTGGTGTTTCATAAAGAAAAATGTAAACATTTAAGAAAATTAAAATTTGAATATTTGGAAATTCTTATTATCTTATCCAAAATTATTCTTTATTCTTCTTCTTAAATAGGTTAGGGTAGCATTTAAATTTTTTGTAGTCTGTTACATGTGTATGTCTGTGTGTCTGTCTGTGTTTGTGTGTATGAAATATTTATTATATTTTTTATTTAATTGACACTTTCTCTAGAAGTGCCCTAGCATTCTTATATGAAGTATATAAGAAGTATATAAATATTGATTCTTACAGTATGGTCATCTACACTATTTTCATCACCCTGGAGATGCCCCTGATCCTGACAGAAAACCCTTAAAAGCGTTTAGCTGGATATGGTAATAATCCTCTTCTGTAGAGTTCATAGGCCTATGCAAGGTGACTCCATTTCTCACTAATGTGCCACCTAACTTCTGTCACTCATGACAGTTGAGACGGAAGCTGTGCCTTGACTTCTTCTGCCACATATACTAATTGATTCCTTTGATGTGATCAAAAGGGTCACTGATTGAAAATAGGCAGCCACTACAATCCAGTTCATCAAATGAGAATACCAGTTTGGCTGACTGTCTTGCTCTGAGGGATTGTACTGAAGCTTTGTTGAAATGAAGCATCCTTTCAAAGCTCTACACTGCTGTAATACTTAGCATTATAACAATTGGAAAACTGTCATAAGGTTGATTTGCTTACAGATAAAAATATTATCATCTTGAACACCAAATAGTGATAGGATAATCTGGTTCACTGTCTCTTACAGGTAGCCCTTCTTCAGAAACAGGAAAAAACTGTGGATTATTGCAGGGTAGGAATGGCAAATGGGCAAATAATCTGTGTGAACAGAAGCATGGATACATCTGTAAAAGAGTGAACTCTTCAGTACAGGCACCTGGACCTTCTTCAGGTAGATTGTAAACTGGAAATTAAGTTAACTGAATAAATATTCTTTCAATAATAAACAGATAATCAGATAATCAGAGTTGGAAGGGACCTTATAGGTCATCTAGTCCAACCCCCCGCCCAAGCGGGAGACCCTACACCATTTCTGACAAATGCCAGTCCAATCTCTTCTTGAAAGTCTCAAGTGATGGCGCTCCCACAACTTCCCAGGGCAAACTGTTCCATTGGTTGATTGTTCTCACTGTTTTAAAGTTTCTCCTTATTTCCAGGTTAAATCTTTCCTTGTTCAATTTCCAGACAATTTCTTGTCTGGCCTTCAGGTGCTTTAGAAAATAGCTTGACCCCTTCCTCTTTGTGGCAGCCTTTCAAATATTGGGAGACTGCTATCATGTCTCCCCTGGTCCTTCTCTTCACTAGACTAGCCATGCCCTGTTAATATGAATGGTATTAGTGTCCCAGATAACATTTTTTTTTATTCTTTTCCTACTGAGGGTTGCTGGCCACTACTGGACTGTGGCCTATTAATAATTGGGCCATATAAGTGGCTGGCTGGAGAGTGTGTGCAGGCACAGCTCAACTTACATGAGTGAAGGCCAGTGGGCACTATTATGCATGTGCGCTGGCCTGCCTCTCACACCAATCAAGTTGCATACATGCATGCCAACCTACTATTTGCATAAGGGCTGCATGTGTACACAAGTTCGTACAGCCCAGTTCCCTTCTCCAGCAGGGCCGCCAAGTTGCAAAGTTTGGGGATTGTTGATCTAGAGTAACAGAAAAGAATAGACCTACCTGAGGTGGAGAACATGCAGAGGTTCAGGTTCATTATGTAGACACAATATTGTTTAGGCCAGAAAGGTCCACTCACTGGCAGGAGGAAAGGCAAAAAACCTAAAAGTTCTATTCACACTTACACTTACAGTCGGGTTGGATGGGGGGAGAGATGCTTATTTCTCATTATTATTCTGATGATCCAATATTCTAAGGGAATCAAAAAAAGTTGTATTCAGCATCCGTTTTATTTCAGAAAATTTTAATATGAAATGTAGCAGAGCTCTTAGGTGAGTTAAATCCTGAAGATTTGCAGAACTAAATGTATCTATGCATAGGAAAGATCTTAAATTGCAAATGGTCCTCATCTTATGACAAGGTACTTAATAATCATTCATAATTAAGACAGACTTAGAATTCAGGTGCTGTAAAACATCTCTAGCCATCATAAAGTGTCATCTCATCCCTCACCTGCTTCATGTAACTGTATTTCAAGGACTTGGCAACTAGCTTACCTTTAGGACCAGTTGTTATGTCCTGCAATCACAAACCATGATTTGTGCCATAATTACAAAATCTGGCCCAACCATAGCTGTAAATCAACAACTACCCCTATTAATTACTCACTGGCGTAGTTTTAGGTTTTCTGCCAAATTTATTTTTAAAAAAATTATTCACTGTAAATTTCTATGGATTAAGGTGAAGGTTTTGAAGGAAAGCAACAGTCTGGTTAATAAGTAGTCATGTCAATTAACATGCACTGTAAAAAAGCACTATATAGGGCATAAAAAGTATCTGCCTGATCTATGAAGAACTAACTTCAAAAATCAGATTTGATTATAATAAATCTTGATCACACTTCTGGCAAATATTCTCATAACAATGGACAAATTACTCTCATCTTTAGTAAGAATTGTCAGATTTTCTTCTACTAAATTCTATTTATTGAATTAATTGCATCATAATACAAGGTCAAGATTTTCTCCCTACCTCCACTCCCAATTCTTGATGGTGTACATATAAATATTGTTTTTTTTAGATGATCTTAAGCCAATTAAATGTCCAGGTGACTGGGTTGGATATGCAAAACATTGTTACCGTCTGAAAAGAGATGGCAAAACATGGAAGGATGCCTCAGTCTCCTGTCAAAAGGATGGTGGACATTTACTAAGTATACATGACATTGAGGAATACAGCTTTGTTTTTTCTCAGCTTGGTTACAGTAAGTATATTTAGAAGGCTTATTTCCCATTTCATATACTCTGTGGGTACCTGGATGCCAGGAAAAGAAAGGAACAGCTGCTGATCACAAGAAAAAAAGGGTAATTATTTAGACCTTAAAATATTTGTAAAAAAACTTCTGAGCTTGAGTGGTTTAAATGACACCACAATGGTTGCATACATCCATGGCAGATTAGCACATCCTGCTGCATCCAGATTATATCCTAACTAACATAGAACAGAGTTCTATGGGCTTGAGGATTATGGGTTTGAGGACTTCATTCGTTACATTTGAGAGCAAATGAATAAAATAAATTTATCTTTTAGAATCAACAGATAATTTGTGGATAGGTCTAAATGACCAGAAGACTTCTTCATATTTTGAATGGAGTGATGGTACTACAGTGAGATTCATCAGATGGCAGAAAGGAGAACCCACACTTATAAGTAACGTGCAGGAAGACTGTGTCATCATGAGTGGGAAGGTAATAATAAGAACCCTTAATTGTCTGGTGGAGGTTTTTTTTTTCCTCTTCCGTTCCCTCTTGGATAAAATTTGTGTCTAGAAATTTGTTTAATGCAACCTGTTTTCCATAACACAATTTATTCCACAGATATACATTTCTTAATTTTTTCCTCCTTCCACTTTTAAAATTATGAACAACCCTAAAAGAGTTTTTGTTCTGATATTTATCATATTAAAAATTGAAGTTGTCATATTTGCTGCTACTATCTCTTCTTAAAATTGTTTGTATGGAGTTTTAATATTGTGTTATTTTTTTTAATGTGGACTGGAAATAATTCTAACTTCATGGTTCCAGGAGTCCTATGACCACACTTTAAGAATCACTGCTTTTGCTAATAGCAATAGCACTTAGACCTATATACCACTTCACAGTGCTTTTACAGCCTTCTCTAAGTGGTTTACAGCATAAGTATATTGTTCCCAACAACCTGGGTCCTCATTTTACTAACCTCGGGAAGGCTGAGTCAAGCCTGAGCCAATGAGAATCGAACTGCCAAACTGCTGGCAGCTGGCAGTCAGCAGAATTAGCCTGCAATACTGCATTCTAACCACTGCGCCACCATGGTTCCCATTTTGAGACCCTCCAAAACAGGGTTGGAGATGTTTTTATTTGATTAATTTGATTAATGGGTTAGTATAGAGTTGTCCCATTCTAATTTATCTGCCAGCTCTAGATTAATGCCTGATTTAAATTGTTATGGATGTGTATATTCTGGTGTGTATTGCTTTCAATTGTTTTTGATGCGTTCATTCTTTTAATGTTAATATTTGCTTGCTGGGTTGCTGTTAAGTATTGAGCTAATTTTATTGATCATGATGATTGCATTTTTGTTTAACAATATTCTTTTATAAGGGCACTATAATTTATCACAGTCAAGAACGAAAACATAAGGGTGTTTAACTCTATATAGAAAGGCTGGGCTTTAATACTTGGAGGGGGGAACAGGACGTTAGTACTAAAGTGATTATGTCAAATAACTGTGATTATTAGTCACACTTATAAACATTATTTTTTAGGGAAATCTTCATTTATAAAGCAACATAATTCCTACTTTTTAGATTATTCTACAGTTCGGTAATTACAGAGGGCTCTAGGAGCTGCTAAACAAACAAACATTCAGAAGTCTCATGGAGCCTTTAACTGTCCATTCATACTGAAATAAATTGCTACTATGTAATTAATACTTTGCTTTAAAATGTATAGTAAATTGTAATAAGTAAGTAAATTAAGAAATACATTTTGAGTTCAATTGAGCATTTTTTTCAGAAGACTGGATATATATATATATATATATATATATATATATATATATATATATATATATATATATATATATTTAAATAAAATTTTAATCTGCGTTGACTGAAAAACAAAAGCTTATTTAGATGTGCTAAATTTGGATTTAAGTGTGGTCCTGGCTGTATATTTGGTGAAAAAAAAATCCAATGCAATTATATTTTATATTTTGGAAACTTGAGGTAATATTAATGAATTATATTTGGAATAATTTAACTTTTGTGGACTAAAGGCTATATTTACCATTCCCAACTTAATTTAAATATTTATACCTTTTTACAAGATGATAATATGGCTGCAAATTTCAGACAAATGAAGCTATAACAAATATTGTGCAGTAATCCCGCTCATGAAAAAAAAGCAAAAATATAAATGATAAAAAAAATAGGAAAAGATAAAAGTAATGGATTCCTTTTCAGTGAGGTTTGTTCATCCTTCCATCCTCAGAATGGATACATGGCAGATCATTTCTGTGAAGAGGAATTAGGATACATCTGTAAAAAAGAATCTTCAGAATTTCTTCCTGAAACCGAAGTAGTTGCTGATCCAAAATGCCAGAAAGTAAGCTAAATAACAGTGTAGTTCTTGATCGTTATTCATTTTCTTATAAAGTATTGGAAATATCAACCAGAAAGCTACTTTTGCCTTCAGATTAATAGTCCCCTCCAGTGGTGGGATTCAATTTTTTTTACTGTGGACCTGGCTTGGTGGGCATGTCATGGCAGGGGAAGATTACTGCAAAATCCCATTCCCTCTCCACCCCATTAAACTGCTTTTCAACTCCATTCTCCTTTGCAGGGCAACAAAAGAAGACCCAGCCAATCAGCTGGAACTTGGGAGGCAGAGAATATAGATGGTGGCAGGGCCAGTCATAGGAAGTATTTTCCGGTTCTCCAAGCTACTCAAAATTTCCGCTACCAGTTCTCCAGAACTGGTCAGAACCTGCTGAATACCATCTCTGGTTCCCTCTACTCATAACATTGGTGTCGACTCTTAGCAATCACACAGAAAGATTTTCTCTGCAAGATTATAAAAAGAAAATTTATTCACATTTCCATATGACAAAAAAACAAACAAACTACCTGAGATATGGTTAAACTAAAGGAACACATTTTGATATATATTTTTAAATCTGAAACTGAAAAATGCTGATTTGTAGTGGCACAAGTACAAATTTACTTTAAAGTAAACTGTGCTGTGAGTTGTATGGACATCCAAATTTCAGCAATGTTCTTACAAAATTAAACAAATCTGAAGCTGTTGATACAGAAGTTGAATTCTATTAATTTATGTCTATCAACAATTATTGATTTCAGAGCAACTTTTAGATTCTGAGACTATAACTATGTACCACATAAAATATGAACTTAAAATAATTAAAAGTCACTCTTTGATCAAGATAAATTGGTGAATCGGAGAATCTTTGGTTTCGGCAGGATGAAAGTAAAAAAATTAATAAATAAATTTAGGCTAATATTATTCTCTGTGTATGTATGCTATGTTAACAGGGCTGGAAAAGATATGGCTTCTATTGTTACTTAATTGGAAAGACACTTGGAACATTTTCAGAAGCAAAGACATCTTGTGAATCAAACCATGGATTTCTGATCTCTGTTGAGAATAGGTAAATATGTTGAAAGGGACAGAACAAAATATTCCATCTATCTATCAACTATCTATCTATCACCTATCTATTTATCATCTATGAGTGAGCTCAGGATAATTGGACTATTCACTTTTTTCTCACTTTACTTAGCAAAGAAAGCAGATTTTCTGTTTATCTGCTTTATAAACTAATTTATTTTAAAGTAAACTGTGCTATGATACCTAGTGTAACATATGAAAAAAAATGTAGGCATGGAAATCATTTTCACAAATTTCATTTCT
Organism: Bungarus multicinctus; assembly: GCA_023653725.1. NCBI lineage: Eukaryota > Metazoa > Chordata > Lepidosauria > Squamata > Elapidae > Bungarus > Bungarus multicinctus. The sequence continues at coordinate 26,878,566 of CM042840.1, forward strand.
TAATTCTAAACTATTGATATATTATTTTATCTTGATGTTTGTGGATTATTCATTTTTCTGAATTATACTTAATTTTTCATACTAATTTTACCTGAGTTCATTTGACATATCATCTAAAGCTTGATTTATTTCCCTGAGTTTTCTATAGATTGCTAATTATTGTTGTGATTAATGAATATTTCAAAATAAATACTTTCCAGGATATATTTTAATGTTAATTCAGCTCTTCGGTTCTTCCAGTTTCCAAAAGATGCTTCAGGGTGTGTAAGAATAGTGTTTCCTGAACTCAGCAACCTTAAGATATGTGCACCAATTTCCAGAATTCCCCAGACAGCTGGGGAATTCTGGGAGTTGAAGTCCACAATGTTGAAAATCATGATGCAACTACAATCTTGGTCAGACAGCTAGGTCAAGAGAGCTACCACATGTGGCTTTTTTTTTTTGTAACAGGGATTGGGCAGGCTCTACCATTGGCCATAGTTGGGGATGATTGCCTCAGGAAGCATTTACTAACAGGCCTCTGTAAGATGGAGGTCTGTCCTTATTCTAAATCTTCAGAATAATAATGCCCCGTAGTCTTTGTTGTAAGAAAGATTCAACTCCAATCCTGCTAGCCTTAATGTATGTTATGGGAGCAAACTCTTTAGCTCAGGAATCTGTAAATCTACTATTGTACTTTCCGATCTGAGAAGATAATAATGATAATGCTGATTTTTCCTACCTTTTTAATAATATAGAAATGTACTGAATACTCCTGCCTCCTATTTCCCCCATAAGAATCCTTTGAGGTGGATTGACTAGTAAAAGTGTAAATTGGGCCTAGGATTAACCATCTGCAGATTCTGAGAACAGAGAAAATCAGAGACTATCCTGATTTGAATTATTTTTACCACAGATATGAGCAGGCCTTCCTGACTAGTCAAATTGGACATCTTCCTGAAAAATATTTCTGGATCGGCCTTTCAGATGTAGCAAATCCAGGGACTTTCAACTGGACCAATGGAGACACCATTCAGTTCACTCACTGGAATGCAAAAATGCCTGGTATGGAGTCTGTCAGAGTAAATACATTCTGGCAGGAAAGCTTTTATCTTGTTTATCTTGTCTATGGAGATGCATTAAATCTGGCTCTGGTCTTTCATTCTGCCAGGCCCAAATCCCGGCTGCATTGCCATGAGAACGGGAGAAGCTGCTGGACTGTGGGATGTTGTCAATTGTGAGGAGAGGGCTGCTTTCCTTTGCAAGCATTTGGCTGAAGGGGTGACGCCTCCTCCGATCCCAAGAACAATGCCCCCTCCCCTATGTCCTGAAGGATGGACTGCAAGTCCAACGAGGAATGTCTGCTTCAAGGTGGGTCAGCTTGTTTTGGAGTCGAAACATTGGCTTGGTCAATCAGCCCTTTGAGACAGGCCAGGTCAAGAGACAGACACTGCAGCAGCCTCCCAGCCTCTCCTCCTCTCCCTTCCAGGGAGAATTTGGTGCCCTTCAGCCATGATTAACCCTCCTCTGAAAAGCCAATACAGTGATTGGAAGAACAAAGAAAGAATCATAGAGAATATGGAAACTGATCACATTCAGTTTCCAACTGAAGATAGGCCAACCTATCTTTGGCCCTCTCTCTGAAATCCCCATTAATTATCTCAAGACACTGACCTACTGTGTTCCAAGAAATCCTGGTGTAAGCAATCCAATCAAGATAACGACTATTACTATTGAATTAGCCTAAGACAGTTATGGGACTAATAGAAAGTTGGCATTTTTGTTGCAATCAATGCTTTGTATATTTTTAACTCTTCATAACTTCATTTGCGTGGATTTGTCATAACACTTATTTTCTTCCATTCAGTTGTGTTTGTTTCTCAGAGATTGCTTAGAGAAATCCCATCAGAAACTTTGGCAAAGTTTTTTGATTAATCTTTTGTCATTGCCTCTTTCCTAGGACTGGACTGATAGGTCCAAAGCTACCCATCTGGCTTTATGTCTAACGCGAGATTAGAACTCTCCCAATTTCTAGCCTGGTGCCTTAATCACTACACCAAACTGACTGCCTGTCTTTTAGACACATGTCTAAATAAATATCATTATTACCATTATCATCATCCTGGAAAGAGGAGGGGGAATATGTGTAGAAAATCCAGCAAGTGTTCTTTTACATCCAATTTGTATAGCTCTATTTATGGCAGCAGCAAAAAAACCTCTCCCTTTAACTTCTTCCGTTTTCTCTTTAACTTCAATAGATATTCTATTAGGAGTTGTATGGTAGATTAGAGGTGGAGCTCTCACCTCACAATCAAGAGGCTGTGAGTTTGATCCTAGGTAGAGGCAGATATTTCTCTCTCAATGGGACCCAGTGAAAATATATCCGCTGAACAAAACTTCACATTGGTGACAGGAAAGGCATCTGGCCAGAAAACACTCAGCTCCATTCAGTTGCCCAGACTCCATCCCATAAGAGATTACAGGGCCATTAAAAGATGATGATGATGATGATGATGATGATGATGATGATGAAGAAGAAAAAGAAGAATAGGTATCCTAGTGGTTAGAAAAATGTAAAAACAGTATGTATCAAACACAAACATTTAGATAATTAATTGAAAAGATAATTAAATATGGGCCAAGAAGGGAAGTAGACAACTGAATGAGTATTCTCATTTGTAATGAGATGTATTTATATGCATTTAGTTATATACAGAGAAGAAATCTGGAAAGAAAACTTGGTATGAGGCACATGACTTTTGTACATCAATTGGAGGAGACCTGGCTTCTTTTCATAATAGACAAGAGTTTATTTTACTAAATGAACTGTGAGTATAATAAATTTTATTTTTTATATCTCAAGACAGAAACACTCCTGGCAAAGGGTTTATTGGAGCACTGAATTCATCATCATGGAATATATAACTAGTGTAAACTTCATAATCCTACATATATTCATCCTGAAGTACTTTGCATGTAGTTGAGTTTTCTCTAGGGCCCTCAAATAAAAGATCTCTCAGGGCCCTCAGAATTAAAAATCCAATTTATGTCAATAATCTGTGGGTAAGTTCACCATCACTATTAAAAAAAAACAACTACTTAAGTGGTTACAACAGAAATAACAATGAATGGACAGAAGTGTAGATTTAGTCATAATTATCATCATCTCAATAAAGTATTACCAATAAAGTATTAGTATTATCCTATACACAATTACTTAAATAAGTTCTATAGTAGTCATCAGAATCTATTCCCATTCAAGTAGGTATATTTCAGCTGTAAGGGCATATGCCATATTTAAGATTTTTGATATTTCTTGGGATTATTCATTTGCTAACGTACTAATGTTCTGTATGTGAAAAAAACACAAAGAAAATTGCAGTGTTGTATTTAATCAAGACATGTGCATAAATTTTATTTTAACGTATTTGCTGATTATTATATTTTAGATCACAATATAATTGGAGCTGGATTGGTTTAAGAATCATGGATTCCAACCCAGGATACACTTGGACTGACGGGTCTCCTGTAAGTATATGATTAGCATGCAAAACGCAAATGTTAACTGGAATTTCTGGTATTCTTAATATTTTATGGAATACAGTATTAGTAATATTTCTTGTAGATATTTTCATAGACATATAGCAAAATTCTAGTTAACAGTTTAAATATTAAAATCTTAATCTAACAACTTGTTGCTATTTGATTTGATTCCAGTTATTTTGACAGTTTCTATGCACTTACTTCAGGCTGCTAAAGGTTTGGTTGTATTGTTCTTACTGAACTTAGAAACTACTTGAAATCTTTCATTTCACATCCTGCTAATTTTTTCTTTATCCATTTTTGCTGAAGTGAGAGTCTCTCCAGTTAATTAAGAATAGCTGAGTGATCCTTTTCCTAAGTATCATGTTGGATATTTTCAAATGCCTACAACTTTAAGCTAGATGTGCAATATGTTCTGTATTCCTAATGGTAATAAAAGTGCAATTGGTGGATGATAAGGTGAAATACAGGATATCACGGCAGTTTAGTGTTATTTTTGTGAATACTGCTGTTCCTGCTATTGGGCCCATTGGAGCCATTTGATACTGATGATGCTGTTGCCAGATGAAGAAGATAATTTTTCATAATATCTGAAGAGCAACAAAATTAGAAGGCTGGGTGGTTGACCAAATATCATCATGATATCTGAGATCCTGGAAAAATCAATTAAAAGAGTAAAAGAAATTTAGAGAGGTCAAGGATATAGATGGAAATTCATCATTGTGGTGGTGACCCAGAAAAAGAGTCAATGCAAGGAAGATGTATCCACTTTGGGGAGGAAGGAGTGACCTGAGCAAGCAACATTTTTAAATACTGAATTTCACAGCAGAAAAATCTGTATCATTATGGAGGACAAAAGAAAAGTGACAAGGATTCGGGGTAGGGGGAGTGATGAATACACTCTTGGATGATGGACCAGTGCACATGCCTTGAAGAAGTATGTTCTACTTTTTCGGAAGAATAGTTTGATCCAGTGGTGGAATTCAATTTTTTTTTTGCACTGGGGCTTGGTGGGCGTGGCAGGGAAGGATACTGTAAAATCTCCAGTCAGAGGTGGTATTTGCCGGTTCGCCAAACTACTCAAAATTTCTGCTTTGGTTCTCTAGAATTGGTCAGAACCTGCTGAATACCACCTCTGGTTCTATTCTAAAATATTAGACAATAATTGACCTATATCTAACTTTCGTTAGAACTCTGAAAGTAACTAATTACATGGAACCATATCTTTAAGTCAGGAAGTGGAAACACACAAGTCGTATTTATAGCCTTAGTAAGACCACACTTAGAGTACTGCATCCAGTTTTGGTCACCACACTGTAAAAAAGATATTGAAACTCTAGAAAAAGTACAGAGAAGAGCAACCAGGATGATTAGAGGACTGGAAATTAAAACATATGAAGTATGGTTTCAGGAACTTGGCATGGCTAGTCTAGTGAAGAAAAGGACCAGGGGAGACATGATAGCAATGTTCCAATATTTGAGGGGCTGCCACAGAAAGGAAAGGGTCAAACTATTTTCTAAAGCACCCGAAGGCCAGACAAGGAATAATGGATGGAAACTGAACAGGGAAAGATTTAACCTGGAAATAAGGAGAAAGTTTCTGACAGTGAGAGCACTCAACCATGATTTTTGGCAAGATCATGATGAAGGATTGCACTCTTGTTGATATTACTTGACTTCTCAGTGACTTTTCATTGCCATCAACCATGGTATCCTTCTGGATTAATTCCATGAACTGGGGAAGAAGAACCACTCTATTGTCATGATCATTCTTTCTGAAGGAAGAATTTCAACTGGCATGGTTGTCAAATTCTAAACCATGAACTTCAACCATGAGCTTGATACCCTTCCCAGTTTTATTTAGCATCTACCTAAAACTGGTCAGAAATATGACCCATTGACATGAGGTTAAATATGATCAATGAGGGATATCTAACTTTATATCTCAGCCATTAATTCATTTGAGTCCCTTTTTCTGATGTCTGGAATTTACTAGGTTTTGGAGGGGATAAACATTCTAATTTATTAATTTATTTAATTTGTATGTTGCTCATCATACCCACAAGACTACTCTGAGTGACTTACAAAATGGTAAAAAGATAAATATAGACAATTAAAATTGAGAATACTTAAATAAGACCTTAGGGATCTTAATCCCATCAAGATGAGGTGGTTTGAAGTTAAGAAGCAAACTGGGTGCATGGAGATTCTATCTCTGGTTATGGATAGAATGATGCTCCCTTGAGATATGCTGCAATTATGAGGAGGGGGTACTTTTGCACAACTTCATCTATTGTGCCATTTACAGCCTTTCTTAGAATGTGAGACATTATTCAAGATCACATCTAACTTGCTTTCTTATTTGGACTGCTGAAATATGCTGTACATGGGGCTGCTTTTAAAGACTATATAGAATATTCCCCTATTGATTCTTGTCCTATATTCAAAACTTTGTTCTATCTCCTTGTCCTACCCTACCTTCAATGTTTTATAACTCTATCACAGGACTTCTAGAACAACATAAGAACAAAGCCATACAGATATCTTTTAAAAATTACAACTATTGTTAGCTCCTCTTTTAGAGTTACACCATAATTTGTGTTAAAATATGTGAAGTTGTATATAAATACACTGGATCAGTAAATCATGCTAATATGAAAAGTACATGCCAGCTGCCACTTCTTCAACCATGTTGTTAAAATTTTGCTAATAGTCCATCAAACATGTGGACATTATTAAAAGGCAGTTATTGTACATTTATTTCTTTTTCCAAACGTTAAAATTTATAGCTTTAGAAAGTAAATATGTAAATATATTTTAATTTTACTGTAGGTAGACTATGAACCAGGGATATCTTGGTTTTCAGAAAATGAAAATAATGAAAGATGCAAGTCAATATGGGGAAATAAAAGATATTGGGCTGCAGAGAAATGCTGGCTATTATATTGTTGGATCTGCCAAATTACAAGAGGTAATACGTTTTTCTTTCTCATGTAGTTTATTAGTACAGGCAACAGAGATTTATTCATTGCACAACTGTAAACCTTGTTTTTTTAGCATTCACATGATGGTCCCTTTCTTTTGAGGGAGAAATTTGGGAGTCTTAAATACAATTCACTTTTACTGCAGATTTTATATTCATATATACGATTTATGTAATGCAATACAATGTCAAGTATATATGATGCTCAAGTATTTAATACATGGCATTATTGATGCCAAAATAATTTGTAATAATAATAGCAATAATGTTGATAATTTATTAAACTTATACACTGCCTGACTTTCAATGATTCTGGGCTCATAAGAATCAAACACAGAAATTACAATAAAACCAATAAAAAGACAAAGGATGTCAAGTGCAGTGAAGTGAGGGATTTGACTCTTCCTTGCCAAAGGCATAAGTAAAGAGCCAGGGCTTTATAGTTCTTTCAAAAATGGGGCCATTTGGATTTTGGGGAAAACTGGAATCTAAATTTCTATGACTTTTTTTTCCCCTTGCAAATGTAGAAATACATTAAGCTAGTACAACATTTCACTTTTTGTGGATTGTCTTTTGCAAAATGGAGTCATGTGATAAGTTTAGCTTGAATTCCTTATAATTAAAATATTTAATTTTGCAGGTTCAACCTTAAAAGAAGAACCAATCGACAACTTTGGTACGTTGTGAAATTTAATGTCAGAAATATAATATTTACTAGAAGCAATGGCTGTGCCTTGTATTTTAGTTTGATTTGAATCAGATTGCTTTGAGTTAAATTTGGCTGTATGACATAAAGGAGCATTTCTAAAATGTGATGCATGATGGTTTAGTTTGTAAGCAGACTAATTTCTCAGATCACTGAAGAAAGTTAGACATTAGCTCTGCATAGTGTAGAACTACAGACATTGTGATTTTTCTTATGTGAAAGGAAGGTGCCATAGTTCTCTTCATAGGCATTAAATGAGTAGCGATTTCCCTAGCATATGTAGAAATATAATCAAAGAGTTGTTACTAAAAATAGGGCACTTTTCATATCCATAAGAAATCATTGGGCATGTTTAGAAAACATTCCCAAATATGCAAAGCTTTGATGAAGTGGTTGCATTTGATAGTTATTTGATTGACTCAAGTGAGCTAAGGCAACAACCCATTTCTCTCTCCAACTAGTTCTGAAAACAAATTAAAATGGCCTCCTCACTGTTTCGCTTAACACTGCTTAGTCCCATGTCTCATCCAAGTATATCTAATACACAGAAGAGATGCTGGAACATTTGTGTAGAAGCCTCTTCCAGTTATTGGAAGCACTCAGTTGAGGTCAGTTTGCCAGCTATTACATGGATGTGTCTTTTGGGTGTGCTTGTTCATATTCAGAAGATCTTGGAAGGAAGAGCTTTGCCCAAAAGGTCAGCACATAATCTTCAAGTGGCTCTGTTTGCTTTGTGATTTTGTGAAATGGATGCAAAGGGATCCTAGACATATAAGTCATTTCTTCTACTTATTTTGCAGAGAGTTCTTATACAAGAATTGAAGATGGCTGGATTCAATTTGAAAACAATGAGTATTATTTCAGTAATACAACAATGCCTGCAGAAAAAGCCCGGAGATTCTGCAAACAACATCATGGTGATCTTACCACCATTGAGAGTAAACAAGAAAAAGTGTTTTTGTGGAAATATGTAAGAAATATATGCAATAATTACCTATGAAAAATAACAAGCTTTATAAAGCATATATGTGGTAGGAGCATATGTATGTATGTTCTGCAAAAAACATGGTGGTGATCTTACCACCATTGAGACTAAAGAAGAAAAAATATTTTTGTGGAAATATTTAAGAAATATATGCAATAATAAATGGTTTCAGAAAATGTACGTGTGTGTGTGTGTAATACATGTGTGTGTGATGTGACATCTAGAAGTTTTCAGAAATTGAAGAATTTCTTTTTAATTCTTTGATAAAATATATATTAAGATGAGGCCCATTAAATTAACATCAAAGGAAGTTTAATGCAGTCAACTTAGTTGGAAACAAATTATTTAAAAAACACAATAATTTAGATGCTACCTTTTTACTCAAATGAACATTCAAAAGAACTACAATATTAAAAAGCAGAACATATTTCAAAATTATGTCATTTATTTTATGATTAGCTGCTTCCATTCAAGATGACTTGCAAATCACCATTACTATTTATATTAAAGCAGTAAATAATTATTTTTATTTCCTATTCTTTATGTATTAGGCCTACCATTATGGAATTAATTATGATTCTTTCATTGGTTTAACCTTGGGTCTTGACAAAAAGTTCAGGTAGGTGAATAACGTATATAAAACATTAACTAATGCTATAGTGTGCAATGTAATTCTGTTTTAAATTATTTTTAATAATACACTTGATTAAAAGATATTATTAAGTTCTTAGCAAAACCGTTGCCAAGATTTTGACGGGTTTTTTAAAAAACAAGATTTATTGATGGGAAAGCAATAAGATTTTTTTAAAAAATTCAGCTTTCATGACAATGCTTTCATTTTGGAACACAATTTATCACTCTGTTTCTTAAGATAAGCACTTCTTCAGTTTTTAGTAATCTATGAGCCAGCAAGGAAGCAGTTCACCAAAGATTGTGCAAATAGGCAGGCTGTGAATCTCTCTCAAGCTCTGAACATGCCAATAGAGATTTGATAATAAAAAACCAAAGCACAGACATGTACCTCTGTGCAACAATGAATGTCGCCATGTGATATTTCAACCTTTTGAACATTATTAGGATACAATCACCATTGAGCCCAAAATTTCTATTGCTAAGTTAATTTCATTTCATTTCATTTCATTTCATTAACTAAGTAAGTTAATTTTATTTCATTTTACCACTTATTTTAACTCAGTTGTTAAGTAAATCACTGCTGTTGTTAAGTTAGTAACATGGTTGCTAAGTGAATATGACTTCCCCGTTGACTTTGCTCATTAGAAAGTCACAAAAAGCCACAAAAAGCCACATGACACCAAAAGACTGCATCTGTCCTAAATATGAGTCAGTTATCAAGTATCTGAATTTTGACCATGTGATCATGAGGATGGTGCAATGGTGATAAGTGTAAACAATAGTGATACATTACTTTTTTCAATGCTGCTGTAACTTTGAATGGTCACTAAATAAATTGTTGTAAGTCAAGGACTACCTGCATTAGAGTCCCAGAATTTCTTTTAAAAAAATCTAGATAATTGATAATCTAGTATACTTTTATACGTATCAACCTGTGATTCAATGATTGTCAAAATTAGGGCGGCACTGAGTGAAGGGACCCTCAACTGGTCCTCAAATTTCTGGCCATGGTTGCATGACCAGAATTTGGACAGCAGCTGGCAAGCAGCTTATGACTTGTTGCAGCATCCTTTGGTCATGTGATCACCCAAACTTTTCTGAAGGCTTTCCACAAAAAAGGTCAGTGGGGAAGCCAGCAAGGAAGGTTATGGATTGCTTGCATTATTTCAGTTACTTTTGTTTTACAATGTCCATTGGCAGGATTATTTTGTCTTTAAATAATGTAGAGATTGAATAATGGAAGTGTATAAACCATTTCTAATTCTAATTCTCCTAGCCTCACACCACCCCTTCTCAATCTTTCAGCAATGTTTGTGCATTGAGAGCAACTATTTGGACCTCAACAAGAATGTTTCATCATTGTACAAACCATTTCATAAGTGTTATGATTTGGAAATGGTTTTGCTTGGATTTTGAAGTATCAGGATTGAAACAGACTTTTCCAAAACTTAGAATGGTCAGAAAAGGTTTCAGGCCAATATTTTGCAAATATTTCGACAGCTACCTTTTCCCCCCTCATCCTGCTATCTCTTTGGCAAAAGAAGGAATAATAAAAAAAGTAAATTTAATAAATTCATGCATTATAGATGACTGACAAATATTTTTCTTCAGCTGGATGGATGGAACTCCAGTGACATATGAAGACTGGGCCCCCGGTGAACCCAACTTTGCAAATGATGATGAAAACTGTGTAGTTATGTATTATAATTCAGGCAAGTAAAAAAGTAAAACTTTTTTCTCTGTATGTATATGTTCAGGATAAGGCACAGCATTGTTTAATTTGGGCTAACTAGCACGCATTATCATAGATCCTTAATATATTGGAAAACCATTATTTTGTAACTCTAATTAGCATGTTTTACGTTTTGATATATTACACTAATAAAAGTATAATATTGTAGCATATTATAATATTAGAAGAGCCTCTGTGACATAGTGGTTAGAGTGCAGTACTGCAAGCTACTTCTGCAGCCAGCCACCTGTAATTTGGCAGTTCAAATCCCACTAGAGTCAAGGTTGACTCAGCCTTCCATCCTTCTGAGTTGGGTAAAATGAGGACCCAGATTGTTGGGGGCAATATTCTGACTCTGTGAATTGCTTAGAGAGGGCTATAAAGCACTATAAAGCGGTATATAAATCTTTATTTATTTATTTATTTATTTATTTTTAAAATTTTTATACCGCCCTTCTCCCTAGGGACTCAGGGCGGTGTACAGCCAATCCAAACCCCGACAATGATACAAAAGTTAAAAAGAAATTAAATTGAATATTTGGCCGAATATAAAAGCCCACCCCACCCCCTTAAAACCCCCAAATTAAAATTACTAAAAAGCAATGGAGACAAATTAAAACCCTCTCTCAGCCCAGGCCGGCCTGCTCGAAAAGCCAGGTCTTCAGCGCGCGCCTGAAGGACCTCAGGTCCATGCCGGTACGCAGTTCCAGTGGCAGAGTATTCCAGAGGGCAGGGGCCGCCACAGAGAAGGCCCTACCCCTCGGGACCGCCAGGCGACACATGGCAGCCGACGGAACCCGGAGAAGGCCCTCCCTGTGTGCACGCACTGGCCTGCTGGAGATCACCGGTAGGATGCGGTCCTGTAGGTAACCTGGCCCAGTGCCATGGATCGCCCTAAAGGTCAGAACCAGAACCTTGAAGCGAACCCGGAGAGCCACCGGCAGCCAATGCAGCCAATCTAAGTGCTATTGCTAAATGCTATATTCTCCAACCAAGATGCAGCCAATCTAAGTGCTATTGCTAAATGCTATATTCTCCAACCAAGAATTTATAGTTTTATCCATAGATCCAACTTTACTTTACATAGTTACTGTATTATACTATCCCCGGGAAAACCATTTTCCAATTTCCAATTCTCAGATATCCCAAATAGTCTTGTTTTTTTAATTAAAAAGTTTATTATTTCTATATTTTACACATCTCTTCACATGAGCAATGTGATTCCAGATTACAACATTGATACACAGTCATGCTTACATTTCCAACTTTCTTATTTAATATCACATCAATTTTAATTTTAAAGGAAGCCTTAGGATGTTTAATCTTCTTTTAACTTTTATAATTGTAGAATGTTTTATGGTTGACTGTACACCACCCTGAGTCCTTCAGGAGAAGGGCGGTATATAAATGAGAAATAAATAAATAAAAATAAATAAATAAAAATAAATAAATAAATTATTATCCACTCTACTAATCTTTAAATAAATTTCTATTTCGTATTTCAATTCATTAACTCAATATCAAAATCATTTCCTCACATATATTTCCAACTCTCTATCTCCTATTATTTCCATTTTCAGCTTACCACCTATTTTATTTTGCCTTATACATTATTATCTTCATTAATTAATTCAAGACCAACATATAATAAACACTAAAAAAAATTAAAATTAAAATAAAATTAATGTATTTAGGATCCACATGGTATATTCCTCAATCTACAATATATTTTATATTTATTCCAACACTATTCATATATCCATTTCATATTTTTTTTCTTTTATTTCCACAGTCAAATTTTACCCCTATAATTTAAATGAAGTTTCATTCCCCTACTTTTAATTATAATATAATATTATCATTATAAAATTCCAATATGATCCATATTTTTATTTTCTCATATCCTTTGTTTTGTCAATTATAATTTCACTGAAACAGTCTTAAATATATGTCAACTGCCCTGTCCCTGCATCACAATCATGTGACCATCAAGACGTGGCAATGGCTGCTACTTTGAGGACTGGTTCTAAATCTCCTTTTTTAATGCCATTGCAATTTTAAATGGTTACTGAATGTCAATAAGAGATAACTGCTTCTATTGTTTCACAAATACTGTAAGATTCCAGTATGAATTGCTGCACTTTCCATTATTGTTCTCATCCTCATTATTTTAGTTGCAGCATATATATGAACTGTTGCTATTTACTTTAAAAATAATTTAATCTTCCCAGGTGACAATATAATTTCTTTGATCAGGTTCATGGAATGATATAAACTGTGGTACTGAGAGAAGCTTTATCTGTGAAAGACATAATAGCTCTGTCCGTACAACTGCAGCACCCACATTACCTGCAACTCCAAAAGGATGCAGTGAGGGCTGGCTTTGGTATAATGATAAGGTAACTGATATAGCAATTATAAATATACCGAGAAAAGAAGCAATCATCATAAATATGAGTCATCTCAATATAAATCATGTGACCATGGGGATGCTGCAACAGTCCTAAGCATGAAAAATGGTTCTTTTTCAGCACTGTTGTAACTTTGAACAGTCATTAAATGAACTGTTGCAAATTGAGGACTACCTGTACGTATGCAAAATACATGAATTTTGCCACAGGTAGTCAGTGCTCTTTTTACACCTCTTAGTAAACACAGGTAGTTCAGGGAAAGATAATTCCATGGTGCTACATCACATCTATTGTATTAAGTACAATATTTGAACACAGTAATCATGTCACAAAACAGAAATGTCTGTAATAGTAAAAATGAAAAATATGAATGTTATCAGTATAAAAACAGCCATGTTTCTTAGAAATATATTTAATATTTCAGGTAAATGCCACTTTTGCTTTTGTTTCCATAAATGTAAATGATGTTTTAAATGTTTCCCTTATTATTATATTATTTATACAATAATAATATATTATGTTATTATTATAAGTAGTCCTCAACCTACAACTATAATTGAACAACAACTTACCATCATGAGTCATGCTGATCATTAAGCTGGTTATCATATGACCAACTTGATTTTACAACTTTTTAAATGTAGCAATTAACTATGGGAGGAAGATAGATATTGAAACATTAAATCTGAGTCATAATTACCTTTTGGGGGCCATTCATAAAGAGTGACTAAGTCACAGATTATATGTCAAGTTCTCTCTGTAACTTACAGTGTTGCGGTACATATCCATGAGCAATGTAATTTGAAAAGTCTTTCTTCTTTGCATGGTATCCCCAAGGCAAGCCACTGAGATTTTGAAAGACTTCAGCACTTTTTTTTCCCATCAGTCCCTCTCTGCTGGATATTATCAGAACTAGGATAGCAGGGACAAATCTGGCTGTATAACTATCATTAATATAAAAATATTAAGAAGTCAATTACATAACAAAGAATAGATAAGGAAGCATATAGCTATGCTAACAAAAATGCTAACTTTTATTATTGCTCATATTTTTTCCAAAAGAAAGTGGAGAATTTAATTTTATTAGTACAGAATTATTTAATAAGTTCTGCTAAAAAAAATTACAATTTCATTTCATGATTGACGATTATATGTTGGTTGTTTCTATTTTATTTAATTAATCCTTCCTTGATTGATTAATTAATCAATTAACCAAGGTATTAATTAATTCCTTCTCATTTTTTCAAATCAGTGCTTTCAAATATTTGGCTTCAAAGAAGAGGAGAAGAAAAACTGGAGCGCTGCACGTGATCACTGCAGAAACCTAGACGGAAACCTGGCTAGTATACCAAACAAAGCTGTTCAAGGTACAATCACTTCTCTAAACCATATTTACTTTAATTATAAGAATGTCTATGCCCAATCTTCTTTCCTAACCTCTAGTTTATATAATCTTTTGCCAGTTGGAAAAAGGTGAAAGTTATTTATTTATTTGTTTATTTATTTATAAATAATTTCCCCATCCACCAACTCTCAGTGACAATACACACTCAAATCAGCCATTTAATGAGCTCCATGCCACTCTAAGCTCTCCAGTACATATTCAGGCGTTAAGAAACAGTGTCAAAAGTGGGGTCCAGTCTAATTTCCAGGAGAGATGATGTTCCAGAGGGTATCTGCTGAATAAAATTCCACATTGGCAACAGGAAGGGCATCTGGCCAGTAAACATTCTGCTCCATTCAGTTGCCCAGACTGTACCCCACAAGGGATTATGGGATCATAAAACAGAGGTGATGATGATGTTCCAGAGGGAAGGACCCACCATGTTGAGATGAAAGCTACAATCTGGATAATTCAATTTATGGCAGCAGTTTAAATTGTGCATAATTTCTTCTGCCATCCTCCTTTTATTCTGTTCTGTTCTGTCAATGGTCTTCTAGTATCCAAAAGGAAGGAATCCTCCTGCCAGAATATACCTGGCAGGCAGAAACAATTGAATATAGGAAGTTCTTCAGATAGCCAAACCCTATGCCATGGAAGGTTTTATAGATGATCTCCTGGGATGTTCTTAAGATGGCAACATAGAAATGGCTGTCATAAATATTGTATGTGAGCAGAATTTGGTCTGGTATTCTGAGGTACTTTTTAAAATCTAACATAATCAAAATAAAACTTTTGAAAAGTTGGAACAAATTTAATTGGTGATGAGCCTGACAATACTTTATTGTAAAATATATCTGTATTCTCTCCACCCAGCTTTTCTCACAGTGCAGTTGAAAAGTGTTAGTGGTAATACTTGGACTGGATTGGCTGACACAAATTCGCGGGGACGTTTCCTCTGGACTGATGGGAGTGGAGTCTATTTTACAAATTGGGCTAAAGGGTCACCTCGTTCATATCTTGTAAGTCCAATTTTTTTCTGTTTTATTTCCCCACAAATGTGGAGTTAATCTCCTTGATGTTGAATTCCTGCAATGACACTAAATCTATATGGAAAGGAGTCCCCTTTTATATGGCTAGCCATATAAATTTAATGAATGAATGCATAAATGAATAAACTGGATCTGGAACAAGCATTATGATTGTAAAGGGATTATAAAGAACTCTTATTCGGGAGGGGAAAGAATTTGAAACGTTTGAGCTTAGAATATGATCTAAGCATCAACGCTAATTAAACGAGGCGCTTAAAGTACAAAGTTGTTCTCAAAAATCTCTGGGAGAGTTTTCCTTTCTATCTTTTTTTTTTTTTCAAATTGCCAATGGGGTAAGAGTTTCACTCGGAGAATATTGTATCAAGTATCAGAGTTAACTCCTTCCAACCCAACTATCCTGCATCTGTGTACACTAAATCTCTGTTTGTCACAAATGTTCAGCTTGTCTTAGGCAAAGGAGGCAGAATGTGCAGCTTAAAAACATCCTGTCTGAAATCTTCTATAGGATTTTTAGAGGCAAGCACGTGAATCTTAAAATGTAAAGTTAGAGGTTCTTGAGACAAACCCTACAGGGTGATATGATAGCTTTTCTGTCTGTTAAATAAAAAAAAATCTACTGTGCTCATCAATAGAGAATGATATAATACTGAAAAAAAATCAGTTTTACTCCTGTTGTTCTTTTTATAAATGAAAAATATCCTATGAATATTATATTTTAGAGAATTTTACTATTGCCAACACTCGGTTAAAGAAAAAAAAATCCAATAAAATGAAATTTAAAATAAAAGATCTATAGAAGTAAAAAATAAAAATATATAAAATTAAAATAAGTATAGAGAAGAAAGGATCCTGCCAGATTTAGAATGCCTGATACATAAAACTTGCACAGTCTTCAAATTCACAGAAGACATTTCTTTTATTTTGAGATTATAAAAGAGGGGTTCCAGAAAGACTATACCAATCATGATATGTATTTGGCTTTCTTGTTATGCAAAAACATTATAGGGTGACTGTGTTTTTATGCTGACAAAACCTGAAAGGCTTGCAGGATATTGGAGAGTTGGAGTCTGTTCTTCTAATATGTCCTATATCTGCCAAAAAAATACTGGTAAGTTGGTAGACATCTTGGAAAATAATTTGGTTTCAGAGAATAAGGAAGTGTAATTTATATCAGGGGACCCCATCCTGTGGGCCACAGCCCACTGTTGGGCTGTAAGGGGTTTGCAACTGCGCTTTGGAAATGGCCAGTGAGCATGTGCACACGTGTTCGCATTCCCACTTGCGCGAGCAGCAGGTGAGTGTGGGTGCACATATTCATTTGCATGAGTAGCAGGTGTACATGCATGTTGCTCACACAAATGGAGCAGCGTGCACGTGTGCTTGGTGGCACTTGCACCAACCATCTATTCCCCCACTCCAGTCCACAAAGCCAGAAACATTGGAGAATTCTGATATAGATTATCTTCTACAGATCAGTATCAGAATTTGAAAAAAGTGAATTTGTGAACTATGATTTTGATCATTAGATAGGATAGATTCTAGGAAGAAGATCAACATGATGCAACTTAGGATAGTCGGAGAGATTAAGCATATAAGTACATTGATATATCTAGTTATACTGCTATGAAGAACATTGGAATCTTTCTTTCTTTCCTTCCTAGTTTACTTTAACCTGTTTCTTTTCTTGCATTTTTATGTTACCTTGATTTCTTTCCTTTCCTTTTTTTCTTTCCCATTTTATGTTTGTGTTAAACTTTATTATCTTTTTTAAAAGTTTTAATAAAAATTATACATATGAAAAGAAAAACCAGGGTGAACAAGCATGATTGAGCCAAATAAGATTGCAACAAGCCAGATACGGTAACCAAGAAAATACATTGTGAAGGAATGTATAGAAATTGTAAATTTAAGTCACATTACCTTCAACTTCAGGAAGTATTTAAATAAAGTGAACTAACAAACATAATTGTGATACCAACTATTTGAAGCCCAAAGGTATTCAAGTCCTGAGTTGGGATAGCTAAAGAGATACATTTATATTATACCTCAAGGTCTCCTTAAAGTGACTCACTATACCTATTTGTTTAATGTACTCTTGATTTTTTTGTATCAAGTTTGGTCATGATATGGATCTGAGAGGATATTTTAAGAAAAGATTAAATAAATAAAATAAAATGTTAAGGTTTTCAGAATTAAAAAATAGCAGAACTGTGTGTGATCTTGGCTATATTTTTTAAAGGTCCTGAACCTTACTCTGAACCAACGGATCCAGCATCTCACTATATCAGTTATAGAAATAGCAGCTATTCTATGGTTAGCCCCAAGATGACCTGGGAAGAAGCAAGGAAGAAATGTGAATCTGAAAATTCAAAACTGGCCACCATTCTAGACCCCTATGCAGAATCATTCATATGGCTGCAAGTGCTCAAATACAAGGAGCCTGTATGGATTGGACTAAGCAGCCAAGAGGTAAGAACAGAATCTATACATTCACAATGAAGCTCTATATTTAAATTTATATACTTGGAAAAATTCAAAATTCAAGAACGGGATTTCTAAGAGTAGAAAGTGTTATGGGTAGAGATGGTCCTTGTTTTAGCAGCCATATTTGGGGTGGGCAACACTATTGTTAAACAAAGAGGTCACTAAGTGAAATTGCAACTCTGCTTATGAACTTATTTCAACTTTCCTTTGTTTCTACTGATCTGCAAAGGTTGTAAATGCAAAGTTGATCGATAAAGTTTCATTTTCTTCACTTCTTCGGTCACTAAAGGAGGCCCCTGATATGACAAATGTGTGACAATTTTCTAAATGGACCTTGAAGACTAAATGCTTTCACATAATTGATTTATTTTTGTAAAAGATTTATATTGTTCCAATTTTAAGCATCTCTGGATGGCTTTTTCTCACAGTTAAGGAAAAGGACATGGAGTCCAGTTGGCAATGAAAAAGGGGTTCAAGTAGTTTCCACTTAACAACGATTCACTCAGTGACCATTTGAAGTTATGATAGGGCTCAATGGTAGTTATGCTTGGTCCTCAAAGATATATCCATTGCAGTATCCCCGTGGTCACATAATCAAAATTCATGTTCTTGGCAGCCTGCCATCCTTTCAGATGACAGAAAGTGCTTCAACTTCCCCTACCTCTGCATATCACCCTTCACTGTCCCAGCTGACCTTTCCTTTTCTTCATTCTAGTGCTGACAAGGCCCAGCTGCTGGCCTTCTGTCAAGCTGATGGCACAATAGTTGAGTGCAGGGTAGTCAAAAGGGTAGAAAGGAAGGAGAGAGTGTATGTGAGGAGTAGAAGCAGAGGTGTATGTGGCAGGATGGGAAAAATATGAAGTTACTTCCTAACAAAGATTCAGTCTCACAACTAGGATTGTCAGAACTGCTGCTACTAAGTGATGTCTTCAAATGAATACAGAATAACAGAGTTGGAGAGTCTTCTAGTCCAACCTTTGCTCAAGCAGAAGACTCTGTACCATTTCAAGCAAATGGCTGTTCAATCTTTTTTTTAAAACCTCAAGCAATGGAACCTCCAGAACTTCTGGAGAAAAGTTCCACTGATTAATTACTCCAACTGTCAGAAAAATTTTCCTTATTTCTAGATTGTTTCTCTCTTTGGTTACTTTCCATATATTATTTCTTGTCCTTCCTTTAGATGCTTTGGAGAATAGCTTGATCCCCCTTCTTTTTTGCAGCAGCCTCTCAAATATTGGAACATTACTATCATGGTACTTCTAGTCCTTCTTTTCATTAGAGTAGACATACTGAATTCCTGCAACCATTCTTCATATATTTTAGCCTTCAGTCCTCTTCCCTAATCATCTTTGTTGCTCTTTTCTGCACACTTTCTAGAATCTCAACATCTTTTTATATTTTGGTGACCAAAACTGGATGCAATATTCCAAATGTGATCTTATCAATGCTTTATAAAGTGGTACTAATAATTCACATGCTTTTCACCTAATAAGTGCTTTGCTTAACAATATCAAACTCCTATCCCAGTTAAAGTTATTAAGTTATGACTAGCTATAATGAAATTAGAATAGAATAAAATAGAATGGAATGGAATAGAACAGGACGGAATAGAATAGAATAGAACAAAATACAATAGAACAGAATAGAATAGGGAAAATATGATTGGACACACAAGGTGTGCATATGCTCTCAGTGTACATAAAAAGAAAAAATACATTTATCAAGAATCATAAGATACAATACTTAGTGGTAGTCATAGGTTACGAAATAAGCAATCAAATTATACTAGAAAACAAAACAATATAAATCATAGAGATACAAGCAACGTTATAGTCATAAGTGGGAAGAGATAGGCAATAAGACGGATGAGAAGAATAATAGCAATACAGTCTTAGTAAATAGTTTGACAGTGTTGTGGAAATTAGTTGTTTACAGAGTGATGGCATTCAGGAAAAAACTGACCTTGTGTCTAGTTGTTCTGGTGTTTGGTGCCTATAGTGTCATTTTGAGGGTAGAAATTGAAAAAAAATTATGTCTAGGATGTGAGAGATCTGTAGATATTTTCACTGTTCTTTTTTTGACTTGTGCAGTATACAGGTCCTCAATGGAAGGCAGGTTGGTAGCAATTGTTTTTTTCTGCAGTTCTAATTATCCATTGAAGTCTGTATCTGTCTTGTTTGATAGCAGAGCCAAACCAGACAGTTATAGAGGTGCAGATGACAGACTCAATAATTCCTCTTTAAAACTGAATCAGCAGCTTCTTGGGCAGTTTAAGCTTTCTGAGTTGATGCAGAAAGAACATTATTTTTTGATGACATTTTTGATGTTAGGTGTCCATTTTAGATTTGAAATATGATAGCACCTAGAAACTTGAATGTCTCTACTGTTGATATTGTGTTGTCTAGTATTGTAAGAGGCAGTAGTATAGGAGAGTTTCTCCTAAAACCTACCACCATTTCTACTGTTTTGAGTGTGTTTAGTTCAAGATTGTTCCAGTTGCTAGTTGTTCAACTTCCCATCTATATGAGGATTCATCATTGTTCCACAAGGCTAGTTATTCAACTATCTACGTGTATGCAGATTCATTATAGTCTTGAATGAGAGCAGCCACTGTTGTTTCATCTGCAAACTTCAGTACTTCAACAGAGGGATCTTTTGAGATGTAGTCATTGGTATAGAGAGAGAAGAGAAGTGGAGAGAGTACACCGTCCAATTGTACAGATATCTGATGTAATTTGTCTAGGTTCACCTACTGCTTCCTATCTATTAGGAAGCTTGTGATCCATTTACAAGTGTGGTCAGGTACAGCTAGTTGATTTAGTTTAGTTGGAAGAATATCTGGAATGATGGTATTGAATGCCGAACTGAAATCTACAAAAAGGACTCGGTCTTTGGACATTCAAGATGTTGTGCGGAGTCATATTAACAGCATCATCTGTCGATCTATTTGCTCAGTAGGCAAATTGTAAGGGGTCTAACAGCAGATCTGTGATGGTTTTCAGAAGAGCCAGCATTAGCCTTTCAACGGTTTTCATAACTACAGATGTTAGAGCAACTGATCTGAAGTCATTCTGTTCCTTGATGGAGGGTTTCTTCGGCACTGGGACGATAGTAGAGCATTTGAAGCAACATAGCACATCTCTAGTGATTTATTAAAGATTCAGGTGAAGATGGGGGCCAGTTGTTCAGCACAAGCTTTTAAACAAGAAGGAGTTATCTTGTCTAGGCCTGATGCTTTTCCTGGCTTTTGTCTGTGAAATAGACTTTGCACTTCATTTTCTGTAATCACCAGAGGTGGTGGGACAAATGGGATGGAGTCAGTTGTAAGAGGCTTGGCTATTGTTGATGTGTCTGAGATGGGGATTGTGGAGATTATGTGGCAGTAGTTTTCTCTCAAACCTACAGTAAAACACATTCAAGTCATCTGCCGGTTGTTGATTTCCTTCAGCATGGGAAGGAGGTGGTATTTTTAAGAATTTTCTACATGTTTGCTGGTTCATTTGTTGAGAACTGATTCCTTAACTTTTCAGAGTAGCTCCTTTTTGTTGCTCTGCTCTCCCTTGTTAATACATTTCTGGCCTGATTGTACAGCATTCTATTACCTTTTCTGTAGGCTTCCTCTTTGGTGTGATGTAGCTGCTTAAGTTTAACTGTGAAACAAAGTTTATTGCTACTGTATATTCACAGGTTTCTGATTGGCATACATAGATCTTCACAAAAACAGACATATGATGTTACAGTATCTATGAGTTCATCCAAGTCTGCAGAGATATCTTCAAAAACATTCCCATCAGTGCAGTCAAGGCAAGCCTGTAGCTTTAGTTTTCCTCCTCAGTCCAAGTCTTCACTGATTTAATTGTTGGTTTCATGGTTTTAAGTCTTTGTCTGTAAGCAGGTACAAGGTGAATAATGCAATGATCACAGCTGCTCATGGTAAAGACCAATAAGCATCTTTTAATGTTGTGTAGCAATCATCTAAAGCAGTAGCTCCCAAACTTTTTCAGTCCACCGTCCACTTGGTGCTACAAACTCATCATCGGTGCCCCCTACCCAGGGATGGGATTCAAATTTCTGTGGGCATGGCTTAATTTGAGAGTGTGGCTTGCTGGTCACGTGACTGGGTGAGGGTGGCCAGGTGATTGGCAAACAAAATATAAGTGGTCCTCACTTAATGGCCGCTTGTTTAGCAAGTGTTCTAATTTATGACTGGCCTCCCCAGATCTACTTGACCTGTTTTTGGAATTTTGATAGCCATGCACACACATACACACACACTCCCTTCCAACCTGCTAAAGCAGGTCATTGGACTAGAATCGACAAAGCATCTCTGATGGAATCTAATCAGAGATGCTTTGCCGATTCTTGTTGATTTTTATTTGTATTTCTTTATTTTACGTTGCTGAATTGCATTGACATGTGTGTCCCTTCTTGTAAAAATCCAGAAGCTTTTGTGATTATTTCCAGCAAAAATTACCGACCTCTGGCTTTGCTCTACTTTTCAAATGTCCCACCACTGCCGCATTCTAGGTGCCGGTCCCACATGTCCACCCCATTGAGCCTACTGCACCGGAGGAACCTACCCAAGCAAGTCCGAATGGAGTGGTGCACCATGTCAATGGGATGATCCTGAGAGAGGGAAAGAGAGAGAGAAAAGAGAGACAGGAAGAGAGGAAGAAAAGAAAGAGAAAAGGGAAAGAAAGAAAAAGGGACAGACAAAGAAGGGGGGATGGAAGGAAGGGACAGAAAGAAAAAGAAATAAAGAAGGAGGGAGGGAGGAAGGAGAAAGATAATGAGATATCTATTCTAGTCCAATCACCTGCTTCAGCAGTGTTAGAAGGGTGTGTGTGTGTGTGTGTGTGTGTTCTCCTTGTAATTTACCAGTATATTTTGGTTTTGCCTTCTTCAGAATTGGCACTGTAATGCATTGGGGAAAAGTAATTTTTTAGGGTGGAGATCTGGTCCAATGGATCCTGTTTAAAGCCTCAACAAAATATGAGAGCTTCCTGATAGTCTTGACCATGTTTCATCCACAAGACCTTTAATAGAAGCCAAAGAGGTTTCAATGTGCTGGCAAAGATGTTTCAATGTGGAAAAGGGCCTCAGTCTAAACTAGGCCTCATTTCAATCTGATGCATCAGGTCTCTCTCTCTCTCTCTCTCTCTCTCCCTCCCTCCCTCCCTTCCAGACTGGCTTTGCTCTACTTTCCCAATGTGCCTGCAGGGCCGGCGCTTCAAACATGGATGGATGGATAGATGGATGGATGGATGGATGGAGAGAGAAAGAGAGAGAGAGAGACAGAGAGATAGACTGGTAGATAGATAGGTAGGTAGGTAGGTAGGTAGGAGGTAGGTAGGTAGGTAGGCAGGCAGGCAGGCAAGCAGGCAGGAAGACAAACAGACTTTTGGATGGATGGATGTATAGGTAGGTAGGTAGCTAGGTAGATAGACAGATATATTGGTAGATAGGTAGGTAGGGTAGATAGGCAGAAAGGCAGGCAAACAGACAGACCTTTTGGATGGATGGATGGATGGATGGATGGATGGATGGATGGACGGACGGACAGACAGACAGACATACAGAATGTGACAGTGGTGGAACTTTTGGAAAGCGGTGGTAGCGGCTTTTCCCAATGTGCTGCCACATTTGAGACACCGGTTCCGGTGCGGTACAACAGTCAATGGGCTGAGCCTGCAGGGCTGGTGCTTCGAACGTGTTCAACACACCGCCCCTCTGCCACCTCTTAGCATCCCCAAGGGGGCCGGCAGAAGGGCGCTAAGAGGTGGCAGGGAGGCATTTGAGGTGCCAGCCCAGCAAGCTCACCCACTGACTGTCGCACCGCATCGGCGCCGGCATCTTGAATGTGATGGTGGTGGCTTTTCCCAATTTGCTGCCACATTCATGATGCCAACTCTGGAGAGGTGCAACAGTCAATGGGGTGAGCCTGCAGGGTCGGCGCCTCAAATGCCCCCCTGCCGCCTCTTAGCGTCCCCCTAAGTATCCTACCGCCCCTTTGGGAACACTGATCTAAAGTATTCTTGCCTCTCATGAGACAATTGACATGCTGAAAATAGTTTAGTAGCCTTTTCCTTAAGTTAGCTTTGTTAAAATCTCCTAAAACAATGGGAAGTGAATCTGGGTATTTAACTTCAGCCTACATAATCTGGTCAGAGTTCATAATGCATTGTTTACACATTGTGGAGAAACTTACACAGCAATTAGGTGAAATGAGGAGAACTCTTGTGGAGAATAAAATGGTTTGCAATTGATAATTAATGTCACTAAGTACACATCACAGAATTTCTTTAGTATAGTTATATTTCGGCACCAGTGTTTATTAATATATAAATAGGCCTCCTCCTTTCTTTTTACCTGATGTTTCTGCAGTTCTGTCTGCTCTTTGTATCTGAAACCTTGGGATATGTAACTTGCTATCATCGATTGATTCATTTAGTTAAGTTTTAGTGAAGCAGAGAGCTGCTGAGTTGTAAAAATCAGTTGCATCTATTTAAAAGAAGCATTTCACCCATCTTATTAGTGAGTGAATATAAATTAATCAGAAAGAGTGATGTGGAAGGGGATTTTATCCCACTTTTCCTTATTCTATTCAAAATTCTCGCTTGCTTACCCCATCTTCACTTCTGGCGTTTCCTCCATTTGTTTTTGTTTATCCATTGTTCAGAGAAAGTTGCTTCTTCCTGTGTTAGAAATTCTTCTGCATTTGTAAAGACAAGGGAGAGTGAAGTCACAGAAAACTGCGCATCAAAGAAACTTTGTTGATGCTCAGCAGTTGGTCTCGAATATGAAATCTGTAATGAAACACAGAGAATGATAAAAACAGCAGAACTATCAGAGAGCATTTCACCAAGGCTGCCATCTGCAGTGCCACCTTGGTACCAAATTAATTAACAATATCAATTATATAATTATAAATAATTAATTCAAATTAATCAAGTAATTAATTTAATTATTAAATTAAATAAATAATATACTTTCCTTGCACTTCCTCTAATAATTTTCTTATGCTTTTTGGTTTTAGAGAGATGCTGGGTATAAGTGGGTAAGTAAATGGAGGCTAGCATACACTAACTGGGCTGCTGAAGAACCAAGGCATAACACAGCCTGTGTCTACCTAGACATTGATGGTTATTGGAAAACAGGAAACTGCAGTGAAAAATACTATTCTGTTTGCGAGAGATATAATGGTAAGTACATTAATATGTCTGTTTTAATAGAGTTTATATTTTAATTTCAGTTAGTGCAAAATTAGTAAAAAGTGATATGTATCAACAAAGTGATAAGCTAAATTTTAAAAAATAATATATGCCTAATAATTTTCAATTAGAAAATGACAAATTTATGTTATACATTACTGCATTATATCATTGTAATTATTGCTTATTTATCAATGTTACAACTTTTTATTAATATTACTAATATTTTTCTTAGTGGCTGGTTACTAATGTATGGATTTTTTTTATAATGAAAACCTATTTGTTTCACAACAGGTATAGTATCAACTGAGAAGCTACAATCAACAGGAAAATGTCAAACTTCCAAAAACAGACAAGAATCTTGGATTCCTTTTGGAAATCATTGCTATCAATTTTACACTTCAAGGGCATCTTGGCCACAAGCTGCCCTGTTATGTACTCAGATAGGTTAGTATCATTTTGAGCTACATAATAAAAATAGCAATTTTTAGAACAGACTGAGAATGTAAGAAGATACCATATAGAATAGAATAAAATTCTTTATTGGACAAGTGTTATTGGACACATAAGGAATTTGTCTTGATGCAAATGCTCTCAGTATACATAAAAGAAAAGATACATTTATTAAGTATCAAGGATCATAAGGTACATCAGTTAATAATAGTCATAGGATACAATAAGCAATCAAATCATACTAGGAAACAATCAATATAGATCGTAATTATACAAGCAACAAAGTTACAGTCATACAGTCACAAGTGGGAGGGGATGGGTGATAAGGAGTGATGAGAAGGTTAATAATAATAGTAATGCAGACTTTATAAATAGTTGGACAATGTTGAGGGAATTATTTGTTTAGCAGAGTGATGGCTTTTGGGGAAAAACTAGTTGTGTCTAGTTGTTCTGGTGTGCAGTGCTCTATAGCGTCGTTTTGAGGATAGGAGTTGAAACAGTTTATGTCTGGGGTGTGAGGGGTCTGTAAATATTTTCACATAGAACATAGAATGAGTATAATATAAAGAGAAATAAATACCTTTCTATTTTTCCGCATGCATTGAAAATAATTACTAAAAGGAAGGTTTCCACTGAGCAAAATACTCTGGTGAGATGAATAACTATATATTTCACCACACATAAATTTTCTTTCAATTTCATGTTACTAGAAAATTATTTATTATAAAGATAAGGTAGGGATGTGCATTTACCATTAGATTCATTCCTTGAAGCTACATAGCAGGTGTAGTCAACATCTGATTCTTGGTATGATTGTTTAAGGGTCTGCAATATGTCTGGACATGCCTAGAAGACATTTGCACATATTAGCTCAGAAAGTTAAGAGGTAGCAGCTTTATCTTACTAGTAGCCCTGATAGAATTATCTTCTGGGCATATTCTCCTATACTCAGCTGAGCTCAAGAAGATCTTGATGTTACACTTAACCTTAAATGTTAACATTAACCTTGATGGACAGTTCAGGGAAATCGGTATGTCTAGCACAACCAAAAGAAAGATTAGGTATGACATGATAGCTGTCTTCGAGTACTAGTGTGGCAGTTTCAGAGATGAGGGGGGTTGACTTCAAAAAGATGAGGAGATAACTTCAAAGCACTTGAAGTTAGGACCAGAAGCAATGAGTATAAGTTTTTAGAGAGATAATAAGGAGAGCAGTGAGAACAATGAAACATTGGAAAAGCTTGCCTCTCAAAGTTTAGTTGCTCCATTGCTGGAAGAGAAAAGATTATACATTTGGGCAAGGAGTTGGATTTGAAGATTTCTAAGGTCCATTCCAGCCCTTTTATTTTATGATTCTATGACACATCTGTGTTGAGCTTTCAAACAACCACTGTTCATCTTCAGGGAGTGAATCAAGAGAAATACTTTGGTCATCAAAACATAGAGTGTGCCTCAGTACTTATCTTTTATTGTTTGCCATAATTTTGTTTTCTTTCTATGGATAATATGCACTCTCCAAATTGCACATGATATAAGAATGAATGTACCTGTATTTCAATATTTTTTTAAAAGAAGAAATTGCATATATGATATTGGAAAGCAGTAATTCTAACTCTTTTTAAAGCATCTTATAAATATAGAATACTTTGAAATATCAGCTACTTTGGAAGACTTGATCATTTTCTTTCTTTTTTTTCTCTTTGGGGTGGGGCCTCTCAAACATTTAGGAAGATTTAGAACAGAAATTTGTTTTTCAGTATATTGTGTAGAATACTATTTTTGCAGAATGTTTGCTTAAATTACTAGGTTTAACTTCTATATCATTATACGCAAAGGATAAGCTGTTGTGGTGTTTCAACATAAACATAATAAGCAATACAAATTTAATAGGTTTTAGAAACAGAGGACTATTTTCTACTTTAAGAGATTCAAACCTGAAATTATTGCTTGTGATGGGAATGACTCATTGATTATGCCTTGTAAAATTGCCCCTATTTTGGTGGGGTGGGAATAGAACCCGTTAATGAGCTTTTTTAATCATCTCATGTTTCATAGATGGTACCTTGACTTCAATCAAAGATTCAGCTGAATTACACTTTTTAAAGGAAGAAATGGAAATACTTGGATCTACGGAGTTTTGGATAGGCTTATACACTAATCAGGAAGGTAATTATTTAACTAATATTTATCTATGTGCTAGTAATAGGTATATACACTAATCAGGAAGGTAATTATTTAACTAATATTTATCTATGTGCTAGTAATAGGTAATAAAACACTACCCTGACATAGTTGTGGGGTTTGAATGCTCTGGGGAAGATGAGAGGTATGCCAGGTATTCAATCGTACCAGACAGGTCTCATCAGAGATTAGTATCTCTTCTGTAAACAATATGGTGAACCATATTGAAACATATACCTGATCAGTCATCACCCTGGACAAAAAAGGACCATTACATATTTAGTTGTATAATTCCTGGATATCTTGTGACAAATAAACTACAGGACTCAGGATTCAGCAATCAGAGTCAACTGTTGCAGGATTGCCTGATGAAATTAAATTAATTTACCCTTTGTAAAATAAAGAAATAATGATCTAGTATCTTGAATTAAGCCCAAGAGGAAATATATAAAAAGAATGTCCAGTTCTGGAAAGAATAACATCCAGAAACAGAAATAATATGACGGAGGCTCTTGAAAAGGAGAATATTTGTAGCTCAGAGATTAAATGAGAAAACTTGGTTGTTTTCTTGCAGACCTTTCATTTTTACCTAAAATAGATAGCATAATCAGTGCTAGTAAAGATGGGGTTTGCTCTCAATTTATATTCTAATAGCTTGTCCTATCAGCAATGGTGGACTGGTCTTAAGAGTTTTTGGTTTGAGTGTTTACTATTAGCTTATTTGGCAGTTCATTCTATGGGGTATTATTTACTTCTTGACTGTTGGTCTGATGTTAATCTTGGTGTTAATCTATGCTCTCTAGGCATTGATTGCTGGTGGGAAGGGTATTTGTATTTTTGTTACCTTTTTGGCTTGTTGATTGTCTCTTTTTCACAGTATGTAGATGTTGTTTATGTCTATGTGTCTACGGATGGCTAATTTTTCAGAGTTTACAGGAATTTTAGAGAAAAAAGCTATAGGATATACCTTTTCATCGCAGTGCAGTTCTTTTTCTTTTTAATCATTATGCTATATATTTATTTTAACTTTAGGAGAATGGATGTGGCAAGATAAAAGTAACATTGCTTTTGTCAACTGGAATAAGCCAAATGATCACGGAGAAAATGATAGAAGTGAGATCTTAAGTAACAGTTGCATTTTCATGAATAGTAAATCTGGACTTTGGTTTGAAAGCTACTGTGGATCTTATTCATCAAGAGCATTTGTTTGTAAAAAAAACAAAAGTAAGCCTTATTATTATCATTATTATAATATTAAATTGAAAACATTATTTGCGTACTAAATACCAACCTTTCTGTCTTTGCCAGAAAGGGGAGGGAATAGTTGGTTCCACATAAGCAGCAGGCAAGTGTCTGCCTGCACATAACTACATTTATGCCCACCATTCACTCATGCAAGCAGGGATGCATTTGGGTGTATTTGGGTGTATACTCTCGCCCACCACTTCTGTAGCCTGATTCTGAATGGCTCAAGGCCCAGTAGTTGGCCATGGCCCAATGGTGGGGACCTCTGCATTGAATTAGTTTACTAAAATACTGCAGCTTCTCTGTTTTCTGCCTATATGGTGTTTCTTGGAATTATTCTTACTATGTCATTATCTGCTCATTTTTTAAACATATCCAAGGATATTTGAAAAGTTTTCCTTTATTTCTAATTTCTTGATGAGCAGGTTTTTCTAACTACATATTTTAAGAGATCTCATCTTGGTCTATTGGTATGTTCTTATTATTTTTCTTATATCTTTTCTTACTTTTCTAGATTGTTAATTATAATTATCTACTATAAAATATATCATGTTTTCCTTCCTTCCTTCTCTCCTTCCTTCCTCCCACCCTCCCTCTTTCCCTTCCTTCTTATCATTTTTTCCTTATTTAATTTCTCTTTCAAATAATATGTTATCTGAAATATATTGAATATATTCAATTGAAATATATATTAATTTTTGCTAGCAGTGATTGAATGTCATATTTTAAAATGGATAGTTATAATTTTAGCAATTGATAAAAGTTTAATGAACAAATTTCTTTTGCATCATTTGCTGTCCCTTAATTATTATGTCATCTGTTTTATAGCATTAATAAAATTCACAGGACACAGAACTGAATAAAACAATTAACAATAGCCAAGGATGATGGTACCCAAAGTTTATTTCATAAAATTTTAGGCAAATTTTGAAAGTAGGAAACTTTGGATTGCTTTGTATCTGTTATTATTTCTGACAGTTTTTATTTCTCATTATCTATTCTATCTATAGACTAAAATATTAGTTTCGTACTTAATCATTTCTGAAAGATACTTGAAAAACAGTCATGAAAATTTCATTGCTAATGAATATCCCATGAACTCAGATTGATATCAAACAATATCAACTGTTAATGGAAACCCAAATATTTTTTGGGGGGGAACTCTGACATTGTCCTATAGTGTATAATTCTTTCTTCAAGAATCATAAAGGTTCACTATAAAATATGCTGTGATTCAGATAATTTATTTTTTAAATTTGCCTTGCAAATCTTTCTTCATTGTTATCTTAGTGGTGTGCAATAATACATAGACAGTAGTTACATACTGAAAACATATTTGATTATTTTCTAGTTATTGAAGAATCAGCTGTAAACACTACAAAAATATCAGGTAAGAAAGTAATTTTAAAAGAGGTAAGTATGTTATTTTTAAAGTTCAGTAATAAATTTTCCAAAGTTGTGAGCTGAAAATTCTAATACATAGCTCAAATATAGATGAACATATTTTTGTAGATTAAAAGATTTAAATAGCATGTATTCAGCATTGTTGTGAAGACTTACATTATCGCCACTAAATTGTTAAGTAACAATAGTTAAATTTTGTTTCACATAATTTTCCTAAATTAATAGAATGGAAGCCATAAAAATCCTTGATGTGGCTGCCAGTTGCGATTTACTTCTTCTTTTCTTAGAATAGATCAGAAATAATATTATTCTACACAACTTTGAGATTTTGGTAGCTGCAACCCAAATATCATTCCTGTCAATCATAAACCACTTTATTTTTATAGATACAGTATATCATCAAATTACCATTATACATTAGAAAAAATAAAATAAAATGACAGCTCTCAAACATGTTTTGTTGCAGAATAAAAGAGAGAGAGATGGGGAAAAGATCAAAAAATAAGCCAGCAAAAGATAATATAAAATCTCATTAAATGTTTAAGGATTTTTGTTTCCCACATTGTCAAAGTCAAAAACTGTATTCCTAATTTCCCCTGCCATAGATGAGATCACTTGGTTGATATTTATGAAACCAAGTCTTGAAAATCCTCCTCCTTCAGTTAGTATGACTGAATATTTATGTTTATTTTTCAGTTAATTATGATTATATTCAGTTCCCAAATAAAGGATTAGCAATAAATGATAACCATAGCAATTTGTAATTAGTTTTTCTGTGGAAGAATTTACATCTCTAACATCGAGCTTTAAATCAAAAGACTGTCAATTCAATGAACGGGAAAAACAATGCATTACAGTTACTTCCTTTTATTGCGTTACAGTTCACAATTCCTGGGATTGGTAATTTATTCTTGTTAGTTCTGCCTTTATTAGACTACTAGATTGGATGCAATCTCTTTTGGCATCTTTCTCAATTAAAAAAAAAAGTCAGAGTTTTATCATAAAATAACTGTATTCAGTGCTTTTCTCTCTCTTTGGTATTTTAGTGCAGAAAGGAGAGGAACTTCTATCAGCACATGGCATAGTTGTGGGGCTAATTATCCCAATTATCTTCATAGTCATCGGTGCAGGAATCGCAGCCTATATTTTCTATAGAAGAAGAAATAGACCACAACAAGTCTCTGCTGGATTTGACAATTCTTTGTATAGTTATTCTTCATAAGGATTCATAATCAACAAAGAATTAAATGAACAAATATAACTGGCATCTTGCTGTGGATAAGGCCTATTGGATGCAATACATTTAAAATTCAAGGTTTTGAATTTATGTTCATAAATTAATATTTTTAATTTATGAACATCAATTAAAAAAATTATGGAAAATTTTAGACTCTGTATTGGCCAGATCCATGATATGAAAATATTGCACTTATAGTTACTGAGTTAAAATATATCTTCTTTAATCTACTTTCAAATTAAAGTTTGTTTGCTTTTTTAAAAGAATTGTTTCTTTAATATACTGGGAGGGAGGGAAGGAAAAAGAAAGAAAGAAAGAAAGAAAGAAAGAAAGAAAGAAAGAAAGAAAGAAAGAAAGAAAGAAAGAAAGAAAGAAAGAAAGAAAGATTGGAATGAAAAAGAGGGAAGGTCTGCTCTAGCCACCAGCAGCTCTGCTACTCTTTTGTCATCTCTTGCTCCCTCCCTGTAGCCTCTCCTGATGATCTCACATTCTATCTCTGAGGATGCTTTGCTTACAAAGTTGGGTCTCCTCACATGGAGAAAGATTGGGCTTCTGTCTGACCCACACACTTTGCCCTCCCATATCCACTATAGCAACCTGGAAACAATTTGGAAACCTACCACTGCTGCAGTTGTTATGTGAATCCCATTATTGTTGAGCAAATCCAGCTTTCCCCATTGACTTTGCTTGTTGGAAGATGCTGGGAAGATTGCAAATAATGATCACATGACCATATGCATGCTAGTTGTCAAGCAATGCATTTTAATCAGAGGACCAAGTGGACATACATTCTCTTGTCATTGGAATAAATTATGGGGTAGCACTGTCTTCTTTCAGCTCCTCTGGAAACTCTGTCACTCTCCAGTTCATCTCTTATTCTTATGCAAATGGAAAGAATTTGGACATAGAGTTTCATGGCTCTGCAGGCAGTGATAGTAAACTTGACTTTGGAGATAGTGAGGCATACTTGCATCATAAGTTGAGAGCAAAAACATTTTTATAGAATTTGGTGGTAAATTAAATAGAATTCAATTGTTCCCTGCTTAATACACTTTCATTCCTTTTATTAAGGTTGTGATATATTTTGCATGCAGACAAAGATATGATCACTTAACCTAAATATCTCCAGAACTATTGTCCAAATCTCAGTTGTTCTTGGCATAATCTGATTCCTGATGACTTCATCATTGGCATCCATTTTGAAGAACATTCCATGTATTGAATGATGATGAGTTCTGCATTCATAGAGATTATATTGAAGTCAAAATATTTGTTTATGTACAACAATAACAGTTGCAATTAATATTTTGCTGCTGGTTATCTAGTTTCACATCTTCAAGATTGTGAATTTCACCTTTCCAAACATTTGAACTTTCCAAACAAAACATCATTCAAATCTCTAGCACAGGGACATCTTACTGGGCAAGATTTGACTCTTTAATATAGACCAAAATGGAGCTATACATGCACAGAAGATTACAAATGCAGTCAATAGACATGAAGACCTATATGTAAATTTTTATTGTGAATTTTCAATTCTAGCTTTTTCCTTCCATCTTTCTGAATCATGAATACCTGGTTGTTTTTAATGGCCATGAAGTCACTGATCTATATTATAATAGCTCTCTAACTTTCAATCGGCTGCCATTTTATCTTTATTCCTTCCATTGTATAAGGCTTATGATAAAAGAAATACTCTCTTCAAAAATACTATTTAGCATGAAAATCTGCAGATGAGCAGTGGTGCATTTTGAAAAAAAAACCCTAACATCAAAAATGTCATCAAAAAAGTACAACAAAGAATGTTCTTTTTGTGCCAACTCAGAACCTCAAACTGCCCAAGGAGCTGCTGATTCAGTTCTAAAGAGGAATTATTGAGTCTATCATCTGTATCTCTATAACTGTCTGGTTTGGTTCTGCAACCCAACAGGACAGACACAGGCTTCAACAGATAATTAGAACTGCAGAAAAAAACAAATGCTACCAACCTGCCTTCCATTGAGGACCTGTATACTGCATGAGTCAAAAAGAGAGTGGTGAAAATATCTATAGAGCCCTCATATCCTGGACATATTTCTTTTCCAATTTCTACCCTCAAAACAACGCTATAGAGCACTGCACTTCAGAACAACTAGAATATAAGGATAGCTTTTTCCCAAATGCCATCACTCTGCTAAACAACTACCGTGTTTCTCACAAAATAAGGCAGGGCCTTATTATTTTTTGAGCCCCGAAAAAACAGCTAGGCCATCTTTTCGGGGGTGAATTAATTTCTCCCCCCCCCCCCCCATCAATGGGTGGGCGGCAGCGATGTGGATGTCGGCTTTGGCAGGGCATTTTAAATTAAAGAGCGGCGCCTGCCACTGCTGGTTCCTCTGCCGCTCTTACTTTTCCTTCATTTACCTCCACAGTGCACGCCAGTGCTGGCGCGAGAACAGCCGCAGCGCCGGCAGAACTATGGAAGTGTTTCTGCTGCTTCTCGGATGTGTGCGGAAGCCTCCTGTGTGTCTTCCATGTTCCCACTGGCACGAGAAAGAGCAGCAGCGCCAGCAAGAACGTGGAAGACACACAGGAGGCTTCCGCAGACACTCAAGCAGCAGGAGAAACGCTTCCACGTTCCCGCTGGCGCTGCTGCTGTTCTCGTGCCGGTGGGAATGTGGAAGACACACAGGAGGCTTCCGCGCACACCTGAGCAGCAGGAGAAACACTTCCACATTCTCGCTGGCACTGCTACTGTTCTCATGCCGGCGGGAATGTGGAAGACACACAGGAGGCTTCCGCACACATCCGAGCAGCAGGAGAAACGCTTCCACGTTCCCACCGGCGCTGCTGCTGTTCTCGTGCCGGCAGGAACTGTGGAAGCCATGGAGGCAGTTCCCCGACATCCATGCGCTGCCACCTGCCTGGTGACCCGAGCAGCTGATGATGAGGCGTAGCTCCCTGCAGGGCACTGATAAAGGCAAGTTTCCCCCCCCCCACCCTCCCCCCCAGCATGTTTTAACCCCCGGCCTCCCCCCCCAGCATATTTTAAACTAGGCCTAAATTTGAGGGGAGGGGCTTAATTTCATTTCATGCCTAGAAAACATGCTGGGTCTTCTTATTGGCGGAGGCCGTATTGTTGGAGAAACACGGTAATTCCCACAACACTATCAAACTATTTACTAAAACTATATTACTATTATTCTTCTCATCCTTCTTATTACTTATGTCCTCCCACTTATGACTATAACATTGTTACTTGTATATCTACAATTTATAGTTTTATTTGTTTTCTAGTATGATTTGATTGCTTATTAGCAACCTATGACTATCACTATGTTAGGAGTTTTTATTAATGTTTTTTTTCTTTTTATGTACGCTGACAGCATATTATGCACCAAAGACAAATTCTTTGTGTGTCCAACCACACTTGGCTAATAAAGAATTCTATTCTATTCTATTCTAATGTTCCAAAGCTGCTTTGAATGAAGCTTTATTAACATTTCTCCAAATTTTAGAACTCCTAATCATTTGTGTGAGTTTCTGATTTATCAAATGAGTCATGGTTTGTGTTTGTAGATTTATTATGAAGCTAAAATGAGAACTTGCTGCTTACAAAAATTAGTAAATTAAGTTACCTGTTTAAATTTGCTTTATTTGTATAGTGATGTTGTAACTCAAATAACATTATTTACAATGCTGTAGTGTTATTCTCATTGAATTCAATAGACCTTTGGAAATAATACTTCCCACTTGCAAAATCTCAAAGAACAAAGCAGGGCGGGTGTAGTTTTGCTTACCTCGTATAAATAGGGAATTTATTTTAAGGGAGAAAATTGCTAGCAGTGACTTTTCTTCTCTTCCTCTTTCACTTCCTCAATATATATTGAAGATACAAGATAATTAATATACCATTAAAAACTGAATATATCCTATTAAAGTAATTCC
Organism: Bungarus multicinctus; assembly: GCA_023653725.1. Taxonomy (NCBI): domain Eukaryota; kingdom Metazoa; phylum Chordata; class Lepidosauria; order Squamata; family Elapidae; genus Bungarus; species Bungarus multicinctus. The sequence continues at coordinate 26,914,112 of CM042840.1, forward strand.
ATTCAAGCAATTCTTTTCATAGTTACATGGATCTAAAAGAAAGGCATTTGCAGCAAATTTTATTTAAAAGCTTCTTGGTTGAATTTACTGAATAGTGAATCAGAATTCATCATTGGAAATTAATAATTTTCTAATCCGATACTATTTTTTACAGTATTTATTATTAGTGTAAAACATGCATATCAGATCATTTATCACTGTTCCTTATACCAGCATACACCCCCCTCAGAAGGAAAACTAAGCCTGAAATCAAACTCATCAAGATATGGCCGAAGGGAGCACTTGATCAGCTGCAGGATTGTTTCTCAAATACTAATTAGAATTTATTTGAACAAGAGGATTTGGAGGAATATATAAAAACTGTACTGTTTTACATCTTGACCTGTATGGATATGATTACTAGGAATAAGCCATCTTACACAAGCCATTGTTCCATCTTGTCTCAAAACTTCCATTATTATTCCAGTTCCCCAAAAGCCCTTCCCTGATACTTTAAATGACTATAGACCAGTAGCTCTCACACCCATAATTATGAAGTGTTTTGAAAGACTGGTCTTAAAATATATACAGGATTGCCTCCCATCAAACCTTGACCCATACCAGTTTGCCTATCGGAATAACAGATCCACAGAGGATGCTATTGCCATGGCTCTCCACGTTGCACTGAAACATCTGGAGCATAGTGGGAGTATGTAAGGATACTTTTCATTGATTACAGCTCAGATTTTAATACCATCATTCCGGATATATTGATTAAGAAATTGCTAGAAATAGGCCTCTCCTGTCACATCTGCTGTTGGATAAAGGACTTTCTTACTAACAGATCCCAACTGTTAGGATTGGCAGCTATTTTTCCTCCACTCTTACTCTCAGCACTGGCTCCCCACAGGGTTGTATGCTGAGCCCCCTTTTGTATTCACTCTACACCTACGACTGCACTCCCTCTTGTCCCACTAACTATATAATAAAATTTGCACACGACACTACATTGGTGGACTCATATCAGGAGAAGATGAGACGGCCTATAGGTCAGAGGTTCTCAGACTGGTCTTGTGGTGCAAGAGTCATAACCTCGTCCTGAACATCAAAAAGACCAAGGAATTGATTATAAACTTCAGAAGATGCAAAGCAGAGCCTCTCCCACTATATATCAATGGAGACTGTAATGGAAAGAGTTCATAGTTTTAAATTTCTAGGAGCTCATATTTCTGACAACCTTATTTGGTCAGTCCACACTATGGCCACTGCAAAGAAGGCCCAACAGCGACTGCACTTTCTGAGGCTGCTGAAAAAGAGTGGTCTGGGTGAGAAGTTGCTGGTTACTTTTTACCGTTCTAGCACCGAGAGCATTGTGGCATACTGTGTAATAGTGTGGTATGCTGGATGATCTGTAGTGAATTAGATGATGCCCCAGAGAGTTATAAACACAGCACAAAAAAATCATTGGTTGCTCTCTTTCTTCTTTGGAAGAGATTGCGAAGACCAGACTTCTCTCTAGAGCACAAAAAAATCTCCACAGACCGTTCTCATCCTGGTCATTCATATTTCAAATTGTTACCATCAGGGAGACATTATGGGTGTCTTAAAATGAGGACTAATAGACTGAGAAACAGTTTCTTTTCCAAGGCAATAATTGTCTTGAATTAAAAAGTACATTTGTGATTTAGTTCTATGTATAAAGTGGCATTTTTAAACTATCTAACTTAATATATATTTTAAATAGGTTTTGACTAGGTTTTTCATTATTATTATTATTATTATTATTATTAAATACTTTGTAGTGTGATTGTGATGTGGTGTTTGAGGCACTGTGCTGGAGTAGCTTTCAAATTTCATTGTATTTTGAATGCAATGACAATAAAGATATTCTATTCTATTCCAATCAGAAAGATTAGCAAAATATGTTCAATATGGTGTTGTGACATAGATTAAACCCCCTACCAGCAGTTCATCTCCCAATGACCTTGGTCTTATGTAAACTCCTTATCACAAGAGCCATCACAAGATTCAATGATGATTCACAGCTGGCCCATCACGAAAGCCTCACTTGACATACCCACATCTTATAAACATAAGAACACTGACACTGATGTTCCCTAAACTGCACTAAACATGTTGTCTACCGTACTCTGGTAATGAAATGTTCGGAAACCAACCCATAAGCTTGGAGAATGAATCTACACCCTCATTTTTTATTTTATAATTGTTTTAGTTTCGCTGGGGAATTCTGGGAGTTGCTGTGGAAAGTCCACACAACTTAAAGTTGCCAAGGTTGAGAAACATTGCTGTAGAAACTCAAACCATTTTTTTTTCCTATTCAATAAAACTAGTAAACTTCTTGTTGATGAATGGTGGGCGGTTGGAGTGCAACCATCTTGATTGAGAAGAGGGCTCAAGTGAGGAATCAGCCTGGACTCACATGTAAGCACAAGAGGGCTACGAGTGACCCACCCCTGAATGCCTTAGAGTAGAGTGTCAAACTCAAAGCCTGAGAGCTGGAACCAGTCTGTGGGGTGCTTAGATATGGCCTTCAAGACCAGACTGGAAACAGCAAAGGACTGGCCTGTAGTGCCTCTGCCAGAGAAAATGGAGGTTGGGGGAGGGAAGGAGCACATGCAGCCCTCCGCACCTAATTTTTGCTGGCAGAGGCTATCAAAAAACTAAAAACAAAATGATAGAAAAAATGCTTTCCCATTTGCATTTGAATATTCAAGAAGGGACGGGAAAGGAGAAAGGGAAAAGGAAAGAAAAAGAAAAAGAAGGGAAGAGACCAAGGTAGGAAAAATAAGAAAGGAAGGAAGGAAGGAAGGAAGGAAGGAAGGAAGGAAGGAAGGAAGGAAGGAAGGAAGGAAGGAAGGAAGGAAGGAAGGAAGGAAGGAAGGAAGGAGATTATAATGAGAGGGAGTGTTTCAGGGAAGTCCTGAATTAGCACTTGGCCACCACAGGTGCCCCTGACACGAGTCTGCCATGGCCATGCCCACCCCCACCGTGGCCATGCCTGCCATTGTCACACCCTCCCCCATGCCCCTCCAAGGTCAAATATAATCCTAATGCGGCCCTCAATGAAATTGAATTTGACATCCCTGCCTTAGAACCTTCTTCAGTTGCTCCTAGATGAAAGCTACCATCTGGAGAGTGTCCTGTGTTATAGGCAGAGAACAATAAAGTAGCTAGTTTGAACTCTACACATGTGGGTCTGATTGTTTGCATCTAATATTAATTTTCCTAGACTCAACTTCTTTTAGTCCCAAGGAATGAAGACACTGACTGGGATGGCCACCGATCCCCAAACAGGAGTGGCAGTGAACCAAATGTGGTGGATGCTGTGATATAGCATCAAAAAAGGATAGAGATGAACTTGGAAGTAACAGCGCTCCAATTGGGCTCAATGGTCATAAGTGAAGGACTATTTATACACATAGTAAACCAAAATATAATCTACCAAAACATGGAACTACAATAAAAGTACAAAAGCATACTTCAATACCTTCAAAGTTACAAGATGTCACCTAATTGGTTTAATTGATCTTGGCTATTTCTGAAAAAAGTAGAATTGCATCTCATTAATGCAAATCACTACTATAAACTATTGTTACCAGGAAGCTTTGATGAAATTGATCCTTTCTTCACCAGGAATGTAGCTAATATTGAGAGAATCTACTTTTTATAGCTATAATAAGCAACTATTTGATTTTTTCAGGTTTGGTGTTCCAGTTTCTCATAAATGTTATATTCCATAAACTATATTTCTATATTTCAGCAATAAAAATACTCATAACAACATAAAATTTCTTGGTGAGAGTCATCTTATTTCCCCTAGACAGAACAGTAAGTTCTAGCTTTTTCCTGTGCTGAATCAGTGCTTTATCATTAAAGTCTCAAGAGCGAAACCAGAGAAAGAGGAAATACTGGTTACACATACATAATTAAAAAATAAGAAAAATGAAATTGGCTGAAAATTATTGGCCTATTACTAGCAATTGCAAGATTAAAAATGTGTTAGAAGTTTTAGAAATGTAAAGACATGAATGAAAAAAAAAATGTGTCCAGGATAATACTGCAGGTTCTAATCTCAGCCCATCACCAGGACCAGAGTCTTCCAACATTTCGGACTTGTGCTGGAACCCATCTTCAGAGAATCTGTCTCTCTGTACGTGTGCATTGGGCTGTTATATGCATAGTATTTAGTGGAGAGTGTTTATGAATATATGTACTCTGTGCATAATATTTATAACAACAATGATCACACAATTGAATACTTATCTCCACCAACTTAAACAAAATAACTATATAATAGAAAAGGAATGGAGTAAAAGAAGAGGAACAGATGCAGCCCCACAAGATTTAATGGACTCCCCAAGATACACAAAATAGCCTCCCCAGACCTATTCTAAATACTCCTACTTACAACCTAGCTAAATGGCTGTCACAATCCTTAAGCTTCCTGACTCCACCCTCAAACACCACAATCACATCATCCATGTAATTTTTGACACAACTACAAAGCTTATATATGGCCCCTGATGATATCATGGTCTCCTTTGATGTACTGTTCTATTTAGATCCAACATTGCCCACTTACGATACGAAGTAATAAATAGAAAACTAGAAGACTACAACACAGCAGTGGCGGTATTCATCCAGTTCACACTGATTCTACCAAACTATGTGCAGTTGGGCGAACCAGCTGAATCACCATGCCCTGCCCCACCTCGCTGCTTGCACTCCCCTCCCAGCAACCCCTTGCCTTTTCTGGGGTCTTCTGCTATTCTAACCACCTGCTCCAAGTAAGCAATGTCCATGCAGGCAAAACCCCAAGGCAGCTCTAACATGCCCAAGGGAGGGGCTGGAGCAATTAAACAGATGGTCAAGCTAAGTTTCTTATGCACCCCATCCATCATTGTGAGTCTAGGTGCCTCAGCAGGCAGCAAGCTTCTCGGGCTTCTCGGCAGACGAGGGCTTTGCAGGGGGCCAATATAGTGCCCAGGGCCAGCTCTACCCTAAGGAGGCCAAGGGAGTCATTGGGGCCCCAGCGAAGAGGGATTAGGCCCGATCCCCATGCGGCATCATGATAAATGAGCTGCTGCTGGCGCTGCATGGCTACCTGGGTGGCCTCTTCATGGGTGGTGGCCTGCAGGTAGGTGTGGTGGTAGGGCAAGGGGAGACAGACATCCCTCCATGGGTCCAGACACCTATCCCTTCCTCCTCTTCCTTTGCCTCACCAAGTTGGAATTGATTGATTGGACTTTTTTTAGTCCCACAAACTTCCCTGCACACAATGGTAAGAAATGTGTTAGAGCTGGAAATCAGGTAAGCAAAGAAATGCTTGGGAGAAATGTGGGCATCTGGACAGTGGTGGGTGGGGCAAACTCTGTGGTGCAGAGGTGCAATGGAAAAATGGGCAATGGAGCAGCCAGCACAAGGAAAGGAGGCCTCTTTCCCTGTTTCCCTGCTCCTCCTCTCCTCCTCTCATTCCAGCCATTCTGTTGCCCGTTTCTCCATTGCAGCACAGTATCCAAGATCCACTTTGATAGCAGGGGCGGATGGAATAATTTATCTGACCAAACTAAACCTGCATTCTGCCATATATTGGGCTCAGCTACGATTGTGCTGCCAAGTTAATTCCTTGCCCCTCTCACTTTTGCCCACAGGCTGACCAACACCCCCTGCACGTAGATCTATGGGGAAGGAGGAATCCATCCCTCCACTTTACCCCAATTCTTCACCTTCCCATGCAAGCCCTCGGGAGCATCAAATCCTTGTCTCTATGATAACCCCCCTCCTTGATCTCAAAAGCCTTGTTTCTTAAAGGAGCTGTGTCCAGAAGTTTGAAACAGCAGCAAGATCAACATGCAGACAAGCACCATTGGAAACAGCCTTTTGGCAAAGCATGGAAATTTAACAATTGGTTTGCCCAGAGTCAGGTTTGCTGTCACGGGAAACTTGTCCACATGTGCGGTGAAGCTGGAGAATGCAGATGGGCCATGCCTCCTACGACACCCAACCTGACCATGGGGCAAATCAGTTGTTAAATTATTTGAATTCCATCATTGCAACACAGATCAGAATAACCAGGGCAGAAAACATGAAGCTACTTCTGCATTATCAATGTACTTTCTTCATATTTAAAAGGAAATATGTGAGCAAATAAAAGTATTGCCCATGGAATTCCCAATATCAGGAATAATTGGAGAAACAGTCCTGTATGAACTAGAACACTGCTTTTCAAAATTATACAGCTAAATTTTGGCACCGCTATATGGATGACATGTTTGTTGTATCAAAAGAAATGTGCTGAAAGACTTTCATACCTTACTGAACCCCATCTTCCCTGACATACAATTCACAGTGGAGGAAGAAACAGCTAGACAATTACCATTTTTAGACATACTTGCTAACTGATTGGAAGATAGAAGCCTACAATCCACAGTGTTCTGGACAGAGATGCCAAAAAGTTCAGCAATTCATGTTTAATGCAATTAATTAATTAATTAATAATGAGCAATGAGTCTGCTGAAAAATATAAAAGGGGGAAAAAGAATTTAGGAGGATATTGCTCTTTTACACAGAGGCTAATGAACTGTTTCATGTGACTTCATGTTAATCTGTAATAAAGATGTTTTTATTAATTGAATATTTGAAAGACTTTGCCATATGCCTGCTAAGCTATATAAAAGCAAAAGCTGTGATTTACAGTCAAGTCCTGTACAGGACAGCTTGTCAGCTTGTTTCCCCTTCTCTACTGCCATTGTTATGAGAAGACTCCTTCTCCTGCAGATAATTAAGAATTAGAAAGATGACTATGGGCCCACTAGAGATTCTGTTGAGAGTTAATTAAAGAACCAGCATCTTGCTCTAGAATCAGAATCAAATGTTTACTCTATGGACCTACTTCAGACTATTAAAGGGCTAGCCCAACAGAGAAACAAAGATAATTCCTATCCATTGATCCCATAGCTGCTGCCAGAGTCATCCAAAACTTTTTCCTTATCATCCTGGCAGATAAACATGATGAAAAAGTTGTTATAATTCAATAATTTCTCAAGTTTTTAATCATCTATATAAAAACAATTCTGATTTCTTTTGAGGAACTGATTCATATTGATCAGGTCTGAAGAATTCTTAAATTCAGGTCTTAAAGAATTCTGGTAAATGTTGGAAGTTAAAGTTCACACGTGAAAATTGCTAACATTGAGAAACATTGTGCTGAAATAGAGATATGTGCCTTTTGCTTGTCTGAATTACAGCATGTGCTGACCAAGTACTTTCCTTCTTTCTTTTTTAAAAATATATTTTTTTATTTCCAAAGTTAAACTCCAAATTGAAGGAGGGGGGAGAAAAAGGAAGAAAAACCAAATATCAAATGCTGACAATAAAAATAAAAAAATGACTCCAAAAAATAGCAAATGACAAATATATTAATAATACTAATATTAAATATAAATTGCCATCCTGGTTGTATATTGAAAAATATATCTAAGATATCTGTTATGTTCTCCCCCTTCCCTCACATGTTTTCTCAAAAATAAGACCAAGACTTATATTTTTGGGGCTATCAAAAAAAGGCACCAGGACTTATTAAAACAAAACATGGAATACTTATTTACATTCTTTGATAAGTTATGGTCTCTGCAAAATAGACTCAATTAATTTCCATTGAAAGGATTGAGATCTGAATTTAAGATGTACCCTCATTGGATTATGGTCTGAAAAAGATTTTGGAAGAATACTAGTTGGTACTAGTATTCTAGTATAGTAGTATACTAGTTTGATTTCAGGAAATATGATTTCAGCAAATTTTTAGCAATCCTTTTCATATCAATTCTAGAAAAGGATTTATGTCTCAGGAAAAAAAATCCATTTTTACATCAGCATACATTAATCAAACCTAAAATATCAGTTCAAAAATGTTTTGGGGCAGTTTCGATTATTTCTCTTTAATTCCTTATCAGTAGATCTGTCCAGTTGTTACTAGAATTTTAGAATTTATTTGATTTGTCATTAGCTTACATGATAATAGATATAAGTATATACATAGTTATGAATACATGAAATGGGTACATACAAGAAAAATAAAAGAAACAATAGGACAGGGATGGTAGGCACATTGGTACGTTTATGCATGCGCCCTACAGACCTCTTAGGAAAGGGGTGAGGTCAATAGTAGACAGTCTAAGGTTAAAGTTTTTGGGGTTTGGGGAAGAAACCACAGAGTCAGGTAGAGTATTCCAGACACTCTGTTGCTGAAATCGTATTTCCTGAAATCAAGTTTGGTGCGGTTAACCTTGAGTTTGTATCTATTGTGTGCTCTTGTATTGTTATGGTTGAAGCTGAAATATTCATTGACAGGTAAGTCATTGCAATGTATGATTTTATATACCATACTTAGATCAGACCGAAGACGGTGTAATTCAAGGTTTTCTAGGTCTAGAATTTCAAGTCTGGTGGCATAAGGTATTCTACAACGAGTAGAGGAGTGGAAAACTCTTCTTATGGAAAACTCTTCTTGTGAAATATTTCTGGACTTTCTCAACTGTGCTAATATCAGATACATAATGTGGGTTCCAGACTGATGAGCTGTATTCGAGTATTGGTCTAGCAAATGTTTTGTATGCTCTAGTTAGTAGTGTGATATTACCAGAGAAAAAGCTATGTAGGATTAGGTTAACAACTCTTAGTGCCTTTTTGGCTATGTATTTACAGTGGGCTCTAGCACTTAGATAATTAGAGATGAGTATTCCAAGGTTCTTTACAGAGCTTGGATCATCAACAAGGTCTTGACTATTCAGCTTGTATTTTATTTTCTGATTTATTTATTTTTTTGCTAATATGTAAGACAGAGCATTTATTTGTTGAGATTTGAAGTTGCCATTTGTTTGACCATTCTGATATATAGTCAAGATCTTTTTGAAGGGCAGCAGTATTGTCTGTGGTATTGAACAGCTTTATATCTTCAGCGAAGAGAATACAGTTGCTCTTAATATGATCACAGAGGTCATTTATGTAGAGTATGAAGAGGGTTGGTCCCAGAACATTGCCTTGGGGACACCACTATTGACAGGTACAGAATTTAATAGGACACTTTTAATTTTGACCATTTGTTGTCTGTTTGATAGGAATGCTTCTATCCAGTTATGCAATTGTCCAGAGATACCATAAGATTTTAGTTTTAGGAGTAGTTTGTCGTGTACCAATGAATCAAAGGCTTTACAGGAGTCTATGTAGATTGCGTCTATTGTTTTGCCCTGATCGAGTTGTGTAGTCCATATGTTTTTGCAGTGTAAGAGTTACAGATTACAGGATAGTTTTTTCTGAAATGAAATTGTTTACTAGAGAGTAGGTTGTTTGTCTCTAAATGGAGGACAATAGATTGGTTAATAATTGATTCCATGACTTTATAGGTGACGCAGCATAAGGAGCTTGGTCTGTAATTTTCAACTAGACTGGGGACTCCCTTTTTGAAGATGGGGATGACCATGGCTTGTGACCATAGGTTAGGCAAGGAGCTGGTCCTGAAAGATTTATCAAAGATTATACTTAGAGGTTCTGCTATGGCAGTGGATAGCATTTTTAAGAAGTAGGCACATATTCCGTCCGGTCCAATAGATAGAGATGATTTTAGATTGCGTAGTGCTTTTTCAACATTGTCTTCTGTAAAATCGATATGTATTAGATCATTGTAGTTTTCTGTGGTTTGGCTAGGAAATACTGGGCATGATCCATTGCTGTTTACAAATACTGAGCCAAAGAATATATTAAAGATATTGGCTTTAATAGTGTTGTCGTTGCAGTCTTTACCATTAGGTCCTATCAGGGGTGGGATGTACCTTGAGTCTTTTAGTTTGTTGTTTACAAAATTGTAAAAAGTGCGGGTGGAATTTGTGCATAGAAGGTTTTTCTCTTGTTTAATGTGATAATTGCTGCATTTAGTCTTTATCTGGTGGCATAAATTTTTGTATCGGCTTTTGAAGTTGGCAACATGACCAGATTTGTTTTTCTGCCAGAGTGATCTCTTTTTGGATTGAAAAGATATATACATACTATCCAAGTATATACAAATGCTGAAAAGAAAAGGATGTCAGCCTTCCAAGTAATAAATCCCCTGAATAAAAATCCAAGGCATCCATCTTTCTTTAAAATCAATTTATTAGGGATATATTAAATTGGGAACAAACTGGTGTAATTCCAACTCTGGCTAGATCTCAGATAATAGCTGTTCATATAAGCATTTTAAAAACATGGCTTTTTCTTGGTGTGGGGTATATAAACCAAATACAGAAGATTTTATTCCTTGTAATTCAATTTACACAATTACATATCTACCTTGATCATCTGTGAATAATAAATTTGATTGTAACTGGGGGTTTATATACAAAACTATTTCATTGATCTTTTTTGTGATTGACAGAGACATATTCCAAGTTTAGAATTATATTTGCTAAATACTTTTTATCAGACCTCTTTAATATAAGTTTCTTCTAAATATATTATATCTTGGTTTAAAACAACAGAACAGGGTTTTTTTCTTTTTGTGAGCAGTTTGTGAGCCCCATTTATATTTCATGTTAAAATCTTAGAGTCCATATACAGTATGTTATAGCAAAGAAGTTCCAGGTATTACATCTATGGTTTCCAACTGCATAGCCTGTCATTCACCATGTACTTTCTGAAAACAAAATTCAGATGTTTGAAGTAAAGTACAATCTATATTATCTTAGAAGCAGCTCATAGCTTTTTGAAAGAAAAATGATTTTGCTTAGGCTCTCTCACTTCTTGGCGAGTATACCCAAACTTTTCTTTTCAAGTGCTTTAATCTTGAAAACACAGTTTAAGCCAAAATACTGTTTCTTATAGAACAGAATTTTTATTGGCCAAGTGTGATTAGACACATAAGACACATTTGTTTCTGGTGCATAAACTCTCAATGTACATACAACAATAGTGATAAGCAACAAAGTTATAGTCATAAAAAGATAAGGAGATAGATAATATAGGGAAGATGAGAATAATGACAGTAATACTGCCTTTTTAGATAGTTAACAGTTTGATAGTTTGATATATCCTAACAATCAAGAAATATATTGCTCTTCAGAAAATAAAGAACCAGGAAGAATTGGTTTATTATGCTGATTATAGTATAATTCTCATTAATAGTTCCTTTTAAAATATTTTATTAATACACATATTTATTGATTGATAAAGAGGATATAGTAGTGCAGTAGATTAATAACAGTGAAACTGCTAGCCAGAAATGGTTTGCACTGCAGTGGTTCAAGCCCGGGTCTCCGAGATAGGATAAGCTCCTGCCACTTGCTCCCTGGCTCATGCCCACCCAGCAATTCAAAAGAATGCAATATTGCAAGTAGATAAATGGGTATCACTTTGGGAATCTAGCTGCATTCATGAGAAATTAGAAGCCAGTGCTGGACTTGGCTGGATGCGAAACAATGCAACATGAAATAAGGCAAGGTAAGACCAGTGGAGGAGCCCAGAGGAGACAACAATCCCAGTGACACTAATCAGCTGGTGTAAGCTAGTTTGCCACCAGTGGTGCATCCACGATATGCATGCAAGTGCTGAACAGAATGAACTAGCAATTCAGATTGTCAGGACTGCATTGTGTCTAGAATTATAGATTTCTCTGTCCCTGTATTCCATAGACTAAATAAATAAATAAATTTATCTATAAGCTACTTGGAAAAGGAACAGCATTAAACTAATGAATTTGGAAAGTATAAAATACCTTAATCCCATGCAGGGGTAGAAAGACCAGGTTTGCTCTTCAGCATGTCAAAAAGAAATATCTGAAAGTGAGAAATGAATGTACATTTGAGTTATAGAAAGTTGGTTGTTGAATGAAGTAGTAACAATATACTATATAATGCAAGTCTGGGATAGTAAAGAAAATGCTTAGTAAAGAAATCATTGTTAAAAAGTGAGTCAAATAAGGATTTATTATGTCTTCTTGTTTGTTTCATTTGTTCATGGATAATTGTATGAGAAACGCTTTATTCAACATTTCAGGTTTTAACTATTTTGTTTTAAGTGATATGTATTTTTTATTTCATTTAAGTGATGTGTATTTTATCTCATATGATTGTAATATTTTAGATTTATACTTACAAAGGTAATTAATATATCATTATAGTAGTGTGTTATATATTCAATAACAGAGATTCCTTGTTATGCTAATATTTTATCTCAACCATTTGATTAACTTTTGTGTCCTATATTTTCAGATTTGCTGGTCATTAACTATATAAATAGTATTTCATTTCATGTATACTGTTTCTTATTCTCAAATGGAATGTTTAATATAGATATACAGTATGTATGTATAATGTTTACTGTAAATTCCTAAAAACATCTTCTATGTTAATGAAGAGCTTTTACACAGAAGCCAAATACTATTTATAGTCTTCCTTATTAAAATCATACTTTGTAAGATTGAAGGCAGAAGTAAAAAAATGTTCTTTGCTTATATATAAAGAAGTTCCTCAAAAGAAGCTACCCAGTTGGCTTTAAATTTCTGGGTAGATTTTGGAATGTTATATTGTTCATAATGCCTACATTATTTTTGTTTCTAAATCTTTTATTTCTCATTCAGCCAGTTTTTCAAATATCAGGTAAGTATGATTCAATTACTTGTTTATAAATTTAAGTATTTAAATCAATTGTGTAAGTGTCAATTACTTAAGTTACTTTTATTCTCTTAAAAAATATCACAGTTTTTCAATTATCTGTTATTTTCCAAATGATGTATGGATGCATTCTCTATAATTACTGATTATCTTTAAATAATATTTCAGAAGTTAACATCATAAAGTATTTTTATATATTTTAGAAATATTTTACCTATTTGTTTGTATATTATAGTAAGAATAAATGTGTATTATAGTAGTAAAAAAGTAGAAAGTGCTAAATTTAAATGTATGAATATACAGTATATATATATTCACACAGCATTAATATATATACTTGTGCAGCATTTATTATTATTATTTGGTTAATTTTGTAGACAGTGACACTTTTATGATGTACAATGAAAATCTTGATCTTTGCTTAAAACTTAAAGAATCTCATTCCTTCACCTTCGACATCTGCAACAGGTTTAATGAGTGCAAAATTTTAAGTGGGTATCCAATTATCAGTTATTGAATATGGCAGTAAAATTATGCTTGAGCGTGCCTTCAAAATCAAACATGGTTCCAGTTACACTGTCACCGTGCAATGAAACCATTGACTTACAGAAATGGGAATGCAGAAATGACACTCTATTTGCCCTTGCAAAACAAGATCTGTTTTTAAATCCTGCTAATGGACATGAGAATGGGGTTATACTATCAGAAAACCTCTCCATAAAAAGTGTTTGGAAGATCTATGAAACAAAGAAGAGCTTATATGACCAGAAATATGAAGGTAAATATCAGAAAATTAATTGTTGCTGTTGAATTTGCTTACCTGAATTCTTTTTTTTTAATTTTTTTCTGAAATAAGTTGGATAGCAAAGGCATAATTTCAAATTATATTATTACCTTTAACATAGTAGTGTTGTTGTCTTTTATGTCATCTGAGAAAAATAGCATTCATTCTAAGATATAAATTCTGAAAATTGTTTCCTTAATGAAGTAAACATAATTACATGTATTGTACACAAATAACATGCATTCCTCAGAACTAAATACTGAGATATTTTTGAATAAAATTTCTATTCAGTACTTCTCAATCTAACATGGACATGTTTGATTTTTAAAATAGCTCTATTCACTATAGAAGGCAATGCCTTGGGAGCACCCTGCGTATTTCCTTTCAAGTATATGAATAAATGGTATGCTAAATGCATAGTTGATGATGATGAACACAAACAGTTTTGGTGTGGAACAACTCCAGATGTGGACAAAGACTCTTTAACTGGATATTGTCCATTAAAAGGTAAACTTCATAATTTATATGAAGCCGCTGGGTGAGATCATCCGTCACCATGGACTGAGGTATCACCAATATGCTGATGATACTCAGCTGTATGTCTCAGCCAGTGGTGAGTTAAGTGTTGCTTTGTCCTCCCTCTTGCAGTGCCTGGAGGCTATTAGGGGTTGGATAGGGAGCAACGGATTGAAACTAAACCCTTGCAAGACCGAATGGGTTTGGGTTTGGGGTTCATTGGTTCAGGGAGAATTACCACCTTTAGTCTTGGATGGGGTGGCACTACCCCAAACAGACCCTGTGTGTAACCTAGGGGTTTTCCTGGACTCATGAGTCCTGTTTGAAGAGCAGGTGGCGGTTGTGACTAGGACGACCTTTGTGCAACTGTGGGTTGTGCACCAATTATGCCCTTTCCTGGATCAGTGGTCCCTACACACAGTCACTCATGCCCTGGTCACTTCCTGTCTTGATTATTGCAACACGCTCTACATGGGGCTGCCCTTGAAAAGCATCCAGAAGCTCCAGTTGATGCAAAATGCAGCGGCCCATATTGTTTTGTGCTGACTCCAGTATGCACATGTGTCATCTCTCCTGCAGGAGCTGCATTGGTTGCCGATTTGCTTCCAGGTGCAATTGAAGGTGCTCGTTATCACCTTTAAAGCCCTTAATGGTCTGGGTTATCTAAGGAAACATCTCTTGTGAATCACATCCACCTGACCCATTAGAGCGAGAAGGCAGGGAATGTTGTGAGTCCCACCTTTGAGGGAAATACACCTGGTGGGACCCAGAAGAAGGGCCTTCTCTGTGGTGGCTCCATCTCTCTGGAGCATCATTCCCCCAGAGATTAGGAGCTCTTTTCTGAAAGGCACTGAAGACCTGGTTTTGCCAGCGGGCCTGGGGAATCCAGAGAGGGATGGAGACCATCAGGTGGCTAGTGTGATCTGCTGTCGTCAGGGAGGGGGATGGGAGTTGGTTTTTTATTTGTTTTTGTTTTTCCCAAATTTTGTTCTATTGTATTTTACTAATTTATTTGATTCTTTTTGTTAGTTTTTATTGTTTTTATTTTTTGTTTTAAATATGATTTTGGATTATGTAAGCTGCCTTGAGTCGCCATGGGTGAATAGGCAGCAATATTAAATAAATGAATGAATGAATGAATGGATGGATGGATGGATGAATAAATAAACGTCTTATTCGGTAAAGTATTATTTATTTCTACCACACCTTTATTATTTTTACGAACTACACAAGGTAGCAAACATAACAATGCACCTTCCTCTTTCTACTTTTTGAACAACAGGTTTATTGGGCTGAGAGACAGATTGGCCTAAAGTCACTCTGCTGGTTTTCATGGCTAAGGTGGGATTTGAACTGACAATCTCTTCTTTCTTGCCTAGTGTTTTAAACATTATACCAAACTGATTCTCAGGCAAGGGCATATGCATATCTATGTTTAAAAAGAAACCTTTTAGAATAGACTGTTTCACCACGTGCACAAAGAATTTTCTTTCCCAGAAAATCAGAACTTAATGATAGCATTAGTTTACTTGGAACTCCCCATCATCAGAATTACATTGACTTGAATTTATTTATAAAAATGCTCCAAAATAACTTTTCTGATTTAATAGTAGTAAATTGAGAAACATGTGTAGAATTAATATCAACAGGAACCTTTCTAAATTAACAAAATTGATTACATGTTAGGTTTTACACTTTTTAATTAAGATAATATTTCCTAAAAATAAGCTCCCAATGAACTTCTTTTCAAGGCCAAGCTCCATTTGGCCTCATTGCAACCATTTCCTCCAGAATTCACAGAGCAATCTTTTCTGCTCTGAAGTATTTTGTTCAAGTTTCTTTTGTTAACTCCCTGTCCCCTAGACCTTTTAGTAAGGCTTTAACTATCTTCTTCCATGAAATAGTAATTTAGCAATTACTATACTGCATTTAATTATTCTTTTATAATGGTGGCCCAAAACTTGACCAAATCATGATTGTCACTGATAATGATATATTGACATTTCTCCTTATCCCGGTTTCTTGTTTCAATCCATTCAGAGTCTTCCAATTCCATAACAACAAATTCCACTGAAGCATTACCAGTATATAATCATATAACTATTTTTTATGATGTTTACAGATGAAAAAGATGACTTTTTCTGGGTCAAAAATCACTGGACAAGAGATCTCTACCAGATCAATTCCCTATCAGCTCTAACATGGGATGAAGCAAAAAAAAGCTGTTGGCAACAAAATTCAGAATTATTAAGCATCAATGAACTATATGAACAAGCATATTTGACAGGTATCACATAATACAATGTTTCTTAAAAGGTTCCTAAAGGCATTCCTGATAATAAATATTTTCTCAATTGTAGTAAGCAATTTTAAAAGTTTCATATAAGAAATGTCATTCCAGAGAAATTGTCTTCTGAAAAATATTTGATGCTTTCAAACAATCTCAACAATCTTGAATAATCCACTTCCAAGGATCAAATTTTTTGACATCAACTAAATTTGGATTCCAAAGATGAAAGTTTATCTGATTGATTTGCCATTAAAATTTAATTATTAATAGAAGAAAATATCTGTAGCTCAAGTTGAACTTTTGAGTTGTCAATGCTCTCAGAGTTTGGTTTTTTGCTTGCAGATGTTTCATTACTTAACTAGGCAACATTCTCAGTATTCCCTGTTTATCATAGTAACTTGCCCTACCATAGTAGGTAAGGTGTGTGATTTTCTCCTTAATAATTCCTGGATTAGAATATTGTTTTTTATTTAATTGTTTGGTGTTAATCTCTACTTATCTGGGTGTTGGTGGCTGAAGAGGATATGTTATTATTTTTCTTTTCCTTTGCTTCCTTCTTAACTTTTTAATTGAATAGTGTGTAAATATGGTTTATCCTATGTGTCTATTGATGATTAGTTGTCTTGAGTGAAAAACGTCCAAGATTCCCTGGATGATATTTCTAGTTCAGATTAAAATGGACTGTATCTGTCTATTTTATCTTCAGCCTCACAGCAGCAGAATTGTTCATTATGTGAATTTTCTTTGTCAAATAGGATTAACAAATAATTTTGATGCCAACTACTGGATAGGTTTGAATAATCCAGATTTTGACAGTGGATGGCAATGGAGCAATGACCAACTTTTAAGATATTTGAACTGGGCTCCAGGTGAGTAAATGTGTACAATTATAAAGCCATTGGTATTTCATAAAGAGAAGTGTAAATATTTAAGGATATTAAGATTATAATATTTGGAAATTCTTATTATCTCTTTCAAAACAAATAATTCCCTCAACACTGTTCAACTATTTACAAAGTGTACACTACTACTACTGTTAATCTTCTCATCACTCCTTATCACCCATCCCCTCCCACTTGTGACTGTAACTTTGTTGCTTGTATCCTCTGTTTCCTAGTATGATTTGATGTTGATTGTACCCTATGACTAAAAATTAAGTGTTGTACATTATGATTCTTGATTCTTAACGAATGTTCCTTCTTTATGTATACTGAGAATATTTACACCAAGACAAATTCCTTGTGTGTCCAATCACACTTGGCCAATAAAGTATTCTATTCTAAAATAGTTCTTTTAAAATAGGTGAAAGTTGCATTTAAATCAATATGTTTAGTCTTGTAGCCATGTAGTAATGATTAAAACATATATAAATTATTGAAATATTTATTATGTTTTGGATTTAATTGACACTTTCTTTAGAAGTGCTTTAGCATTCTTGTATGAAATATATAAGAAATATATAAGCATTGATTCTTACAGTATTGTCACCTTCACTATTTTCATCATTCTGACAATGCTCCTGATCCTGACAGAAAACTCTTAAAAGAGACTCAGTGTTTAGCTGAATGTGGTAATAATCCTCTTCTGTAGAGTTTGTAAGTCTGTGCAAGGTGGTTCCATTCCCCACTAACTTCTGTCACTCATGACGGTTGAGATGGAAAGCTGTGCCTTGACTTCTTCTGCCACATAAACTGATTGGCTCCTTTGATCTGGTCAAAAGGGTCACTGATTGAAAGTAGGCAGCCACTACAATCCAGTTCATCAAATGAGAATACCAGTTTGGCTGACTGTCTTGCTCTGAGGAATTGTACTGAAGCTTTGTTGAAACGAAGCATCCTTTCAAAGCTCTATACTGCTGTAATACTTAGCATTATAACAATTGGAAAACTGTCATAAGGTTGATTTGCTTACAGATAAAAATATTATCATCTTGGACATCAAACAGTGATAGGATAATCTGGTTCACTGTCTCTTACAGAAAAGGAAAAAACTGTGGATTATTGCAGGGTAGGACTGGCAAATGGGTGAATAATCTGTGTGAACAGAAGCATGGATACATCTGTAAAAGAGTGAACTCTTCAGTACAGGCACCTGGACCTTCTTCAGGTAGATTGTAAACTGGAAATTAAGTTAACTGAATAATTATTCTTTCACTGATATGAATGGCATTCATGACCCAGATAACATTTTTTCATATTCTTTTCCTACTGAGGGTTCCAGGCCACTGGACTCTGACCTATTCAGAATTGGGCCATGTAAATGGCTGGCTGGAGTGTGTGTGCAGGCACAGCTCAACTTACAAGAGTGAAGGCCAGTGGGCACTATAGTGCATGCGCGCTGGCCTGCCTCTCATTCCAATCAAGCTGCATGCATGCATGCCAACCTACTATTTGCATAAGGGCTGCATGTATGCGCAAGTTCGTACAGCCCAGTTCCTCTCTACAGCAGGGCTGCCAAGCTGCAAAGTTTGGGACTGTTGATCTAGAATAACAGAAAAGAATAGACCTACCTGAGGTGGAGAACATGCAGAGGTTCAGGTTCATTATGTAGACACAATATTGTTTAGGCCAGAAAGGTCTATTCAATGGCAGGAGGCAAGGCAAAAAAACTAAAAATCCTAAATATACATACTTACACTTATAGTCGGGGTAGGTGGGGGAAGAGATGCTTATTCCTCATCATTATTCTGATGATCCAAGATTCTGAGGGAATAAGGAAAAAATTCTATTTAGCATCAGTTTTATTTAAGAAAATTTTAATATGTGAAGTAGCATGCCTCTTAGATGAGTTAAATCCTGAAGATTTGCGAACAAAATGTATCTATGCATAGGAAAGAGCTTAAACTGCAGATGGTCCTTATCTTATGACAAGGTACTTAACAATCATTCAAAATTAAGTCAGACCCAGAATCCAAGTGCTGTAAAACATCTCTATGCATCATAAAATGTCATCTCATCCCTCACCTGCTTCCTGAGTTTATGTAACTGCATTTCAAGGACCTGGCAACTAGTTTACATATGGAGGCTTGCTTCCCAGCATGCACTTGGTTAGGAGGTTTGGGCTGATGGGTAAATGAGCGGGGTTAATTTCAAACAATATAGTTGGGCCATATTGTCTCTGGCTACTAGATGGGGCTAGAGAGCAACTACAAAATACATAAACCTTATATGCTGTGGTGTGAGAACTTCTACTAATTATATATTTATTTCTCTATTCACTGGCGTAGTTTTAGGTTTTCTGCCAAATTTATTTTCAAAAAAGTTTATTCAGTAAATTTCTATGAATTAAGATGAAATTTTTGAAGGAAAGCAACAGTTTGGTTAATAAATAGTCATGTCAATTAACATGCACTGCAAAAAAGCACTATATAGGGCATAAAAAGTATCTGCCTGATCCATGAAAAACTAACTTCAAAAATCAGATTTGATTATAATAAATCTTGATCACACTTCTAGCAAATATCCTCATAACAATGGACAAATTACTCTCATCTTTAATAAGAATTGTCAGATTTGCTTCTACTAAATTCTATTTATTGAATTAATTGCATCATAATACAAGGTCAAGATTTTCTCCCTACCTCTACTCCCAATTCTTGATGGTGTACATATAACTATTGTCTTTTTTAGATGACCTTAAGCCAATTAAATGTCCAGGTGACTGGGTTGGATATGCAAAGCACTGTTACCGTCTGAAAAGAGATGGCAAAACGTGGAAGGATGCCTCAGTCTCCTGTCAAAAGGATGGTGGACATTTACTAAGTATACATGACATTGAGGAATACAGCTTTGTTTTTTCTCAGCTTGGTTACAGTAAGTATATTTGGAAGGCTTATTTCCTGTTTCATATACTCTGTATATGGATGCCAGGAAAAGAAAGGAACAGCTGCTGATCACAAAGAAAAAAAGAATATTTATTTTAATCTTAAAATATTTGTAAAAGAAACTTCTGAGCTTGTGTGGTTTAAATGACGCTACAACGGCTGCATACATCCATGGCAGATTAGCACATCCTGCTGCATCCAGATTATATCCTAACCAACATAGAACAGAGTTTTATGGGCTTGAGGACTTCATTCATTACATTTGAGAAGAAATGAATAAAATGGATGTATTTTTTTAGAACCAACAGATAATTTGTGGATAGGCCTAAATGACCAGAAGACTTCTTCATATTTTGAATGGAGTGATGGTACTACAGTGAGATTCATCAGATGGCAGAAAGGAGAACCCACACTTATAAGCAACGTGCAGGAAGACTGTGTCATTATGAGTGTGAAGGTAACAAATTAATTATGCTTAATTATCCAGTGGATATTTTTTCTCTTTTCTTTTGGATAACATTTGTGTCTACAAATTTATTTGATACAACTTATTCTTCTATAACATAATTTATGCTATAGGTCAATGTTTTTTAAACTTCTTCCTTTCAAGGATACTTTCCGTTTTTAAAAAATATGGAGAATCCCTAAAGAACTTTTGTTTCTATGGATTACTGATATTATCATATTATAAATTACAATTGACACATTTGTTGCTGCTACCAAGTTTCACAATTGTGGATGGGCTTTAATATTGTATTATTTTTCAGTGTGGGCTGGCAAATAATTCTGATTTTTTTATTTAGTTAGGGGATTAATGTAAAGTCTGGTTGCTCTACTGTAATATATCTGACACTTCTAAATTAATATTTCAAATAATCATGTATGTGTATATTCTGGAGCTCATCTCAGAGCATTATTTTAAATACATTGTTCTTGCATTGCTTTTTATAAAGTGTAGCTTGTTGGGTTACTGTTAGTACTGAGCTAATTTTATTACTTTGATTTGTAAGGACATCACTTAAATATTTGGGGGGACAGGGAAGGTACTAATAAATAGATTAATTGTGTAAAGCAAGCAAGGTTAGTCACACTGATGAACATTGTTCTGGTGGAAAATCTTGATTTAAAAAAAGCAAATAAAGCCTATTCTTAGTTGAGTCCCTTACTCCATACTCTTTATGTGCATGACTGCATTCCCACTCACACTAGTAATACTATAACTAAATTTGCAGGCGATACTTGATATAACAGTGGTTGGACTCATGTCCTGGGGGAGGGGGGGGAATGAGTCTGCCTACCAAGATGAAGTGGACCAGTTGCTTTCATGATGTGGAGACAATAACTTAGTCCTCAACACCAATAAGATTAAGGAGCTTATAGTGGACTATAGAAGGAATAGTTCAGACCTTACTTTCTATACCGCCCCCTCTCCCAAAAAAGGGACTCGGGGCGGTGTACAGCCAACTAAAACAGAAACAGTATATACAATTAAAAGCAAATTAAAACGATTAAATTGGAGGCCGAATATACAATTAGCGAATATAAAATTGATAAAAAATTTAAAATACCAAATTTTAAAAACCCAAAAATCGTTGATAAGCCCTTACTTATCAATGAAGACCAAGTGGAACAACTGGCCAGTTTTAAGTTTCTAGGTGTTACCATAAAAAGAGGACCTGACCTGGGGTGCTCACATTGCAGCACTGGTCAAAAAGGCCCAGCAGAGATTAGACTATCTGAGACTTCTCAGAAAACAACAACTGAATGAAAAATTGCTGATGACCTTCTACCGCTGCACCATAGAGTATCTTAACTTACTGCACCTCTGTATGGTTTGCCATTGCATAATGTCATATAGGACAGCATTCCAGAGGGTTAACATCATTGCCCAGAAATTCATTGATTGCCCTCTCCCCTCTTTGAAAGAGCTTTATAGCTCTCACTGCCTTAAGAAAGTTTGAAACATTCTCAAAGATCCATCTCATCCTGGGAACCCTTTTTTTGAACTATTACCATCTGGCAGATGGTACAGAATAATAAAAACAAGGACAAATAAGCTGAAAAACAGCTTCTATCCCAGGGCAGTAGCTCTTTTGAATTCTGCTGTATAGTGCAGTATTGGTTTGGTGTCGGGGTTTCGGTTCAATGTGTGGAGTGTGAAAGATGTGTGTTTGTGTTTATTTTTATGGTCATGATGTGCACTGAAGATAAGGTTTGATTTCATTCTACAAGGTGCAATGACAATAAAGTAAACTAAACTAAACTTAACTTCCTCTATAACTTTGTAATTAGAGAAAGCTCTGAGGGCTACTAAGCAAACAAACAAGCATTAAAGATTTTAGACAACTGCAACTATAACAAGCATTGTGCAATAGTCTAGTTCATAAAAAAGCAAAAATAATATAAATCATAACAAAAATAGGAATGGGTAAAAATAATAGATTCCTTTTCAGTAAAGTTTGTTCACCTTTCCATCCTCAGAATGGATACTGGGCAGATCATTTCTGTGAAGAGAAATTAGGATACATCTGTAAAAAAGAACCTTCAGAATTTCTTCCAGGAAAAAATGAAGTTGCTGATGCAAAGTGCCAGAAAATAAGTCGCAAGAATTTTGTAGCTCTTGATCTATTCATTTTCATATGAAATTTTGGAGATATGAACCAGAAAGCTGATATTGCCTTGAGATGAACATTTCCTGCCATTCTTAACATTGGTGTTGACTCTTAGCAACAACATAGATAGATAGATTTTTCTCTGCAATATTATAAGAAGACAAGTTATTCATCTTTACTATATAATAAAAAAGAACAAAATTAGCTGAACTAATAGTTAAGCAGAAAAAATACATTTTAATATAATTTTTATGGATAGGAATATATTTAGATTGGGTTGAATCTGAAAACTGACCAGATCACAGCATAACCAGTCATTAAAGGCAGATTTGTTGGTCATCCAAATTGAAAAAATGTTCTTACAAAATTAAGCAAATCTAAAGGTATGATACAGAACTGGAATGTTGTGAATTTACATGTATTAAAATTTATTGATTTCACGGCACGTTTTCAATTCTGGGTTCACAGTGTAGAATAGTGAGATTATTACATAAAGTATAAACATTAAAAATTAAAAATTGCACTTTCATCAAGAAACTTAGTTAATCCAAGAATCTTTGGATTTGGACAGGATAAAAATGTGAAAAATAAATCAATAAATCCAGGCTAATAAGGTCCTGTGTGTATCTATGCTATGTCAACAGGCTGGAAAAGGTATGGTTTCTATTGTTACTTAATTGGAAGGACACCTAAAACATTTTCAGAAGCAAAGACATCTTGTGAAACAAAACAAGGATTTCTGATCTCTGTGGAGAATATGTAAAATATGATGAAAGGAACAAAACCAAATGTCTTTACAGTGTTCAAGATAAAAATGCTATATTAGTAAATAGTACAGATACGATTTATAAATAAATAAACATATTTGAGTTGAGTTACATGATTAATTTTTTCTTTAGATAAGGGTGTGGGATCAAAAAAGTATTACTGTAGTGATTCCCAACAACTCTAAAATATGTAGACTTCAATTCCCAGAATACCCCGGACAGCTGGGGAATTCTGAAAGTTGAGTCTACAATCTTAAAACTGCCAAAGGTTGGGAGAATATTATGATTTAACTGCAACTAGCAATTAGCTGGTCAGAATAAGTCTAGAGATTTATTTATTTATTATTAAAATTTATATACTGCCACATGTGACTTCTTTATTTGTAACAGGGATTGGGCAGGCTCTATCACTCTATACTGGTAGGGTTTTACCCAGGCACCATTTATTAAGAGAACTCAGCAAAATGGAGACCTGCCTTATCCTAAACCTTCAAAATGGAGACCTGCCTTATCCTAAACCTATACTGCACTGTAGTCTGTAAGAGAAGTTTAATTGCTGGCCCTAGCAAAAGTTATGGAAACATACTTCTTAGCTCTGATCATGAGTTTGTAAAAAGATTTTAAACCTCCAGATCTGACAGGATGATGATGATAATTATAATTTTATCCCACCTTTTTAAAATATACAAATGTACTGAATCCTCCTGCCTCCTAGTTTCTCCACAACAATCCTTTGAAGTGGATTGACTAGTAAAAGTATAAATTGGGCCTACGGTTAACCATCTGCAGAATCTGAAAGCGGAAAATATCAGAGACCATCCTGATTTGAATTATTTTTACCACAGATTTGAGCAGGCCTTCCTGGCTAGCCAAATTGGACACCTTCCTGAAAAATATTTCTGGATTGGCCTTTCGGATATAGTGAATCCAGGGACTTTCAATTGGACCAATGGAGACACCGTTCAGTTCACTCACTGGAATGCAAAAATGCCTGGTATGGAGTCTGTCAGAGTAAATACATTCTGGCAGGAAAGCTTTTATCTTCCTTTAACTTGTCTATAGAGATGCATTAAATCTGGCTCTGGTCTTCCATTCTGCCAGCCCAAATCCCGCCTTATTGCCATGAGAAAGAGAAATGCTGCTGGATTGTGGGATGTTGTCAACTGTGAGGAGAGGGCTGCTTTCCTTTGCAAGCATTTGGCTGAAGGGGTGACTCCTCCTCCGATCCCAAGAACAACGCCCCCTCCCCCATGTCCTGAAGAATGGACTGCAAGTCCAACGAGGAATGTCTGCTTCAAGGTGGGTCAGCTTGTTTGCTTGCTCACCCAGACCAGGCCAAGTCAGGAGGCAGACACTGCAACAGGAGCAGGCATTACAGTTTGTTCCCCCTTCTCTTCCAGAGGGAATTTGGTGTCCTTTAGTTATGACTAATCTTCCTCTGGAAAACCAATACATTGATTGGAAAAACAGGAAAGACATCATAGAGAATGCTGGAAACTGATCATGTTCCAGTTTCCAGCATTTGGGAACATGAATTGCAATGAATGTCAAAAATAATTGTAAAAGTTCTTTTCATCATGTAAGGTCAAGGAAACAATCAGTCCACTGATAAGAGAAGATAGCAAGGAAGTGATGAGCAGTATGTGAAAAAGCAGACTTGCTTAATTCATTCTTTGTGTCTGTTTTCACACAAAAAGGGGGGAAATAGCATAATCTATCAAAAACAGAACCTTAAAAGACAGAATAGGAATACAAATTCAAATAGGGAAAAAACACTTGTCCACTCTAGATGAGTTCAAATCACCAATACCAGATGGGTTAATCTCAGAATTCTGAAGTAGCTGGCAGATGTGATCTTGGAACCACTGAACCATATCTTTCAAAAATCCTGGAGGACTGGAAAAGAGTTGATGTGGTTCCCATCTTCAAAAAAGGAAGAAGATGGATCCAGAAAACGACAGACCAATCAGTCTGACATGAATAACTGGAAAGATTCTGGAAAAGACAATTAAGAAAAGGATCTACAAATAACCTAGAAGCAAGCAAAATTACAACTAGAAGCCAACATTGTTTCTGTCTTGCTATCATAAACAGATCATGCTAAACAAATATAATTTCATTCTTTAACAAAGTAACTAAATTTGTGAACCAGCGAAATGCTGTGAACATAGTATACTTGGATTTCAGTAAGGCATTTGACAAAATAGACCTGATGGATTTGTAACTGGCTGAAAAACTTCACTCAATGTGTAATTCTTAATAGAACTACATCTGTATGGAAAGAAGAAAGCAGTGGAATACCCTGGGGCTCTTTCTTAGGCCCAGTACGCTTCAATGTCTTCATAAACAATGAAAGGCTCAGGGGAGGGGTGGGGGGCTTGCGGTGGTTATTAAGAAAGATCTGTGTCTTAGGAAATCCACTGTTTCTCAGACGACTGGATGTGAGTCCCTTTTTGTGAAGTTTGGTTCCAGGGTTCAGGTAGGCCTATTGATCGCATATCTAGTTCCCTGCTATGTGACATCGGCCCTGCCTGAGCTCCTTGAGGTCATAGCCGGTTTGGCGGTTGAGACCCCCAGGCTTATGGTCATAGGGGATTTCAACCTGCCTTCTGCCGGCGGGGCCTCGGGGATTGCTCAGGAGTTCATGGCTTCCATGACAGCCATGGGTCTGACCCAATTAATTCGGGACCCTACTTACTTGGGGGGTCATATCCTGGATTTGGTTTTTGTCTCTGATCAGTGGCAGAATGATCTTGGTATAGGGGATGTTGCTGTAGAACCCGTCATGGACTGATCATTCGCTCCTTAGACTCGACTTCCATTCCACACACCCCTGCCGCAGGGAGGTGGGGCCAATAAAATGGTACCGCCCCAGGCGCCTGATGGACCCAGATAGGTTCCTGATGGAGCTTGGGCCATTTCCCGTGACTCACACACACGACTCAGTCAAGGGCTTAGTGGCTACCTGGGATAGGGTGATGGCTGAGGCCCTTGACTGGGTCGTGCCCTTGCAGCCTCTGACCCGGTGCTGATTCTGAGTGGCTCCTTGGTTTTCCAAAGAGCTGAGGGAGATGAAACACCGGAAAAGACGCCTAGAGAGTGGTTGGAGGGCCAGCCGCTCTGGATCTGACCGAACACTATTACGATCCTATATTAAGGTGTATTTAGTGGCGATAAGGACGGCAAGGCGGTCTTACCTCTCCGCCATTATTGCGTCCGTGGAAAATCGCCCGTCCGCCCTGTTTAGGGTAACCCGCTCCCTTTTGGAAGTGGAAGGCATGGGAGGATCCCTTGCAGGGACGGGCTGAGGATTTTTCTAGGTTTCTGCAGGACAAAATCACTCAGATCCGGGATGAGCTGGAGTCCAACTGGGCATCTCCGGGCGGGGGGGCGGGGGGGGATTTCGGTGAGGTCATTTGGGATGAGTTCGATCCTGTTACCCTGGAGGACGTGGACAGGATACTGGGGGGGCTTAATGCCACCACTTGTTTATTGGACCCATGCCCCTCCTGGCTGGTCTTGGCCACTCGGGAGGTGACACGAGGCTGGTTCCAGGGGATTATTAATGCTTCCTTGAGAAAGGGGCTTTTACCCGCCACCTTGAAAGAGGCGGTGGTGTGGCCCCTCCTCAAGAAACCATCCCTGGATCCAGCATTATTGTCGAATTATCATCCAGTCTCCAACCTTCGCTTTGCGGCGAAGGTTGTTGAGAGTGTGGTGGCATGTCAGCTCCCTCAGTACCTGGATGAAGCGGTATATCTAGACCCTCTCCAATCGGGTTTCAGGCCCGGGCACAGCATGGAGACAGCGTTGGTCGCGTTGGTGGATGATCTCTGGAAGGCCCGAGACAGGGGTTGTTCCTCTGTCTTGGTCCTCTTAGATCTCTCAGCAGCTTTGATACTGTCGACCGCAGTATCCTATTGCGGCAGTTGGGGGGGTTGGGAGTGGGAGGCACCATTTTATGGTGGTTCTCCTCCTTCCTCTCCGACCGCTTGCAATTTGTGTTGACAGGGGGGCAGAGGTTGACCCCGAGGCCCCTATTATGTGGGGTGCTTCAGGGGTCTGTGCTCTCGCCCCTGCTGTTCAACATTTATGTGAAGCCCCTGGGTGGGATCATCCGTGGTTTCGGGGTAGAGTTCCATCAGTACGCTAATGATACTCAGCTGTACATCTCTACCCCGGGCCACCCCAATGAAGCCATCGAAGTGATGACCCGGTGCCTGGAGGCCGTGCGGAGTTGGATGGGTCTTAACAGGCTTCGCCTCAACCCAACCAAAACCGAGTGGCTGTGGTTTCCTGCACCCAGATACAGCCAGCTTATTCCGTCGCTGGCCATGGGTGGAGAAATTTTGACCCCCATGGAAAGGGCTCGCAATCTGGGTGTCCTCCTGGACATACGGCTGTCTTTAGAAGATCACATTATGGCCGTCGCCAGGGGGGCCTTTTGTCAGATTCGTCTGATTTACCAGTTGCGGCCCTTTCTGGATCTGGACGCACTTCACACGGTCACTTCTGCCCTCGTCATCTCCCACTTGGACTATTGCAATGCTCTCTACATGGGGCTCCCCTTGAAGAGTGTCCGGAGGCTGCAGTTGGTCCAGAATGTGGCTGCACGGGTGATCTTGGGAGCCCCTCGGAGCTCCCATGTTACACCGCTCCTGCGCGTGCTGCATTGGCTTCCTGTGGCCTTCTGGATCCGATTCAAGGTGGTATTGATCGTTTTTAAAGCGCTCCATGGCTCGGGACCTGGGTACTTACAGGACCGCCTGCTGCCACCAACAGCCTCCCGCCGCCCAGTGTGCTCCCACAGGGTTGGCCTCCTCAGGGTTCCGCCGCCTGGTCATTGCCGGTTGACGGCCCCGAGGGTGCAGGCCTTCTCTGCGGGGGCTCCCTCCCTTTGGAACAATTTGCCCCTGGAGATACGGGCCATTACCGACATTCAGACCTTCCGGCACGCAGTAAAGACCCTGTTTTTTCAACAGGCCAGCCTGGCCCAGTAACAATTTTTGGGGTTTTTAAAATTTGGTATTTAAAATTTTTTATCAATTTTATATTCGCTAATTGTATATTCGGCCTCCAATTTAATCGTTTTAATTTGCTTTTAATTGTATATACTGTTTCTGTTTTAGTTGGCTGTACACCGCCCCGAGTCCCTTTTTTGGGAGAGGGGGCGGTATAGAAATTTAATAAATAAATAAATTTAGATGAGAAAATAGAAGGAGAATTCATCAAATTTGCAGACGATACCAAGCTGTCAAGAATAGCCAATGTCCAAAAAATAGGCTCAAAATCCAGAAGGATCTTGACAGACTTAAACACTGGGTCCTATCTAACAAAATGAATTCAATGTAGATAAAAATAAGGTTTTCACAGTTAAAAAAGAAAAACCAAATGCACAGGTGTAGAATAGGTGGTACCTGCTCATAGAAGTAACTGCGAAAAGGATCCTGGAATCTTAATGGATAATTACTTAAATATGAGACAGCAAAGTGCTGCAACAGCCAAAAAAGTGAATGCAATCTTAGGGTGTATTAACAGAGGGATAGAATCAAGAGCAGCTTTATAATGCCCTGATAAGACCATATTTGCCTAGTGCATCCAATTTTGGTTGCCACCATATAAAAAAGTCTGGAAAGAGAGTCTGAAAAGAGAAAAGCAATAAAAATAATTAAGGGACTGGAGTCTAAAACATATGAAGAATGATTGCAGCCGTTGGGCATGTCTAATCTAGTGAAAATAAGGACTGGGGTGACATAATAGCAATGTTCCAATATTTGAAGAGCTGTCATAAAGAGTTGCCACTATTTTCCAAAGTAGCAGAAGGCAGGACAAGAAGCAATGGATGGAAACTAATCAAGGAGACAAGCAATCTGGAAGTAAGGAGAAACTTCTTAATTAACCAGTGGAATAGGTTGTCTTCAGAAGCTGTGGGTGCTCCACAAATGGCTACCTTTAAGAAGAGATTGGGTAGCTCTTTGTCCAGAATAGTATAGGATCTCCTGTTTGTGTAGGAGGTTTAATTAGAAGATTTCCAAAATCCCTTCCAACTGTTATTCTGTTATTCTTTTATAGCCAGCATATCGTCGGCTCTCTCATTTTCTTGGGCTATTGGGCCCCAAGAAATTCTGCTCTAACCAATTCAAACAAGATGACAACTGTTATTATTGAAGTAGCCTAAGATAACCATGGCTCTAATAAAATGATTAGAAGTTTATTTATTTATTTATTTATTTATTTATTTATTTATTAGTTAAACTTATATACTGCCCCCTCTCCCAAAGGGACTCGGGGCGGTGAACAGCCAAGGTAAAAGATACACATACGAAACACATATACAATATTGTACAATATTACAATATTAAAAATTAAAAGAATTAAATACAGTTGGCTCTACTAAAATTTAAAACAAAAGAGTAAAGAAAAAATTAAGAACCAGATTAAAATTTAAAAACCTTTAGGCCAGTCCGGCTTGCCGAAATAGATGAGTTTTAAGTAAACGACGGAAAGTCATGAGATCAGGGATGGCCCTCACCTCCGGGGGTAATTCATTCCAGAGAGGGGGTGCTCCCAATGAGAAGGCCCGCATCCTCGGGGTTGCCAGCCGTCCAGCCGGCAGCACCCCGAGGAGGCCGACTCTATGGGAGCGTACCGGTCGATGGGAGGCCGATAATGGCAGGAGGCGGTCTCGCAGGTATCCCGATCCCGAGCCATGGAGCGCTTTAAAGATAGTAACCAAGACTTTGAAGCGCACCCGGAGGGCCACCGGGAGCCAATGCAGCTCGCGCAGAAGTGGCACTTTTCTTGTAATCATCTTTGATTCATCCAATAAGAAGTCCTGCTTCATACATTTTTAACTCTTCACAACTACATTTGCATAGATTTGTCATAACATTTCTTTTTTTATCCATTCTATCATGTCTGATTGTCAAGACTGCAGTTTTGGGGCATTTTTTTAAAAAATGGCTTGCTACTGCTTGCTTCCTATGACTGAGAGGGAGTGACTTAAGGCAAGATCAAGACTCAATGTCTCCTTGTTTCTAACCTAATACGTTAACCACTACCCTGCTGTCTAGTTCTCTTTTAGATTAGTTTGAAGGTGACCTATAGGAATTGATATTACTGCCTTGAATTTTAACTGAATTGTAATAAAGGAAGGAAGAACTTTGACACAATAATCTTAGGGAATAGTCATAAGGAAATAGCCTGATTAGGTAGTCAATTGATCCAACTATCTGATCTTCTGCCATATAGCTTTAATAATCAAAAATTGATTTAGGGCAGGGTTTCCAAAAGTGGCCAATATGCAGATGGGCTATCCAAGGGGCTTATATATGTTTGGTAGTCAAAAGGAGGTCAGGAATAAAGTTGTCATCATCCTCATCCTCATTCTAATCTATTGGGAAGTAGGAAAGGTCCTGGCCTTTTCTCAGAAAAAAACAACAGATGTTCCTATACATATAATTTACATAGCTCTAATTAGGGCAAAAACAAAAAAAATTATCCTCTAATCTCTCCCATTTTCCTTTAACATCAAATTATTAGAAAGACTAATTCAAATACTAGTGAAAAGTGAAAGTATCAGATATGAAAGTTGGAGGGTTATTTGAAAAGATTATTAAATAATAGTCTTAAGGGGAAACAAACAGCTACTTAATTAATAGTCATTTGTAATAAGATATATTTATATGCATTTAGGCCTATAAAAAGAAGAAAGCTGAAAGAAAATCTTGGTATGAGGCATATGACTTTTGTAAATCAATTGGAAGAGACCTGGCTTCTTTTAATAGTAAGCCAGAGGAACGCTTATTAAACCAACTGTGACTATAATAAGCTGCTTAATTCATTTATTTCAAGGCAGAAACATTCCAGGCCACAGATTTATTAGAGCACTGAATTCATTATCATGGAATATATATCTAGTGTAAATTTCATAAACCTATATCTATTCATTCTGAAGTATTCTGCATGTAGTTGAGTTTTCTCTCGGGGATTTCTGCTTAGAATCAATTAACCAATACTTAATTTTATGTCAACAAGTCATTGGGTGAGACATCATTTATATATTTTTAAAACTCCTTCAGTGCTTACAACAGTAATAATCATGAATGATCAGAAATGTAGATTCAGTCATAATCATTATTACTATCATCTCAATAAGGTAACTAGGCTTGTAGTATTATCCTGCACATGACTACTTAAATAAATTCCATCGTAGTCATCAAAACGTATTCCCACTCGAGTAGCTTTCGTATTGCAGCCATAGAACAGTATGCCCTATTTAAGAGTATATTTCTGGAGATTATTGATTTGCGGAAATGCTTATGTTCTGTATATGAAAAAGAAAACAAAAAAGAAAATTGCAGCATTGTATTTAAACAAGACACATGTATGAAACATATTTAACATATTTGCTAATTATTACATTTTAGATCAGAAACAGAAGGAAGCTGGATTGATTTAAGATTTTTGGACACTAACATAAAATTGTCTTGGATTGATGGATCTCTTGTAAGTAAATGATCAACATGCATGCTTTATAGCACAATATTAAATGAAATTGCTGGTATTTTTAATACTTAATAAAGTGTTAGTAATATTTATTGTAGTGAAGTTTCATAGACATATAATAATATTTAACTGTTAAACTAAATCAACTATTTAAAATCTTATTATAATATAATGTTGATGTTTGACCTGATTCAGATTATTTTGATTAAACAAAGAAATTTGAATAGTGTCTTGATTAGAACCTTAAATCCAATGTGACATGTAGTTTTTTTATGGCCATAAAGCTGCAACTGGAAGATGATAAGGTGAAATGCCTTATAATGCAGTTTATGCATTATGTTTGTGAATACACTATTACTGATATTAGCCTCATTGGAACCATTTGATACCGATGATGTTATTGCCAGTTGAAGAAGATAGTTTTTCATAATAACTGAAGAGCAACAAAATCAGAGGGCATCATGGTTGACCAAGTATCAACATGATGTCTGAGATCCTGGAGAACAGGATGAAAACCTCCAAAGTAGTTGAAGAGTAAAAGAGATATAGAGAGACCAAGGATAGAGATAGAAACTTATCATTAAAGTGGTGACCCAGAAAGAGGACCAATGCAAGGAAGACGGATCCACTTTGAGGAGGAAGGAGTGAACTGCAGAAGCATCTTTTCTAACTACTGGATTACACTCATTCTGTTCCTTCTCCTTGCTAACAGAAAAACTCATAGTAGTATGCAAGACAAAAGAGAAGTGACAGGAAGATAAAGAGGATTCAGTGAAGAATGCATTCTTGGGTGATGACAGATGCCACATGCCTCGAGAAAGTGTGTTCTACTCTTTTAGAACTATGGCTTGATCCAAAAATATTAGAAAAATTATTAATGCATCTATAACATTTCTGGCTACATTATAAAGTGTTCTGCAATAAATGAATTACATCAAACTATTTTAATATATCTTTAGGTCTGTGAGTGGAACTGAGATACATTAGTCATATTTAGAGTTGACTTTTTGTAAGACCATGATGGGAATTGCAATCCTGTTGATATTATTTGATTTCTAAGTAGCTATTAGTAATCATCAACTATTGCATGTTTCTGGTTCATCTCTAAGGACTGAGAATGAGGAACACTCTATTGCCATTACTCTTCTTTTTGAAGGAGTTACTCCAGTTAATGTGTATGTGAAGGATCTTCTGGATTTAGGATTCTTTTAGAGCCTGATACTCTTCCCATTTTTATTTAGCATCTAACTGAAACTGGTTGGGGTTGTAACCCAATGGCACAGGGTTTACATCAGTGAAAGATACACAACTTTACATCTCAGCTACTGAATGGTGATTGATTTAAACCCTTTTTCCTGATGCCTAGAGGATGCTAGATTCTGGAAGGGATAAACATTATATATTTATTTATCACATTTACATGCCACCCATCTCATTGATAAGGCTACTCTGAGTGACTTATAAAATGGTAAAAAGATAAACATAAAAACAGTTACAATTGAGAAGACTTAATTAGAATCTTAGGGATCTTAATCTCAGCAAGATGGAGCAGTTTGGAGTTGAGAAGCCAGCTGACTGTACGGAGATTCTAATCACACTCTCCTGTTCTGTACTAGTTCATCATCTAGTCACTCTTCTTGACTCACAGTTGCTGCTGGAGGCAATTATGACAAAAAGGGACTTTTGCACAGGGGTGGGATTCAAATTTTTTAACAACTGGTTATGTGGGCGTGGCTTAGGTGGTGGGCGTGGCTTGGTGGTCATATGACTGGGTGGACATGGCTTGGTGGTCATGTTATTAGCTGGGTGTGGCCAACTCAATATCACTCACATCGAGGCATGCATCTCCTCACCTGGCCTCTCATGACTGTGGGGATGCTGCAACAGTCATAAGTGTGAAAAATGGTCATAAGTCACTTTTTTCAGTGCCATTGTAACTTTGAATGGTCACTCCACACAAGCAAAGTACCAGCAAAAGAGGGAAAGAAAACTCCAGAGAAGTTCCTGAGACGGGAAGTCTAGCCCTGCCAAGAATGTAATAAGGGTTAACGGAGAGGCAGTTTCTGAAAGCAACACCAGAATGTTTCCTTCCTGCCTTCCTTACAGGATTAGGCCAGTAATTTCTTCTAACAACCGGTTCTCCAAACTACTTAAAATGTTAACAACTGGTTCTAGCAAATAGGTGCGAACTGGTAGAATCTCATCCCTGCTTTTGCACAACTCCACCAAGTATGTCATTTACACCCTTTCTTAGAATGAGAGGCACTGTTCACAATCACATATATCTTGATCTCTCATTTGGATTACTGAAATGTGCTTTACAGGGCTGCCTTAGAAGCTAGAGTTGTTCCAGAATGCAGCATCTGGGATAGAAATGATTCAGTCATACAACATTTCTTCCCTGAAAACTGTATTGTTACAGCTTTTTTGCTGGTTATTCATCTTTAAAACCTGCATGTATCTTTGGGACCCCATTTTTCCAGTTTTTTATGCCTTTTCATAAGATTTGATAGAACAGATCAAATCTTCATCTGGGTCCCTTCCTTAAGAGAATGTTCCTTTCAATAACCTCAGAATTAAGCCTTTTCTATTGCTTCTCCCCTCCTTTGGAATAGCATTCCCCTTGAGATCCACATGGTCTGAGCATTTTTGGTTTTATAATGGTGATTATAATATGGCTTTTCTGAATATTTTGGGATAAAAAATGTCATTAAGTATTCCCTCTCAGAAAGTAGTATTGATTTGAATTATATAATTATATATAAGTATATAATAGTTCATAATTACATTCAGTAGTCATATTTAAAGTGTAAATAATTTTTACTATAAAAATAGTTCCTTGGTCTAAAATTTTAAGGCAGATATTGATGTCCAATATCTAGAAATTCAACCATTCATTTTGTCCCCTCCTCTGATGACAGATCTTAGGTGATCTATCATCTTGCCTTGCCTTGCCTTGCCTTTCCCTGCCGTATCCTATCCTATTCTATCCTATCATCTTCTATTATCCTATTCCCTAACCCCTCCCATCTCATCCCACCCCATCCATTTTTATAAGATTTAGAGGCTCTGAAACAGTCTGGGCAATTTATTAAAAAAGTAGAAACTATTTTTAAAAATGCCATGCATAGAAAAACATATTCCCTGTAATTTATAGAATTGCAGAATCATATGGTTGGAAGGAATCTTGGAAGTATTCTAGTTTAATCCCCTGCCTAAGATAAGAATCATCATGGCATTTCAGATAAATGGTTGTCCTATCATTTCTTGAAAAGTTCTAGCTATAGAGCACCCACAACTCTGGGAGGCAAGCTGTTCCAGTGCTTAATAGATCTCTCATTGTCAGAAAATTTCTCAAGTTTCCAGGTTGGACCTCTGATGAATATCCACCCATTTAGTCTTGTCCTATCCTCAAACCCTTAAATCCTTGTCCTACCTTATCTTCAAGACACAACCAACAATGTTTCAAAAGCATCCTATCCCAGGATTTCTGGAGCAATAGCAGAGTAAAGTCATACAAATGTTTTGTAAAATTGCAACTGCTGTTCCTCTTATAGAGGTATGCCATGTTTATGTTAAAATATGTGATGTTTTATTTAAAACTGTTACATCAATGAATCATGCTTAAATGAAAAGTACATGCCAGTTTCAACTCCTTCAATTTCAATACTCAAAAACCACATTGGCAAAATTTTGTTAACTGCCCATCAAACATGCAGACAAAATCATTAAAAGGTAATTATGATACATTTGAGTTTTTCTACATATTAAAACTGATGGCTTTTAGAAAGTAAATATGTAAATCCATTTTAATTTTTATTATAGGAATACTATGAATTGTCTCATTGGTCTTCAAGAAACATATATGATGAAAGATGCAAAATAATATGGGGAGATCCTGGATCCTGGTCATACATTATTTAATTGGATTTCCATGTCATACATTATTTAATTGGATTTGTCAAATTAAAAGAGGTAATATGCTTTTCACTCTCAAGTAGTTTATTAGTATATTGCTCAATCCTAAAACTTGTTTATGACTCTCAAATTCCTCCCCCAAAAGAAACTTCATATGAACTGTAAAACTTGTTGACCTCATATGAAAGTCTCTCTTTCTTTTGGGGGAGGAATTTGAGTCTTAAATACAGTTCCCTTTTAAGCCTGCAGGTTTTAAATTTCTATTTACTCTATGATTAATTAAGTAACATAGTACAATGTCAAATATAAATATCTGCATAATTTTAAATCAAAGAAGGCATTATTGATGCCAATAGTTTTTTTTTCATCATCATCATCTTAGTAATTCATGAAACACGTATGCTGCCTTGGGGCTCACAACAATCAAACAAAGAAATTTGAATAAAAGCATAAAGATAAAGATAAAATTTGGCAAGGGCAATGGAGTGAGGAATCTCATTCTTTCTTTTGTTTTATTTATTTATTTTTATTTATTAATTGCTTACAAGATAATAAGTATAAGTAAAAACATAGCTATGAATACATGGATACATATAAGAAAAATAAAATATAAAAGAAACAATAGGACAGGGACGATAGGCACGTTGTGCACTTATGCATGCCCCCCTACAGATCTCTTAGGAAATGGGTGAGGTCAATAGTAGACAGTCTAAGGTTAAAGATTTTGGAGTTTATTTATTTATTATTTATTTATTATTCAAATTTGTATACTGCCCCCTCTCCTTAAGGACTCAGGGTGATGCCCAGCCAAAATAAAAACATATAAATACAAATACAATAATTTAAAATACATTAAAAGGATTAAATAAATTGGTATTAAGAATTAAAAAATAGGGAATTAAGAAAGTTAAAACCATTTAAAAACCGAATTTAAAACCATTACACATAACTCTAGGCCAGACCGGCTAGATGGAATAGGTGGGTTTTTAATGTGCGCCGGAAGGTCAATAGATTGGGGGTGGTCCTCATCTCTGGGGGCAATTCGTTCCAGAGGGAGGGTGCTCCCAAAGAGAAGGCCTGAACCCTCAGGGTCACCAGCCGTCCAGCCGGTGGCACCCCGAGGAGGCCCGCTCTATGGGAGCGAACTGGTTGGCGGGAGACTGACGGTGGCAGCAGGCGGTCCCATAAATACCCAAGTCCCAAGCCATGGAGC
Organism: Bungarus multicinctus; assembly: GCA_023653725.1. Classification (NCBI taxonomy): domain Eukaryota; kingdom Metazoa; phylum Chordata; class Lepidosauria; order Squamata; family Elapidae; genus Bungarus; species Bungarus multicinctus. The sequence continues at coordinate 26,951,184 of CM042840.1, forward strand.
TTTAAAGGGGGTCACTAGCACCTTGTATCGTACCCGGAAGGGCACCGGGAGCCAATGCAGCTCACACAAAAGTGGTGTAACATGGAAGCTCTGAGAAGCCCCTAAGACCACCGCGTCCGTGTTTTGCACCAGCTGGAGTCTCCGGGTGGTCTTCAAGGGGAGCCCTATGTAGAGAGCATGGGGCTCTCTTGAGATGACGAGGGCAGATGTGACCGTGCAAAGTACATCCCGATCCAGAAAGGGCCGCAACTGGTAGATCCTATGGACCTGACAAAAAGCTCCCCTGACGACGGCTGCTATATGATCTTCTAATGACAGCCGTACAGTTGCGTGCCCTCTCCGTGGGGGTCAGAATTTTTCCCCCCCATGGCCAGCGAAGGAGTAAGCTGGCTGTATTGGGGCACCGGAAAGCACAGCCACTCGGTTTTGGCCAGGTTGAGCTGAAGCCTATTCCATCCCATCCAACTCCGCACAGCCTCCAGGCACCGAGTCATCACTTCCATGGCTTCGTCAGGGTGCCCCAGGGTAGAAAAGTACAACTGAGTATCATCAGCGTACTGATGGAATTCTACCCCAAAGCCATGGATGATCTCACCCAGCATCTTCACATAAATATTGAACAGGAGAGGCGAGAGCCCTGACCCCTGAGGTACCCCACAGATCAGGGGCCTCGAGGTCGATCTCTGCCCTCCTGCCAACACAAGTTGCGAGCAGTCGGAGAGGAAGGAAGAGAACCACCATAACACGGTGCCTCCCACTCCCAACTCCTGCAGCCGCCGCAATAAGATACTGTGGTCGACAGTATCAAAAGCCGCTGAGAGATCTAATAGGACCAGGACAGAGGAAAACCCCCTGTTGGGGAAGAAACCACAGAGTCAAGTAGAGTATTCCAGACAGGACCCCACCGCCACCGAGGCTGACATCCACGCTGCCACCGCCGCCCGCCCACTGACCTGGCCTGCACCCAGCACCATACCTGGGTCTTCAGCAAAGGCACTTGGTGAGGGGTAGGAAGCTCTCCGCGCTCTGCCATGATCGGCTGTTAGGAGCGGCTGGTGATGAGGCATGGCTGCCCGCGGGGCACTCTAGGTGCACGTGGGGGGGAGAAATTAAGTCACCCCCAAAAAGATGGCCTAGCTGTTTTTTCAGGGGTCAAAAGAAAATAAGGCCCGGCCTTATTATATGAGAAACACGGTACTCAGTTTGTTGTTTTTCTTTAATTTGTAATTATTTACATTTAAACTAATCACAGTGAATTCCCAATCTTTCCCAATCTCCCTGCATTCATACACTTCCTCTCCATGGCTCTCTGTGACACAGACATGAAGATTTGTATGCATAGATGTTGTGCCCTGTTTCCCTGGCCTTTCTACGTTTGTGCATGCATCCCAGCCCACTTTTCTGACCCTTCCTGGGTTCATGTCAAAATGCACCACTCAAGCATGTGCTCCAAGGGCCTTCCCAATCTTCCTGCAGTATCCTCATGCTCAGGGGTGGGATTCTATAGTTCGGACCAGTTCTATAAAACCTGTTGTTATGATTCTGCACAGTTCAGAGAACTGGCAAATCGTGCCCCTGGCCCTCTCTGCCTGCTCCTCCCTCCCCGCCCAGTTGTCCTTACCATGCATGCGCAACATCGTGCATGCCCAACATCGCTGACTGCATTCTCCCCTGCCCTATGCTCCATTTTTTACCTTCCTGGGCCGCAGGGAAGCCTTCTGGGAGCAAAAATGTCCCCCCAGGAGGCTTGCCTGTATCCCAGGAGGCAAAAAAACTTGGTGTTGGGGGGTGTTGCTGAAAAAAAGATAATAAAAGAAAGAAGAAGCCACACTCACCCAATCACATGGCCACATTCACCTAGCCACATGCACAGAACCGGTTGTTAAAAAATTTGAATCTCACCCCTGCTCATGCTCCTTACTTGTGACTGCCTCTGTTTCCTGCTTAACAACTCACCTATCTTGGGATTGTGATCATAACTGGATCACCTGGATTGCCATTGTAAAATAATTAAATCACAAGTTGTTATACTTTACAGTTGCATTGCTTAGTGACAGCAATGATAATTCCAATTGTCTCATAACTCAAGAACTGCCTGTAATTTCTCAATACTTGTAAGTGTGCTATACCATTTTGCTTAGTTTGTTTTGTTTTTGTTCTTTTATTTTGTTTTAAATTGTTTGTATAGTCCATCACTTAGTGAGGTTATATTGTCCTTAAATAATAAAGAGATTGAATAATGGAAAATTGCAAAACATTTTAAATTCAAAATGTCCTGGCCTTGGAATAACCTTTCTTGAGTTTCCAACAGTTGTTTTAAGCTCAGAGCATCATAGATGACTGTCAACTATTTTTCTTCAGCTGGATGGATGGAACTCCAGTGACCTATGAAGCTTGGGCCCCCGGTGAACCCAATGAAGATGAACACTGTGTAATTATGTATTATAATTCAGGCAAGTAAAATAAACTTCAGGTTTTCAGCAGTTATCTGTATGTACATATTCAGGATAAAGTACAGTTTTTTTTAATTTGGGCTAACTGAAGCACATCACATTATTATAGATTCCATCATTAAAGTATTCAAAAATACATTATTTTGTAACTTTAATTAACTTGTTTTCCATTATGATGTAAATATTTACATTGGCATTAAGTGTTACAGCATATCATTTTCTAAGCAAGCATATAAGCATATTATTTTCCAATCAAGAACTTAAGGTTTCACCCATACCCTACATAACATAATTACTGCATCACATATTCACAAGAAATACCAATTTGTAATACTCATAAACCCAAAATAGTATTGCCAATGATCAAAGGTTAAAATCATTGCATTCCAAAATAACTAGATGGTCACCTATCAATTTCTTCTTTGGAACCATGTTTTGGAATTATTGACATTCAGACTACAAATATACAGTAGTCCTCACTAACCTCCCACAATTGGGATGAATAGCACCATTGCTAAGTGACACAGTCATAAAATGAAAGATACATGACTGTGCCTGCAGTCATTAAATACAATGTCATGTAACCATGACTTGCAGCTACTTGTTGCCTTTCCCATTGAGTTTACTTATTGAACATCAGCTGTGAAGATCATAAATGACAATCGTCTGACCATGGGATACTGCAATAGTCTTAAATATGAGTCAACTGCCCTAGCCCTGAATCATAGTCATGTGATTGTTGAGATGTGGCAATGTCTGCAGCTTTGAAGTCCAGTCCTAACTCTTCTTTTTCAGTGCCATTGTAATTTTTGATGGTTACTGAATGAGTGGTTGGTAAGTGAGGACTACTTCTATTCTTTCATGAATACTGTAAGATTTCAGTATGTACTGTTGCACTTTGCATTATTCTCATCGGCATTATTTGAATTGCAACACATATATGATCTGTTGCTATTTATTCTAAGAATAAATGAATTTTGACAAAATAACCTCTTTCACCAGGTTCATGGAATTATATAAACTGTAGTGATCAGAAAAGCTTCATCTATGAGAGATACAATAGCTCTGTTCGTACAACTGTAGTGCCCACAATACCTGCAACACCAAAAGGGTGCAGTGAAGGCTGGCTTTGGTTAAATGACAAGGTAACTGATATAGCAATTGAAAAAATTTTGAGGTAGCATACCTGTCCAAACATTCTAAAGGCAATATGTATGCTAAATACATGGAGATTGCCATAGCTAGTCAGTGATCTTTTTAGACTTCTCAATGAACACAGGTAGTTCAGCAAGAGATTTTTCATGTCCTACATTATATCTATTGTATTAGATACAATATTTGAACAGAATAACTGGACCACAAAATAGAAATACCTGCAACAATAATAATGAAAAATATAAAAGCTGCCAATACTAAAAAAGCCATGTTTTTTAGAAATAGATTTAGCATTTTAGATAAATGCCATTTTTGCTCTCCTCCCATAAATTCTAAATGTAATTAAAAGTATATTTTCACATTTTATTTTCCTATTATTTTTGTTAACATTTATTACATATAGTTCTCAACTTAAATTCATAAAGAGCCATGGTGGCGTAGTGGTTAGAGTGCAATACTGCAGGCTATTTCTGCTGACTGATGATTGTCAGCAATTCAGGAGTTCAAGTCCCACCGGCTCAAGCCTTCCAGATGGGTAAAATGAGGAGCCAGATCGTTGGGGACAATATGCTGACTCTGTAAACGGCTTAGAGAGGACTGTAAAAACATTGTGAAACAGTATACAAGTGCTATTGCTATAAATGAGCCCAAAATTACAGTCATAAGTTATGCCAGTCATTAAGTGGCTCAACATGTGACCAACTTGATTTTATAACTTCTTTTGCAGCAGTCATTAAGCAAATGTGGTAGTCATAAAGCAAATGCAGCAGTTATTTATAGCAAAATCCATGGTTGTTAAGTGAACTCGTTTTCTGCAATGAACAATTTTTGTGCCAGAAACTAGAAGCAAATATCAGTTTCCAGCAAAAGAAAAAAAATCACAAATCATGATCATGTGTCCATGGAGTGTTGCAAACAGCTATAAGTGTGAGCTGGTTGCCAAGCAACCAAAATGCTCTGACTGGGGGACATGGCCATGAAACATCAAATCCACATCATAATTATTTTGGGGAGGGGATTCTGGTAACTCGTGATTTCGGAGAACATGTCTATAAGTAGTATCATTCCTTGAATTGTCTCTCAAATGCAACCAAGATTTTGAAAGATTTGAATACATTTTTTTTTTCATCAATCCCTCTCTTCCTGGGTGTTCCCAAAGTAAGATGGCAGTGACAAACCTGGCTGTGTAACTAGCATCAATACAAAAATATTAAGAAGTTAATTATGTCACAGAGAGCAGATATGAATGCATATAATTAAGTTATAAAATGTTAACTTTTATTATAGTGCTTAGATTACATTTTTCTGGAAAGAAAGTAAGGAATTTAGTTTTATTACCAGAATTACTTCCTAAGCTTTTCTTAAAAAATTGTGATTTCATTTCACAATTGATGGTTATATGTTGGTTGTTTCTAATATTTTTTATTTAATTAATCCTTTCTTGAGTGATGGATTTTTGAACGAATTCTTATTCTTCTAGTGCTTCCAAATCTTTGGTTTCAGAGAAGAGGAGAAGAAAAACTGGAGTGCTGCACATGATCACTGCAGAAACCTAGAAGGAAACCTGGCTAGTATACCAAACAAAGCTGATCAAGGTACAATCACTTTTCTAAACCATATTGACTATTAACATTTATTTAAAAAACCGGGAAACTCGTCTTAAGTTACTTTTATAGGAATTATTATGCACAATCTTCTTTCCTAAGTTTCAGTTTATATAAGTTTTTGCCACTTGGGAAGAGTTGAAAGATATGAAAATGTTGCCACAATTCTTAGGATATGAATAGAATAGAATAGAATAGAATAGAATAGAATAGAATAGAATAGAATAGAATAGAATAGAATAGAATAGAATTCTTTATTGGCCAAGTGTGGACATACAAGGAATTTGTCTTAGTGCAAATACTCTCAGTATACATAAAAGAAAAGATACATTTGTTAAGAATCATAAGGTGCAACACTTAGTGATAGTCATAGGGTACAACAAGCAATCAAATCATAGTAGTCAATATAAATCGTAAGGATACCAGCAACAAAGTTACAGTCATACAGTCACAAGTGGGAGGGGATGGGTGATAAGGAGTGATGAGAAGATTAACAGTAATAGTACAAATGCTCCTTCTCTATGGCCCCAGGCACATTTTAGCCCATTCCCAACTCAAAGGTTGCCATGCTGAAAATATAAGGACAATAAGAACCCAAAGTAATTTTACAATAATATAAAAAGTGTGCATTGGCAATATTATATGAGTTAAGCATTAGTTAAAGCAGTTACAAGTGTATAGCTGAATTATATTCAAAGCAGAATTTAGTAAAATGTTTATTTTTGGAAGTATTTCCTTATGTTTTATTCATTACATTTAAAAGTTATATTGACTAAGAGCAACCATCACTACCCCCATAGTTATCTGAAAGGTATAAATAGAAACTTATATAGAATATATAGGTTATATGGTGAGGTGAGCTTATTCATTGGTTCAGGCTTCAGTACCATCATAACCATTTTTATATCTGAACCTTTGGTTAGATGGGCAAAGCAATTGATGTATTGACCAATGTTCAAGGCTGTTTGAGCCTGGCTGGGGAATAGTAAACTTCAGGTCAATCCTGATGTGACTAAGTAATTATGAGTGTTTTCCTATTTGGCTCTGCTTGGTCAAGGACATTTTTTGAACGGGGTTACACTTCCTCATTCAAACTGGTGCCAACTTGAGTGTCTTCTAAAACTCAAAGCTCTTAATTAAACAATAAATATTTATTTATTTATTTATTTATTTATTTATTTATTTATTTATTTATTTATTTATTTATTTATTTATTTATTAGCTTTATATACTGCCCCCTCTCTCTGCAGGGACTCGGGGCGGTGTACAGTTTGACATCTTGGCCAGAGGACCTTTGCACAGATTCATCTTGGTCAGACACAATTTCATCATTGGTGTTGCATGGGATTACACTTTCTCATTCAAAACTGGTACAGAAGTTGAGGGATGTAGAATCCATCTAGATTCACAGCTCCTGCTTGAACAGCAGGCTGATCCTGTGGTCAGGGTAACTTTGCACAGGTTCATCTTGTGTGCCAGTTGTACTTCTTGACCAGGATACCTCGTGAGGATTCCACACACTCTTTACTTATCATGATTAGACAACTGGACAATGCAGTCTAAATGGGGTCACCTTTGAAAACTATCCAGAAGCTACTTCTGGTTCAAAATGCAAAAGTGCAAGTAATAACAAATACTTCTTCCTAACTACTACTGCTATGTGAATTGCATTGATTGCCAATAGCTTCCAGGTGCAGTTTACAGATTTGGTGATCATCTATAAAGCCTTTCATTGCATGAGGCTTAGCTATCTGGCTATATCCAATTATTTGTGCCTGCCAAATACATTCTCTCCAGGTCCCTTCTTGTGCGACTAAAGAAGTGTGCCCTCTCTGTTGCAGCCTCCATTCTCTGGATCAGTAGCTTGCAGAGTTATTGACAGCAGCCTGACCACAACTCTTCAGACCTGACTCTGATTCCAGGTCTAGGGTAGTGAATTTGTGGAGCCACTATTATGGCTATATGTTGTTGTTCACTGTCTGTTTGTTTGACTGTCTGTGGTATTTCATGGGTAGTTTTTTTTTTTCTGTTTTATTGTTTGGGGGTAGTTTTGTAAACTGCCCAGAGCCATTTAGACTGGGCAAACAATAATATTAATATAGTTGGAGGTGCTAGTACATTGATGGCAGACTCCACCCTTTGCTCTTTGTTCTTCATCCATCCATCTTTTTTTGTTATCATATCAATGTATTGTCTTTTTGTTCTTTTTTGTTATTTTATTATTCTATTATTTACTCCTGTTCCGTTTAAACTCCTTTTATTTTCTTATTTTTAAATATTATAAGGTGCCTTGAACAGCCACACATCGAGATGGGTAGCAAATAAATTTAACAAATAAATAAGTAAAATAACTCAAACACCAAGTTTGCTAAACAGTAGGACATCTAATAGAGATAACAACTGCAACAAAGTTAGTGACTCTTCTAGAGATATCCAGTGCTTGCCACCTAAATAAGAGGAAACTTGGATTTATGCTATAGCTTAAGCTAATCAGCATCTTATCCATTCTTGCTCTTAAATACAGACAAGCAATGGGAGTGGACATGGTTCTTAGCTACTAAAACATCAGGAACATGAGATGGAAGCTACAATTTGGATAACTCAATTTATGACAGCAGTTTACAGCAAAAGACAAAAATTTTCCTAGCATCCTTCCAAATTGTGCCTGGAAGGTTCTTAAGATAGGAACATAGAAATGATAGCTGTCATAAACATAGTATGTGAGCAGAGTTTTATCTGGTACAGTAAAGCAATTTTTAAAATCTGATATAATCAAAGTAAACTTTAAAAAGAGTGGAACAAAATATAATAAATAATGCCAAATACTTTATTGTAAAATATATCTGCATTTCCCCCCAGCTTTTCTCAAGTAAATTTAAAAAGTGCTGCTGGTGATATTTGGATTGGATTCAGTGATAAGAATTGGCATGGACATTTCCTCTGGACTGATGGGAGTGGAGTCTATTTTACAAACTGGGCTAAAGGGTCACCTTGTTCAACCAATGTAAATCCAAATTGTTGGGGTTTTTTTCTGTTCTATTTCCACACAAATCTCCTTGATGCTGAATTCCTGCAATAATGTGAGATGGCTGGCCATATATATTTAATGAATGAATAAATGAATAAACCGAGACTAGAACAAGCATTATGATTGGGAGGAGTTTATAAAAATACTCTTATTAGGGAAAAACGTAATTTGAAACATTTTAGCTTAGAATACAATCTAAACTTTAAAACACACTAAATAAACTAGGTGGTTGAAGTGCAAATTTGCTCTCAAAAGTCTCTGGGACAATTTTTCTTTCTACTTTTTTTTCATATTGCCAATGGGGATAAGAGTTGCACTAGGAGAATATTGTATCAAGTATCAGAGTTAACTCCCTCCGATCAAACTGTCCTGCATCTGTGTACACTAAACTTCTCTTTGCCACAAGTGTTTAGCTTGTCTTAGGCAAAGGAGGCAGAATGTGCAGCTTAAGAGCATCCTGTCTGAAATCTCTATAGGATTTTCAGAAGCAACATGCATACCTTAAAATGTAAAGTAAGAGATTCTTGAGACCAATCTTTCAGGGCAATATGATAACTTTTCTGTCTGTTAAATAAGAAAAGTCTGCTGTGCTTTCCCCTCATCAATAGAGGGTGATACAATACCAAAAGGAATTCAGTCTTACTCCTGTCTCTCTATTTATGAATGAAAAATATGCCATTGCATATTGTTTTATAGAATTTTACTATTGCCAACACTCCTTTAAAGAAAGAAAATGATCCAGTAAAATGAAATTTAAAATAAAAAATCTATAGAAATAAAAATATATAGTAAATATGGAGAAGAAATGATTCTGTCAGATTTAGAATGCCTGATACATAAAGCTTGCATAAAGTGATTTGATTCTCATGGCTGCTTACCTTCAATATATGCAATGAGCTGTGCACATTATCCCAGAAGGCAAAGCTTGGTGACACAAGCAAAAACTCATTTTCCATCTTGGGGCCTAGAAGGCCCAGTGAGGTGTCTTTGAAGGCTTCTCCAGTTTGTCTCCATTATTGTGTATGTATAGATAGAGGTGGTATTCAGCAGGTTCTGACCAGTTCTGGAGAACCAGTAGCAGAAATGTTGAATAGTTCGGAGAACTGGCAAATACTACCTCTGATTGAATATTTTACAGGATCCTTCCCCTGCCACACCCACCAAGCCTTGCCCACAGAACCAGTAGTAAAAAAAATTGAATCCCACCACTGTGTGTAAATATCACTTTTGATGGGTTTGCCAAAGAAACATACTGTAATGGTTCTGTACATGCACACTGGAACTTTTGGGAAGAGATGGATATAAATGGTTCCTTTTCCTAAAACTGCACAATCCATTATTTTCATAAAGTACCCTGACTATAAAGATTCATTAAAGACTCCTGTTAGAGACTACTGACTTCCTTTTCCCACTTCCAGTTCTATACTATAGGCAGTGGCAGCATCTTCCTTTGATGATGGAGGCTCAAATGCTTCTATTGAATATGCTTCAAGATGCTTCTGTGCTAGATTCTATAGGACATTATGACAAATGACAGATATTCACATAGGGATCATCTTATATAGTTACCAGGAACAAAAACACACACATTTTTTCTCTTTTGAGATTATAAAGGAGGGGTTCCAGAAAGATTGTTCCAATCATGATACCAGTGACTGCATTTGGCTTTCTTGCTGTGCATAAATATTGTAGGGTGATTGCGTTTTTATGCTGAGAAAGCCTGAAAGGCTTGCAGGATATTGGAGAGTTGGAGCCTGTTCTTCTAAGCGGAGCTACATCTATCAAAAAACCACTGGTAAGTTTATAGAAGTCTTGGAAAATAATTCAATTTCAGAAAATAAGGACATTTAATTTTTAGGATCCAATCTGGTTGATCACTGGATTTATGTGGTGTCTGGTTGGATGTAACTTTCTATTGATTGCCTGGTATGTTGATGCCAGCTATTGACTGTTGTTTCCTAGTACTGCCACATGCTTGGCTCCAAAGGACCTAATAAGCTGGTAATAAATCATCGTTCCTGGGCTGGGCCCATTTCCCAGCTTCAATCATTTCCCTGGCTATCTTTTTATCTGCTTGGCCATCAACTTTAGTCGCTGCAAAATTGAATGTCCTTGTTCATAACAGTGTGAGGCTACCAATGAGTTCAGGTCTATTCATTTGACCTCTTGCTTGTGGTTGCTAGCTTCGTCTTCATTTGTCCTACAGGGGAAAGTCATGTAGGGAATCCAGTAGATTACATTAGAAGTGTCTCCTACCTCCAAGCAATGTTTTGTCCTCATATCTGGGCAGTGTGTGATGCCCACTCTAAATCTTGGAAACTGCAGTTCTACTTCCAAATATTTTGATGCATGGAAGGATGTACCACATACAGCAGTTGGTCTTATATCTTCTTTTTTCATTTCTCTTTCTTGTGTATTACATAGGTGCCTTGTAAAAATGTCCATGGGTATTGTTCTTCCTGAAATTAAATTAAACATTTAATTTAGATTATCTTCTACAGATTAGTATCCGAATTTGAAAAGAAGTGAATGTGTGATCTTTGATTTTGATGATTAGAAGGTATAGATTCTAGAAAGAAGAGTAATATGATGCATCTTGAAAGAGACAGAGAAGTTAAACAGTCTATATGAGTATGTGTGTAGTTATAACTTCTGTGAAGATTATTGGAAGCTATTTGTTTATATATTTTCTTTCTTTTCTTACTATTTTATTCAACTATTTTTCATTTCTTGAACTTTATATTTGTCTTTATTTACTTTCCTTTTATTTATTTTCTCCCCTACTTTATATTAGCTTGTATTAGTTTTTATATTCTTTTAAAAAAAAATTCATAAAAATTAATATACGTAAAAAGAAAAACCTGAGAGAAACAAACATGTTTGAGCCAAGAAAGACTTGGCTTAATAAATCAGATGTGCTAACCAAGAAAGTACCTTGTGAAGAAATGTATAAAAATTATTAACTTAAAACACAGAACCATCAACTTCAAGAAGTACTTAAATAAAGTGAACTAAAACATAATCATGATATCAAATATCTAAAGCCCAATATTATGGCTTTTAGTAGCATTAAATCAGTTATTTGGCCAAAAGGCCAAAATTATTTCTAAAAAAGTTCTTGCCTTCTCTTGTATTAGAGATTTAATGAAGCAAGATGTCAATCAAATAGTTTTTGAATTAATATCTGAAAGTTAAGAACTGAAAGTTCTCGTAGCCTGAATAATTAAGTTTATATTTGTACTGGTATTCAGCAGATATCCTAAGTTCATGAATTCACATATTTAGACTAACTAAACATATATATTTAATATTATGCCTCAAGAAATAACTCACTCTATATACACTCTATGTATGTGCTTTTGATTTTTTAGTATGAAGTGTTCTCATGGTATGGAACTGAGAGGAAATTTTAAGAAAAGACAAAAATTAAATATTAAGGATTTTTAGAATTAAAAAATAGCAGACCTGCCTGTGATCTTGATTGATTTTTTTAATAGGTCCTGAACCCTACTCTGAAACAACAGTTCCATCATCTCACTATATCAATTATGAAAATAGCAGCTATTCTATGGTTAGTCCCAAGATGACCTGGGAAGAAGCAAGGAAGCAATGTGAATCTGAAAATTCAAAACTGGCCACTATTGTGGACACCTATGCAGAATCATTCATATGGCTGCAAGTGCTCAAATACAAGGAGCCTGTATGGATTGGACTAAGCAGCAAAGAAGTAAGAACAAAATCTATATGTTCACAATTGCATACTTGAAAAAATGGTCACATAGATAAGAAAAGGAGTTTGTGAGACTAGAAGGTGTTATGGGTATAGGTGGTCTTGTTTAGCAACTATATTTGGGGTTGGTGATGTAATTCTTCACTAAGACTTCACTAAGTGAAACTGCAACTTTAATTATTATGATCTTAAGATCGTAAATGCAAAGATTAGCCATAAAGATACTCCTTTTTTTTTAATTACATTTATATGCCGCCTTCTCCGGAGACTCAGGGCGGCTTACAGTCTATGGAGCCCCATGCTAGGTGCTCGGCAATAGCCTTCATTCCTTTGTATATGCCTGCTTATTACTAGGGCTTTTGGGGCCTCCCAAGCGGCATTTTTACAAAGTCAGCTTATTGCCCCTAACAATCTTTGGGTCCTCAATTTACCTACCCCGAGAGGATGGAAGGCTGAGTCAACCTTGAGCCTGGTGGGATTCGAACCTGCACTAATTGCAGGCAGCTTGCAGTAAGTGCTAGATGATTAACAGCCTGCACCACCAAGGCCCTTTATCACTGTTATAAGTGCCAAGATCATTAAATACAGGAAATAGGTATAAATAGGAATGGGGTTAGGTCAATAGTAGATAGATTAAGGGTAAAGGTGCGGGGATTTGAGGATGTAACAACAGAGTCAGGTAGTGCATTCCAGGCATTGACCACTCTGTTGCTGAAGTTGTTCTTTCTGCATTCAAGTTTGGAGTGGTTAACATTGAGTTTGTATCTGTTGTGTGTTCTTGTATTATTGCAGTTGAAGCTGAAGTAATCATTGACTGGTAGGACATTGTAGCAGATAATGTTGGGTACTACACTTAAGTCCAACCATGGGCAGCATAGTTTTAGGTTGTCCAAGCCCAAAATTTCAAACCTGGTGGTGTAGGGTATTCTGTTGCGAACAGAGGAGTGTAGTACTCTTCTTGTGAAATACTTCTGGACTTGCTCAATTGTATTAATGTCAATATACAATGCGGATTCCAGACAGATGTTTATTTTTATAGTTATAATGTACACTGGAGATGGCATTACATTTCATTGTACAAGATGCAATGACAACAAACTAAACTAAAACTAAATTAAATTTACAATTATTTTGAATATAGAAAACTGTGTCAAATCCAGCCATCAATTCCAACTTTTATCATATTATATTATGCCCTACAAAACTCTTGAAAGAAGAGAATGGAAATATAGGAAGATAACATATAGAATGAGTATAATATAAAGTGAAATAAATATTTTTCTATTTTTCACATCCACTGAAAATAAAGGAATGTTTTAATTGAGCAAAAGCTTTTGATAGGATGAAACAGAAATTTTCTATTTTCAGTAAATTTCATGATACAAAGCTAGAATGCTAGTTATTCTAAATATAAGATTCGGAGAAGCATTTATCACAAGATCCATTCCTTGAAGCCACCTAGAAGATGTAGTCACTTGAGACTTAGTAGGGTTGTTTAAGGGTCTTCAATGTGTTTCAACATGCCTAGAAGAAATTTGCACATGACAGCTGAGAAAGCAAAGTGACAAAGCTTTATCTTTCTAGCTGCCATAGTAAAGTTAACTTCTGGGCATATTGACATATACTCAGCTAAACTCAAGAAGATCTTGATGCAACATTAACATTAATCTTAAAGATTAACATTAACCTGGATAAACAGTTAAGGGAAATAGGTATGTCTAGTCTAACAAAGAGAAAGATTAGGGGTGGCATGATAGTTGTTGTCTAGTACTTAAGGAGCACTCACAGAGATGATGGATTAACTTATTCTCCAAAGCACCTGAGAGTAGGATAAGAAGCAATGGGTGGAAAGTTCGTTAAAGAGAGATCCTACCAAGAACTAAGGAGAAATTTGCTGACAGTAAGAACAATTAACTAATGGAACCGCTTGTCTCCCCAGATTCTGGGTGCTCCTTTACTGAAGGGTTTCAAGGAAAGTTTAGACATTCATTTGTCTTGGATGAAATAAGGATCCCTGCCTTGGGCAGGGGGTTGGATTAGAAGATCTCTAAAGTCCCTTCCACCCCTATGATTCTATGATGCATTTGTGCTGAGCTCTTCAGCTCAGGAAGTGAATCAAAAGAGATATTTTGATCATAAAAACACTGAGTGTGCCTGAGTACTTGTCATTTATTATTTGCCAACATTTTATCCTGTTTCTATAGCTAATGAAATACAAACTTATCAAATTATATCATCATCTTATATAATAATGAATTCATTTAATATCTTTTATTTTATAGAAGAAAATCATACATGATACTGGAAAGCAATAATTGTAATCCTTTAGAAGCTTTTTTAAAAAAGCACTTTAAAAATAAAGAATATTTTGAAATAACGGCTACTTTGGAATACTTGATAGTTTTCCTTGGTTTTTGATATTCTGTGGGGCCTCTCAAATTCTGTGGAAAATTTAGAATAAAAGAAATTTGTCTTTCTAATAAAGGAGAATAATTATAATTTGGGGTTGAAATGAGGGATACTTGTCTTTTCTCAGCTTTCTTGCTTTCTTGCACATGTTTTATTACCTAAATCAGATAATATCATCAATGCTGCACTCGTGGTGTTATCAAGTTTGGGTAATGAAACATCTGTAAGAAAACAACCAAGCACCAGGGTCCCTTGATTCCATTACATTGTGCAAAATATTATTCTTACAGAATGTTTATTTAAATTACAGGTTTAACTTTTTGAATCATTATACCCAAAGAATAAACTGTCATGGGTTTCATCATAAATATATTAAGCAATAGAGAACTAATCGGTTTTAGAAACAGAAAACTATTTGCTTCTTTAAGATATTCAAAACTAAAATTATTGTTCATGCTGGACAGTAAATTATTGATCATGGCTTGTGAAATGGCCCCATTTTGGTGGTGTGGGAATAGAATCTGTTAATTAGTTTTTTTTTTTTTTTATGTTTCATAGGTGGTGCCTTGACTTCAGTTGAAGACTCAGATGAATTACAATTTTTACAGGACCAAATTGAAAAACTTGAATATACAGAGTTTTGGATAGGCATGTTCAAAAATCTGGATGGTAATTATATAACTAATACTTATTTATGTAGCTAGTAATATAATAATAATTCCCTATTGAAACACTATCTTGACATGGTTCTGAGACTTGTGAGCCCTGGGGAAGATGAAAAATATGCTAGATGTTCAATCATACCAGACAGGTCTCATCACAGATGCTGGATGAAGAGTGTCTCTCCCAAAAACAATATGGTGAGATGTGATTTATAGAGGATCAGTCATCACCCTGGACAAAAAAGGTCATGCTTAGTTGTATAGTTCCTGGATATTTGGTGACAAATGGACTACAGGATTTAGGACTATTGGTTGAGCAACCAGGACCAGTAATTGCAGGATTACCAGATGAAAAGTTGTTTAGCTATTGCAAATATGCAAAGAATGAAAACAAAGAAATAATGACTGTTACTGCAAATCAAGTCCATGAATAGAGGGTATATAAAAAGAGTGTACAGTTTTTAAAAGAACAACATCTAGAATCAGAAATAGCAAAATAGAGGCCACCAGATCAACCTAGATTTATAATACAATTTAATATATACACTGTAGCAGTATTAAAAGAACTGCAAAGGTCTACCCAAGGCAAAGAAATCAAAGCCTTGCCAGAGTATTGCCTGTCAGACTGTAGAGGCAAACCAGAGAGAATAAGCAGTAGAGCAAGTCAGTATAGCTATTGAATTATTTTTATTTCCAAACCAGGCAAGCTGTCTTCTGTTTTTCCACAATAAGAGCAAAGCTGTCTAACTAAAAAGGAAGAATTAAAATCAGAAAAAAGAGCATCTAGAACAACACAAAAGCACAAAATAAGATTGCCTGCGTTTAAGTTTTTCCAAAGAAACAGATAGCACAAGTAGTGAAATTGCTATAACTGTAATATCAGATAGAAACATCGTCTCTCTGCAAGTAATGCATAGTATTTTACAGTTCTGTGCATAGCAGTAGCACAACAACAAAAAAATACACCAGGAAAGAACAGGCACAGCTGTGAGGTAGACTTAGGAGCATCATCAATTTAGAATCATTGTATTTCCACAAACGCTTAAATTCCAGCTCTCCCCCCATTCCACTGAATCTTATCTGGCACCAATTTAGTGCTGAAATTTAATTGACCAGATTATGGTATATAGGCTTGAATAAATATACTGTAAACTTACAAATAGTTTTGAGTCTTTGCTCCTGACAAGAATGCAGCTTGGATAAAGGAGCAGAATAAGAATAAAGAAAAAGATTAAATGAAAAAACTTGTTATTATAACAGAAATGGTGGAGAAAAGGGGAAGGTAAATCAAGAATTGGTCAGCACCAGGTGAAGATGAACTGAATGTGTTTTGATTGAAACACCTGACTTTATTACCAAATAATCTAACAACAGACTGCAAGGAATTGAAATGGAATATTGATTAACATCTGGCAAAACCTACCTGATAATAAAGATCCAACAAAAGAGACAGTATTAGAGAACTATAGATTAATTATCTGTTAACTTTCAAATTGGTAACTGGTACGGTAATTGATGCAGTCCAACAGCACCTAGTTGAAACAAGCTCTTTCTACCTTGGACTAAACAAATGTGCCACCATCAATAGGAAAAATGTATGAAAGCATTAAGGAATGAAGATGCTCTATAGAAATAACATCAAGAATCTAGCTGAAGAACATAACTATAAATACCTGGGCATCCTTCAAGCTAACAATATCAAGCACTGAAGTCAAGAAAAAGGTTAGAAGTGAATACATCAAGACAGTGAACAGCATCTTAATGTTGAGACTCAATGGAAGAAATACCATCAAGGCAATTAACACCTGGGCAATTCTAATCATTAGATATACAGCTGGAATAGTGGACTTAAGTCAAGCTGAATTGGAAGCCATGAATAGGAAGACCATTAAAAGGTCAGTGCATCATGCCCTTCATTTTTGTAACAATGTTAACAGACTTTATTTATTGAAGAAAATAGGTGGCATGAAATGTTTCAAGTACACCAGACAACTAAAGAAGAAAAAAGTGCATTGGAAGAATATCTGAAGTGAGGAAGATTGAATCTAATATACCACAAAGACTTACTGAGTCCTGGAAAGATCTAAATGGCATACAAGGCAAACAAAGTGAAGAACAATAAAGAGACATGAAAAGGCAAGGTATTGCAATATGTTAAAAAATAGCAGGAAAAGTAGATAACAAGAAGACTGGCAATGACTGAGTGCAGGAAAATTGAAGAAAGATATCGAGGGATGCACAAAACTAAGCTTTAAGGACAAATTCATATAAAGCCAGAATTGAGAAGACAACAACAGAAAGAAAATGCTTCCTCTGCAAAAAAGCTGAAAAAACAATGGACCATCTAATTAACTGTTACAAGAAGATCAAACAGACTGACTACGAACAATGGCATGACAAAGGAACAACAATGCTGCATTGGAAGATCTGCAAGAAATATCATTTGCAAGCAATTGCTGGAGGGACCACAAATAGACAAAATAATGAAGAAGTTAGAATATCCTAAGATAGCGGTCGCCGACTGGTGGGCTGTTGCCCACTAGTGGGCCATGGAAAAATTTTGGTGGGCCACAGAAGAAATAGTTCCCAAAAGCATTTAATCTGGGCCACGCAGTTCTCACACCTCCTGGCTCTTCGAGGGACCCCAGAGTCAGGTCCCTGAGATGCACATGCCAACCAGCTCCCACACATGGCGGGTGGCGGCAACAACAGTCCCCTCCCCCCAGCACCCACTGTTAGCTCTCCCCATTAGTTCTCTAGCTTTGAATTGCTCCCGCCTCTCTCTCTTTCCTTCCCCCTCCCCCCCACACCCATGTGCAGGCAGACAAGGAAAGGGAGTCAGAGTTGTGTGCGGGTCTCAGCTCCTCCAGTCCTCACTGCCTCTCCCAACATCGAAGCTTCAAAGATGCAGGCAAAGCCACCGCAGCAGTAGTGTCCTGAGTTGCTTGCTTCTCCATTACTGCCTCCTCCTCCTCCAGCAGCTCCTTCTCAGGGTAGGGTGATTCTGAACTAACCGAGGATGCTAAGGCAACTCGGGTGCTACTGCTGCGGTGGCTTTGCCTGCATCTTCGAGGCTTTGATGTCCCTCGAAGAGCCAGGACATCAAAGCCTCAAAGAGCTGGGAGGTGTGAGAACTGTGAGTGGGAGCATTTGGTGATTTCAAAGAACTCTTAGAATGCAGTCGATTGGCGTTTTGTAGGTCTTGGTGAAACAGTGAGCTTTATTTCACCTCCTTTTCTCCCCTGGTAATGTGAGAGATACTTTCTCTCTTTCTCTCTCTCACCCCTCCCCCAAATAATCACTGGCTTTAGCTGAGTTTGGCAGCAGCACTAAAGCGAGCAAAGTGCCCCCAGGGACACCTTTCCTCCAGGTGAGGCTGGAAGAGCCCCCCCTCAGCTTTTCCTCGGATGCAGATCTAAGCTCTCTGAATCCTCCACCTAGAATCTGAAAGAAGCTCCCACTTTCTCCCCTCCCCTCCCCCCAATTAATCACCAAGGGCAGCAGACCTTCTGCAGGCAGATGCCTGCTGAGAAGCCTATGGAGTGGCGGCCGAGGGGCGCTGCCCCCCAAGGAGAGTAAAAACTCCTTTCTGCCTCTGTTTCTCCCAGCGGCAGTTGCCCCAAGGCCCCTTAGTTCCGCTCTTCTGTCTCTTTGGAAGGTGCAGGTGGGGGGAGGCTTCTAGCCTGGAACGTTTTATTTTGTTATCACTAAGCATTTATGTTTTTCTTATAATTAAATAAGTGTGTGTTTGTGTGTGTGTGTGTATAATTTAATTTATGTTTAATATAAAAAAATAAACTTTAAAAAAATTCATAGTAGTGGTCTTTGGGATTTAAAAGTATGAGTTTGGTGATCCCTGAGGTACAGGGAGGTTGGCGACCCCAGTTCTAAGACAGTTCTATAGAATATTCTTAGAATGTAAGCAGACAAACACTTGACATATAATAATTGTCTTAGCATTTATTAATTTAAAAAGACAAAAAAAGCTTCAAGAGTAGATGTGGCAGTACCTGGAGATGGCAAAAGAGAAAAGAAGGAACTGGAGAAAATCACGAAATACAAAAACCTGTAAATAGAAATAGAACAACTATATCAAATGATGATTCTTGTATGTTCTGGGGTCATGGTTTGTTTCGGATGCCTTTTGAGCAGAGGTGGTATTTAGCAGGTTCTGACCAGTTCTGGAGAATCAGTAGCAGAAATTTCGAGTAGTTTGGAGAACCAGCAAATACCACCTCTGTCTGCCCCTGCCCCCATCTAATCTCTGCTTCCCAAGTCCCAGCTGATTGGCTGGGTCTTCTTTTGTTGCCCTGCATAGGAGAACGGAGCTGAAAAGCAGATTAGTGGGGTGGGGAGGGAATGGGATTTTGCAATTACCTTCCCTCGGGAGTGGGAAGGGAATGGAGATTTTACAGTATCCTTCCACTGCCATGCCCATCAAGCCATGCCATGCTCATCAAGCCACACTCACAGAACCAGTAGTAAAAAAAATTGAATCCCACCACTTTTTGAGATTATCTATGCTGTGCTAGTATTTATTCAATCTGAGGTAAACAACCATGCTCATTAGATGAGTTTAGTAGCGGCAATAACGGGGCACACACGGTTAGTGATTCAGGTCTTCTTGTTTATTTGCAGGAACACCGACTCGACTCGGCGGCGCGGCAGCCCTTCTTTTAAAGGGCTCCCGCGCCCAAGTCAGCCAATGACGGGGCGAGGATCTCCCGCCGGAATGTAGACCAATAAACAGTAAGTATTTCAAATATATAAAAATAACCAATCCAGAACACCCCTCCCTCCTTGGTCCAGTCTGACCAATCAGGAGCCGCGCCTATGTTACGTAATCACGTAGATAGGCGGGGCTCCTGTGGGCCCGACTGGACTTGCGCGGTTCAATTGCGTCATTGCTACTGGCCGGTGCGGAAGGACCTGTTGCTCCTCTCGCCTCCGGCCCTGGAAACTTCGGGCAGGTCGAGCCAGCTGCGTCACTACCAACGGGCCTAGCTAGGCTAGTTGATGTGGCCATGCCGCTCCCTACCCGGCCTGGATCATCGTCGGCCCTGTCAGATGTTTCAACGGGACGTTCTCCAGGATCAGGTGCGTAGCAGCGAAAACCGACCGGAGCTAGATTTGAGGGTGTGTGTGTGTGAGTTAGGGCGTCATTGTTTGTTAGTGGGCTTGCCTTGTCTTGACTGCTTGGTGGTTGCTCCCCTTCCCCCCCAGGAAAATCGCAAGGTCTGGCAAGGGTGCGAGTTCTAAGTTGGTCAATGTGTCGCTTCCAGCTTCTGCCATCAGAAGTGGTAAGCCGGTATGAACGTGGTCCGGTTAGATGTGTGATGGTGGCTGGCACCCATAAGGGGTGCCCTACCAGGTTTTTAGCGTAAACTAAATCCCCAATTTGGAATGTTCGGACTCTGGTTGAAGAATCTAGAGGCTTGTCTGTAGAGTATGTAGGGTGTAGTCTATCTAAAGGGGAATGTAATTTCCTCCCCATAAGTAATTCAGCAGGAGTTTTGTTAGTAGTGCTACTAGGTGTAGTGTGTTGGATAAATAATAATTTGTTGATGCGTGCTTGTATAGGGCCCTGGTCTAACTTAAGAAGTGTCTCCTTGGTAAACCGGACCATGCGTTCGGCTCGTCCATTCGCTGCCGGATGTGCCGGCGCGGTTAGGGCATGGCGTATACCCAAACTTGCTAAATAACCGTCAAATTCTGTAGCCGTGAATTGAGGGCCGTTGTCTGAGACCAGGATGTCTGGTAATCCGTGGGTGGCAAACCAGTGACTGAGCTGTCATATGACAGCCTCGCAAGAGGTTGATTTCATTAGGCTTACTTCTAGCCAGTTTGAATAAGCGTCCACCAGAATCAAGAAAGTATGCCCCTTGGTCGGACCCGCAAAATCTATGTGGATTCTAGACCAAGGGCCCCTAGGTAGATCCCACTCAGTGGCTGGCGCCTTTGGGGGTGAGGGCCGGGATGTCTGGCAGGGCTGGCAACCCGCGACCCAGTCGGTAACATCCTTGTCTAACCCAGGCCACCATACATAACTCCTGGCTAAACTTTTCATTTTCACCACCCCGGGGTGTCCCTCATGCAATAGTTTCAATATGGGATTTCGAAGTTTTAGTGGAATGACCACTCGATCCCCCCATAGTACACAACCCTTTAGCACGGAAAGTTCCATTTGTCTCTGTTTAAATGGTTTGTAATGTTCTTGTAAATCAGAGTCTGGCCATCCCTTTATGATCCACCTACTCACGGTGGTCGTTAGCGGTTTCGTGCGCGATGTCTGCTGCTGTCATCGGGAGGTCGGGCAGGGTTTCAATCAAAAATGTTGAGGTGCTGGGGTTTGGTTCAGGATCAGTGTCTGGTAACGGGCAACGACTTAAAGCATCTGCGTGCGTGATGGACGGACCCGGACGGTAAGACAAGGTGTAATTGTAAGTGGCAAGGAACTCTGACCATCTTGTCATTCTGGGTGATAAAATGTGAGGAGTTGGTTTGTCTCCCGCCAGAATACCTAGTAGGGGTTTGTGGTCGGTGATGATAGAAAATGGTCGGCCATAAAGGTATTCATGGAAACGTTTAATACCAGAAATTATGGCTAGTGCTTCCTTGTCCAGTTGACTGTAATTTCTTTGGCTTTTAGACAGGGTTTTTGAATAGAAGGCAATCGGAGCCTCTCTGCCGTTAGGTAGAAGGTGGCTCAGAACAGCTCCGATCCCAAAAGGCGATGCATCACAAGTTAATAACAATGGCAAAGTCTCGTTATATTGTATTAGTACCTTTGCTGAAGTGATCATGTCTTTAATTTTGTTAAATGCTGTTTCTTCCCGATTTCCCCACTTCCACAACGTGTCTTTGTCCAAAAGTCTATGCAAGGGTTCCGCCACCGTGGCTTTCTGGGGCAGAAAAACATGATAAAAGTTTATTAACCCTAGGAAGGCTTGTAGGTCAGCTTTGTTAGTTGGGGTGGGGGCATTTTTGATGGCACGGGTTTTTCCTTCTGTTGGGTGGATGCCGTCGCCATCGATTTGGTATCCCAAAAATTCTATTTTGTCTGGTGATTAGGGTGCATTTGTCTTTTTTGACTTTTAAACCAGCCTCAGTAAATTTGGTAAGCACTTTTCTTAGGCGGTCTCACAGTTGCAATTTGTGTTTAGCTGCAATCAGGACGTCATCGAAATATGGGATGACTCCCGGAATTCCTTGAAGGAGGCGTTCCATAAGAGATTGAAAAATGCCAGGTGCCACACTAACGCCAAATTGGAGGCGATTACATTTAAAGGCGCCCCGGTGTGTCACAATAGTTTGGGCTTCAGCTGTTTTTTCGTCAACAGGCAGTTGCTGGTAAGCCTGAGCCAAATCGAGTTTAACGAAAATTTTGCCGCCTTTGATAGAATGTAACAAGTGTTGTACGACAGGAACGGGGTATGCACTCTGTTGTAATGCATGGTTAAGGGTCGCCTTATAGTCCCCACAAATACGAACCGACCCGTCCGCTTTTATAGGGGTCACTATAGGGGTCTCCCATTTAGCGTGGTCAATTGGTTCGAGGACCCCTTGCTTGACTAATTTATCCAGTTGTTCCTCTATTTTTGGCTTTAAGGCAAAAGGTACCCGTCTTGCCTTTAGTCTAATTGGGGCTACCTTAGGGTCTATGTTAAAAGATATCGGGTTACCCCGGTACTTGCCTAATTCTTCGCTGAACAGGTCCTGGAATTCTTGAATGAGGTCTGCCTCCCAGTCAGCGTCTGTAATATGGTTGATACCGGTCATCCCTATTCCAAGCGGTTCGAACCATTCCAGTCCTAAAAGGCTTGGTCTGTTCCGGTCAACAATTGTTAGGGGTAGAATCTCGGTGTGGTTTTTGAAGGTTACCTGGAAATGTCCAATCCCTACTACCGGAATTTTGTTTCCCTGGTAGTCTTTAAGCGTTAAGTTCTGTTTGTCTAGTTCGCTTCGCCGTATGTCTGGGATCAAGTCTTTGATAGTGTCCCACGAGACCATGGAAAGGAATGATCCCGAGTCCACTTCCATTTCACAATTTTTTCCTTCAATTCTTACTTGAACGTGGACTTTTTTAACGTTTTTTGTATTTGAGTGTCCAATTATTACTGTTTGGTGAGTTTCTTCTTTCTTGTAAGATGACTCCTTAAATTTTCTATTCCTTCCTTCCTGGCTCCAACGGCTGCTTGTTTTCTTTTCTTTCTCTCTTGGGGGAGGACTTTCTCTCCGCCTGGGGCTGTAGCTTGATCTGGCTCTGCATACTCTTGCGATGTGCCCTTTCTTTTCACACTTTCTGCATATTGCGTCTACGAAACGGCACTCTGATCTGGGGTGGTTTCCACCACAACGGTTGCATTCAAAATCAAACCGCCTGTTTGCCCGCTCTTTTTTTCCTCTCCCGGCTTTTAGGTGGCAAACCTCGTCTTCTTCACTACTGGTCTCAGTTTCCAGATCCTCGTAGTGTGTTGAGGTTTTTCCCCGTTTGCCTTCAGCTTTGGTGGCCTCTTTGGGATTGTGGTGTGCAGCTTGATTAATCTGTTTCATTCTTGCCGCCGATTTGTGAGCGGCTTCGGCTGCGGTGGCTTCTTCAATGGCCTCTGTGGCTGTTATCTTGGGTCGGTTTAGCAATTTACTCTGCAATATTGGATCTTTTAAGCCTAATACGATCCGGTCTCTCAGAGCCTCGTTGAAGTCCGAGAATTCGCATTCCCCTCCTATTTCTCTTAAGTCTGCCACGAAGTCAGCGATAGGTTCACCTTCTTTTTGATTCCGGAGGTAAAACTCATGGTGCTTAATCAGGCAGGAGACTGTGGGAGCGTAGTGTTTTCGCAGGATCTTTTCTAGCTCGGGCCAGATTAGCGTTTTGACATCGATTGGAGACGCTAACGCCTTTGCCATCCGAAAAACGGCTTGGCCGCAGTGGGTCAAGAAAACCGCTCTCTTCCGATGATCCGACACTCCGCTCAGATCGCTACTCTCCAAAAACATGAGGAAACGGTCCACATACGTCTGTCATTCCTCCTTTGCCGGATTGAATTTCTCTGGCGGGGCGTTGCTTCCGGACATGATGCTGCTCGCTCTCCGCCGCTATTCACTCTCTAAACGTGTTGCCTCAATCCCACCTTCATCGCCAGTGTTTAGTAGCGGCAATAACGGGGCACACACGGTTAGTGATTCAGGTCTTCTTGTTTATTTGCAGGAACACCGACTCGACTCGGCGGCGCGGCAGCCCTTCTTTTAAAGGGCTCCCGCGCCCAAGTCAGCCAATGACGGGGCGAGGATCTCCCGCCGGAATGTAGACCAATAAACAGTAAGTATTTCAAATATATAAAAATAACCAATCCAGAACACCCCTCCCTCCTTGGTCCAGTCTGACCAATCAGGAGCCGCGCCTATGTTACGTAATCACGTAGATAGGCGGGGCTCCTGTGGGCCCGACTGGACTTGCGCGGTTCAATTGCGTCATTGCTACTGGCCGGTGCGGAAGGACCTGTTGCTCCTCTCGCCTCCGGCCCTGGAAACTTCGGGCAGGTCGAGCCAGCTGCGTCACTACCAACGGGCCTAGCTAGGCTAGTTGATGTGGCCATGCCGCTCCCTACCCGGCCTGGATCATCGTCGGCCCTGTCAGATGTTTCAACGGGACGTTCTCCAGGATCAGGTGCGTAGCAGCGAAAACCGACCGGAGCTAGATTTGAGGGTGTGTGTGTGTGAGTTAGGGCGTCATTGTTTGTTAGTGGGCTTGCCTTGTCTTGACTGCTTGGTGGTTGCTCCCCTTCCCCCCCAGGAAAATCGCAAGGTCTGGCAAGGGTGCGAGTTCTAAGTTGGTCAATGTGTCGCTTCCAGCTTCTGCCATCAGAAGTGGTAAGCCGGTATGAACGTGGTCCGGTTAGATGTGTGATGGTGGCTGGCACCCATAAGGGGTGCCCTACCAGGTTTTTAGCGTAAACTAAATCCCCAATTTGGAATGTTCGGACTCTGGTTGAAGAATCTAGAGGCTTGTCTGTAGAGTATGTAGGGTGTAGTCTATCTAAAGGGGAATGTAATTTCCTCCCCATAAGTAATTCAGCAGGAGTTTTGTTAGTAGTGCTACTAGGTGTAGTGTGTTGGATAAATAATAATTTGTCGATGCGTGCTTGTATAGGGCCCTGGTCTAACTTAAGAAGTGTCTCCTTGGTAAACCGGACCATGCGTTCGGCTCGTCCATTCGCTGCCGGATGTGCCGGCGCGGTTAGGGCATGGCGTATACCCAAACTTGCTAAATAACCGTCAAATTCTGTAGCCGTGAATTGAGGGCCGTTGTCTGAGACCAGGATGTCTGGTAATCCGTGGGTGGCAAACCAGTGACTGAGCTGTCATATGACAGCCTCGCAAGAGGTTGATTTCATTAGGCTTACTTCTAGCCAGTTTGAATAAGCGTCCACCAGAATCAAGAAAGTATGCCCCTTGGTCGGACCCGCAAAATCTATGTGGATTCTAGACCAAGGGCCCCTAGGTAGATCCCACTCAGTGGCTGGCGCCTTTGGGGGTGAGGGCCGGGATGTCTGGCAGGGCTGGCAACCCGCGACCCAGTCGGTAACATCCTTGTCTAACCCAGGCCACCATACATAACTCCTGGCTAAACTTTTCATTTTCACCACCCCGGGGTGTCCCTCATGCAATAGTTTCAATATGGGATTTCGAAGTTTTAGTGGAATGACCACTCGATCCCCCCATAGTACACAACCCTTTAGCACGGAAAGTTCCATTTGTCTCTGTTTAAATGGTTTGTAATGTTCTTGTAAATCAGAGTCTGGCCATCCCTTTATGATCCACCTACTCACGGTGGTCGTTAGCGGTTTCGTGCGCGATGTCTGCTGCTGTCATCGGGAGGTCGGGCAGGGTTTCAATCAAAAATGTTGAGGTGCTGGGGTTTGGTTCAGGATCAGTGTCTGGTAACGGGCAACGACTTAAAGCATCTGCGTGCGTGATGGACGGACCCGGACGGTAAGACAAGGTGTAATTGTAAGTGGCAAGGAACTCTGACCATCTTGTCATTCTGGGTGATAAAATGTGAGGAGTTGGTTTGTCTCCCGCCAGAATACCTAGTAGGGGTTTGTGGTCGGTGATGATAGAAAATGGTCGGCCATAAAGGTATTCATGGAAACGTTTAATACCAGAAATTATGGCTAGTGCTTCCTTGTCCAGTTGACTGTAATTTCTTTGGCTTTTAGACAGGGTTTTTGAATAGAAGGCAATCGGAGCCTCTCTGCCGTTAGGTAGAAGGTGGCTCAGAACAGCTCCGATCCCAAAAGGCGATGCATCACAAGTTAATAACAATGGCAAAGTCTCGTTATATTGTATTAGTACCTTTGCTGAAGTGATCATGTCTTTAATTTTGTTAAATGCTGTTTCTTCCCGATTTCCCCACTTCCACAACGTGTCTTTGTCCAAAAGTCTATGCAAGGGTTCCGCCACCGTGGCTTTCTGGGGCAGAAAAACATGATAAAAGTTTATTAACCCTAGGAAGGCTTGTAGGTCAGCTTTGTTAGTTGGGGTGGGGGCATTTTTGATGGCACGGGTTTTTCCTTCTGTTGGGTGGATGCCGTCGCCATCGATTTGGTATCCCAAAAATTCTATTTTGTCTGGTGATTAGGGTGCATTTGTCTTTTTTGACTTTTAAACCAGCCTCAGTAAATTTGGTAAGCACTTTTCTTAGGCGGTCTCACAGTTGCAATTTGTGTTTAGCTGCAATCAGGACGTCATCGAAATATGGGATGACTCCCGGAATTCCTTGAAGGAGGCGTTCCATAAGAGATTGAAAAATGCCAGGTGCCACACTAACGCCAAATTGGAGGCGATTACATTTAAAGGCGCCCCGGTGTGTCACAATAGTTTGGGCTTCAGCTGTTTTTTCGTCAACGGGCAGTTGCTGGTAAGCCTGAGCCAAATCGAGTTTAACGAAAATTTTGCCGCCTTTGATAGAATGTAACAAGTGTTGTACGACAGGAACGGGGTATGCACTCTGTTGTAATGCATGGTTAAGGGTCGCCTTATAGTCCCCACAAATACGAACCGACCCGTCCGCTTTTATAGGGGTCACTATAGGGGTCTCCCATTTAGCGTGGTCAATTGGTTCGAGGACCCCTTGCTTGACTAATTTATCCAGTTGTTCCTCTATTTTTGGCTTTAAGGCAAAAGGTACCCGTCTTGCCTTTAGTCTAATTGGGGCTACCTTAGGGTCTATGTTAAAAGATATCGGGTTACCCCGGTACTTGCCTAATTCTTCGCTGAACAGGTCCTGGAATTCTTGAATGAGGTCTGCCTCCCAGTCAGCGTCTGTAATATGGTTGATACCGGTCATCCCTATTCCAAGCGGTTCGAACCATTCCAGTCCTAAAAGGCTTGGTCTGTTCCGGTCAACAATTGTTAGGGGTAGAATCTCGGTGTGGTTTTTGAAGGTTACCTGGAAATGTCCAATCCCTACTACCGGAATTTTGTTTCCCTGGTAGTCTTTAAGCGTTAAGTTCTGTTTGTCTAGTTCGCTTCGCCGTATGTCTGGGATCAAGTCTTTGATAGTGTCCCACGAGACCATGGAAAGGAATGATCCCGAGTCCACTTCCATTTCACAATTTTTTCCTTCAATTCTTACTTGAACGTGGACTTTTTTAATGTTTTTTGTATTTGAGTGTCCAATTATTACTGTTTGGTGAGTTTCTTCTTTCTTGTAAGATGACTCCTTAAATTTTCTATTCCTTCCTTCCTGGCTCCAACGGCTGCTTGTTTTCTTTTCTTTCTCTCTTGGGGGAGGACTTTCTCTCCGCCTGGGGCTGTAGCTTGATCTGGCTCTGCATACTCTTGCGATGTGCCCTTTCTTTTCACACTTTCTGCATATTGCGTCTACGAAACGGCACTCTGATCTGGGGTGGTTTCCACCACAACGGTTGCATTCAAAATCAAACCGCCTGTTTGCCCGCTCTTTTTTTCCTCTCCCGGCTTTTAGGTGGCAAACCTCGTCTTCTTCACTACTGGTCTCAGTTTCCAGATCCTCGTAGTGTGTTGAGGTTTTTCCCCGTTTGCCTTCAGCTTTGGTGGCCTCTTTGGGATTGTGGTGTGCAGCTTGATTAATCTGTTTCATTCTTGCCGCCGATTTGTGAGCGGCTTCGGCTGCGGTGGCTTCTTCAATGGCCTCTGTGGCTGTTATCTTGGGTCGGTTTAGCAATTTACTCTGCAATATTGGATCTTTTAAGCCTAATACGATCCGGTCTCTCAGAGCCTCGTTGAAGTCCGAGAATTCGCATTCCCCTCCTATTTCTCTTAAGTCTGCCACGAAGTCAGCGATAGGTTCACCTTCTTTTTGATTCCGGAGGTAAAACTCATGGTGCTTAATCAGGCAGGAGACTGTGGGAGCGTAGTGTTTTCGCAGGATCTTTTCTAGCTCGGGCCAGATTAGCGTTTTGACATCGATTGGAGACGCTAACGCCTTTGCCATCCGAAAAACGGCTTGGCCGCAGTGGGTCAAGAAAACCGCTCTCTTCCGATGATCCGACACTCCGCTCAGATCGCTACTCTCCAAAAACATGAGGAAACGGTCCACATACGTCTGTCATTCCTCCTTTGCCGGATTGAATTTCTCTGGCGGGGCGTTGCTTCCGGACATGATGCTGCTCGCTCTCCGCCGCTATTCACTCTCTAAACGTGTTGCCTCAATCCCACCTTCATCGCCAGTGTTTAGTAGCGGCAATAACGGGGCACACACGGTTAGTGATTCAGGTCTTCTTGTTTATTTGCAGGAACACCGACTCGACTCGGCGGCGCGGCAGCCCTTCTTTTAAAGGGCTCCCGCGCCCAAGTCAGCCAATGACGGGGCGAGGATCTCCCACCGGAATGTAGACCAATAAACAGTAAGTATTTCAAATATATAAAAATAACCAATCCAGAACAAGATGTATCATTTTTCAGTCACTTGTTTGAGGTATTTTCCATCCAATTGCACAGTTCATTGGAAGTTTGTATTTTGAGTAAGGTAAAGTGTAGTATGTCATAGTGACCATGGTGTGAAAGGGATTCATGCAGAAGGAATAGTTGTTGTTTAGTGGAGTTTTGCCTTCCTATTTGCAAAAGATCTTCCGTGTGTGCTTTCTAAAGCATTTAATGCCCATAGGTGGTTCTGATAGAAGTCAGTATCTATAGCTCAAGGTTGAACTGAAGAGTCCATGATGCTCTCTGAACTTGGTTGTTTGCTTGCAGATGTTTCATCACCCAACTAGGTAAAATCATCAATTTGAGTGTCAATGTATTTCCATAGCATATACCTTTTCATCAAAGTGCAGTTATTTCCAATAGTGGGATTCAAATTTTTTACTACTGGTTCTGTGGGAGTGGCTTGGTGGGCGTGACATGGCGTGGTGGGTGTGGCTTAGTGGGTGGCAGGGGAAGGATACTGTAAAATCTCCATTTCCTCCCCACTCCTGGGGGAAGGTTACCACCAGCTTTCCGAACTACTCAAAATTTCCACTACTGGTTCTCTAGAACTGGTCAGAACCTGCTGAATAACACTTCTGGTTATTTCTCTTTTTAATCATTATGCTATTTTTTGTTTTATTAGGAGAATGGCTATGGCTAGATAACAATGAAGTTATTTTTGTCAACTGGAATGAACCAGATTTAAAATCTTTACAGTTTGATAATGAAGAGGACAATGTATTTTCTGAAAAATGCATTTACATGAACAGTAATTCTGGAAAATGGTTCATGGGGCACTGCCATTATTTTGAATTGAGGCCATTTATTTGTAAAAGAAACAAAAGTAAGTTTGTCATTATCATTATCATAATTTTAGACTGAAAATGAGATTTGTGTAATGAATTAAATTATATAGTTTCCTAAAATATTCTAGTCCTTCTCTTTTCTGCCTCTTTTCGTAATGAGGGATCCTGGAATCCGGAGCGATGGTGGGGCCGAAGAAACCAGAGGAAGTGTTGTAAACCCGGGGTTTTTAAATTTTTAATGGGATTTTTTAAGGGGTTGGAAGGATCCAGGGCGGGTGGGGGAGACAGCCCGCATGGAATTGGGGGCAGCCGGGCCGGCACGCGCGCCTGGGGGACCTCGGGGGTTCCCGTGTCGGGGTGGCAGACAGGGGGTGGGCAGCTGGGGGCCAATTTTATTAGCACGGTGACTGGGAGAGGTAGATATGCTGGGGGTAGAGGGCCGTATCCGGTAACGGGATCGCGCTCCCAATGTTTGCAAGCGGTAGCGCGCTCCGACCCTCCTTACCCATCCTGCAGCCCTGGTTGTCCGGAATCTCAGGCCCTGAATACCCAGGGCCTGAATACCCTGAATACTCAGGCTGTTGTTGTGCAATGCCAGGTCCGTGGTTAATAAGGCTCCCCTGATCTATGATCTGGTTCAGGAGGAGGCCGCGGACCTGGTAGGTGTCACCGAAACCTGGTTGGGCCCAGAGGGCGGTGTCCCTCTGGTTGAGATGTGCCCACCAGGTTTCCTTGCATTTCACCAGCCTAGGGCTCAGGGAAGGGGTGGTGGGGTGGCGGTGCTTATAAAGGAAGTCCTTTGTCCTAGGGAGCCCACTGTCCCTCAGACGGCTGGCTGTGAATCTCTATTTGTGAAGTGGGGGCAAGGGGTTCAAATGGGTCTTTTGATGGCGTACCTGGCTCCCTGCCACGTCTCATCGGCCCTGCCCGGACTCCTAGAGGTAATAGCCGGGCTGGCGGTTGAGACCCCCAGGCTTTTGGTCATGGGGGATTTCAACCTGCCATCGCTCGGTGAAACCTCAGGGTTGGTCCGGGAGTTCTTGGCTTCCATGATGGCCATGGACCTGACCCAGTTAGTTTCTGCTCCCACTCACATAGGAGGACACATGCTGGACCTGATTTTTGTCTCTGGGCAGTGGTTGAATGACTGTAATTGTGGGGATTTAGTTATTACACCCTTGTCATGGACAGATCATTCCCTCCTTAGGCTGGATTTCTGTTCCGCCACCCCCCACCGCAGGGAGGCGGAGCCACTTAGATGGTTCCGCCCCAGGCGCCTAATGGACCCGGAGCGGTTCCAGAGGGAGCTTGGGCCATTTCCTGAGTCTCTGGCTCTCAGCTCGCCTGGAGACCTGGTGGCCACCTGGGATGGGTTGGCCGCCGGGGCTCTAGAGCGAGTTGTGCCTCTGCGACCTCTGACCCGGCACAGATCCCATTTGGCTCCGTGGTATACGGAGGAGCTACGGGAGATGAAGTGCCGAAAAAGACGTCTAGAGGGCATTTGGAGGGCGAGCCGTTCTGAGTCTGATCGAACACAGGTGAGATCTCATATTAAGACTTACCTTGTGGCGATAGGGGTGGCGAAATTTTCGTATTTCTCTGCCCTTATTGCGTCGGCAGGAAATCGGCCTGCCGCCCTGTTTAGAGTGACCCGCTCTCTACTTGAACCGAGAGCGCGGGATGACCTCTTGCAGGGTAGAGCGGAGGAGTTTTCTCGATTCCTGCATGACAAAATCGCTCAGATTCGGGAGGGGCTTGACTCCAATTGGATGGTCCCGGGGGAGGTGTCCGGGGCAGGTCTTGTGGATGTTGTTTGGGGGGAGTTCGACCCTGTGACCGCTGAGGGTGTGGACAGGTTGCTGGGGGGTCTGAATGCCACCACCTGTTTATTGGACCCGTGCCCTTCCTGGCTGGTTTCGGCCGCCAGGGAGACGACACGAGGCTGGCTCCAGGGGATTATCAATGCTTCTTTGAGAGAGGGGTCGCTTCCTACCGCCCTGAAGACGGCGGTGGTGCGGCCCCTCCTCAAGAAGCCTTCCCTGGATCCAGCTGTTTTAAACAACTACCGTCCAGTCTCCAACCTTCCCTTTCTGGCGAAGGTTGTTGAGAGTGTGGTGGCACGTCAGCTCCCTCAGTACCTGGAGGAAACAACTTACCTCGATCCGTTCCAATCGGGCTTCAGGCCTGGGCATAGCACTGAGACGGCATTGGTCGCGTTGGTTGATGATCTCTGGAGGGCTCGTGACAGAGGGTTCTCCTCTGTCCTGGTCCTATTAGATCTCTCGGCAGCTTTCGATACTATCGACCATAGTATCTTGTTGCGACGGTTGGGGGGGTTGGGAATTGGGGGAACCGTCTTTCGATGGTTCTTCTCCTTCCTCTCCGACCGTTCGCAATTTGTGTTGGCGGGAGGGGAGAGGTCCACCTCTAGGCCCCTGGTTTGTGGGGTGCCTCAGGGGTCGGTCCTCTCCCCTCTCTTGTTCAACATTTATATGAAGCCGCTGGGCGAGATCATCCGTGGTCTTGGGGTGAAGTGTCATCTGTATGCAGATGACACTCAGTTGTACATCTCCACCCCGGACCACCCCAACGATGCCGTGGGGGCTATGTCTAGGTGCCTGGAGGCCGTGCGGGACTGGATGGGTGGGAACAGGCTTCGGCTCAACCCATCCAAGACCGAGTGGCTGTGGTTCCCGGCGCCCCGATATAGCCAGCTGATTTCTTCGCTGGCTATTGGGGGGGAAATTTTGCCCCCCACAGAGAGGGCTCGCAATCTGGGAGTCCTCCTGGATGTACGGCTGTCGCTTGAACATCATGTCGCGGCCGTCTCCAGGGGGGCATTTCATCAGATCCGTCGGATCTACCGGTTGCGGCCCTTTCTGGATCGGGACGCCCTGCGCATGGTCACTCAGGCCCTTGTCACCTCTCGCCTGGACTATTGTAATGCCCTCTACATGGGGCTCCCTGCGGGGAGCACCCGGAGACTCCAACTGGTGCAAAATGCGGCCGCGCGGGTGATCCTGCGCAAGCTGCATTGGTGGCTCTCCGGGTTCGCTTCAAGGTTCTAGTTTTGACCTTTAGGGCGATCCATGGCATTGGGCCAGGTTACCTGCAGGACCGCATCCTACCAGTGATCTCCAGCAGGCCGGTGCGCTCACACAGGGAGGGCCTTCTCCGGGTCCCGTCGGCCACCATGTGTCGCCTGGCGGCCCCGAGGGGTAGGGCCTTCTCTGTGGCGGCCCCTGCCCTCTGGAACACTCTGCCGCCGGAACTACGTACCGGCACGGACCTGAGGGCCTTCAGGCGCGCGCTGAAGACCTGGCTTTTTGAGCAGGCCGGCCTGGGCTGAGGTGGTTTTAACTTGTCTCCATTTGCTCTGTAATTTTAAATTGGGGTTTTAAGGGTGTGGGGTGGGTTTTTTCTTATTCGGCCAATATTTAATTTAATCTTCTTTTAACTTTTGTATTACTGTTGGGGTTTGGATTGGCTGTACACCGCCCTGAGTCCCTAGGGAGAAGGGCGGTATAGAAATTTTATAAATAAATAAATAAAAATAAATAGATAGGTGTTCCTTAGAATTATTATTACCATTTTATTTTATTTTTTAAAAATATATTTTTATTAATTTTCTTTTTTTACATCGTAAAATATAATGGTATCAACAACATTCTTAGCATCTATACAGGATTTTGGTTTAAATATCATAATACATTATATTGCATTTGTCTACTACTAAATAATATCTTTAGCTATAATTACTATTCTTATATCTTTATATAATTTACAAAATTTTATTTTATTTTCTTAATGATTGTTTCAATTATTCAAAATTATTTTTGTCTTACTTCTTGGTTCTGTTTGTTAGCCATTTATATCAATTGTTCCAAATTGTAAAAAATTCATCGAATTGTCTTTTTCTTTCAATTTCATTGTTAGCATATTCATCTCAGCACTTTCTGTTACTTTGTATTTGGTGTATTTGCAGGTATTTGGTGTTTTCCATACCTGCGCCAAGGCTATTCTGGCAGCTGTTGTAATATGTAACACTAAGTATTTTACTTCTTTCATAATCTTTCTTTGATGATTCCTAAAAGGAAGGATTCTGGTCTGAGCTCAATCTGATAGCCAGTGATCTCTTTTAATCAATTTTTAATTTGAATCCAGTATGTCCTGGCCTCGGGGCACATCCACCACATATGATAAAATGTACCATCAATATTATTACCATTTTATTATCTGCTCACTTTTAAATATATCCAAGATATTCAAGGTTTTTCTGTGTTTCTAATTCCTTGATGGACAGATTTTTCTAGCTATATATTTTAAGAGACCTCATTCTGATCTATTTATACTGCCATTTGTTGTTGTTATCACTGTTCCTTGTCTTTTTAGACAGCTAATAATAATTTATCTGCTGTAAGTATATCATCTTTCTTTTTCTCTCTTTTCTCCCTTCTCCTTCCTTTTCTTCTTGATGATCTGCCTGTAGTGTCATTTTTATCCTTAGTTTATTTCTTTTTCAAATAATGCATTATGTGAAATATAACAAGAGAATCAATGGCAAAATATATTGATTTTTGATTCCAGTGATTGAATGACAAATTTCAATATACATAATGTAGTATATTACCTATGTCATGACTATTAAACTCCGGTCTGCAGGCCAGATGCGTCATGTGCTGGCCATGCCCGGTTTAGCAAAGGAGGAAAAAAAGTCCCGATGCATCATGTGATGCTGCCATGATGAAATGAGTTTGACAGCCCTGATCTATAGAATATACTTAATGGTATGGTAGAATGCAGTACTGCAGGCTAATTCTTCTGACTGACTGCAGCTTGGCAGTTTGAATCTAAGCAGCTCAATGTTGACTCAGCCTTCCACCATACTGAAGTCAGTAAAATAAGGACCAAGATTGTTGGGGGCAATATGCTTACTCTGTAAACCACTTAGACAAGGCTGTAAAGCACTCTGAAGTGGTATATAAGTCTAAATTCTGTTACTTTTGATATATTCTTAGCAGCATAGTTTTAATAAACAAAGATTCATTTCCATCATTTATTGTTCCTTAATTATTAGTTCAATTGTTTTATGGTATTAGTGATCTATTATTCACAGAATTAATAAAAGAGCATCAATAGCCAAGGATAATGCTACCCAATGTTTGTTTCATAACATTTTAGACAAATGACTAATATAGGAGAGTTTGCTTTGCTTTGTACCTGTTATTACTTCTGAAATTTTGTATTTCTAGTTGTCTATTCTATCCATAGACTCAACTATTATTGTCACTTCTTGTGTCTTAAATCATTCCTGATAGATACTTTAAACATAGAATATTTCATATAATGAATATCCCATGAACTCAGATTCGTATCAAACAATATAAACTTTTAATGAAAGCCAGATATCTGTGAAAAATTTTAAGATGTTGTCTTTAAAGTGTACAATTGTCTCTTTTGAATTCATAAAATCTGCTAACATTCAGTATTAAAATCTACTGTGATTCAGATAATTCATTTTTCAAAATTCCTTTATATATTCTTCTTTATTGTTAAATTAAGGGTGTGCAGTAAGAATTACATATTAATTATATACTGAAAGCATATTTTATTATTTTCTAGTTATTGAAGAATCAACTGTAAAGCCTACAACAATGCCAGGTAAGAAAGTAATTTTTTAAAAAGGTAAGAATGTTATAATTTTCATAGCTGTGAGCTAAAAATTCTAATACATAGTTCAAATATAGCGGAATGTATTTTTTGTAGATTAAAAGATTTAGATGACAAAATATATTCAGTGTTGTTATGGAGACTTATTTTACCTCTAGTAAGTCATGTTTTACATATTCTTTCTTATATTAATAGAGTGGAAACTATGCAGCTCATTGAGATGGCTACCTATTGCAATTTTTTCTTTTTTTTTCTTCAAACCTTGAAATTTTAGTAGCTGCTGCCAAATACCACAGCTCTGAATGATAAACAATCTGTCATGGTTCTGAGTAATGGCCCCAATCAGTTCAGGACTCTGAGGCTGTAGCTTTTCTCAAAGATCAATTTTATTGGATACATCATATCAGCATGTTCAAATGTGAAATTGACACTGAATAATTCCCGCGCTTTGGCATAATTAAAGAATAGATATTACCTACCCCCTTTGTGTTGACCAACCAAACAGGCTATGGATTTCTCAGCACTCCCTTCTGCCATTGCTAGGGCATGTTCAGTTGGCTTTAATATGCCCTAGCATGTTAATTAAGCCTTATCAGCTGTTATGTCTGGCATTTGAAGGAAAACATTCTACATCCCCTAAGTCCCATAAGTCCCCTTCCACCTCCAATATTTATGGCAACTAAAGAACGAAGCAGAGGAAAAATATGGCTTCAATTAGAATAGTTTCAAGAATTGACACTATCATGTTTTTAAAGATATATCATCAAATTACTTTACCTTTTTATATTTGGGAAAAAATTAAATGACAGTTCTCTAACATGTTTTAATGGAGCACAGAAATTAAAGAGAGACAGAGAGAGAAATAAACCAGCTAGAGATATTATAAAAATCTCATTAAATCTCTAAGAATTTTTATTCCCCACAGTGTCAAAACCTAGAATTGTAGAACTTCCTAGAACTTCCCCTGCCATAGATGAGATCATTTGGATGATCTCATTATATTTATGAAACCAAATCTTGAAAGTTCTCCTTTTTCAGTTAATATGATTTGAATAATTGTGATTATTTTCAGTTAATTATGATTATTTTCAGTTCCCAAAGAAATAATTAGTAAGAAGTGATAGCCATAGCAATATGTAATTATTTTTGCTATGGAAGAACTCACATGTCTTAACACTGAGCTTCATATCAAAAGCCTGTCAATTCAGTCCTTATCTTCCACAGGCAACATATATCAGTTTCCTTTGGAATCTATAATGAACAGGAAAATACAGTGTATTACAGTTATTTCCTTTTACTGAATTACAGTTCACAAATTCATGGAGTTATTGTCTTGTTGGCTCTGCCTTTATTAGACTATTCCCAGATAGGATGCAATGTCTCTTTGCTTCTTTCTCAATTTTAAAAAAATCAGAATTTTATTATAATATAACTGTATTCACTGTTTTTTTCTTTTCTCTGGTATTTTAGTGCAGAAAGAAGTAGCACCTCTTTCAGCACATGGCGCAGCTGTGGTGGTAATTATTCCAACTATCTTCATAGTCATTGGTGCAGGAATTACAGCCTATATTTTCTATAGAAGAAGAAATATATCACAAATCTCTGCTGGATTTGACCATTCTTTGCATAGTCACAGTGTGGTTATTCTTCATAAGGATTCACAACCTCTTGTAGACAACAAAGAATTAAATTAACAAATATAACTGGCACATGGCAGTTGTGATGAAAGTTATTCCAGTTATTTTCATATTAATCCATACAGTACAGAATTTGCAGCCGATATTTTCTACAAAAGAAGAAAAAGATCACATGTCTCTGCTGATGGGACAATTATTTATAATGTGACAACATCATTATTCTTCATAATGATTCACAATCTTATACAAAACAAATAATTAAATTAACAAACACTGTTGGCACCCTATCCAAGAATAAGACCCATTTCATACTATACATTCAAATTTTAAGGTATTGGACTATACTGTCTATAAATACTTTTCAATATTTGAAAAAGTTTAGATCCTATTACCAACATGCATATGCCAGACTCATGATATTAAAAGTTTGAATTTATTACAGTCACTAAGTGTGTGTGGGTGTGGGTGTGGGTGTGTGAGAGAGAAAGAGAGATACATGTATCATTTATTGGAAACCAAGGAGCTATGAGAATTCAGTAGATAGTTTAAGTTTAGGCTTACCTTTCACCCCTGCACCATAACTGGCCCTTTGACTGCTTTGTTTGGCTCATATTTGATCAATTTGAAGTTGGAATATAAAATGTAAATAGAAGTGGGAAAAGAAGTCAAGTTCACTCCTTTAGTGCAGGGATCACCAACCATTTTACCTCAGGGATCACCAAACTCATAATTTAGACCAGCAACAGTTCAGAGATTCCTTTCTCCACACCCATACCCCTCACAGGCCAGGGAAGACCCAGGAAGGGCTCTGATGCCATGATCTCCCACGCACTACAGTCCCTCCCTGTGCGCATCAGTCCATCCACTGCTGGTATTACCCCTGTTGCAGATATGGGTACACTGCAGCCCACCAAAACTTTCTCACAGACCACCACCATGGCCCACCATTTGGAGATCACTGTTTCAGTTGTTTGGCGGGAACTCTTTTGTGCCTGCACCAGAAGAGCAGCAATCAGGCTGAGGCGAGGTGAGGCAAAGCTCCCTGCTGCCTCATCTCCCAACATTTGGATGCCAGTGGCAGAATTAAGTTCAGCCTATTGGCTCGGGATTCCACCACAGTCCTAGTTTCTGATATGGTCTCTTGGGAAAATTAATTGTCCTCCTCTGGCATACACACTATTCAAACATTTTTTTTTCTTTAGTAAAGATCTTTTACTACAGTGAATTGCAAATGGTTCATTAAATCAGTTATGATTCCTTTAGTTGCCGCAATCAAATCAACTTTACATGAGATTTCAACTATGTATGAAATTTAGATTTATGCTATCTAGATCAGTCTTTGAAGTATGAAAACACAAGTACTAGTGTTTCCTATGTATGGAACCAAAGCCTCTACATCTTTAGCATGTTAATATGCTGAACATGTTTAAATGCTCTTTTTCTTTCTGTTATGTTTCCAAAAATTGCCCAGATAAAACCCATTTATCTTCTTGCTGACCATCCGCATTCCCTTCATACACTGCTCAGTGTGCAGAAGGTGTATGTAGATGCTCTTTTCTAGAGACTATTCAAAAGAAGCAGCCCCTCCTTTTTGGTCCTAGGCCCTGAATGTTATGCCCACTCCTGCTAAACCAAATCTCAAACAATTCAGAGTAATATTCCTTCCTGAATGTTATCATTTGGACAAAGCATAAGCCAGGGAATTCTGGATTCATGATCATCCTGTTCATGCTTGCAGCCTTTTTCATAAAGCTAAAACTGAAGTAAGTAGTGGTTACTGGTGTTTAAGGAAAAGAAGAAAGACTTTAGTTTTCAAAAAGGATTGTATCTGCTAATCAAGAGAAGGGGGTTGAATCTATCCATTTATATATGCAGTTGTATATCTGGTCAAAAAGTAATTTCCCATTTATTCTGGACTCTTAATTTATCTGTAGATCTTCAAGAATAAAATACAGCATGTGAAGAATAGTCAGAAAATTAGATACCTGCTGATAAGAAATGCAATGGTACAATTGCAGAGAAACGTGGAGAATAAATGTGTAAATTGCTATATGTGTTTTCTTTTGATACACAGCCCTCTTTTCTATATAGATAATCAGTTTTTCTTGTTTTACAATTTTCAGTTCATTCAACCCTATTTTGAGAATATGCACAAAATTTCCATACATTTTCAGGTTATTGGGGAAGACAAACTCTGGTCCTGGAACTAGAGCTTTCTTAGACTCAGCCCAACTCATCTCACAAGGTTGATGTTGTGAGGAAAATAGGAGGAAGGTATTTTGGATATGTTCACTGCCTTGAATTATTTGTAATAAACAAGGTATAAATAAAAAAATAA
The DNA here is from genome assembly GCA_023653725.1 of Bungarus multicinctus. NCBI lineage: Eukaryota > Metazoa > Chordata > Lepidosauria > Squamata > Elapidae > Bungarus > Bungarus multicinctus. The sequence goes on from CM042840.1 coordinate 26,990,626, forward strand.
ATAAATTAAGTAAGTAAGGGTATGCATGCATCATTTTCCAATGATGCAATACGGCTTCTGTTTGAAGCTAGGGGATATTCTGCTGATAGTTAACATCTGAGCCTTTCTTTATGAGTGGTTTGCTCAGGACCTAGCTCTTCTTGGGATAATAGAAAAACGTGCCAATAGAAACATAATGATGCATTGTCCTGGCTCTTGTTGCATTCCTCTTATCTTTTGGATACAGAAAAAAAGCATTCAAGGCAGCATAAATCATGATGGGGCCAGGACAAGGCCATTGCCATTGGGGAGAAGGAGACTAGTGTCAAAAAGGGATTGCAAGGTTGTTCAAACAGCTGTAAATGGTATATTTATGCAATTGTCACCTCTTTGTTACTCCCCCAATTAAAAAAAACCCCATTTTTGGATCAACTCCATTTCTATATCTTTTGTGTCTCACATGTTATTTTTTGGAAAATACAGATCTATTCATTATCACTACTATTTCTTTTTACCCAGTGGGCACTCGAAACTAAGACTTGAACTTGACATGACTTCTTCCTGATCATTAAATTAACTGTGCAAAGGCATGTTTAAACATATTGGATAAACTATCATTACTTGCATAGTCCAAACTCTTGGTCACTAAGCTACAGTTTACATCCCACAATAGTAGGCTTATCACAATATACTAAATCCAATGAAACACATTCTGTTTGGGGAAATGACAAAGCTAGCCATTATAATTTTTTGTGGTTTAAAATAAGGGTACACTACCTGGCTAAGCCAAATAGAATGCCAAATTATGATATTTTATTATGAAAATATTTAGATTATCTGTTAGCCTGACACAAAAATCTGCATTCATTTCCAATCTACTGTATTTGTTTGTTGATATGTTCAAGATACAAATCAGAGATTAAAACGAGTTGAAAGAATATCAATAATCTCTGACAAGATCAGAGGGTCTTCTTTCATCTTTCTTTCATTCCACAACAAATGACCTTATGAATGACAACTGGTTTGTAATTTATTGAAGCCATAAATAGAATTCCAGAAAAAAGAAAGATATAAATAGTGCAAGCTGCATAAGCACTTATTTGGGTAGCCAAAGTTTAGTTTAGTTTAATATGATATAGAAAACCTTGCATTTGAATATGTAGTATGATCTCCATTCAGAAAAGCTAGGTGCTAAAAGGCTATCTTCTGCTTACTGAAGTTTGATTAGTCCACCTTTCCATCAGAACCAAGGACATAGAAGTTTGAAAACCTCCAAACTTAAAATGCTCTAAAAACAGACTATTATTTTTTGGCATTGTGGGAATGAACTCAAACTTCCCCTGCCATTCAACCTTCCCTTGTTCTTCAGTCTCAATGTCATACCCATTTTCAGGGCGAAAGCTGACAAATTATACTAAAAAAAGAAAGAAAGAAAACTTGACCAAGAGGCTGAAATTGACCAAAAGTGGCAGACCATTCAGATAAACATTCCTTTCAGGTTGCCAGAGATTCCACCCATTTAATAAACAAAAGATCATTTCCTCCATGAGACTGCCAATTCTATCTGTAATGTTAATTGAACAGGAAATAAGTAGAAAACTATAAGTTGACCCAGAGTGCCCCCTTTTGAAAAACTGATTGATGACATCTTCTAAGCATTCCTAAAGAGTACACCTTCAGAGAACAAAGGCAAGATTTTCCTACACAAGAGGCTTCTGGGGGAAGATGGCCATCTTTCAAGATGGTCACTTTGGATTGCTGACCTGATACTCTGTCTGTATTCTGCTATCAGAAATAAACTTCATTTCTCCTTCAAGCAACTGCCTATGTTCTGCATTCTTGTCCTGACTTGGAATGAATTGGATTTCTTCTTAATAGCATCATTGGTGTTGGCAGACTTTTCAACCTATTCTTCACCATCATTTTCTTTTCTGCAATAAATAAGATACTGATGCAAAAAATATGCCTTTATAGATCTAAATATGAAAATATGCACATGGCACTAATAACATAGTGGAAATTTGAAGAGGGCAGTTTCCTTCTCTTTGTTCATCATAATTGCTATGCTTAGTAATAAAGCTCAGAACTCATATCCTAAGTTCATCAAAAGGAGTTGTCCTCTGGTTTCTCAATGGCACTGGCAAAGTAATCACAGGTCTATCAAAAAGCTGCATGTTATGGAAGGGTATCAATAAAAAATAATCTTTCACGCTGCTAATAAATAACGAAAAACTCTTTTGCTGAACTAATGGCACACAGGGAATGTTTTCTATTCTCAGCTAAGACAAGAGTTTCAGAAACAAATAATGAAAGAAATATCCAATAGAGAAATTCAGGCTTATTCATGGCTGCATGCATCCTTTTTAACCAACAGAAATGTGAGACTAAAAAACAACATTGTGCTAAACTCATGTTTTATTCATTTGATATATGTATACTTTTTATTTGTATTTATTTGATTTGTCAGTCGCTTAAAAGATACAGGTATAAGAATAAATATAGTTTTGAATACATGAGATAGATACTTATAAGAAAAGAACCCAATAGGACAGGGACGGTAGGCACGATTGGTGTGCTTATGCACGCCCCCTCTTAGGAAGTGGGTGAGGTCAATAGTAGACAGTCTCAGGTTAAAGTTTTTGGGGTTTGGGGAAGAAACCAGAGTCAGGTAGAGTATTCCAAACATTGACCACTCTCTTGCTGAAGTCGTATTTTCTGCAGTCAAGTTTGGTGCAATTAACCTTGAGTTTGTATCTATTGTGTGCTCTTGTATTGTTATGATTAAAGCTGAAGTATTCGTTTGCAGGTAGGATATTGCAATGTATGACTTTACATACTATACTTAGATCAGACCGAAGACAGCATAGTTTTAGGTTTTCTAGATCTAGAAATTCGAGTCTGGTGGCATAAAATATTCTGCAATGAGTAGAGGGGCGGAGAACTCTTATGCTCTAGTTAGTAGTGTGATACTAGCAGAGAAGAAGCTACGTAGGATTAGATTAACAACTCTTAATGCCTTTTTGGCTATGTAGTTACAGTGGGCTCTAGCACTTAGATCATTTGAGATGAGTACTCCAAGGTCCTTGACAAAGTTTGCATCCTCAACAAGGTCTTGACTATTTACCTTGTATTTTATTTTCTGATTTTTTTCTGCCAATATGTAAGACAGAGCATTTATTTGTTGAGATTTGAAGTTGCCATTTGATTGACCATTCTGATACATAGTCAAGGTCTTTTTGAAGGATAGCAGTATTGTCTGTGGTGTTGAATCATCAGCGAAGAGAATGCAGTTGCTCTTAATATGATCACAGAGGTCATTTGTGTAGAGTATGAAGAGCGTTGGTCCTAAGACACTGCCTTGGGGGACACTACTGTTGACAGGTACAGAATTTGATAGGACGCTCCCAATTTTGACCATTTGTTGTCTGTTTGACAGGAATGCTTCTATCCAGTTATGCAGTTGTCCAGAGATACCATAAGTTTTTAATTTAAGTAGTAGTTTGTCGTGTACCACTGAATCAAAGGCTTTACAGAAGTCTATGTAGATTGTGTCTATTGCTTTGCCCTGATCAAGTTGTGTAGTCCATATGTTTTTGCAGTGTAGGAGTTGCACATTACAGGATAGTTTTTTTATGAAACCAAATTGTTTATTAAATAGTAGGTTGTTTGTCTCTAAGTGGAAGATAATGGATTGGTTAATAATTGATTCCATGACTTTACAGATGACGCAGCATGAGATTGGTCTGTAATTTTCAACTAGGCTGGGGTCTCCCTTTTTGAAGATGGGAATGACCATGGCTTGTGACCATAGTTTTGGCAAGGAGCTGGTCCTGAAAGATTTTTCAAAGATTATGCTTAGAGATTCAGCTATGACAGTGGATAGCTTTTTTAAGAAGTAGGCACATATTCCGTCTGATCCAATAGATAGGGATGGTTTTAGATTGCGCAGTGCTTTTTCAACAACATCTTCTATAAAATCAATATGTATTAGATCATTGTAGTTGTCTGTGGTTCAGCTAGGAAGTACTGGGATTGATCCATTTCTGTTTACAAATACTGAGCCAAAGAATGTGTTAAAGAGGTTTGCTTTGAGGGTGTTGTCATTGCAGTCTTTGCCATTAGGTCCTTTCAGGGGTGGGATAGACCTTGAGTCTTTTAGTTTGTTGTTTACAAAATTGTAGAAAGCATGGGTGGAATTTGTGCGTAGAAGGTTTTCCTCTTGTTTAATGTGATAATTGGTGCATTCAGTTTTTATCGGGTGGCATAGATTTTTGTACCAGCTTTTGAAGTTGGCAACGTGACCAAATTTGTTTTTTCGCCAAAGCGATCTCCTTTGGGATTGAAGCTTCCTTATTGTTATAGGTAATCTGTTTTTCCTGGCTTTGGGAATTGTTATTGGTACAAATAATTTGATGGCTTTTTTGATTTCTAGTAAGAATATGTTGTAATGGTCTTCAACAGTATTTCATCCAGTGAATAGAAATTGCCAATCAAGGAAAGAGAGATCGTTGATTATAAGAACATAGCTGCCTTTTTTGAAGTTATAATTGGGGATTTTGTCATTGTGATGGTTTTTGTGTGGACGTATATTGAGACAAAAGTCAATCATGTTGTGGTCACTGTTGGAAAAGGGTTCTTTAATTTGTATTCCATAAATTGAATTCAAACTATTGCAGAAGATGAGATCAAGGCAGTTGTTAAGCCTAGTATTGTTGGTTACTAGTTGTTCCAGTCCCAGATTTGTTACAGCATTGTAGAAGGTTGCATGTATGGGTTCAGTTGTACATTCGTTTAGGGTCCAGTTAATATGAGGTAGATGGAAGTCACCAAGAAAGATAAAAGTGTGTGGGCAGGATACTGCCCATGTTAGTAGTATATTTAGCTTGTTTACATGTTTGATGTTATAATCAGGGGCTCTGTAACATAGTGAGAACCGAAATGTGATATTTAAGGTCAATTCACAGATAATGGTCTCAGAAATAGCAAGCTCTTGGGTAACTTGGATGTTTTTTAGATGTAAGGACTTTTTATAGAAGATAGCAACACCACCTCCTCTACGGATTTCACGATCAGATCAGTAAGCATGATAGTCTCTTACTGAGGTAATGGAGTCAGGGAGAGATGTATTGAACTATTTTTCTCTGCCTGGTTTTAGTTTGTATTTGCTTTTACTATTGTAATTAAAATTGTCAACAAAAACTGTTTAAAAAAGGAAAATAAAAAATCTAAATGTCACAGTGGCAAAGAATATTTGTTGTTGAGAACTGAGGCACATGTAAGTTTAATAAATTATTATGATTAATGTACATATATACTTTATTAGCATACTGTAATGTACAAAAGTACAAGCAAGCCTTCAGAGTCTCTCAAAACATCTTCAAACTGGATATTAAATATAGCAATAGCAGAAGAATTGGTCATTGACTCGGTCATGGACTCCAAGTTCCCAAAGCTGTTGCTTCAAATTTATTAGAAGATGTACAATATATATTTATCTGTAGAATGTACCAACTGCTCCTATTTATAGTGACTCTAAGCAACATATCAGTCTTAAACCTAACAACAAACCAGTTTATTTTAAAAAACCAGTTAATACTCCTTCTGATTCAAATACCCACATAATTTCCAAAGTCCTTTTGAAAACCACAAACTTTTATCAGTTTTCAGAAGGCCAAGAGAATGGGAACTAGCCTTGCTGAAAAGGACCCTGACTCAAATCTCAAAGGAAAGGAGTCCACACACAGGGCATTTGCCATTGGCCTCCTAGAATTAAATCTTACAAGATAAAGAACATGAACCAGATGCTCCTTGATCATCTGGACTGGAAAAATAAAATGTACCTGGAAAAAACTCTTTGAAAAGCATTGTGATAGCTGCAACACTACATTTTGTGTTGCATCAATGACTACTGAGGCATTATCCAAAGCTAAGACAATGTCAATTTGTGGGAAAATTTCTCCAGAAAAACTGAAGAAATAATAATTCCTCAGTATTGTAGCAAATGGAAATTCATTATAAATGTTGTCTATGTAGAAACCAAACTGTTATTTTCCAATTAAAAATATATCTTTTCCTTGCAAATTTATCTCCTAGCACTATCTGAATAAAATATAACGATGTAAAGCAAGAGATAGATTTTTTTGTCCCTTCAGTTATACTCTCTTTTATTCTGAAGATGAAACTGGAAAAGTTAAAATTCTTCCTTGGAGGTGAGGAGCAAAAGAATGTCATGCAAAAACTGCACAACTGGTCAGAAAAGTAGTGGTTTTCAATTATTTTCTTAGCTTTTTGAGTTAAGCAATCTCTTTAGCTTAGGAATGATATAAACTAGGAGATGTTTGAATACCAAAGACACTTAAAATAGTTAGCAATACTTATTTTATTATGTGAATTCTGAAACCTGCCAAGAAGAACTTGTACAGATGTCTGTCTAGCTCCATTGTTAAGTTTAGTTAAGTGCAATTCTTTCCATAGCAACCAGAAACTTTTCAAGGCAGAAATAAACTAATCCTCTCTGGCTTGCTGAGCATCATCAAGGAATTTAAAAAGCTAAACGCTTTGTGTTATTCAATAGAGGCCATAGAGTCATATACCAATCCTCTTTAGAATTGGGGAGGGGATCTATAATTTTGGTGTTAATTTCTTTTTTTTTCAGAGTTAAAGCCTATAAAAAAATCCCTAAATGTAACCATCTCATGTGCTTTGCAATATCAACAGAGTTAATTTTCTATACCCCTATTTGGCAACCATTACAAGACTGTTCTACTTTTACAGTCTTGTAGCATAGGTTTATTATGAAATAAAATCTACAGTCTCTTACAATATGCTGTTGTGAAAATTGCATATGGACAGCACAGAATTATATGTTTTATGTCAGGGATTTAAATTAAATCCTAGGCATCAATTATTTATTGGAAATTTCAAATCTCTTGAGCCCCTATTTTGTTCTTCTTTAAATTGAAATAGAAGACTGACTATATATCTTTAGATATATGACTAATGGAATATCAGACACATAGACATGACCCAAGAGAAAGGTCCACTGTCATGCTTGTCTGCACAGTCCTGCAATCAGAATAGCTGGAGATGGAAAAGGACGTTACTGAGGAGGATATTGGATATATGGTAGAAGCAGAGGTGGTATTCAGCGAATTCTGACCAGTTCTGGAGAACCAGTAGCAGAGCCAGTAATTCAAAGAACTGGCAAATACCACCTCTGACTGGCCCCATCGCCCATCTTTTCTCCGCCTCCCAAGTCCTAGATGATTGGCTGGGTCTTTTTTTGTTGCCCTTCACAGGAGAACGGAGCTGGAAAGCAGGTTAGTGGGGTGGGGAGGGAATGGGATTTTGCAATTACTTTCCCTCAGGAGTGGGAAGGGAATGGAGATTTTACAGTATCCTTCCCCTGGAGTGCGGTGGGAATGGACATTTTGCAGTATCCTTCTGCTGCCATGCTCACCAAGCCACACCATGCTCACCATGCCACATTCACAGAACCAGTAGTAAAAAAAATTTGAATCCCACCACTGGAGAAGCATGGGTGCTGTATTGCCAACCCCTATTCACACAGATGTTTCCAGTAGTATATGTGCACACACCCTACATGCTACCTAGGTTGTGCTTCTTTGTAGTATATTTAATTTGTTTCTTATTTTCAGTGTGTTGGGTAAAATATATAATATTAATTATAGAGGGAATTTAAAAGGAGATCTTATTGAAGTATTCCAGAAAATTTCCCTCTTTCTTCTGTAAGAAGAAAGATTCTGCCCCCTCAGAGAGGGCTCGCAATCTGGGTGTCCTCCTGGATGTACGGCTGTCTTTGGAAAACCATATTACGGCCATCTCTAGGGGGGCATTTCATCAGGTTCGCCTGATTCGACAGATGCGGCCCTTTCTGGATCGGGATGCCTTACGCACAGTCACTCATGCCCTGGTCACCTCCCGACTGGACTATTGTAATGCCCTCTACATGGGGCTCCCGAATGGGAGCATCCGGAGGCTTCACTTGGTACAGAATGCGGCCGCGCGGGTGGTTATGGAGGCGTCAAGATTCGCACATGTGACGCCCCTCCCACGCGAGCTGCATTTGTTGCCAATGGCCTCTCGGGTGCGCTTTAAAATTTTGGTGTTAACTTTTAAAGCGTTCCATGGCATCGGACCAGGATATTTACAAGGGTCCTGTCGGCATCTATGTGCCGGCTGGTGACCCCAAGAAATAAGGCCTTCTCTGTGGGGGCGTCTGCCCTCTGGAATGGTTTGCCCCCAGAGTTACGGATAGCCACGGACCTGGGGACTTTTAGGCGTGCTTTGAAAACCTGGCTTTTTGACCAGGCCGGCTTGGGCTGATTTTAGTTTTGGGGTGTTTTGTTTTTATTAAATTTTAGGGTTTTAGAGTATGGTTTTACATTTGTTTACAGCCAGGGTTGGGTTTAATTTAGTTTTATTGTTCCACATATTTATTGTTTTAATATGTATGGCTGTGCACCGCTCCGAGTCCTTCGGGAGAGGAGCGGTATATAAATAAATATTTATTATTATTATTATAACACAAGAGCAAACAATAGATACAAACTCAAGATTAACCGCACCAAACTTGATTGCAGGAAATAGGACTTCAGCAACAGAGTGGTCAATATCTGGAATACTCTATCTGACTCTGTGGTTTCTTCGCCAAACCCCAAAAACTTTAACCTTAGACTATCTACTATTGATCTCACCTCTTTCCTAAGAGGTCTGTAGGGGGTGTGCATAAACACGCCAATGTGCCTACCGTCCCTGTCCTATTGTTTCTTTTATTCTTCTTATAACTATGTATATACTTATACCTATTATTTTGTAAGTGACTGACAAATCAAATAAATTCTAAACGACAGCACTTAAATTTGTATACCCTTTTGTTATAGAACGGTGGAATCACTGAGGCAGACAACCAGAGCAATTTCAGCTTTAACTTTATTTACAGAATAAAGGGTTGCCGCGACTACCGCGCTAACTCGGCAGCCAGCTGGAGCGGCAACAGCTGATGCTGTTTGACATCTCCTTTTATAGCCGGCTGTCAAACAGCATCAGCCAATGGCAGTGGTCTGTGTTTCCCACCAGAAACACGGACCTGAGTGAAGACTTCAGTCAGTATACAACACCTTTCACAATGCTTTCCAGCCCTTTAGAAGTGATTTACAGAGTCAGCATATTGCCCCCAATAATCTGGGTGCTTATTTTGCTGACCTTGGAAGTAGTCAATCTTCTGTCTGTTTAATCCCATTTTTTCTTTTTCATTGAAGTTTTTTGGTGGAGGAAGTAGCATACTGGAATGATGAAACTGTGATGGTGATAAAAATGTGTTGCAATAACTAATTGTTGCCCTTCTTACCTGAAGATTGCAAAGAGTTTGTACGATGAAGTTATTTATTTTCTCCAGGATCTTGAAGAACAATGTCATTCAACAATACAAAGGAATTCCATGTAACAGGTAAATTTTCAAACCCAAATCAAAAGTTACCTTTGCCTTGAATTTAAAATAATTAAAATCCCAGGAAATTTGTCATGGAATCTCATAAAACATTTCATTTTTATAATGCAAACTGGTTCTTCTTAAGAAGTAGATAATTAATACATATAGCCTGAAAATGAGACAAAGCTGAAGAGAGAAATAAAAAGGAGAAAATGGAATAAATTAATAGAAGAAATAAAAAAATAGCTTGGAAGTACAACTTCACATCACTGGAAATTTGTGACTGAGCTATACAAACCAGATTAAAGCATTTTGCAAGTTATCAAAAATATGGAATACTATTTCTAAGAAAGTCTGCTACATATGATCAAAATTTGAATTAAATTCATTTTTTAAATATAGGGATCCTATCCCACATGTATAAGAGATCTTGTTGTGAATTTCCATGTCTGATCTGTCTTTCTGATCTATGGTTATAGATCTACAGTTATAGCTTGCCTGGGCAGTATATTTTTGGATCAATGATGGCAATTTCTTAATATTTTCACAAATTCCTATACAATAATAATACGGTAATCCCCACTATGTCATTTGCTTTGTTTATAAATAGGCAGTAAGTAGATAGAGTACTTGAATTGCACTTAAATTATATTTGCTGCATACAATATAAACTTCCCTTAAATATGCATACATCTTATCAAACAAACCATTCCAACTATATTTGGAGAATGGGCGAACATAGATGATAATTAGAGCCACAATGATAGATATGATTTCAAGTAACCAGTTACAGCCATACATCAAAAAGATAAAAACCCTTCTTGATCTAGGGCAGGGGTGTCAAACTTGATTGTATTGAGGACCACATCAGGATTGTGTGTGACTTCTGGGAGCTGAGTGGGTGTGGCCAGCTTGATGTCACTCATGTCAGGGACACCTATGGTATTCTGGTGGGCTTGTGGTGATCCTCCTGAAGTCTTCTGCCAATAAAAACAGAGCCCAGAAGGGCTGGATGTTTTCACTAGCAGAGGTACTGCAGACTGGTCCTTTGCTATTTCCAGGGCAGCCCCACGGGCCAGATCTAAGCACCTTGCAGGCTGGATCCAGCCTGTGGGCCTTGAGCTTGACACCCTTGATCTAGGGCATTTAATGAATGATCTAGAAGCATTGATCTAAAGTCTATGATTTGACTCATCTGATATTGGAATATCTTAGTTTACAAGTTGTTCATTTGGTCATCTCTCAGAGGGAGAGCAAAATTGGATGACAAATTTTACTTTATTTATTTGTTGAACTTTTCAAGGCCATTCTGATGAATCATAAGGCAGATGGAATGTAGGTGGCTTAAATTATCAGGGGTAATCTATTTTTATTTCAGATATTCAAACAGAGAAAGAGGGAAGGGGCAACAGTATTTTTTTTAATTGAATACAGTATCCCTGTTATATTTCCCTAGGAATCTTAAGGAATTAGATTACCAATTCACAAGCTAATTTTCTGTAACTATAGCTACTCATTATCATATATCTCTTAAAATATAAAGGAGAAAGCAAAAATATTTATTTATTTAATCATCACATTTATATAGCTACCATCTCACCAGAAGCAATTCTGGGCAGTATAAAGGTAAACTATTTCAGCCTTTTATCTTCTTATCTATCATTGTCAGATTTTCAAGGTTGTTCAGATCAAAAAATGTTTCCAAAAGAATAGTAGGACTATTTCTTATTATGACATATTATTGTAACAAAATCAGGCCAGTCTGACTAGATTTTTTCTTTCTTGTACACCAGAGAAAACTAGTCTGAGTTTTATTTTTCTTCAGCTCAAAGCATGCATTTTCACATTTTGTTTTTCTAATAGTTCCAGAATAGCTTATCCAGTCATCTCTGTGACTCCCTTAGAGTAGTTTACTAGGACATTGTCACATGATCAACTAGGTATCCTGTAGCTGTACACAGTAGTAGGATTCAAAAAAAATTACTACTGGTTCCGTGGGTGTAGCTTGGTGGGCATGGCATGGGAAGGATACTGCAAAATCCCATTCCCTCCCCACCTGACTAACCTGCTTTCCAGCTCTGTTCTCCTGTGCAGAGCAACAAAAAAAGAACCAGCCAATCAGCTGGGACTCAGAAGGCAAAGAATAGATGGAGGTAGGGCCAGTCAAAGGTGGTATTTGCCAGTTCTGCGAACTACTCAAAATTTCCGCTACTAGTTCTCCAGAACTGATCAGAACCTGCTGAATACTGTTTTTCCTACATTTCTTACTACTAAGCTGCATATTGCTGATTATGGCCAGATTTTCAAGTTTGATCAAGATCTTTTTGAATGTTCAATTTATCTTGACATAGTTAGCAATCAGATTTTATTAAATGCAGGTTTACTGACCATTCCTTCTAACCACTTGACTAAGTCACCTATGAAAATTTTGAAAAATCCTGGACCCATACCTCTCTCGCATTAGACATAGATGTACCAGGCAGCCAATGTCAAAACTGATTTGAAGGCACATTTCCCCCCTCCATTGTTTCTATGCCACCAAACAGCTGAGTGATATTTGGGCAGAAGCAAACAGCAGCAAATACAGAACTGGTTCAGTGTCTGCTGCTCTTCAGAGCTACCAGTTCTATAGAATGCAGAACTGGTAGCATCCCACCCCTGAATATGACTCCAGTCTTATCACTAGTCTGTTTGAATCTTAGATAGCACCTGCCTTATTGATAATACCTGGAATGAGCTGCCCCCTATTTCCTTCTTTGTATGCCACTACAAATGGGTTCCATTCTTTTGTTTTAGTTTAGTAGTTAATCCTTTACAACAAATCAATCAAAAGATCAACTCCTAGCATGCACTGAAAGGGATGCAGCATCAACATCCAAGCTTAGCATTGTAAAGCAAGGAGGGTGCTGAGTATCAAAACATTTCAATTACAACAAGGCCAAAGAAGGAAAATGACATCAAAAGATAATGCTGGCAGGTATTAGATAAGAAAAGCCAGTAGAATAATGTAAAATTACAAAAAACTATTCAACACCACCGACAATGCTACTGTCCTTCAAAGCGACCTCAATTATTTGTCTGATTTGGCAATTCTAAATCGCATCCAACAAATATGCTGTCCTACACATTGGTTAAAAAAAATCAGTTCACCAAATACAATCAAGGCAGGTATGACTTTGTTGACGACTGTCATTCTGTCAAGGACCTTGGAGTACTCATATCTAAGGATCTAAGTGCAACAGCTCACTGAAACAGCATTGCCAAAAAAGCTTCAAGAGTTGTAAATCTAATCGTAAGAAGCTTCTCCTCTGGTAATACTGAATTACTAACTAGAACATACAAAACCTTTGCTACTTGAATACAGCTTGACTGGAATCCATACTGTATATCAGATATTAATATAATTGAGCGTGTCCAGAAGTATTTCACAAGAAGAGTACCACCACACTCCTCTGTTCGTAACAGAATACTCTACACCACCAGGCTTGAGATTTTGAACTTGGACAACCCAGAACTATGCCATCTATGGTTTGACTTAAGCATAGTTTATAAAATAATCTGCTTTAATGTACTACCAATCAAGGACTTTTTCATCTTCAACTGCAACAATACAAGAGCAGACAATAGATACAAATTTAATGGACATCATTCCAACTTGATTGCAGAAAGTATGACTTCAGCAATAGAGTGGTCAATGTCTGGAACACACTACCTGACTCTGTTGTGACATCCCCAAACCCACACTCCTTTTCCCTCAAACTAATCACTATTGACCTCACCCCTTTCCTAAAAGGTATGTAAGGGGCATGCATAAGTGCACAATCATGCCTACCATCCCTGTCCTATTGTCCCCAATTATTCGTACCCATTTCCTGTATTTATACTTATGCTTATTATCTTGTAAACTATTGACAAATAAAATAAATAAATAGAATAGTTTGCTTATGTCCATGTTTTTGCTGTTTTGTTTTTGTAGATGACAAATTTATTTGCAATACAAATCTATGATAGATCAAATTTGTCTCAAATTGTATCATCATTATCACCGTCACCATCATCATCATTATCATTATCTTGGGTGCAATCTCAAAACATCTGGAGCACCGCTTAAACACTATTGGCTTTGGCAAAATTACTTTATTATTCCCTTTGCTTGGAATAGCTTATAATCTGTGACCATGCCTTTAATGTCATCAAATAACACACATCTATCTATCTCATGTCCTTGGGAAGGACTTGATATGTGGATAAAAATGTCAAACTCAGTCTTAACATCTGGTTGACTGTGCAACAACTGTAGCAATAATACAGTTTTCTAAATCTAAAAAATAAGAATTTATAAAGGGATTATCCTCAAAATAGCGTGCTAGTGGTGGGACCATTTTTTTCTATCGACAAAAAGCTGATTTTGCTGCCAAAGCTGGTACTTTATCAGCATGCTCTCTCAATTTGAATGGGAGAAACTAGGAATGACCCAAGATGTCCCTCAGGCAACCATGTATTTGCCTTGGAAGAGAAATCTAGATGATTGTAATTCTTAGTAAGAGCAGTTGAAGGATTGGGTCTCCGTCTTTCCATGTTTGCTTGTTTTTTAGGTGAATTTCAGTTGTAACATCACATTTTTATTTTTATTTTTTTTGCTTACATCATTGTTAGTCATCTGGTTGAATGCTGACTTATCTTATACCTGGTTATTGCATTATAAATGTGAATTTTTTTACCTCTTGTTACTGTTTTATCTTGGAGTTATGAAACACTTTCAATTTTATCACATGGAAATTGACGGTGTGAAGTCTTTCCCTTTGGCTGTGAAAATGATCTATTATTTACCTTTATATCATATATCTGTTACAATGATCTGTTTTTTACTAATTTTTAAGGAACTCTGTTGTTTTGTTTTGCTTTGGTGTATTTCTCTGGTCTTTTTTCTTTTTCTTTTTAAAGAAATAGGAAATTTCTTTTTTTTATTGTATGAAATATTATCTTAATTTCTCATGCAGTCATTTTGTTATGGAACATCTACTTCTTTTGTCCTTGAGAAGAATTACCTATGTTTTGTTCTGAAATTTCAGCCATAAAAGAGATTTTGATTATATTAAAAATGAAAATAATAATGTAAGATTTTTGAACATTATATATCATATACTTTTATATAATGCCCACAAAAAGAGATACAAAAGAAAGGTGAAAGTCAGATTAACTTACTGTCAAAGCCTTGTTAGAAGCCTTTGGAAAAAATGATTTTCAACTTAAAACTCTGAATGAAAATTTAGACTTTTTTTTGATGAATTAACAACAGTTATAAATCAACCTAAGGATGAGACTCAGATACATAGGTAACAGCAGCTAAATCAGACTTGTAATTGTGTGGATTAGAAGTCAATTTGTTAGAACTGGAAGAGAAGGAGCTTTGTTTGAGAATTGCAGGCTTGTTGGAAAAGGTTGGAAGGGGCTTGAGTTTAAAGGGCTTAGAAGTGGTAGATCAGTGGTGAATTGGACTTTCTTTTAAAAAAACCTGATGGAAATTATGGAATAGACTTACTATATTCAGCTGGAACACAACTGCCAAGAGATGCTGTGTTTCAACTTTTAGGAAGACTTTCTTTTTTTTGACAACAAAGGTCGTGGAGATATTTAAACAGAGATTTGTGACTTTGGGGTATGAAATATAATTCTTGTAAAGATACTAGTTCTATGGAAAAGTTTTATTATTAAGAATCAGTCAAGGATATTTGATCCTAGATGGATCAGACAATGACTGTAATGGGCTAAGTTAGATTAGAACCTATTCTTGCTTTTGAAAGTTAAATACAGCAATTGTTAACAGAATGCTTTGAAGTTTACCTGAACTGCTTTTTTCTTACTATCGATTCAAGGTAGGTGAAATTGGTTTGGCGAACAGAGTTGTAGTTTATAAATTATGGGGTATGTATGTATGTATGTATGTATATATGTGTTTAGAGCTTGAATTTTAACTTTGGAAATAAAATAAAATTTACATAAAAAAGAACTGGTTATAACACATCCTAACTAGCAACCAGTTGCCATTTAACTAATAGAGCAGTTTGAATGCACCATAAGTTGATAGCATTTGCAAATACAGATATATGAAAATTTCTACCAAGCAACAATAAACAAACATATATACTGTATAACATATGTTTGCATATGTTTATAACAAAATTATAACCTGTGAAGGTAGCTTGGGCTAAAAAATAGAGACTATTTCAAGGACACCAACTGACTTTCATGATATGACCATAAACCTAATCCTAATACGACAATTTAAATTATTTGTTTGGCCTTATTTTTCTTCTACTCAACAGTGTTCAATTTTTGATAAGACCCTGCAGTTTGAAGGAATCTTGCATTCTAATTGATTGGCCATGTGAAATAAATAAATATAAAGCATCAGACTGAACATTAATTTGGCCAACTGATTTATCTGTAAAATTGTGGAATGAAAATGTTAAATGGTTTTTTTTTTTTTGTAGGATTGATAAATACAGAATATTTGTGGTAAAAGCCTTTTTCTTTTTTGATAAACATTATTCCTGTCTTTTAATTGTCTCATTAATTATATGTACATACTCCTTTGAGAAGTCTTTGCCAAAAATGATAGCTAAATTCTTATATTCTGTTTTCACACATATCAAGAAAAGTATTGTTTTTCATTAACAGATGGTCCTGCTTTTTGCTGTTAACTAAATTAGAATATAAAATTTAATTTTCTCCGATGAAATGTGATTCAAATAGGTCACTGACATATAAGCAATCAGAGCTGTTCCTTGTCATGAGAACCACAATATTTATAACATAATTATTTTAATTAATAAATTTGCAAAATATTTTCAGGTATTTGACAAAGTAATATTATTAAATACTTTGGCCACCTAATGAGAAGGAAGGACTCACTGGAGAAGAGCCTAATGCTGGAAATGATTGAGGGCAAAAGAAGAAGGGAACAGCAGAGAATAAAGTGGCTGGATGAGTCACTGAAGCAGTAGCTATGAGCTTAAATGTACTCTGGGGGATGGTAAAGGACAGGAAGCCCTGGAGGAACTTTGTCCATGGGGTCGTGATGGGTCAGATCCAACTTTGTGACTAACAACAGCAATAACAATATTATTAATAACAATGATAATTTTCTTGTTGCAAAGAAAAAGCCATTGCAATTTTAAAGAAAAAATGTATATTATTAGATGTTCTGAAACACTACCTATAAATCACTGTCATTAAATCCTGTTCTCAAACAGTTCATACATTTCCTCTCTTCAGTCATAAATGACCTAATTCTGTCTGTTCATGAACCATACTGAAATAGATGGGCTGCAGCACAAAGAAGACTTTACATAAGAAGTGGCTTTGAGTCATCATGTTTGAAAGAACCAAAAAAAAATGGAGGAGGAAGAACAGGAACAGAACAAGGAAGAACAGGAGAAGGAGAAGCAGGAACAGGTGATTAGCAATAGAATAGTCACCAAATATGGAAGAGAACACTTCAATTAGTTCAAAATGTGCTGAAATCCGGAGAGATGTCCATGAGATTTTAGTAAGTGGTTTGGGGGTTATCTACAGTAGTCAGAGGTGTCAAACTGTCACAGCAGTGTTATCAGGACTTCTTTCCCATTCACTAAACCAGACCTGGGCATGGCCAGTACGTGGACACATCCAGCCCGTGGGCCACAAGTTTGACAGCCCTGATATAGGTCATCACATGAGGCTACTTGTGATAAAAAGGCAAGAATAGATATTATCCTTGAAGAATTGTGACATGCCCTAATTCACTGCTACTGCTTAATCAATTCTCTTTTCTTCATTCTACCAAACAGTCCTCTTAGAAAAGCATTCTGCTAAATGCTTAGTCTTTTCATGAAAAACATTAAGAGGAGAAGTTTTGACAATATGGCTTATTCCAGTAACAAAGTACCCATGTATAGAAAGAACATCACACTACCAATATAGCCATTCTTATTAATACCATGAGTTGTGATGAGGGAATGTTCTTCGTATCTTTCAAGCCCAATACTAGTCATTTAAAATAACAATACTATTTCAATAAAAGCACTGACTCCTTTGGCAAAAGAATTATGCTACTAAATTAAAGCAAAAGGTTTTGATGAAGGGTAAAAGATGGAGGAAAGAGAAAGCACTTGCATTCAATATTAAGTCTTATAATACAAGCTTTTACAGGAAGGCATTTCCTAACTTCTCTTATTTCTTGTTATCTCCTTAATATTACAGGAGGTATATATCCTATTTTTTCAAAGGATGTTGCAGGCACCAAGTAATGAGAGAACTGAATCTGCCATTTCTGCATATATAATCTCAACAAGTAATTGAACATCACTGATGCTTTGGTGAAGCACTGCACAATCTTTCTAGGCATAGCTAACTAATTCTCAGAATTTATTTATTTATTATTTATTTATTTGCAAGATTTATATACCGCCCCATTCTCCCCGCGGGACTCGGAGCGGTGTACAGCCATTAAAAAATACAATAATAACACAATAATTAAAAACAATTAAAAAAATTAAATTAGGTGGCTGAATAATAAAAATGAGACAAGAGTTTAAAAATAAGGACTAAAACCAATTAAAACCGAATTTAAAACCCCACAAAACCCTAGGCCAGACCGGCTTGATGAAATAAATAAGTTTTCAACGTGTGCCGGAAGGTCAGAAGGTCAGGGATGATCCTTATCTCTGGGGGTAATTCGTTCCAGAGGGAGGGTGCCCCCAATGAGAAGGCCTGCACCCTCGGAGTCACCAACTGTCCAGCCGGCGACATCCCGAGGAGACCCACTCTATGGGAGTGCACCGGCCGACGGGAGATTGATGGTGGCAGTAGGCGGTCCCATAAATACCCAGGTCCCAAGCCACGGAGCGCTTTAAAGATGGTAACTAACACCTTGAAATGCACCCGAAAGACCACCGGGAGCCAATGCAGCTCGCGCAAGAGTAGTGTAACATGAAAGCTCCAAGAAGCCCCCAAAACCATCCGCGCGGCTGCCTTCTGCACCAGTTGGAGCCCTTGGGTTCAAGGGGAGCCCCATGTAGAGAGCATTGACATAGTCTAGGTGGGAGATAACGAGGGCAGATGTGACTGTGCAAAGCGCATCCCGATCCAGAAAGGCCCGCAATTGGTAGATCCTATGGACCTGATAAATATGGACCTGGCGACGGCTGCTATATGTTCTTCTAACGACAGCTGTACATCCAGGAGGACACCCAGATTCCCCCCCCCCACAGCCCTGTCTTTGGGGGCAAGAATTCCCCCCCCCCCACAGCCAGTGATGGAACTAGCTGGCTGTTTCGGGGTGCCGGAAAGCATAGCCATTCGGTCTTAACTGGGTTGAGCTGAAGCCTGTTCTGCCACATCCAACTCCACACGGCCTCCAGGCACTGGATCATCACTTCCACGGCTTCGTTGGGATGGCCTGAGGTAGAAATGTACAGCTGAGTATCATCAGCATACTGATGAAACTTTACCCCAAAGCCACGGATGATCTCATCCAGCGGCTTCATGTAAATGTTGAACAGCAGAGGCAAGAGCACCAACCCTTGAGGAACCCCGCAGATCAGGGGCCTCGGGGTCGATCTCTGCCCCCCTGCCAACACAAATTGCGAACGGTCGGAGAGGAAGGAGAACCACCACAAGACAGTGCCCCCCACCCCCAACCCTCCCAGCTACTGCAATAAGATACTGTGGTTGACAGTATCGAAAGCCGCCGAGAGGTCTAACAGGACCAGGACAGAGGAATAACCTCTGTCATGGGCCCTCCAGAGATTATCCATCAATGCGACCAACGCCGTCTCCATGCTGTATCCGGGCCTGAAGCCTGATTGGTGTGGATCTAAATAGACAGCTTCATCCAGGTGCTGGGGAAGCTGTCATGCCACCACACTCTCAACAACCTTCACCACAAAACGAAGGTTGGAGACCAGACGATAATTAGATAACAAAGTTGTGTCCAGGGATGGTTTCTTGAGGAGAGGTCTCACTACCACCTCTTTCAAGGTGACAGGCAGAAACCCCTCACTCAAGAAAGCATTAATAATACCCTGGAACCAACTTCGTGTCACCTCCCGAGTGGCTAATACCAGCCAGGAGGACCATGGATCCAGTAAACAGGTGGTAGCATTAAGCTCACCCAGCATCCTGTCCACGTCCTTGGGGATCACAGGGTCAAACTCTCCCCAGATGACCTCCCCCAATTCTGTCCCTGACCCCCCATCCAGAGTTGCCCAGTCAGAGTCCAACCCATCCTGGATCTGAGTGATTTTGTCCAGCAGGAAATTCGAAAAATCCTCAGCCTGTCCCTGCAGAGGATCCTCCCGCGCTCCCACTTCTAAAAGGGAGCAGGTCACCCTAAAAAGGGTGGCTGGGCGATTTCCTGCAGATGCAATAAGGGTGGAAAAGTAAGAACGCTTTGCCGCCTCTATCGCCACTAAATAGGTCCTAATATAGGACCGCAATAGTGTTCGGTCAGATCCGGAACGGGTGGCCCTGCAACCACTCTCTAGGCATCTTTTCCGGCACTTCATTTCCCTCAGCTCCTCAGAAAACCATGGGGCTGAGCGAGAGTGGTATCGGGTCAGAGGCCGCAAGGGTACGACTCGGTCAAGGATCCCAGCCACCACCCTATCCCAGGTGGCCACCAGGTCCTCAACTGAGTCATGTGTTTGAACACCGGGAAATGGCCCAAGCTCCATCAGGAACCTATCTGGGTCCATCAGGCACCTGGGGTGGAACCATCGTATTGGCTCCGCCTCCCTGCAATGAGGGGGTACGGCCTGGAAGTCCAATCTAAGGAGCGAATGATCGGACCATGACAAAGGCTCAATAACAATGTCCCCTATACCTAGATCATCCTGCCACTGTCCCAAGACAAAAACTAGATCCAACATGTGACCCCCAGTGTAAGTGGGGTCCCTAATTAGTTGGGTGAGGCCCAAGGCTGTCATGGAAGCCAAGAACTCCTGAGCAATCCCTGAGGTCCCTCCAGCTGAAGGCAGGTTGAAATCCCCCATGACCATCAGCCTGGGGGTCTCAACCGCCAGGCCGGCTATAACCTCGAGGAGCTCAGGCAGGACCGATGCCACATAGCAGGGAGCCAGGTATGTGATCAATAGGCCCAATAGAATCAATAGAATGATGTCTTCTCAGCTTCTCTGGATTGTTCTTGTGTGACATCAAGATAACCAAATCAGCTTTTGGAAGCTTTCACTGAATTAAAACTTTCTTCCTTTTTCTTTATTTGGAATCTGATTTATTAAACTTAAACTATTAATTTCAATTAATGGGATAGTTGAGAAAATGTTATTTTATCAATCATATTAAAACAAAATCATGTATTTCATATCGTTTATTTATTTATTTTCTTTCACCAAATATGGGTACAACACCCTTGTGGTTCACCCATTTTTGCTGGATCCATGTTTGGTATATCTCTCCTGTTCAATTCCTGTCAAGAATGCTATAACCTCTTTTACAGGTATTTGAGGTTTTAGCTGTTGGAAATATCTCTGGAGATGTCTTCCTGCATCTAATACCATGAAGAGCCACTGAGTCACAGTGGCGCAATGATTAAAGTGTAGTACTGCAGGCTACTTCTGTTTACTGCTGGCT
This sequence comes from Bungarus multicinctus, assembly GCA_023653725.1. Taxonomy (NCBI): domain Eukaryota; kingdom Metazoa; phylum Chordata; class Lepidosauria; order Squamata; family Elapidae; genus Bungarus; species Bungarus multicinctus. The sequence goes on from CM042840.1 coordinate 27,011,690, forward strand.
GCATACAATTTGGCAGATCGAATCTCACCAGGCTCAAGGTTGACTCAACTTTCCATCCTTCTAAGGTGAGTAAAATGTGGATCCAGATTGTTGGGGGCAATATGCTGACTCTGTAAACCGCATAGAGAGAGGGCCGTAAAGCACTATAAAGCAATATATAAGTCTAAGTACTATAGCTATACCACTGATAAAATTAGGGTTAATCCAAGGCAAATTGCTCAATTCCTCTTGCCATTTCTTCCCTCATCTTACACATTCCATATATAATGTCCCTTCTATTATGTTATAGCATGATTTATCACAATGGGAATGAAGTATAGTAAACTTCAAAGCTAAATAAACTTTTTCTCTTCCAATTCAGCTGTTTTTCTTCAGTTTTCAGATAACTGAAGCTTTATCTGAACATGATCATATTGTAACATTATTGTTAATATTCAGAAAGCTGGTTGAAGCTGACTTTTTAGTTGGACATTTAGGTATTGAAAAGTTATGGAGAATATATTTGATAACTGTGTTGGCAATGGTTATTATTTTACTGTTATGATTTTTGCGTAGTCAGCCAGAGATAGAAAATCTTCAACTTATTATCACAATTGAGCCCAATTTTCTATTATTATGTGAGACAATTGTTGTGAGTTTTGCTCCATTTTATGTTTTATATTTTATATTTTAGTGTGGCTTTCTTGCCACAGTCGCAAAGTGAATTACTGCAGTAATTGTTAGTAACATGATTGTTAAGTGATTCTGGCTTCCCATTGTCTTTGCTTGTCAAAAGATCACAAAAGGTGATCATGTGACCCTGGGACACTGCGACAATCATACATATGGGAATTTGCCAAGCGGCTCAACTTTGATCATGTGACCATTGGAATGCTGCAATGGTTTAAGTGTGAAAAATGGTCCTGTCACTTTTTTCAGTGCCATTGTAACTTTGAAAGGTCACTAAATGAATTGTTGTAAGTCAAGGACTACATGTATTTAGACTGGATTTGGCTTTTTTATCCACCTATCAAGCCCTTCTCAAGGATCATGGATAAGCAGATGTTGTTGCTTGATTGTGTTCAAAAGACTATCACAGGATTTAACCATTCCAAGTATATCTGCTCTTTGCAATTGACTGGTGGTAATTTTGTCAATGCTGGGGTGCTTGAGAGTGCTCCAAATGTTCTGGTGCCTATTATATTTAACCTATTACATTTAGCCAAGATACCTATTACATTTAACATTATATTTTTGATTGTAAATATTTGTTTTTTGTTGTTTTCTCCAGGTTTTTCTTTTCTATTCTTCTGCCTCCAGAATATTGCTACATCCAATAGCCAAACTTTTCATTCTTTTTTATTATCAATTGTTAGGTCTCGAATTAGATATGTTGTAGCTGCTTGTCTGTTTGAATTCTAAAGTCCCAGAGCACTTTATTTTCTTCATTTTCTATAGATTTGTCTATTTTGTGGTCTCACCAGATCTTGCTTGCTGGCAAATTGTATTTCTTACAGATATTCCAATACACCTCTTCTTACAACAGCTAACTAGGTAGTCACTAATTCTTCAGCTTCTTTGCAGAGAAAGATGTACTTGCAATATTTTCATTAATCAAGATTTTTGTCATTATTTTTCTGGTTTTCCTATTTAGGGCTTTTAGTTCTGTTTATGTCCATTTTACTATTCTAACTGTATATCTATTGACCAGTGGTGGGATTCTTTTTTTTTTACTACCGGTTCTGTGGGCGTGGCTTATTTGGTGGGTGTGGCTTGGTGATCATGTGACTGGGTGGGCATAGCTTGGTCATGTGACTGGGTAGTGTGGCTTGGTGGTCATGTGACTGGGTGGGCGTGGTCAACTTAACATCATTCATGTCAAGGGGTGCCTTGCCTGGCCTCAAGGAGATACAATTTCCCTTTCTATTTATTTACTATTATTGAACAATCAAAATATACTATTTAATCCTATGCATATATGCCATATATGTACATACATATTACATGGTATAGTGTGTGTAAAGGCACACAAAAAGATACATTATCTACTATATATACTGTATGTATATGTACATACAAACACACAGCTCTTCTAAAACTATATACATTCAATGGCACTGCGTTTGGAAAAACACACCCATAGTCCACTTTCTGCCACACATTTAACTATAACATCTGTACATTAGAACATTGCACATACCTTCAGATTTACTTCCCTAGCCTGCACATGACCATTAGACCCAGGAGATATCATGGATTGAGTAAAATGTGGTGAAACTCACTTAACAACACTCTTGTTTAGCAACCAAAATTTTGGGCTCAATTGTGGTCATAAGTGAAGGACTATCTCTGCCTTCCTCTGCATGCAGCCTTGTCCTAGTAAGCACTTCTGCTAATTTTCGTCTCTGTTAGTGGCACCAAAATACTCCAGATTGCAGATGATATAAAGTCTCCTGCTTAAATTTAAACTTAAATTTGAAGACCCTTTGATTAGAATATTTCCCTCTCTCTTTCCCTCTCTTTCTCTCTCTCTCTTTCCCTGTCTGTTTCTTTCTCTCCCCCCCTTCTGTTTCTCTCTCTTTCCCTCTCTTTCTATCCCTTCCCTTCCTTCTCTCCTTCTAAAGCTAGGAGAGGAGACCCACCTGAAATAAACAAACACACACACATGCACACACACACTTCCAAGTGCCCACCTGAAACAAATACCCCCCACTCTGTCTTGTGATACTGGTCTGGAACGAACTGATTCAGCAAGCTCCAGATCAGCAGAACAAAGAAAGCTTGCAGAGGTGCTCTGACAGGTGACGGGCGGCGGGGCTACCCTGGGAATTCCCGCCGTCCCTTTCGGGATACTGCTGCCATTTGCTCCGCAGCCCACACTCACATCCAAAACACTGCCCTTAGCAACAAACACCACACCTCCTCATGCACCCCTTGCAGCTTCCCAAGCAGCTCCCAATGCTCATCCTGCAGCTGCGCCTCCCTGCTCACCCCTCGCCTTCCCCCAATGGGCCAGCTGAACCAGCCAACAGACTGCCTCCACCTCCCTTGAAGTCCTTGCCCCGTGCTGTCTCGCACATTTGCCACTCATTGGGGAGGAACCGGAGCGCAAACCATTTGAACAACAAAATAATCTGCATTTTGTCCAGAACCTGGCAGCTGCTCCCATACCTTTCTTCCCCCCCTCCCCCAGGAGATGGAGGAAGACGGAAACGGAGGCTTGAGAATGCTGTGCCCGTGTTTTTGTTCCTTCCCCCTGGGAAGAAGGATGAAGAGGCAACAGAGGCTTGAGCATGCTGCGCCCATGTTTTTCTTCCTTCCCCCCACGGAGAAGGAGGAAGAGGGCAACGGAGGCTTGAGCATGCTGCACCCGTGTTTTTCTTCCTTTCCCCTAGGGAGGAGGAGGATGCGGATGGATGAAAGGAAATAAGTGAATGTTTACAGCGGTGGTATTCTGGGAGGGCAGGATGGGCAGAAGTACCTGGGCTGCTGCACATGGGCATCTCCGCCACCTCTCTCAGCCCCAGCACAATAGAGATACCCTCAAGGGCTGCCCACCCACCCACCCGTTGGCCAGGCCAGGCTGGAAGCGGCATGTCTCCTGGGAGGAGGGAAAAACAAGTGGCGCTGCTGCTCCAGCCTCTGTTGTCCACATCCTTCTGGGGGGGGGAAACAAAGAAAGGCGCGGCCGCAGCAAATTGCACACAACATGTGCAGCCCAGGACATCTGCCCTCCAGGTCCCACCAGATGAGCCTGGGGATGGAGGGAACAGCTAGGTAGGCTGCGCCAGCAATGAAGCAAGCCAAGTGAGCCTAGGAATGGTGGGATCCCTTGGTAAACTCAGGGGATGGTGGAGGAGGGGAAGGCAAGCTCCGGGGATGCTGGGAGGCTAGTGTGACTAGCAGGCTTACCTTTCAGCAGGAAGATCAGAGCTGCTTAGTTGGGGCATAGGGCCAAGCACCATGTGGGAAGGCAGGTTAAGCCACGAGGACCCAATGTGGAGTGAGGAGTGATTGGGTAGGGCGAGCGTCGGGTAGGGCAAGTGAGCAAGCTGTGATCGGGAACTGGTTCGGGGATGTGGCCAGCTAGAAGTCGCTACCTGTTCAGCAACCCATGCCAAATTATCGCTACCGGTTCTCCCAAGTAGGTGCAAACCGGCTGAATACCACCTCTGCTAGTGATTGATGTTACCCAGATATTAACTGCCTTGATAGTATTTCCTCAGTGAATTTTAACATATTCTTTACTCCCTTAATGTATTCACTTCTAACTTCTTGATTTTGACATGTTGAAGGTTGCCAGATATTTGTAATTATCTCCATCAAAATTCTTGAAGTTATTTCCACAGAGCATCTTGTTTCCTTTAATTTTCACTTATCTTGGCTGTACATATGGATGGTGAGAATTGATTCTATTTAAAATGGTATTTTTCTATACAGCTTCAAATCATCCATCTAAAGGAGATGGAATAGCCTAGCAGACAATTGTGATATTTGTTAGCCTGATTTGTTCATAATTATTGACAGATGAGTCAGTGCAATAATAAACAGTAGGAGTGATAGTGAGTGTCCATGAAAGATTCCTTTCTTGACATTTACCTCTCCCAGTCTATCACTATTGACCAACAACTATGTATTTCATTGAGCTATTGCTATTGCTCAAAGTTTCTGATGTTTCTATGCAGTATAGATATTTCTAGGCACTTGATTATCCAATTATATGGCAGGGAATCAAATGCCTTCTTATAATCAGTTCAAACTGCAATCATGTTGGTCTTCCTTCTCTTGCAGTTTTCCAAAATCACCTTGTCAATTAGGAGTTCATCTTTTGTTTCTCTGCTGTTTGGGCAATTTTCTTTTTGTTCATGTGGAGTTTTTAACTAAATTCTGTTGGGCTACATCAGCCATCACAGTTTAGCAATTTGAAAGTTGTTGGTAAGCAGGTAATTGGCCTATATTTGCCTGGTGCTGCCTCTTTTATTGAATCCTTCTTTATCAGGTAGTTTTACCAGGTGTTAACCAATCCTCAATTTCTCTTCCTTACATTATACTGGTTTGCAATGAAGGGGTGTAAACTAATTAGATTATTCAAGAAAAAATTACACAATCCATTTTCACATAGCTAACCAATACTTGATCTTCCTTGCTCTTTTATATATCATTTCTGCTGTTATTACAAGTTCTTCCATTTTATTTTTTATTCTTATCTATCTCTTTTATCCAAAGATGCATTCTTTGGGTGGCTCCATAACTGTATTCAGAATTGCAGTTTTTTTTTTCTTCGGGTGTTGATTGATTCACTGCAAATCTCTCCATTGATGGATTGGTAGAAATATTTCTGATTCAATTGAAATTGTATCTGGTGACCTCATTGGCAATCATTGAACTCATTGGAAATCGTATAGCAAAGAAAGAGTCTTTTTGTGGAAAGAAGATAAAACATAACTGTCACCCAAACAGCTTGAAGTAAGTAATTGGACAAAAATTGAAAACCAAAAACAACTTGATTAGGAAAATCATGGAAACAGGCTGGGGACAGGCAAAAACATTGTGTATAGTGACACAATCATTAGTATTCTCTGTTGCCAAATACCTCTCTGGGAAAGAAGTTGTCACACCAACAAGATTGATGTTCATCATAATGATATTTTATCACTAAATTGTGGTTAGTAAAAATTGAAAGAAAAAAGGAAAATGAGGAAAACTGAAATTTATCATGATGATTAAACCAGTTGAACAACCTTTGAAGAAGCAGTAGTTTCATAATCAAAGAGAAAATAATATTAGTTCTTGACACTAAAAAAATATCTGGGCATAATGGTTTCTTGAAAGTTTTGCTTATCTTTATTAGCTGAAGGAAATAGAATCGCTTCAGATTAAAGTTTGGATGTTAAGATGCTCTTCTATTATTGTAACTGAAAGTAATTTCCATGCATATAAGATCTGTTTCGGAGTTAGCAAAAGAGAATCAAATCAGGAAAAGTGCACACAGAAAAGCCCATCAGAACCATTTAACTCTTAACTTCCATGCTTTCTTCATTACTCTTTATACTTCTATATAAAACAAATGTTAATACTTTTTAGTCTGGCATTGTGAGATATATTCTGCCACTAACTGTATACACAATTACAGTTTCTTCTTCCATTCATGAGTCTTTGGATGTATAATCAGAAGACAGTTATCTAGCAACCTGTCATTCAGCATTTAAATGGAAAATCTACCTCTATATTCTGTTGATGTACACTTGCAATTCCAGAATACCATGGCTACAAGTAAAGACAAGAGCTGATCTATAAACCATACTTAACATTTATGAACCCACATCAAAAATTTTAGTGTCACAATTCCCTTAAATGTTTTTTTAAATTATACTCTTCAACGGTAATTAAACTATCAGAATATTGTCATATCAAACTATTTATTGCAATATCCTTGTACAATAATTCTATTAAGAAAGAAAGAGGAATAGTCCTGGACAGAAAGAATAGGATTATAAATTGTATTTAGTGGGCTTTTAATGATAAGAGAAATATGATTTTATTATCACCAGAAAGATGATAAAACACCCTTTTCTTATTTTGCAATCTATGATTGGACAGGGATTCATGTATGGTGATATGTTAGAATTTTTATTTTTGAAATTGGAATTGGAGTTCAGTGGGGTTATTTTTGACAAATGCAATATATTTAGTTGCCTTTAATATAACACACCCTTTCCGATGTTTTGGGGTTAATGGATACATTTGAAACTTTGGGAATATATTATGGACATAATTATAAAAATGGTTGCCATGATCATCCCAGCCAGTCATAAAATACTAATTCCTTCCTTCCAGGATGCTCAATATCACCTTAGTTCATTTTGTCTTTTTTATATACATAAGGATACACTTCTAAATAAACATTGCACTAGAGATATCTACCATTCTGTTTTTCTAACTATTGCCTCTGGAATGCAAATGATGTTCAAAGCTGGTATTTGGCTTTGCACCATATCAATTTTCTAATTATATACTAAACATCTTTAAAAAATAAAGACAGTGGGCAGGGAAACAGATTTGTCCTAAGGGAGTGTTACTGGGCACAATGACATCTATAGGTTTCATATTGTAAAACAAATATTTAATATTTCTTTTTTTCTGATTAGAATATTCTGCTGCTGATATATATAATGAGGGTGTGGATTCAGTTACCTCATTTTGGATATGTTGTATATGCTGTTAAAATAAAAGAGTTAGTTTATAGCAGTTCATAAAATAATTTATCTATTTATGTCATTCATCTTTAGGTTTTGGACAATGTCCAAAAATCTGCCAAAAAGGAAGAGACTGTTTGCTAATAACAAAGAGGAAGAGGAATTTTTAGTGCAATTTGGATTAGATGGTTTTCATCTGAAGTTTTTTTTTCTATGATGCCATGATGGATTTTTTAATGGAAGTTAGAATTTGAGGCTGGACATTTTTATTATAGTAACTGGCTTTTATTAATATTTAAAACATGAAGACATCTGCTTTTGATTTCTGAAGCCACTTTTAAGGCAATCTATAAACTGCTTCTGATATAAATGCAGTTGTTTATAATTTAAAAAAGGAAGAAAACCTTTTTTGCAAATAACAGAGGTAACATAATCTGACATAGCAACCAAAATGAAAAGGGAAAGCACACTATTGTTTAGATGAAAAAAAAAAAACTATAATACTGGCAAGAAATTCTGAAAACAATAATGCAGACATATCTTGGTGTTAGATTGGAGGTAGTTTTTTTTATTGTTGTACATGTATTAAGTAGAAAATTGAACTTTTCCATCTTTCCATCTTTCTTCATAGGGGCTATGAGATGTTAATTATGTGGACTTTTATGACTTTAATAAGACATATTGTCACATTTAGATCAGAGGTGGTATTCAGCAGGTTCTGACCAGTTCTGGAGAACCGATAACGGAAATTTTGAGTAGTTCAAGGAACCGGCAAATACCACCTCTGACTGGAGATTTTACAGTATCCTTCCCCTACCACAACCACCAAGCCACGACCACAGAACCAGTAGTAAAAAATTTGAATCCCACCACTGATTTAGATACACAACTCAGGTTAATGGTTAACATCATAAAGATATGGAAATCACACCAATACCTACCCAATAGAAACTATGAACTTCAAGATGTTGTGGCAGGTAGAATGTTACAATTCACCATCTGGCTACTGTTTTTTCCCTAAAATAATTTCTTCTTAAACCTTTGCTTATAGGAATTGCTTCCCATGTGGAATTCTTACCTGGGTTTGTTTGCTTGTAGATATTTCATTACCCAGCTAGGTAACACCAGGGAACAACATCATCACTTACATATTCCATCACTTCTACATTTTCCTACCCAATAGATATCCAGCTAGGCAATGAGAAGAATTATAATAATACATGTGAGTGCAGTCCTCCAGGTAATTTGCAAAAAGATCATAGAAATTGCTTCGTGACGAAGATTGTTGAGAGTGTGGTGGCACGACAGCTCTCCCAGCACCTGGATGAAGCTGTTTATTTAGACCCACGCCAATCGGGCTTCAGGCCCAGGCACAGCATGGAGACGGCATTGGTTGCATTGGTGGATGATCTCTGGAGGGCCCGTGACAGAGGTCATTCCTCTGTCCTGGTCCTACTAGATCTCTCGGCGGCTTTCGATACTGTCAACCATAGTATCCTATTGCGACGGCTGGAGGGGTTGGGGGTGGGGGGCACTGTCTTGCGGGGGTTCTCTTCCTTCCTCTCTGGCCGTTCGCAATTTGTGTTGGCGGGGGGGCAGAGATCGGCCCCAAGGCCCCTGGTTTGTGGGGTCCCTCAGGAGTCAGTGCTCTTGCCCCTTCTGTTCAACATCTATATGAAGCCGCTGGGTGAGATCATCCGTGGCTTTGGGGTAGAATTCCATCAGTACGCTGATGATACTCAGCTGTACATTTCTACCCCGGGCCACCCCGATGAAGCCGTCGAGGTGATAGCCCGGTGCCTGGAGGCCATGCGGTGTTGGATGGGGTGGAACAGGCTTCAGCTCAACCCATCTAAGACTGAGTGGCTGTGCTTCCCGGCGCCCTGATACAGCCAGCTGGTTCCATCGCTGGCTGTGGGGGAGGAAATTCTTGCCCCAACAGAGAGGGCTCACAATCTGGGTGTCCTCCTGGATATACGGCTTTGATTGGAGGACCATATGGCAGCCGTCGCCAGGGCTTTTTATCAGGTCCGTAGGATCTACCAGTTGTGGCCCTTTCTGGATCGAGGTGCGCTTTGCACGGTCACCTCCGCCCTTGTAATCTCCTTGTAATATAGACTATGCCAATGCTCTCTACATAGGGCTTCCCTTGAAGAGCACCCGTATGCTCCGGCTGGTGCAGAATGTGCTGAACGGGTGGTGTTGGTAGCTTCAAGGGGCTCCCATGTTACGCCACTCTTGCACGAGCTGCATTGGCTCCCGGTGGCCCTCCAGGTGCGCTTCAAGCTTCTAGTTACCATCTTTAAAGCGCTCCATGGCTTGGGACCAGAATATTTGCAGGACCGCCTCCTGCCATTATCGGCCTCCCATCGGCCAATACGTTCCCATAGAGTTGGCCTCCTAGGGGTGCCGCCAGCTAGACGGCTGGTGACCCCGAGGGTGCGGGCCTTCTCATTGGGGGCACCCTCCCTCTGGAATGAATTACCCCCAGAGATGAGGACTACTCCTGATCTCTTGACCTTCTGGCGCGCGTTGAAAACCTATTTATTTCATCTAGCCGGTCTGGCCTAGGGTTTTTTAGGGGATTTTTATTTGGTCTTGTTTGGTTTTAGCTTTTAACCCCTTCATATTTTTAGCTTTTCAGCCTTTTATATTTGGTTTTTTGTTTTAATTCTGTACTGTTTTTGTTTTTTAATTCGGCTGTGCACCGCCCTGAGTCCTGTCAGGGAAATAGGGCGGTATATAAGTTCAATAAATAAATAAATAAATCTTAGAAGCTGTCAGAAATTGTCTCCTTCCCATTTTAAAATCATCGCATGTTCAGATGAATGCCTAAAGAGTTTTTTTTTGCCGAATGTAGGAACTAGTGTGTTTTCCTTTATACCTTTCCCATTTAGCATTCTATGCTAACAAAAGAATACATTTTGTTGCTATCTTGTGGCATCTATTAGATACTAAAATTGAATAAAATGCATGGGTGTTCTGCTACCATAACATGTAGAATGCTTGGGATCCAACACTGGAAAAAACCATTAAATGCACAAGTTTTACAAGTTCTTCTTTTGCACTTTCCTGTCTTCGTGCTACAGGTAATCTTTGACCAACCTGGAAAAAAGTAATTTATGACCAGTTTTCACTTACAACCAATGGAGCATCCCTACAGTCACATGATCAAAATTTGGATTCTTGGCAACTGACATATTTATGAGGATTGCACTGCCCTGAGGACATGCAATCACCATTGATACCCTTCCCAGTCAGTTTGTGATAAGCCAAGTAAATGGGTAAGTCAGATTCACTTAATGACCAAACAATTCACTTAATAACTTCATTGATTCTCCTACAACAATGGAAAGAAAGGTTGGAAAAACTTACTTAACTGTCTTGTTTAGCGATAGAAATTTTGGGTTCAACTGTGATCGTACTTGTACTTATAAAGCAGAACAATTTCAGCACCGCTTATGAAAGTAATATTTGGCAACAAGAAGTTGAAACTAGTAGTGTGAAACTGTAGTCATACCTTATTATGAATACGAACATTTTATATATCTTTCCTCCTTTTTCCTAGGATATTCTGTGGTGCTGTTAAGTCAAATTATTATTATGTATTTATTTGTCAATTGCTTACAAGATAATAGATATAAGTAAAACATAATTATGAATACAAGGATACATATAAGAAAAATAAAATATAATAGAAACAATAGGACAGGGACGGTAGGCACATTGGTGCACTTATGCACACCCCCTACAGACCTCTTAGGTCAATAGACAGTCTAAGATTAAACTTTTGGGCATTTGGGGAAAAAACCACAGAGTCAGGTAGAGTATTCCAGACATTGACCACTCTGTTGCTGAAGTCGTATTTCCTGCAATCAAGTTTGGTGCAATTAACCTTGAATTTGTATCTATTGTTTACTCTTGTGTTGTTATGGTTGAAGCTGAAGTATTCATTGACAGGTAGGACATTGCAATGTATGATTTTATATATTATACTTAGATCGGACAGAAGGTGGCGTAGTTCTAGGTTTTCAAGGTTTAGAATTTCGAGTCTGGTGGCATAAGGTATTCTGCAATGAGTAAACGAGTGAAGAACTCTTCTTGTAAAATATTTCTGAACTTTCTCAACTGTGTTAATATCAGATACGTATTGTGGGTTCCAGACTGATGAGCTGTATTCGAGTATTGGTCTAGCAAATGTTTTGTATGCTCTAGTTATTAGTGTAATATTACCAGAGAAAAAACTATGTAAGATTAGGTTAACAACTCTTAACGCCTTTTTGCTATGTAGTCACAGCGGGCTCTAGCTCTTAGGTCATTTGAGATGAGTACTCCAAGATCTTGACAGAGTTTGGATCATCAGTAAGGTCTTGACTATTCAGCCTGTATTTTATTTTGATTTTTTTTGCCAATATGTAGGACAGAGCATTTATTTGTTGAGATTTGAAGTTGCCATTTGTTTGACCATTCTGATACAGTCAAGATCTTTTTGAAGGGTAGCAGTATTGTCTGTTACATCATCATCGAAGAGAACGCAGTTGCCCTTGATATGATTGCAGAGGTCATTTATGTAGAGTATGAAAAGAGTTGTTCCTAGAACACTGCCTTGGGGGACACCATTGCTGACAGGTACAGAATTTGATAGGACGCTCCCAATTTTGACCATCTGTTGTCTGTTTGACAGGAATGCTTCTATCCAGTTATGCAGGTGTCCAGAGATACCGTAAGATTTTAGTTTTAGTACAGGGCTTTCTTCAAATACTGGTATTTTAATTAACTTCATAAGTGCTCTGATAGTTTGCTTAAGTCTGGGCATTGATCTTTAAATATTGGCAGATCGTTCCATTCAAATATTTACTGTTGTATGTTTTCTATTTATCATTGGTGAAAATAATAATTGTCTTGTCTCATGCCCTTAATCTTTTAAAGGCCTTTGTCATTATGCTACAGCACATTAAATTAACAGGCTAAAATCTACCTACTAAGTGATAAAACTGGTAGCCATTAAATAAAATATGGCTTCTTTCTCCTTTCTCTCCAATTTCCTATCTATTTGGTGTCCAATTAAACAATGTAATTAGAAAAGTTTATTAGGATTATTAGTGTTGCATGACATTCTCTACTCAAGTAGTTTCATAATTGATATGTGACACATGTAATGATGGATCTATGAACCTAGCCTTTAGTATAGCCATTAAAGAGACATTGATCTAAAGTCAAAATGTTCAGGAATGATACTGTTTTTAAGTTTAAAAAAGAAATGTCTTTTTTAAAAAAAGAATAACCTAAGTACTATACTCTTCCATTAGCTATTTTACGGCTTTCTTCCCCCAAAATGGCTAGCCACAAAAATCTTGCACCCTGCTTCAAACAAACCATACAACTTAATTATGCCTTGTGGAAACAGTTCCAAACAATGTAAAGAATATAAGAATAGTAAGTATTTTTATATGAATATTAATAACTAGACATTTTATTTGTTTTAATAGTTTCAAGTGAAAACTTTTAGCCTAAAGTGACCAAGGCACTGCCACATAGTTTCTACTATTACTTTTAGATTTTCTAAATATTTTTCCTTATTTCTGAAACATTTGTATTCTTGTGTAGACTTCCTCTTTACAAAATTTAATTTTCAGAAGAAAAATTGTGAAAATGTATTGACCGCTGGAGTTCTATTAGCTGCTTTTTTTAAGGTTGAAGGAGGCAATTCATGTGCTTTTTTTTGTTTACACAATGCTAATCTTTCTCCAAGCTGGAATTTTCCAAATGTACAGATAGCCTCAACTTGTAACAGATCATTTACTGACTGTTCAAAGTTATAATGGCCATGAAAAAGTGACATGACCATTTTCCTCATTTATGACCATTGTAGCATGACCCTAGAGTCATGATTTACATTCAGATGCTTGACAACTGATTCACATTTATGATAATTGCAGTGTTCCAGAGTCATGTGATCTCCTTCTGATCAGAAAAAAATCAATGGGGAAGCCAGATTCACTTAACAACCGTGTTACTAATTTAACAACTGCATGATTCTCTTAACAAATCATAAAATGGGGCAAAACTCACTAACAAATTTTTCACTTAACAACATAAATTTTGGACTCAATTATGGTCATAAATTGAGGACTGTATTGGATTACAACTGCCATAACATCCAGTATTGGCTGGGATTTCTAGTACAGCATATCTGGAAGATCAAAGAAGGCTAATATAGCAAATACTTTAATTCTAAAATAAAGGATTTGGAAGTTATTAAGAGAACTAACTGTATACTGTTGTTCTTCACTTATAAATTAGATAATAGTGCTTACACTTTAGTTTGAAAAGGAACTGACATGTAGAGCACTGAACCTAAAAGCATCTACACACAGTTTTTATTTTGACTTGAGCTACATTTTCTTTTACATTTGTCCTGAGCCAGTAATGATACTGGGAACGGAAGGGAAAGCTTCATGCTCCAGAGTTACAAAGCAGCAGGAGGAATGACAGGATGGAAAGTGCAGTAAATCTTAGAGTACAAACACTCTATTAAAATATTGTACATGTAAATATATTTACATTTTTAAAAAAATGAATAATTCTCCACTATTTACCCGGTAATCCAACAAATACTTTATTATAGTGCTGGCACAAAATGTTCCACTATGATTATTCCCCAAAGCAAGAGAGGACTTATCAGATACATTACTTGGCATTAGTCCTTTCAAAACATTGCAAATGTAAAAACTTAATGTCACTTTTTATATGAATGGCATAAAAATTGAAATCCCAGGATCCTGTTTGATAAGGTCCATCCAAACTGAAGATTACTTTCTACAATTAAAGAAGTCATGGGTATAAAATTTTTACTAATAAAGTTTGTCATGTTTCCCATAAGGCTTCTTTTTCCCAGATATTAATATATTTGGCTCTCATGTCTTATTCTTTTTTTAGCTTCCTGAAATGACTCATATTCAGACACAGTGACCCTGGTTGATATTTCTTCTATGAAACCTTGAATTTTTATTAGGGTGGCCTCGATTGTTATTAGGGTGGCTTTGCTTCTCATTACTGGCTATATATGAACAGACAATTAGAATATAAATCTAGGAAAGCTAATTTGTCCAATATCTTTTCTATGAATTTCAGTAATGCTTATATAAAAGTGCTTTCAAGTGAAGTGTAGCCTTCATACTACCTATGTAAAATTACACATTTTTATGGTTGGAATTGAACATGAACAAATCAATTATTTAAATACAGATGATGTTATATTTTAGAAATTAACACTCTAAAATGTAATGCTTGTGCTATATTTATTTATGTGCATGTTAAACTGTATATTGAATTTTTAGGAAGAAGAAAAGTTAAAACAAAATGCAGTAATTGTGATATACCAGGAGCATTCTATTACACTTTTAATAACTGCCTTACAGACTACCAATAAACCAGAAACTGGTCTTTCCTTCTTGACAAACTTGCAATCAAATATAACATTGTGATTGAAGACTTGTACGTTATGACACACATAAAAAATGGTCAGACATTAACAAAATGAGACTATCATTTTGACTTTTTGACTTCTTTTCTGGATACCTCTGCTATTTCTGTTAATTAATTTATCTGGTCTAATACTTCTTTATAAGCAGATAGGAAGTTTATCTGTGTATGACTGAAATTGTGCTTTAGAAATCTCCACCAATTTTAGATTGATGCCTTCCAGAAGAACTGGTCAATATGAATCAGACAAAAACATTTAATAGAAATCATTACTGTATCTTTTTTTCAGCCACAATATCTGCTTTTTTATGCTGTGGCCTTTGTATTCTTTTTGCTTACTTTAATTCTTTCCTGCCTTCCTAAGTAGTATGAGAAATCTGGGAAACTAAAACACCTCACCTCATAGCTGTCTGCTGTTTTACATTTCCCTATGTTGAAACAGAATAACAATTATTCTACCTAACTATAAAAAAATCAGCAAAATTGAGATTAATTACCAGTTTTTCCAGGAAGATTCCAGATTATCACTACTGTCCTTGCTTTCAATTCATATGCTACAGTTGGCTATTTGACATGTCATGCAATATCATAGATGCAGTGAACGGTCATTGAATTTTGTTTAGTGGAAACTTTCCTCCCTTTCCAGTCTTTTAGTTATGGATTATAATAGAAAACATGTATACTCAAAGCAGAAAACAGCAATAACTTTATTTTTCCTAATTATATTTGCGATTTCATTACAGTCAAGATTTCAAATGGGAGGAACCTCCAAAGAAGCCTAAACATTTTTGGTTACCAGAGAATAATATTTATAGAAGATGTTCCCATTGTAACAACAGAATAGACTCTCTGAATTATCATCATGTAAGAAAAGGATTCCAGCTGAGCTAATATTTCAAAGTATTTGATATGCCATTAATATGGATCATGCAGAGCTGTAACAAAATAAACCACCCTTAAATTGTTTATTGAATATTACCTAAATTAAAATAGAAATTGCATTTTATTTTATTGAACCAATATTTAATTCCATCTATCACTATAAATATGATTAGTAAGGTTGAGTATCTATTTTTAACTATTTTAAAGCAAGAGCAATTGGTTACATTCAAACTAACAATTGAATCACTATATAGATTTCCAGGATACCATTATTGTTCTTTGCAATGTATTTTTATAAATTATGGTCTTCATGGTTTTCCTGTGGGAGCTCCTACTATGTCTCCAAATCAGGTTTACAATTTTGGAAGGAGTAAAAGGATATATTTGCCCTCTGAAAGGCAAAAAATACTGTTTGTTTTATTATTGCTCTGTTACTGCTTGTGCCATGATATCTGTGTGCTTGTGACCATGGAGAAGAGAAACACTATGGGACTATTCAACACCATCAACAATGCTACTGTTCTTCAAAGTGACCTTGATTATGTGTCTGAATGGTCAAACATTTGGCAACTCCAAATCTCGACCCTTTTGTTCCACATAAAATGCTCTGTCCTACACATTGGTAAAAAAAATCAATACACCAAATACAAGCTAGGCAGATATGTCCTCATTGATGACCCTCACTCTGTCAAGGATCTCGGAGTACTCATATCTAATGATCTAAGCACTAGAGCTCACTATAACAGCATTGCCAAAAAGGCATTAAGAGTTGTAAATCTAATCTTATGAAACTTCTCCTCTGGAAATATTGAATTGCTAACTAGGACATACAAAACATTTGCTAAACCAATACTCAAATACAGCTCATCTATCTGGAATCCACACTGTATATTGGACATTAATACAATTGAGCGAGTCCAGAAGTATTTCACGAGAAGAGTACTACACTCCTCTGCTCGCAACAGAATACCCTATGTTAGGTTTCTTTAAGAACCTGAAGTATATTGGTTTACCATATATGGTTGCAAGTGGCTACAAGAAGCAGGAGTACTATATAGCATGAAGCCAGAGAGCAAATGTTTGGCTGTGGGTTTTTACTGTGGGCTTCTACTTGGGCTGCTACTCGGTTACTGCTGCTTCTACTCAGCAAGTATCTTCATCACTCTGTAACTATATCTCTCCATTGCTGCATGGATGTATTGAAGATGCTGTATTGCTGTTTTGCCTACTGACTATGATGGTTAATTATATACTCTATTGACTGATGAACTGTGTATGAATATTGGACTGAATCTTGGACTGTGCTTATACTCCTGTATAAAAAATCTTTATCCTTCAACTTCTGTGTTTGTGTGACTCTATACTCACTGCTACAATTTTGCACACTACTTCCCTTTGCTGCATACTTCTTGAAGACAAGGAAATTCTGCTAAATACTTATCATTGGTTATGGGCCCAGGCCCATGCAAGATATGCAAGATTATTCCAGGTCCAGTGTCAAAGGTTGTTAGCATGAATGGAGTGAGTCATTATACAGAAGGTTCATTGTGGTATATGGTTGAAGTGAAGATGGCACAAGAACATATGTCCAGCTTAGTTATGATTACCCGGTTGGATGGCACCAATTATGTTACCTGGTCCACCAAGTGCAGTTTGCTCTTGAAGAGAGAAGGACTATGGAATGCTGTTGTCAATCCACTGGATGTAGAAGCTTTGAATACCTCGAACAATGCTGACCGAAATAAGCTAGATGAATTTGCCAGAGACAACGAGAGAGCTTTGTGCATTATCGGACTTACTCTTGGTGATTCACAGCTTGTACATGTTCATGGTGTGGAATCTGCAGCCGAATGCTGGAAGACCCTCAAGAAGCTCTATGTTAGAGACATAGTGTTGGTTCTCATATCAATGTAACACGAAAGCTGTTTAGAGCGTGTATGCGTAAAAGCAATGATATGCTTACTCATTTGGAATACATGAAGAGAGCTCTGCAATCACTTCATGAACAGGAGCTGATTTTCTCTGAACTTCATCAAGTCTATATTATCCTTTCATCTTTGGATGACTCTTATGATGACTATGTATCTTCACTTGAAGTGTTAGCTAAGGAAGAAATGACTTTGATTAACATAACAGGATTAAGAGGCTAATAGAAGAGTCAAGACGGCGAAAGGACAGACAACAACTGAGACAAGATGACCAATCTATGGATGAAGAACAAGCTACAGTTTATATTGTTAAAAATGTTATGTATGTAGGGCTAAGGGTCATTTGGCTAGAAATTGTAAGAAGAAAAATACACAGGGTAGAAAGTTGAAAAAGAACAGCAATAATTTAGCTATATGTAATACTAGTTTAGCAGGAAACCATGATAAATGGGTTGTAGATAGTGGAGCATCACATTGTATTACTAATAGAAAGCAACAGTTTGTTCATATGGAACATAGAGCTCAAAGTATTTCACTGGCTAATGGCTGGAAGCTCAAGGCTTCAGGAAAAGGTAATGCACTTGTTCTTGTTTAAATGAGGAGTTGCCCGTGTTATATGTGCCTAGTACGACATATCAGTTATTATCAGTGACTGTACTGTTAAAAGCGGGATATACGGTAACATTCAAAGGGTTAGAATTATACTTTACATAAATGACTTCTGTGATCATATCAAGAGCAACTGCGTTCTCTTCGATGATGATGTAAAGCTATTCAACACCACAGAAAATACCGCTACCCTTCAAAAAGACCTTGACTCCGTATCAGAATGGTCAAACAAATGGCAACTTCAGATCTCAACAAATAAATGCTCTGTCCTACATAAAAATCAGAAAATAAAATACAGGCTGAATAGTCAAGACCTTGTTGATGACCCAAACTCTGTAAAGAATCTTGGAGTACTCATCTCAACTGACCTAAGTGCTAGAGCCTACTGTAGCTACATAGCCAAAAAGGCGCTAAGAGTTGTTAACCTAATCTTATGTAGCTTTTTCTCTGGTAATATTACACTAATAACTAGAGCATACAAAACATTTGCTAGACCAATACTCGAATACAGCTC
The DNA here is from genome assembly GCA_023653725.1 of Bungarus multicinctus. Lineage (NCBI taxonomy): Eukaryota > Metazoa > Chordata > Lepidosauria > Squamata > Elapidae > Bungarus > Bungarus multicinctus. Next base: position 27,030,283 of record CM042840.1, read on the forward strand.
ATCAGTCTGGGAACCCACATTATGTATCTGATATTAACACAGTTGAGAAAGATCAGAAATGTTTTACAAGAACAGTTCTTCACTCCTCTACTCATTGTAGAATACCTTATGCCACCAGACTCGAAATTCTAGACCTAGAAAACCTAGAACTACGCCATCTTCGGTCTGATCTAAGTATAGTATATAAAATCATACATTGCAATGTCCTACCTGTCAATGAATACTTCAGTTTCAACCGTAACAACGCAAGAGCAAACAATAGATACAAACTCAAGGTTAATCGCACCAAACTTGATTGCAGGAAATACGACTTCAGCAACAGAGTGGTCAATGTCTGGAATACTCTACCTGATCCTGTGGTTTCTTCCCCAAACCCCAAAAACCTTAACCTTAGACTGTCTACTATTGACCTCACCCCTTTCCTAAGAAGTCTGTAGGGGGCGTGTATAAGCACACCAATGTGCCTACCGTCCCTGTCCTATTGTTTCTTTTATATTTTATTTTTCTTATATATATCCATGTATTCATAACTATGTTACACTTATACCTATTATCTTGTAAACAATTGACAAATAAAATAAATAGAATATGTGCTAGAGAAACAAGGTAAGCGTATTATGGCTAAACTTGATAATGGCTTGTTTATATTACAAGATAACCCAGTATTAAACACTAAAGTGGGGTTTGAGAACAGAAAGCCACACAATGAATGTATTCATCTATTACACAGACATATGGGGCATGTTAATTTTGAAGCATTAAGAAGAACTGTGGAATTATCAAAAGGTATCAGGATAAAGCCATGTAATCACTATGTAGATTGCAATGTTTGCAACAAGGGAAAGAGTAAAATAACTCCTAATAAAACAAATGGTTTTAAAGCTAGTGAGCCTCTACAAGTGGCAGTAGCAGACTTAATTGGTCCAAAGGAACCCAGCTATGGGGGAACAAGATATATATTAAGTATTGTAGATTTATATTTTTGATATGGGTTTTATTATTTAATGAAAAGCAAGGCTGAAACATATCAGAATTTTACAAATTGGTTAAGGTTTGTAGAAAGAAAGACAAAACGTAAAGTCATGACATTAGTGACTGATAATGGGTCAGAGTTCACTAACAATAAGTTCATAACTATGTTGAAGAAGGCAGGTATAGACCATAAGCAGTGTGCGCCTTATAGACCTCAACATAATGCTTATTGTGAATGGAGAGGTCAGACATTACAAAACATGGTTAGAGCTATGCTCAGTGATTCTGGTTTAAACAAGAAATTGTGGGGAGAAGCCACAAAATGTGCTAATCATATCCTAAATAATGTAGTCCACACAGCAACAAATGAATTGCCGTTTGTTCGCTGGCATGGTAGACAACCAGATCTTAGTTATCTCCATGTATTTGGAACCCCTGCATGGGTACATATCCCAGCTCAGCTAAGAAGCAAGGAGCAACCTAGAGCTAGAAAAATGTATTTTATAGGACACGAATCTAAGCACAGATCATTTAGATTTTGGGAACCAGGCACAACTAAGGTTTATCGTAGTGCTAATGCGAAGTTCCTAGAGCACATAGGATGGGAGAAAATAGACAACGATTATGACATTGTAGAATCAAAAGTACCAATTAAGAATAATGATGATAATGAATCTGTAGAGGAAACACTAAGTGATGATTCAGATATAGAGGAATCCTCTGTTTCTGTGAAAGAGGAAGAAGTGAAAGTTCGATAGGGGAGGAAAAAGTGTGGGAAGTATGGCTTGAGTCCTGGGTATTTACGGGACCGCCTGCTGCCACCATCGGCCTCCCACTGGCCAGTGCACTCTCACAGGGTGGGTCTCCTTGGGGTGCCGTCAGCTGGGCGATGCCGGCTAGTGGCTACGAGGGTGCGGGCCTTCTCTGCGGGAGCACCCTCCCTCTGGAATGAATTACCCCCAGAGATGTGAACTATCAATGACCTTCGAATCTTCCGGCGTGCACTGAAGACCCACCTTTTTCAACAGGCCGGTCTGGCCTAGTATCATTAGAATGGTTTTTAATTTTTTAACTTTTTACCCTGCTTTTATAATCCTATTGTAGTTTTAACTTCAGCCATTAGTTTAATCTTTTTAAATCTATCTTAAATTTTCTATTTGTAATAGTATTGTTTTATTTGGGCTGTACACCGCCCCGAGTCCCAATTTGGGAGACGGGGTAGTATATAAATTAAATTTTTTAAAAAAGAGGAGTTTACCCAGGTGACTAGTCCAGTATTGCCCAGAAGGACTACAAGAGTGTCACGACTTCCTGATAGATACCAGGCTAATGTTGCTCAGCAAACAGGTATTGAACCTTATAACTATGAAGACATTAAGTCTTACTCTGAGAAAGAGCAAAAAACTTGGAATGAAACTATGAAAAAGGAGTTAAAGTCATTGAATAAATTGAAGGTATTTGATGAAGTCAAACTTCCAAAAGGTGAAAAGGCAATTGGGTGCAGATGGATTTATAAATTTAAAAAAGATATAGAAAGAAATGTGATCCATAAGGCATGCCTTGTCATTCAGGGTTTTACTCAAACAAAATTAGACTATGACGAGGTTTTTGCTCCAAGCCTAAAAGCTAGCACTTTAAGAGCAGCGCTAGTATGGGCAGCAAAAAATAAACATGTAATGAATCATATAGATGTTGAAACAGCATACCTGCATGCTCCATTACAACATACGATATACATGAAAAAACCTCTGGGGATAAATGATAATAGGAAGGAAACTGTTTGGTTATTAAAGAAGAGTTTATATGAATTTAAACAATCAGGCCATGAGTGGAATAAATGCATAATAAAGGAACTAAACAAAATAGGTTTTGAGAGTGGTTTGGCAGAACCATGTTTGTTAAAAAGAAAGAAGAATGGGATGTTGGAATTTTTATTACTGTTTACTGATGATATTGCCATAATCACTAAGACTATGCAGGAAACTGATGACATAATAGACAGTTTGCAAGCAAAGTTCAGGATAAGAATACTAGGGGAAATTAAACACTATCTTCGACTTGATATATGTAAGACACAAAAAGGGTTCAAAATATCTCTAGTAGATAAAATAATCGCTTTATTAAAAAGGTATAACATGGACCAATGCAAAATTTCCAAAACACCTATAGGGAAGGAGTCTAATAATGATAACACTGACAGTCCTATATTTGATAAGGATATTTATCAGTCTTTAATAGGTAGTTTGTCATATTTGGGAAATTGGTCATGGCTGGATATAGCTTATAGTGTTAATCAGTTGGCAAGGTACACTATAGAACCTAATGTTAAATATTGGCAGGCTGCAAAGCGAATACTTAGATATTTGAAGAAAACTTTGAATTATGCTTTGTATTTAGAACCTGATAAGAAATTAAGTCTTACTGCATATGTTGATGCAAGTTTTGCAAACAATGTTAAAACAAGGAAATCAACCTCTGGTTTGGTGATAATGCAATGATTGAATGGCAGTCAATTAGATGGCAACACATCAGTCTTTCAACAACAGAAGCTGAATTTTCTTGTTTATCTTCGTTATGTACAAAGCTGATTTATTTTAAACAATTATGTTTGGATATTGAATTGGATGTAAGTAAACCATTTACTGTGTACGAAGATAACCAGTCTGCTATAAAATTAGCAACCAGTATCGCTGTTAAAACAAGATCAAAGCATACTGATTTAAGGTATCTTAATTTATGGCAATGTGTGGAAAACAAATTGATTGTGCTAAAGTATTGTGAGAGTGAACAGAATATAGCTGATAACTTCACGAAGGCACAAGGTTTTCAGAAACACAATGATTGTTGTAAGAAATATGGTTTAACTCTGTAACTCTGAAACACTGTAAATATGCACTGTAATTTTGTGGATGTGTATATATGTGTATATATTGGTTGTATATATATATATAGTAAATCAAAGGGGAGTATGTTAGGTTTCTTTAAGAACCTGAACTATATTGGTTTACCATATATGGTTGCAAGTCATAATGACTCAGCACTTTACTGAAGCCATGATACTGATTGGCTACAAGAAGCAGGAGTACTATATAGCATGAAGCCAGAGAACAAATGTTTGGCTATGGGCTTTTACTGTGGGCTTCTACTTGGGCTGCTACTCGGTTACTGCTGCTTCTACTCGACAAGTATCTTTATCACTCTGTAACTATATCTCTCCATTGCTGCATGGATGTATTGAACATGCTGTATTTCTGTTTTGCCTACTGACTATGATGGTTAGTTATATACTCTATTGACTGATGAACTGTGTATGAATATTGGACTGAATCTTGGACTGTGCTTATACTCCTGTATATAAAACCCTTTATCCTTCAACCTCTGTGCTTGTGTGACTCTATACTCATTGCTACAATTTTGCACACACAATTTTGCATTTCCATTTGCTGCATACTTCTTGAAGACAAGGAAACTCTGCTAAATACTTATCACCCTATATCACCAGGCTTTAAATTTTGGGCTTGGACAATCTTGAACTATGCTGCCTATGGTTGGATTTAAGCGTAGTACACAAAATTATCTGCTACAGTGTCCTACCAGTCAATGACTACTTCAGCTTCAACCACAACAATACAAGAGCACACAACAGGTACAAACTCAATGTTAACCGCTCCAAACCTGATTGCAGAAAGTATGATACATATCCAGGCATGTTATTTTACTTTTAACACTTTACTTGGTAGCATGGCTCACTGAACAACATTGAGCAGGACAAATATTAAGTAAACCTGAATGATTCTTAAGTAACTGAATTTCTGTGGACTGATTGCATTGAATGTAGCAACTAAACCCTTGCTGTGTAGTACCACAGGTAATCCTTGAGGTATGACAGCCATTTAATGAATTGTTAGAAATTACGACAGATCCAACCCCAAAAGCTACATAAGACCTCATTTCAAAATTAAAATGGCTGCAGTGGAGTTGTAGTCATTCACTCTTGCGACCCACCATAGGATCGTTGCAGCGCCTTCCTCCTTCCACCCCATCCCATCCCACCAGCATTCTGCAACACTTGAGCTCCTCCCCATAGGCCCATAACTCCCCATACTTACCTTTTGAGACTCTCTGGACCTCATGATGGGAAGGAGGACAGGCCATGTGTCTCTGGGTTGTGGCAGCGATCCAAATATGGCTGCCATTTTGTCTGGCCCATTTATATGAGGCTGCCATTTTCTCCTGCCCTTTCTGTGGCTGTCAGAAAATTGTTTCATTTTGCTACCTTAAAGAGATATGCACAGTACTGCAGAAGCTTCTGAATGTTGCAGTGTGCAGACCTTGTTAAGGCGGCAGAACAAAATAGTTTGTCTCTGAGTCATGTGGTGGCAACCCAAATTTGTCTGTCATTTTATGGGTGGGACAAAATTATGACTGCTTTCAGAACCGTGCCATGCAAACACACAAAGAAGAAAGCCGTTCCTTTGTTCTGGAAGATTGTGGAGTTCTTGGAAAGGTAAAGTGTGGGGAAGGGTGTTTGGGCTGATGGGGTGGGAATTAGGCCTAGGGTCTGAGAAGAACAAGTGGGAGTGGTTGAGACCCAAGGTGTGGGAAGTGAAGCATGGGGTGCCTTGGAGATGGAGGAGACCTTGGAAGGATCAGGTCAGGTGGGCCTGAGCCTGTATTAGGCTTCCAATTGCTTCCCACCCAAAAGGCACCCAACGCTCCACTTAACAATCTGCATCTTCATTTTACATTTCACTGAGGACAGCAGTGATGGGAGGGTTGTTACATGGCAGGTTCATCTAACAACTATCACAGGAGTACGATTCAACCCGTATAACAACTGGTTCAGTGAGCATGCGTTTCGCCAAACACGTGCTCCTTGCATTTTAAAAAGCTAATACTCAACCTTCAACTGCAGCTGAAGAAAACAAAGGCATGGCAAACTGCTCTGCGTGCGAATCAGCTGTGCTCTAACAAAAAGACATAAAACATAGGAAACAGCAGGGGCAGGTGGACGGGCCCACATGCTCATTGGACCAAACTAGTTAAGAGCCAGCTGATCGTCGGAACAAGAGTTCGCCCGAACCAGTCCGACCCAGGAGAATCCCACCTCTGTGCTATCACACTGTAATGGGCAAGCTCCTTTACAGTCGTATCTCAAAGACTACTTGTAGTTCATGGAAATTAAATCATGAAATCTACAAGTATGGCATTTGAACTTCCACATAAAAGGCAATTTCATGATATATGAAACAGTATAGGGCAAATAGGCATGGAGTCCGGTAGCATCTTCAAGAGTAATCAGCTATATTGGGATTTAAGCTTTCATAAATAAGCAGAAACTCAAATTATCAAAGGTCTATCTAATTTATGAAATGCATTCTCCAGTCTGTGTTTTGTCTACGATTTTCAGAATTCCCATATGTCAGGCTGGATGGAATTTTCAGAGATGTAGTCCAAATATAGCAGAGGGAGATGAGATTGGGAACAGCTCATTTAGATGATAAAAGTCTGCAAAATCATGGACCCCAGAATTCTTGTATAATTTATCACTGTTGGTATATCATGAAAGTTAGTCATGTTGAAAGCCAACTGGATTAACCTATTCAGTGAGAAATACTCATCTGCTTTAATAGATTTTAAACATGGATATTATGTCAGCTTTGATATTTATCACCAGAGAAAAGTAATATAAACCAATAGTTGCATATTTACATTTTCGTAACAGTACTTGGGCTGTTTATTTGCAGAAACTATTTATCAGTTTTTATAGATTGCAGCCAATTTTATTATATAAAAAGTGCTTAATTGTTTGTTTAAAATATTATCTATCAATACAATTCAATATCTGCTGAACCTAGAGGCTCAGAAATAGTTTAAACATCAGTGCTAAATCTCTAATCAGAGCCTTACAGTTTGAAGGTTAGCAATGAAGAAAAATCAGAAAAAGAAATCTTTGACAGTAATTTAATCAGATAGCACATATCTTATGGCTTAGCAAAATGTTTGAATAAGTTCAACAGTGGATAATTCAGTACAATGTCCATAAATTAAACATGCCTTGGTATTTTTCTACGTTCTAATTGATTCAAAAGTTTTGGAAGCCATGGTAATGTTAAAATCTCTATTTGTGGTGTGACAATCATATTCTTCACAATCCACTGTGCTTACATATACTGACAGTAGGTTTTACATATGGCAAATGAGTTAGGCAAGTGATTCATTTCAATTTTAGTCAAAATATTAAGGCTTTCAGGATATGAAAACTGATAGCAGTGCTAATTCTTCAAAAAAAGTAGTGCATCCAAAATAACAAAAATACATTGAAAGATCTTTTCTCCTCCTATTTTTAGACAGGTCATCTTAATACTTTCTAGGTATTTCAAATCTCAAATATAGATCTCTTCTGTTCTTTTCAGAATTAGCTGGCTGGCTGATAAGAGTCCTGAGTCCATTTACAAAGTCCATAATACAAAATCTGTACTAATTTTATAGTATTGCTCCATTCTGTCAGAAAGAAAGTAAAACTAAAACAAGATCTGTTATTTTCAATAACTTTGGTCTTGGGTAATCAGCTGAAAGCTTTTTTGTTATATAGTCATTGTCCAACCTCTTCTGCTTATCTCTTTTCTTTGAAAGAAAAAATAATATTCATAATGATAGATGTGTACAATACAAATAGCAGCAATAGTTAACTTAATCTGATATAACTCTGGCAAAGAGCTACTACCATCTTACTCAGGCATATATACTCTGCACCAAGATCTTGCTGAGATTTTTCTTCAGAATAAGCTGTATAAATCTAAATGAAGCATTGGTCCAATTTTTTCTAATGCATCTTTCTCTGCATGAATGAAATAATTGACAAATTTATAAACAGTTTTTCAGGAGATCTTTGATGTGTATTGAAATGAATAGTTTAAGTTCTTACTCAGGCCCCCTGTTGAAGCGGGAAAATACTTCATTCTGATTGGTTAGACAGCTGTCAGCTTCCTATAAAAGGAGTACTGTCAGCCAGGCTGTTTGCTGTTATCGTATGAACCTAATAAAGAAGTTCTTTTGAAGATCACTCTGGCTTCACTTCCATTCTTCACCCCAAATTTAATACTGGCAAAGAAGATGGGATTGAATGGACACTGAGGCTACAAAAAGCTGATGACAGAGCCCTCAAGAGTCACTGGAGATGATCCATGGTTCACTGTAACGCCATTCATAGGTGCATCAGCCCAAATTGCAATGGTCTATTGCAAATGGCTGTACTAGCTACATTTGCTCTGTACAGCCCAGCCTCTGAGACATTGAACTCATACATCACTTGTTTTGAATGCTTTCTCGAAGCCTATGCTTTATCAAAATATCAGACAACAGGGAACGGGCACTGTTCTTAAGCTTCTGCAACCCAGACATCTTTGAGATGGCCAGGACTCTCCTCACTTTGCTGACCGTTCAGTCAGTACCATGGAAGACACTGCAGAGCAAGTTATGGAATCACTATGTGCCCAAACCTTTATGAATTGTTCGCAGACAACTTTTCATCATCGCAATCAGGCAGAGGGTGAATCCATCAGCAAATACGTTGCAGCCCTTCGAAAGTCAGCACTGTATTGTGAGTTCAGAGATTTAGATGATGTTCTTTTGGACAGAGTGGTTTTGCGGAGTGAGGGACATCAAATTACAGCGGCATCTCTTTGCAAAGACAGACCTCACACTGCAGATGGCGCTGATGAGGCATAAGCAGTGGAAACATCAAATCAATCAGTTGCTGTGCACCATGACGATATGGACCACAAGGAAGCAACTGATGAGAATGAGGACATCTATCAGCTTAAATCATCAAAAGGGAAAGGTATGGCCACCAAGAAAAAACAATCAGCATGGGTAGGTTGTGGTGGCAATCAACCAAGAATGGCATGTAAGTTTAAGAATGCCAGCTGCCAAAGGTGCAAAAAGAAGGGACATTTAGCCAGTCTGTTGCGCCAGTCAACCAACAAGCCAAACCTGCCCCAGAAGATTACAACAAAAACAACAGAATCACGGAGAGGACTGCTTCACCATCTCCAAAGGCACCTGCCGGGCAGAAACAGTTATCAGGCAAGCCAGCCTATATTAAGAAGATCCAGGTCACTGTCATATTTGAGAGTTCCTCTTGGAGGTGGATACAGGGTCTTCCATGACCATTGTTTCCTGGAACATGATAAAAAAAAAATATTTTCCTGGATCATGACTTTCTGTACTTTATTCAAGCCTTTGTCATCTCTCATCTGGATTACAGCATTGTGCTCTACATGGGGCTACCCTTAAAATCCTTTTAGAAGCTTCAACTGGTGCATCATGCGGTAGCAAAGCCATCTTTGGGCTCCTAGTTTGGCCCATATCACACCTCCGCTCTGAGAACTTTACTGGTTACTGCTTCTGCTTCTGAGTGCAGCTCAACGTTCTGGTTATGAACTTTAAAGTTTTTAATGGCATAATTCAGACTACCTGATGAACTGCCTTGTTCTGTTAGGACAATCCTGTCCATGCTGGCAGGTAGGGCCTACTTCAGATCTTGTCAGTTAAAGAATTTCAATTGAGATCCAGAAGTAGGACCTTCTCTTTTGCAATGCCTTCCTCTTTCTTACTCTTTAAGGTAAGTTCAGCCCCACCCTCCTATTCTTCCACAACAGCCTAAAAATTTATTTTTATTTTTATTTATTTATTTATTTGTCAATTGCTTACAAGATAATAAGTATAAGTAAAACATAGTTATAAATACATGGATACATATAAGAAAAATAAAATATAAAAGAAACAATAGGACAGGGACGGTAGGCACATTGGTGTGCTTATACACGCCCCCTACAGACTTCTTAGGAAAGGGGTGAGGTCAATAGTAGACAGTCTAAGGTTAAGGTTTTTGGGGTTTGGGGAAGAAACCACAGGGTCAGGTAGAGTATTCCAGACATTGACCACTCTATTGCTGAAGTCATGTTTCCTGCAATCAAGTTTGGTGCGATTAACCTTGAGTTTGTATCTATTGTTTGCTCTTGCGTTGTTACGGTTGAAGCTGAAGTATTCATTGACAGGTAGGACATTGCAATGTACGATTTTATATACTATACTTAGATCAGACTGAAGGTGGCGTAGTTCTAGGTTTTCAAGATCTAGAATTTCGAGTCTGGTGGCATATGGTATTCTGCAACGAGTAGAGGACTGAAGAACTCTTCTTGTAAAATATTTCTGGACTTTCTCAACTGTGTTAATATCAGATACATAATGTGGGTTCCAGACTGATGAGCTGTATTCGAGTATTGGTCTAGCAAATGTTTTGTATGCTCTAGTTATTAGTGTAATATTACCAGAGAAAAAGCTATGTAAGATTAGGTTAACAACTCTTAGCGCCTTTTTGGCTATGTAGTTACAGTGAGTTCTAGCACTTAGGTCATTTGAAATGAGTACTCCAAGATCCTTTGCAGAGTTTGGGTCATCAACAAGGTCTTGACTATTCAGCCTGTATTTTATTTTCTGATTTTTTTTGCCAATATGTAGGACAGAGCATTTATTTGTTGAGATCTGAAATTGCCATTTGTTTGACCATTCTGATACGTAATCAAGGTCTTTTTGAAGGGTAGCGGTATTTTCTGTGGTGTTGAATAGTTTTACATCATCAGCGAAGAGTACGCATTTGCTCTTGATATGATCACAGAGGTCATTTATGTAGAGTATGAAAAGAGTTGCTCCTAGAACACTGCCTTGGAGGACATCACTGTTGACAGGTATAGAATTTGATAGGAGTCTCCCAATTTTGACCATTTGTTGTCTTTTTGACAACAACAACAGCCTAAAAATCTGACCTTGCCAGTTCGCCTAAGGTCCATACTAGTAGTGGTTGCTCAATTGATGGCAGGCTACACACACACACACATACTCACACTCACACACACACACACGGAGAGAGAGGGGGGGGGGGAGAGAGAGAGATATTTGCTTCCATTTTTCTTTTTTGGCAATCATATAGTATTTTTATTGTGTTCTTTTATATTATTATTTTATTATCTTATTTCTGTTTACACTCTTTTCATTTTATATATATGAGTGTGTGTGTGTTAGGTTTTTCAGCTGATAAATAATTAAATATCAGCTGAAAAACCTAACACACATGTAAACAAAAGACAACAAAACAAATAGCTTTCTGTCAGTATGGTCTCTGGTGATCATATATATATATATGGCCGGCTATCGTTTATTAGGAAACTAGGTTTCGATAAACGATAGCCAGCCATTCACCCAAAGCCAAGCTGCATTACAAGCCTCCAATATACAAAACACAATGTTGCTAACCAATCAAGACAAAAAAATGTTACAAAACAGACAGAAGATATTAGAAACACCAATCAAGCAGAACACAGCAAATTCCAAGACCAATAAACATGGACCAAGTCTCTCAACCAATCAGGATGAAGAAAAAACCATTCTAACACAGCACGAAGCTAGCATCAAATTTAAAACAGAAAAGCCTGACACACAGACAAACACAATACACAAGCCTGATGATGGCAGATGAGATTCTGCCGAAATGTTGCTACAACTTTAAAAGCACAACTATAATGACATGGGAAAATATCTGAACAAAGCTGAATACCATACATATGTATGTACATACACGAAAATGTATGTACATATGTACATACACGAAAACTCAAGAAAACAAATACACACACACAATCAATAAAGCAGTGTACAATATACATATAATCAGAAAAACAGAAAAAAGTGATGTTGTAACCACACATCTCTGATGCACCTACATTACCATCCTGAACTCATCTATCCCAATTCCAGGGAACAATTAGGTTTAAATGTTCTTTAGAACAATGGCCCCCAACCTTTTGGGCACCAGAGAAAGGTTTTTCCCTGGATCGGCTGTATCCCGTGGATAGGGGTTCACTTTTACGCGGCCCTGTTGCTGACATGCTATGGACTGGTGCCAGTACACCGATTGGGAGTTGGAGATCCTTACTTTAGAAGGATAGTAGGATCAGGCTTTATCAGATATCAGGGGAAAGCTATACAGCATTTTCTATGGTTCTCCCAGGGAGATACAATCTACCTTCCCTTCTGATTTAGGCAGTTACAATCTGGCTTTTCCATCTGGCTCAGGAGGAAAGCATCTTGGTAAGTTGTGATACACTGACATGATTTGTGTATTTGTTCTTTATTGGTCATAGCTCTTAGAAATTTTAAATTATTCTTTATGGTTTTTTATTTCTTTAAGAGATGACTGTTGGAATAGTAAATTAAAATAATAAATATATTTATGTGTCTTACTAATGATATCACATGTAGTCAATATCTTAGATAATTTATAACTTATTTAATTATGGTATATGAATGAACCAAAACTGGCTGATTTCATATTGCATACTTATTGAAGTTGATACCCATTAACACTTTGGCTTAGTCTAATGTGCAAATTGAGTGTTCTCTGTGTATATTAGGACAATTAAAATTTCTACACAGCATCTAAACCAGACAGAGAAGGCTAGATTAAATCTTATAGTACTTTTATATCAGATTAAACATCACTTTAATATTAAAAATCAAAAGAGTGAAAGGTTAGGAAAAAGACATTTAAAATATGTGGTTAATTAATATTAAATATCAGTTTATTTTAATAAAACATTGGATTCTTCTTCAGCCCAGTTGTACAATTTAAGCTTGTAATATTCTTAGATGTTTGAAAATACCTGAAAGGCAGTAACTGCATTTTGTAAGATTCCCTGTTTGACTTTAGAGATAAACAGTTGCACAAGTTTATGAATGATGATAAAATCCATCTTTGTAGGTCTGCTTTGCATTCTTCCCTTCTGAGTATTTCCTTTTACAGTTGCATCATATAATGGCATGTTGAATGTATCAAATGCTTCTTACTGTAAGTCAAATATGTATCCGGGAGGAATGAACATAGCATACACAAGTTTTTTGGCCATGTTTCATACTACTTTATTCTGCATTTAGGAATGTGTATCTCAGAAGTCAACAAAACTTTAAAAACTGTCGTCATGTCCATTCCTAAAAAAAAGCAAAAATAACCCTCCTGAAGCTACTGGCACATTGTAGGAAAAATAAGCAATGGAACTGAAGTGGAAAATACCATACAGTATAAGGAAATAAAAGCAAGCAAATGTAATATCATTATATAACATCATATATATTAATATGTGAACAAAAATATCACTATTCTTAAAAATATAACAATTTAATCATCTGTATTACATTAATTTATCAATGCATCCTTAAGATAGAATAACAAACTCATTCTATAGCATAGTAGATAAAATGACTGCATTTTAAATGACTGCATTCTAAAGCAAAGATGGGTACTATTATGGTGGCAAGTTTAGAATTGGAATAGCTCTATGCTTACCAACATAATTAGATTAGCAAATATATGGTTGCATAATAGGTACTGGGTGAGTGTATGGTTAGTTTATGGTTGAGTCAAGAACTTATGATTTTAAATTAAATGATCTGATACAATTTCTTGGCATCTCCAGATAAAACTGAAAACCAAGAAAATTATTTTTAAGTCTTGAGCTAAGTTAGGCAAGGTATGATTAAATATGTGGAATCATATAAAGCAGAATTGCCACATCTGGGATGCAAAGTTCTGGATAGGCAGAGTAGGCAGCAATGAACTGGGATTTATTGTATCCTTTTTCTGCCATTGTATGGTCATTAGAATCTTTCAATATAATATAGATATGGTGCACTAAAGTAGTATGATTACTTCAATGTATGTTATATATCCTACTATTATAGATTGTAAATTCTCAATCATCCAGGTCATGGTGGTCCCAAAAGGTAACCGAACTATCTTAGGGTTTGTTTGTTTAGTTTTTTTCCCCCTTAAAAACAGTTAGCTTCTCATCCAAGAAGCTTCTTTGGTCAGAACTGAAGAAGTTTTTTGAATCAGAAGCAGAACAATTTCAAGGAAAAGATCAAGGAAACCCAGTTGCCTTTTGGAAAAACACCTTTGGGATAGTTCTCCATAAATCTCTTGGTTCTTTATTGATTGCTGTCTCTCCATTAGTTCACATCCTTGCATCTCCATTTCCTCCTTGTGCTTTTTTCAGACCACACAAGCTTGACTACTGAGATGGAATGAATGAGTAAGAGACAGCTGTTTACTCATCCTTTGTGGTGCACATAATATATTATCTCATTATCAACTTGGTTTACTAAATTTTCTGGCTCCATCTGACACATTAATTCATAAACCAAGCACTCCAAGTTTAATAAATAAGGGCTAGTTTGTATGTTCTGTGAATATAGTTGACAGACCATAGACAGGATTCTACTGTTTTGGAACAATCTTGCCAATTATGAGATTCAGGTAGAAAAATAAATGTTAATTGGCTTCCACTGCAAATTCTATTATCAGTAGTTCTACAAGTATGAAAATCTAACGAAAAAAGACATGAAGAGCCAGTTTGATCTAGTGGTTAAGACCCAGGCTAGTAAATGAAAGACCATAAATTCAAATCTAGTCTTAGCCATGAAAGCCAGTTTGGTAACTATGACCATTCTCTGTCAGCTCAATCCAATTCATAGGATTGTTGTTATGGGAGGGAAGGTATGTTGGATATACTCACTGTCATTGAGTTATTTCTAAAAATAATAAAAAAATAGGATACACATAAAAAAATAAGGTCTGGATCAGTGGTGGGATTCAAATTTTTTTACTACTTATTCTGTGAGTGCGGCTTGCTTGTTGGGTATGGCTTGGTGGCCATTGATTGGGTGGACATGCTTAGTGATCATGTGACTGGGTGGGTGTGGCCAATTCAATGTCACTCATGTCAAGGGGTGCCTTGCCTGGCCCCTCCCTTCCCAGCCATTCCTTGTCACACCCAGCCTCAATGTATCTATAGTACTGTAAAAATGCTTTCACCTTTTTTTGACTTTATTATCTACATACTATAGATGTACTTTCATGGACCACTGAAAGGAGGAAATGGCTCACATGCTTTAGCCAAGAGTGTGATAGGCAACAGGCTTTTAAGGGACTACTAGAAAGAGGGGGGGGCAATGTATTTTCCAAAGAAGCAGAATGCAAACAAGAAGCAATGGATGGAAACTGAATAAAGAGAGACACAACCTAAAACTAAGGAAAAACTTCCTGACAGTGAGAACAATTAATCAGTGGAATTGCTTGTCTCCAGAAATTCTGGGTGCTCAATCACTAGAAGTTTTTAAGAAAAGCCAGGACACCAGCAGTGCTTTCTTCCTTCTCCCGGGGGATGAAAGAGAAAAAGTGAGTGGCAGCAACAGTGGTGACAGTGATGCTGCTTCGGGAAGCAGCCCCGGGACATCTGCCCGCCCTCCCGAAGGGCCTCCGCCATGGCCACTTGCTTTCTTCCTTCTACCAGGGAACAAAAGGAAGAAAGCAAGAAGCGGTGGCAGCCCCAGGACATCCGCCTTCCCTCTCGGACAGCTGCGCTGCGGCCGCCACTTAGGAGAGAGTGCTACATGGGAGAGTGCTACATGGTGGCTTAGCCAGCCACGCAAGCCCGCTGACAATGGGGGGGGGGGGGAAGCTAGCTAGGCCGCAGCCAGTGCTGTTGCCTGGGATGGGGCCGCACCGGTGGAATAGCCAGTCAGACGAGCCCAGCAAAGCAAGCTCCAGGGATGGTGGCCCCCCGGCAAGCTCCGGGGATGGTGGGAACTGGCAAGCTCCAGGGATGGTGCCCCCCTGAAAGCTCTATGTACTGGAGGGGATGGTGGGGGATGTACCAGGGATGGTGGGGGATCCCCGGCAAACTCCAGGGATGGTGGGGGGACCTGGCAAGCTCCAGGGACATAATGCTCCAGCAAGCTCCAGGGACAGTGGGGGAGGGCTACACAACTTGCAGGCTTACCTGTGAGCAGGCAAATCAGGGCTGCTCAGTTGGGGCACAGGAACTATGTGGGAAGGCAAGTTAGAAAGGCAAGCCACAAGGACCCAGTGTGCCGCATAGGAGGTGAGGAGTAATTGGGCGGGGCGAGCATCAGGTGTGTGTGGGTGAGCAAGCATTGAGTGGACGGGGCAAGCAAGCGGCAACCAGGTCAGGTGTGTGGCCAACCAAAAGTCACTACTGGTTCAGCGACCCACACCAAATTGTCGTGAGCGAACCGGCTGAATACCACCATTGGTCTGGATATCACAACCAAACAAAAATGATAGAGGGATACAAGGCCAAACAAATGAGTGGGGTGTCATAATTTCATAGCAAACTTTTATGGCCAACTGGAGCTGGGAAAATTGTGGATTTTGCTTACAACATTTACAACTTCCACCATTATGCTCATTTGACTATCTTCATAAGAAAACGACATTCCTTTTGTCCTCCAACTCTCCAGCCCAATTTCAATTTGCTGTTGCAATAAATTGCTAATAAGATAGAGCCTCTGTTGTGAGGGCATGGCTAATATAACAGATCAGGAGGCTAATTCTGCATCATGCTGTGAATTTTGCTCAGATTTCTGGTTTTAAGATGGGTAGACATGTCAGTACAATAATTAAATAAATATGTCAAAGAGACACTGTGGAGGAGTCCAGAGACAGAAAACAACTTTAGATAAGAGCATCAGGCAGCCTGCATTCACACAGTATAGTAAGTCATGGTTAAGGGAATTATATTACAATTCAGCCTATCATAATTTTAACTCAATTGTTTGGGCTCATACAACATGCGGTATCAATTGATCAATCTTGCTGGAATGTATAACACATTGAATTTTCCCATTACATTTTATCCCAATATATAATGCAGGTTGGTTTATAATTGCTCTATGTTGCTTTATGCTCAGTGCAGCACTATCTTTTGGTGTTCTAGGCAAAATCACATTCTGGTGCTTTCTATGGTTTGGCTTATCTTCTGATTTTATTAGAGATTTTAAAAAGGGAGCACTTGATTTTTTTTCTTCAAATTTTTGAGCTTTACTTTTAAACATTTTCAGCCCTGAACATTTTTTTCTTTTCTAAGAAAATGTTTTCCCATTTTTGTTATGTGGCAACATTTTAATCAGGGGTGGGATTCAACTGGTGTTACTACTAGTTCGGTGACTTATGTTTTACATGCTGCGCACACATGTAAAAAACATTAAGCAGTGCCACCCGGACAGCTGAAAAGCACTGCGTGCAGGTGCACGTTTGAAAAGCTACTTTTTTCCTGCTTTTTCAACCTCAGCTGTGCTGTGCAAAGCAGCTGGGGTTGAAAAAGCAGGAAATAAAGGACAGGTAAGAGCCCGGGCAGGTGGGTGGTCCAAACAGTAGCAAACACAGAACTGGTTCAGTGTCTGCTGCTCTTCAGAGCTACTGGTTCTATAGAGTCAGGCAGAACTGGTAGCAACCCATCCCTCATTTTAATCCTTGAGTTGGCTGCTAGCACATCAAGTACAGTTACTGTTTTTCTAAGTACAAATTTGATAAGCCAAGTCACATGACTTGCTGACATTCCTATCAATGCTTTATTTTGTTTCAGTAATAGATACGGCAATTCTTGACTTACAATCATTCATGTAGTGACTGTTCAGTTATAACCACACTAAAAGTGATATAATTGGTCCTCACACTTACAACTGTTGCATCATTCCCATGGTCACATGATCAAAATTTAAGCACTTGGCAACAGCCTGCAATCATGGTAACTGCAATATCCTAAGCTTATATTATTACTCCTTGTGATTTTCCCAGGTGGTTCCCAGCAGAAAAGTCAATGTGCGAAGGCTTTACTTAACGACGTGATCCACCTAACCACAATGATTGATTGTAAAAAGGTCATAAAATTAGCACAACTCACTTAATTACTTTACTTACAATGGAAATTCTAGTCCCCATTGTCATCTTAAATTGAATCAGCTTCTACCTTTTTGTGACTTTCAATATCGAGTTAGTGGCTATTCACTACTGCATAACTGAATTTGTAGGTGTTTTCCAAAATTATAGAAAAAAAAAATCTAAAGCAATGAGAAAAGATTATCAGATTTTATGTTCATATTGTGTATTCTGGAAGTCTTCAATTTTAGGTTCCCTAAAATTTAATGCCCTAAGCAGAAAATCGGCCCTGCTTAGAGACCAGCCTTAGAGACCACGCAAACGTGGAAAGTAAATGAAAATACCCTTTGCATACAATATGGGTTGTTTATACAACAAATGAGGTGTTCGTGTCATTTCATCAGCTTTGTGCAATACACGAATTCAGATATAGCGGCTTCTTCTCCAGGCCAACGGGGTAACCTGTGATGAAAATCTCCAAAATTGCTCTTTTTACGTGAAAGCAAACCCCCTCTCACCGGGTCTACCCTCGCATCGGGTGAGCCCCATCCTCCCAAACAGCGACGTCCAGCACCCAAAGCTGGAGAGGAGGAAGAGGCGAGAACCGCTGCCGTCTTCCCCAAGTCTGCACACGCCCCCTGGAGAAGGGAGGCTCCATGAGGGGGACCTCCACGCAGGCCTCGTGGGCCTAGTAATAGGCCCAAGAGTAATAATAATATTATAATAATATATTATTATAGTAATTATTATTATAGCAATTATTATAGTAATATAATAATATTATAGTAATAATATTCCGTAATAGGCTCCCTATTACGGCCCCTGCGGCAGGGCCAAGAAGGAAAGGAAGCTGGTCGCGGTTCCTCGCCTAACTTTATTTTAGGAGAAAAAAACAACCCGCTAAGCCGTCACCTCAGGGTTGCCCTCGGAGCGGTGCTTCTCTCTCTTACTTGGGGGAAGAGGGAGGGGGTGGAATAGAGAAAAGAAAAGGGTTTCGGTTATCCCTTTCTGCTTCCCTCAGGCGCCTCCCTGTCTCCTCCCCCTCAGCCGTAGTAGCAGTCGTTTTCCGAAGCTGGAGCCGCGCTTCTTCAGGCTTAGGGCGAGGCGAGCCGCGCGTGGCCGCTGGACGACAACTCAGACCCTTTCTCCCCTCTCCCAACCCCCCCTCCCCGTCTTTTGTAACCACCGCCCTTTCCTTCTCTTCGCCGTCTCCTCAGCCGGTCAGCCAAAGGGAGGCGAAGCATATGAAACATTTCAAAATGGCCCGACCCTGAGGGATTAGCAAAGCTTTCCTCGAGGAGCAGGAGGAGCGGCAACAACCTCGGGGTGGGGGTAGGGTCTGGGGTGGGGTGGGGGTAAGAATCCTTTGCCGTTGCTTCATAGAAGCGATTCTTCTTGGAATTGATCCCCTTCTTTCTCCAATGGTCCAAAATGACCTGTCCAAATCGCCTCCTGTCACAGAAGTAGCGGCGGCGGCTCAAGAGATGCAGATGGACTTCCTGGAGAATCCCCCGGCGCTCGTTACGGCACTGCAGGTACGACTTGGGAGAGGGGAAGCCACGGCGAGGGGTACCCACGAGGAGCCCCTACCACGTGCGTGGAGGTGGCTGAATTGCCGCGAAACACGGAGCCACAAAGTAACCACCCCCTCGTATTGGGCGAACCCACCACCTTGGGCCAGTTGACTAAGCCGTGGTTCAGCTTGCTAAGGGGAGACAAATTGTTTGGGTACAGGTTACACAAAGCCACAAGGTAGATTCCTGGATTGTGGGCTGGCAGGTTGTGTGAATCCAGCCGTGGCAGTTTGCCAAACAAGTATAATGTGTGAACCTGACCACATGTGATTTACTCAGTGATAAAGTGGGCAAAAGAAATCATCATCTGACAGTCATATATGGATATTCTTGCCATTTCTAAAGATCGTTTCAAGATTCTGTAATAAAAACAAGACTCCTTGCATTTTTAGAGAATCTGTTATTTGCATTAGTGCATTTCACATCTCACTTCAGCAGGTGCTTTCAGCCTTCTGTCTCTGGAAATGTTTAATATCTTCGTATCATTTTCAGCCTCCAACTAACTTAGAGGTAATTATTTGGCAAGAGCTCCCTTTATTGACCGTACTGTAAGAGGCATAGATAAAAGTTAGTCCCAAATGCTCTTTTGTAGCTTCTGAACATATACTTTCTCAGAATTATTGTTATTAACTTGGGTGAGACAAGATAGTACTGAGAAGTAATTTGGGGCTAGGTTATGCAATTAATAAAAAAGCTCAGTTTCTAAACAGGTTAAATTTAAATACAGAAGTGACATCAATTCCAAGATGTTTTCCAGGATGATCTCAAGGATATTTAAACAGCTCTGACCATTATACCAATGGCAGAGGTAGCTATGTTTTTAGTATTTGTTATATTATAAAGCCACAGTTGTGCAGAGTTGTTTAACAGATATATCTGTTAGAGCTTTGGGCTGAAATCTAACAGGAATACCATATTGGGAATAAGTCTGGCATTCCTTGCTAACAAGACTTAATAACAAATAAACACCTGAATGCAAATCCCAGATTACTAAGAAGCATGCATTCAAGTGGCAGTGGAGAAACAATAACTTTCCCAGATTCTGAGAGTATTGAGAGTATATTACTTTTTTTTTTACATGACATGTTCTTGATTTGAAAATCGGGATGACTGGCATGTTGGAATGTTCTGTCAAAGACAAATACCTATTTTGACAATTATTTTCTATCTTTGTGCAAAGTTGTAATCACTGTAGAGAAATAAAATTCATGCATATATTTATGGATTAGGCCAGGATGATTTGGATTTTCTTCAATAATGTTTGCCTTTAGTTACATAAGAGAACTTGGACTTGCCCAGACCTTGTCATATTAACTTAAAAGCAAGTTTTTGTTTTAATGAAATGCATATAGTCCAAAAGGTTCAAATCTATCAAATGGATGGAAACAGGTAACAGTTTTATGTATTAACCCAAAACATGCTTTTCCATATGAGATACATTTTTTTTTCAATTAAACACAATTTTTGGACATTAGCTGATAAGATCTGTAATGTGTTCAACATAGATACTAGAAATTAAGAATTAACAAATTTTAATGGGAAGTATCAAGATACATAGCTGGGTAATCAGTTCCACCCTTAGAAAGTATTCATGTAAAAATGAATAGTTTCTTTGTCATGCTCTAGCAATTTTCTACCTGCTGCTTTCTATGCAGTATAGTGAAACCCAGAGCTTTATTGCTCTTTTATTCAGTGATTGAGAAACTCTACATTTGACAGGAAAGTGTATTATTTTTGAAGCTGAAGTAAGATAAATGTATACAAGAGAAGTATACATGCTCACAGATTCCATTTTTATTTCCCTATTTCTTATTGCTCTTTGAAAAGGGAGCTACATGTAAGCAAATTTATAAGTATTTCTTATCAACTGCATAGTCAAATTTGCAGACATAGTTCATGCTAATAAGTTGCATTTAATTTTCATCTGCGTATTTTAATCTATATTTTAAATATTACAATGTTCCATGATAGTACATTAGCTTATCTTGTACGTGAAGAGTTTTTCATCTATTCTGTGATTAATTTTTATTTTAGTGGAAATTAATAACCTACTATATATTTTCCATAGCAGTAATAAAGTATCCTAAACCTTGATTTAAAATTATGAAATATATGGACACATAAGTAAGGTAATTCTAATAATGTGGCTAAGAGGTCTTCCAAAAGAACATTTTGTTTCCCTGTAAATGATAAAAATGCTGAGCATTTCCATCAAGCTACTCCAGTTGCATTTATCTTGCTAGCAGAGTAAACTCATTTATAAAGTTACATCCTTTTGTGTGTAATAAATGGGATTACAGTTACAATATATCTTTTGTTCAAGATATATTTACTATGCTTTTATTTAATATAACTTTTCCTATAATTTGTGTATGTGTGCGTGTGTATTATGTATATATACCTATAAAATATCTAGACCTGTATCTATAGTTTATTTTTCTCTAAAGTATTTTGATCTTAATAGGAAACATTAATATAAAATATTAAATTACAATTTCTTTTATAATTATGATCACTTTTTTCATAGGTAAACTTTTTCCTGCTGAACTTAGAGCTAAATAGAACATACAGTTGATGAATAGAATTGCTTTTTAATTCTTTCAATGCTTTTGATTATATAATTAGGATCAGATTGCAAGAAATTGTCAACAATGCGTTGTAAATAATTTTCTAGAGTTCTGATAATTCTTACTACACAAATTATTGTTTGTTGTCCATGAAACTGAAAAGTTACCCCATCTATTATGAGGTAGCCAAGTGAATGATGTCCAATCAGCAAAGCTCAAAGGGGAACTTGACAATAAATCAGTTCATTATACAATCTGTCCCATTTATCTCTTATATTTTTGCTGAAGAACATTGTGTTTTTTCTGAAACTGAAAGGCATCGATTTTCATTCCATTACTTCAAAGTAATTCTGTGATGTAAAGTAAATAGTTGATAGAAAACTGAATTTTTTTTCAGGAATGAAAAAAATAGTTTTCCACAATTATGTAAATTATTATGGACCTTGCTGATTTTTATGACAGAAATTGTCATAGAAAATGACATGATTTGAATATTTTTTCAATGAAAATTAATTACTGATTGCAGTTTGCATATCTTGTAAGTTGTAGTTGGCCCTCAAGAAATGTAGACAATAGCAAAGGATACTGAGTGTTGTTATTCAGCAATAACTGAAAATCCTCTTCTACTTATCCACTTTATAATGAATTTACCCATTTGTTTTGAAATTTCTGAACAGCTTTTCTGCATTTCTAAAAATAGTCCTAGATATATACCTTTTGAAAATAATAGAGAAGAGAAAATAATACTTGAATTTAATTGCAGGTCACTTAGATAGTACATAATGCCAGCAACTGATTAATGACCCATATTAAACATTGTTCCTTTCTGCAATGTTTTTCAATTGCACAGTCTAAACTAAATTTTCCAAGTAGTCCCAAGCAGCAAGTATCAACTATGCTTTGGTTCTAGTATCAGCTATGATAAGCTACATTCTGTAGCTACTCCATTAATCAATTCCTTTACAAAAGGGTGTAGAAGACAAATATGTAATTGTCATTGAGCTCAAACTAAATGATACAGATAGTCCTCAACTTATAATAATTGTTCAAAATTATAACAGGACTGAAAAAGTGACATGACCATTTTTCACACTTATGACTGTTACAGCAGTCATGTGTTTACAATTTTTCATGTTATCAAAATTTAGATGCTTGGCAACTGGTTTATATTGATGTAGGTTGCAGTGTCCTGTGGTCAGAAGAGCCTGTGGCTCTTCGAGCAGGCCGGCCTGAGCTGACTCAAATGGGATTTTAAATGGGGTTTTTAGATTAGTTGGGATGGGTGTACAAAGTTTTAATTTATTTTAATTGGGGTTTTTAGATTTTTATAGGGACAGCCTAGGGTTTAATTCTTTTTTAACTATTTATATTTGTATACATGTATTTTAGTTGGCTGTTCACCGCCCTGAGTCCTTCGGGAGAAGGGCGGTATATAAAACCTAAATAAAGTAAAGTAAAGTAAAGAAGGTATGCGACCTTCTGACAAGCAAAGTCAATGGGAAAGTCACATTCACTTAACAACCTTCTTACTAACTTAATAACTGCAATGATTTATGTAACAACTATGGTAAGAAAGGTCATAAACTGGGGCAATATTTATTTAACAAATGTCTCGCTTAATAACAGAAATTTTGGGCTCAATTGTGATCATAAGTTGAGAGATATCTGTATATAAATTATATATTTTATTTCTAAGTTCTGTTCAGAATACTGCATATGAGCTAAATTTTTATATACTATATGGGAATGGAAAGGTAAAGGGGTATGTCATTCTGTAATGTTTAATATTTATATGCTGTCATTGATTTTAACAGTTTTTGCATAAGGTCAGGGGGACTATCAAACACTTGTGGCTTTGTTAGGTCTTGATCTGCTTTGCATATCTAAAAGTCAAAAAGATTCAAAAATCTTCTACCCACAAAAACCTTTTTTCAAAGGGAATTATTTTGCTTACTACATTTCCCTTTAAAGAAAGTTTTTTGGTGGGTAGAAGAGTTCTGAATCTTCTTGACTTTTCCTTTAGTGCCTGTTTTGAATTTCTGTACCATTTTTAAACTCTGACCTAAAAATAACAAAAAAGTGCTTATGTCCAATTTCACTGAAGAGTTGCTCTGGATGCACATATTTTCCTTGCATCCATTTTGAGCTTTGAAAAGATATTTACATTCTTTTCTGAATGAAAATACCCAGTTTTCTGCATGTATCATATAAACGTGATAAGAAAAGGAAGACCTTGTTTTTATGGAAGACTTTCAGACTTATAAATATTCTGTGTCTCTTCTTGTTTATGCCATTTTATAAATTAGCTCTGAATTTCCTTTATTGTAATGCAGATTGTTATATTTCTATATTGGAGTCAGAAAATATATACATCTATATTGCAAGCTATTAGTATTCATAATGTTTTGTTACTGCTGCTTGCCATCTCTTGCTCATCTCTCCTTTTACATAACTAGTGTCAGCCATAAGGTTTCTTTTTTAACTCATACGTTTTCCAAGTTGATTATGATAATGTCACCAAATCAGCAACGTCTTTTTAAAAAAATATTTTCATTCATATGCACCCCACATATATTCGGATCCTTACTCATTTACATTTTTGCATAATCATAGTCTTAAATGGTTTTAGAATTTGAGGGTTGGACTTATTTATTTTTTTAAATAGATGTAGTCCTCTAATTTATCCTTTATATCTTGTTGATACTAAGTTTAGTCTTCTAAATATGACAATTCCTGATTTAATTAACCTTTTAATATTTACATATTGTCATGGATTTTAATTCCTACTTCTTGAGAAATTATTATACCTTTGGGGTCCTGTTTTTCCCCCTTCTAGAATCCTTTAAATTAAATTACCAGTGAGCAATTAACTTTTTTTAAAAAAAATCCATTCATTTCATATAATTTGCATTGTCATTTATATGATCATGCATACTGTTGCATTATAGAATTGTATAATTGTGATAATTATTTTATACAGAACCCTGGAACATTTGAATTATTGAATAAAAATAAATTTCTTTAATGCTTGAAGTACAATTGGATTTTCCCCCTAACCTGGCTTTTTGATCAGTATCTGCTAAAATCTAAGAAAAATGTTTTTTATGAATACATGAATTAAGCTTTGTTTTTAGCTTAAGATATATGAGCCATGTTTTACAGCTTGTTCAACAAATCATGATTTAAATATGCATAGCTTTGCATTATTTTTGAACTATAAATAACATCATTTACCGAGGCATCCAAGATTTTCCCCGAAGATACATTTTTTCTGAACTGTAAGTCTGAAAGTACATTTGGTTCATCATTTTACTAAACCATAATATAATTTGTTTAGCTTTTGTCTTACTTATATGATTTGAGTCATGGTTTATAAAATATGATTTAGAACTTAGTGTGTTTTAGAAAAATAGCCAATTATGGTTCATTCAATAAACCGATTAAATCATGATCTTGTTAATTCAGTCCTTGAGTAGCTGGAAAAATACGTTGGGTAATTGGAAGGGCATATAATATAGACACTTTGTTTTCCAGTGCATATGCCTGGTTTGCTTAAAATAAAGATTTAATGTTAATACTGTAGTGTGTTAATTAATACTGCAATATAACTATCACTAGTTTCCTCAGCACTTTTGAGATCCATTTCAAAGGATATTCTTATTTAGAAAACTTCTAATAATACGATATCACAATGTAGTTTTCCTAGATGCTTTCACTTTTCAATATTCTTTAAGGCTACTGGGGGGAATGAGATATGGAAAGGCAAGGCTAGAAAATCTGAAAAACAGCAGAAATGAGAGGAGTTATTTCCTGGTTTTGTTAATGGAAATCAATACAAGTATGAGGTAATGGAAATCAATACAAGTATGAAAACTGGCATAGGATTCCATTCATAAAGCTGAATTTAAAGAACCATTAGCAAGAAGAAATTGATTTGCACAAGCAAGTGGTGCAAAGGAATTTACGTGGTATTATAAAATGGTACTTTCAATGCTCTTTTGAATTAATTATTCAAGGTTATATAGTTATTGCTGTCTATTAGGAGCATAACCTTCTGCTGAAATACATCACTGTTTCCTCTGACAGAAGGTAGCTCTTCATGGGGCACTTACACATGGTGCCCTTTCCTCTCACCATGTCTCAAAAACAGTTTGAAATGGACCTATCAGTTGGTTCCCAATATCTTTACTTCACCTGACTTCAGAATATTGACAACATCCTGGGAACACAAGTAAAGTTCTGCCTCTAGCCAACAAATAGGAGCTGCTAAGTAAAATAATTTAAAAGATCCAACAGTATGTTTTCTCAAATACTACTAGTTCTGGAACAACAAATATTTCATAAAAAAAGAAAACAAAATATGTTTCTAGTGCTACCTTTCCAAGTATGTTTTAGCTGCAAAATAACACCCTCTCTGTTCTATTTCCATTTTAGCTTGTCCTCTGTTCATGTTTTCATTATAAAAAAAAGAATTAAAGAAAAATGAGATGTCAGTGAAGCCATCTGGCTACTAAGCTATCATTCCCTTTGTATTAAAAATCCAATTGAGACTTACAGAATTAGCATTAGCATCATCAGTTTTGCACCCAGGCACATTTCCCAATTATTCTAACCATGGGATGAGCTGCCTTGAAGAACAATATAACTTCAGACAAAATACATTCTGAGCTAAAGGAATTGGAGCTCATTATAAGGTGTTTTCACCTTGAAACAGCCTGTCACTTTGCATATTAGTTTCCTTCTTTGCTAATCAAGACAGTATTCCCTTAGAACCTGCGAAGCTGTCTGAAGTCCACTGAAATTGAGAAGAGAGGCATTAGTTTCTTTCATAAAGATACAAAATGTTCATTAGACCTGGAAAGTTTCATTGTATAATAAGAAAGGTGAGTGATTTGGCTCTCAGTAAATCAGTTCAGATGCTAAATTCAGTCAGCATTAGGGTCTCACAGAAATGTAAAGCTCTTTACAGCTTCATAGAATGTAGAATCCTTGTATGAACATGCCAAGGGATGTGTACAGGTGACTATGTTTTAACTAAATGTATTTTGGATTGGATCTAAAATCTTCTATGTGCAAACTATGAGCCTTATTATTGAGCTACTCAAATATAACAGTATAATGGAAACATGCATTTTATTTTAAATTACAGATTAATTATGGGTTTAGGGGGACTTTTATTTTGCAATTGTAGATTTAATTGCAAAATTAAAATTAAAGAAAACCTGATAGGAGCCATGTATAATAGTGTGTGATAATCTATAATGAATGTCTATATTATTGCCTAGGGAGCAAGGTAGATGTGGCAGTGGAAATCAAGAAAAATAATTAATTTTTTTCCCAAATGTTTATTACATATTTCCTAAATGCAAAAGGATTAATTCCCAACTTTAGAGCAATGCTTCTAAAGTTGGGGTTGCAATCATGTGAGGGGCATGGACAATTTGTGAAGGATTACTGTTTATTTTAAAGTTGATCTGCCAACAAATAGGAACCTGCAAAGAAAAATAATTTACAAAATTCAACAATACTTTTTTTCAACTATTGCTAGTTCTAGAGCAACTACTATCTCATATAAAAAGAAAATGAAAAATATCTTTACCTTCAAAGGGAAGCTTCAAAAAAGTTTTTTCTTATTTATTTATTTCCCAATCCTAACCTGAAATAAATAATAAATAAATCATTATTATTCATAGGTAGTCAGAAATGTATTGTTTATTCCTGAGGATTATATTATATATATATAGGATTATATATTATTGCAAAATTTGAGAATCTCTAAAGAAAGGCTTTTTGATAAATTTATAAACCAAAAACTTTGCCAAGATTATGCATTTAATCTTATACCCCATTTCTTATAGGAAACAGGTATAATCCATAATTGGATTTTGTTGTCATAGCACTTTAAAATGTTGCTTTCTATCTAAGAAATAAGAGTGAAATGTGGAAACATTACGTTAGTCATCTCTTTAATTGGTTTTCAGACTAATGTAATTATAGTGAGGTCTAAAAAAGAGAGGATGATGTTGTCTGAAGAGAAAATAATAATAAAGTAAATTGTAAAGGGAAATGTGGCATCACAACCAGCAGGTAGGTGAATGAGTGTGTGTTTGAAGAACACACTGATCACACTGAAAAATAAATGGTGATAAAAAGATTTCAGGAAATTCCCTAGGAAAATATCATTCAGTTCTACAGAAAACACTAGATATCTTTTATGTACTTCAAGCCCTGAGGCATCATGTTTTATGAAATAAGCAGAGTTTTTTTTTTGCTGGCAAAATATTTAGTCATAGTTCAGTACATAGTTTAATACATTTAATAGGTCTAGCCAGTTGATAATACTATATGGGTTTGAACATTGTTTTCCTTTTTTCTGGCAATTCTTACATTTTACACACACGTTCAAATGTCAGTAATTAAGATATAATGGTGTAAAGAAATAGTTCTGAAAGAATAAATTCTAATGATGAAATATTGAAAAATCTGGTCGGAAAATAATTTAGGATCACAGATACCATACATCTTAGCAAACCGATATCTGAAAATAAGGTGAAATATGAGAAAAGACAGTTAATACCAGTAATCGCATTTACAGCATTGTATCCATTTTATGGTTGTATATAGAAAAGCAAGTAAATACAAAAAAAGACTACGTTGTAAAATCAAAACCAAATTAAAAATACAGGGATTTTTTTCAATATAGCTAATTGGTTTATATAATCATGAATAACTAAACCATGGCTTCAGAGATGGGTAAAATAGATAACTTCTCATGCAGAAGTAAGAGGCATTTGCTGTATTTTTTTTGTCTAAAAATACAGAAGGAATTTCTTGATATTCTATTTCTAAATCCTGCATATCTCTATACTCCTTGTTAAAACATAAGGTATATGCAGATTTGATAGTTTTTCAATATAGCTGTGCTTTTGTTATGAATTGTTAGAAAAATCTAATATACAAGATTGCATTAAATGATACAAAAATTACCCCTCTTGCTTCCTTATTTTTACTATTAAATTTATGCAAAGTTAAAACATTTTTATTTAATTTTACTTGAATGTATAAACAAAATAAATATGCATGATTAGAGTGTACATAGTATATTGAATCTTAAATGCCATATAAAATTATAACAATTATTTTTTAATTTTAACAGTCTTATGGCAAAGGTGCAAGAAGAAAAAACAGATTTAAAGGCTCAGATGGGAGTACATCTTCTGACACTACCTCAAATAGTTTTGTTCGACAGGTATGTTACTTTTCTGTGGGTAATATTTGGTTCTGTTGCTTCACAAGAGATCAAAAATAATATTGTAGTATTGCATAATTTCTGCTGACAAAAAAAAACAATAAAAATAGAAAGTTACTTCAAACTCTCAATACAGATACAACTATATAATAAAATACTCTTGTTTTACTTTAATAAAATATATAGAAATTAAATATAGAAACATATAGAAATAATAACAGCAATACTGTATATCATAATCTGAATAAAATATGTAACCTATAAATGAATGATATTAAAATTTTCAAAAATACAGATATTACTAGATATTTCTATAACCAAAACATCCCCTATTTTCAGATTAAACAAATACATAAAAATCTAACATAAAATATATATATTAGGCTATGTAATCAGAACGTATTTAATTATCAGATTCCAAAATCAAAATATTATTTTTTCTTTATCAAACAAAAGTCTAAACGTTATTTCTATGTAACAAAGTCAAATCATCACCTTAATCAAAGCAGTCAATGTTGCCATCTTAGCCAACTACATTAATTTCACAACCCTTTCCTCTATTGTGATAGTTTGTATATTTACCCACTTCTTTGCCCGTTGAAGCCTTGCAGAAGGTATTGTATATAAGAAAAAGATCTCTTATTTTAATAAATTTATCCATCAAATTGTAGTTTCAATTTTCCTATTATTTTTCCTTTTTGTTGTAATTTTGTAGTTTAATCTATATTTTTGAAGAATAACAATATTCTTTAAAACATTCTGTTGACAAGTGATATGTTTTGAAAAAAAATCTCACAACATGGACTGATAATTATGTATTTGCTAATAATTTAAAGATATTGCATGAAATTAACGTAGTTAGCTAAGATGGCAATCCTAACTGCTTTGATTAAATGATAATGTGATTTTCTACATGGAAACCGCTTCTAAATCTTTGCTTGATAAAGAAAGCAAAGAAGATTTTGGAATCTGCTGATTAAATATGTTCTGATTATACAGCTTATACATACCATACATTGAAAGATATCACATGATTTTTATAGTTTATAGATTTTTAAAAGATGGAAGAGACAAAAGTTTGATAAGTCAATTCAATTTATTTATGTGAATCCTGAATAAGATAGTTCAGTAACAGTTGAATTTTTAAAAATTTTTATTTAATTTTTGGAAATTTAGAAGCAACTGGAAAAATGGTTTGTGTTTTATTTCAAAAGAAAGAAAAGAAAGAATGAGGTTATAAAGTTTCTAAATGCACTTATCTTTCCCGATAGAAGAAAATATCAGTGTTTTCCCTTCTACGCAGATGTTGGTTTATTTAATACATTTCATCTTGCCATTCTGCGATGCTTACATAAACTATAAATAGAGCAATTTAAAATTCCCACAACTACATTCAAAACAAACAGATTTTACCAAATAATTATAGTAAAACAATACAAAGCAATAAAAACATAAATTAATAGATGACATATAAGAAATCACATGAAAGGTTTCCAAATAATGTTACTTTTGCAGAGTAGATGCTCTAAAATGCTTAGTATTGTATAATACTGCATAAGGATTATATAGGCTTATATAGGCATAATAAGTACTTAGATTTCCATTTTGTTGCTCCTGAAATAGTCAATTCCATTATGAAACAGTTGATGACTGTTTCTCCGTACTGTCCAACCAAAATGTAATTACTTAAAATTTAGGTCTGTTATGTATTGTTTTGTCTGTCTTGAACAAATCTTCCCGTCTTCTGTAAAAAAAAGCCCTGCAGGTACTTGAACAGACTGTCAAGCTGTCTTTGGTTCTTTGTGCAAAATATATCTTGCACTCTTGTTGAAGTGCACTTTTTTGATAGCTGCATCATCATGATTGCTGATGATCCAGAAGGGAAATTGGTTCCTTTTTGGAAGTACTGCTACTTGGTCCCCGTGCCCTTAGAATTTTCCTACTAAATACAGAACTTGCATTTATCTCTTGTTGAAATAAATTATGACTTGAAGTATCACCTTGTTTTTTCTATATATTTATATACTTGCTATGTACTGCTTGATTATTTTTTAAGGATTTTCTCAAATACTGATGTTTAACCTAGTCTATAGCTTCCAGAGTCCCCTTTTTAAACAATGAAACAATATTAGTTATTCTCCAATTATCATCACCATCTATTAAACATATATTATATAACTTTCAATATTTTTTTCATACGCCGACTAATATACAGGTAGTCCTCACTTACAATAGTTCCTTTCAAAGTTATTGTTCAAAGTGAGCATTCAAAGTTATAACAGCACTGAAAAAAAAGTGATTTATGACCATTTTACATACTTACGTCCATTACAGTATCCTCATGGCCATGTGATTTAAATTTGGATGCTTGGCAATGGATTCATATTTATAATGGTTGCAGTGTTTTGGGATCATGTGATCACTTTTTGTGATTTCATTACAAGCAAAGTCAATGGTGAAATCAAACTCATTTAACAACTGTTACTAACTTAACAACTGCAGTGATTCACTTAACAACTATGGCATAAAAAGTTGTAAAATGGGGCAAAATTCACTAACAAATTTCTCATTTAGCAACATAAATTTTTGGCTCAATTGTGATCATAAATCGAGGACTACCTGTATTACTGATACTCAAGTCAGATAGTATTGTATGCTTTGACTTTCAATAAAGCATTTTGAAAAATATCCCATGCGATTCAATCCCATTTGTGAGCTGGTCTATGTTTCCATTAATGAATATTTATTTATTTATTATTTATTTATTTATTTATTTATTTATTTATTTATATACCGTCCTTCTCCCGAAGGACTCAGGATGGTGCACAGCCAACCAAAGAACCCATTACAATATACAAAAGTTAAAAATAAATTAAATAATTTAGGTTGTCTAAAATTATACCCTCCCCCAATAAGTTAATTAAAACCCAAATTTTAAAAACCCAATTAAAACGCAAATACTAAATTAAAAATCCCATGTCAGCCTAGGCCTGCTCAAAGAGCCAGGTTTTTAATGCACGTCTGAAAGGTTTCAGATCCATATTAGTGCGTATTTCTGGAGGCAGACCACTCCAGAGGGCGGGGGCCCCCACAGAGAAGGCCCTACTCCTAGGGGCTGCCAGACGACATATAGAAGCCGACGGCACCCGGAGAAGGCCCTCCCTGTGGGAACGCACAGGTCGGTGGGAGATTACCGGCAGAATGCTGGTAGAACTGTTTGAACAATAGTTTCTAAAGATGAATGTTAAAATGCTGCGGTGAAATTGGAAGGGGTTATCAAGAGATATACTACTAGGTTCCATTTTAGGCCCAGTACATCCCAATGTATTTATAAATGATTTCTAATGAGTGATTAGAAAATAAGATTATCAAATCTGCAGATGAGATGATAGATAAAGGAGCAAACATCAGAGAACTGCAATAATTAGATTTAAGAAACTCTACAGCAATAAGCAATAACCAGCAATATTATTTTAGTAACAAGTATTGTACTTGTTACTAAAATGTCTTGTAATTATTACTTTTTATTTATCTATTAATTTTAAAAAGCAAGTCCAATTCAGATAATCAATTAGGAAAACACTACATTGAATAATTCATACTTGGATATTGAAAATGCTGGAGAAAAGAAAACAAAATATAAATAACTTTTATGTAAACTATTCTAGTATAATTTGCTTTTATTTTGCTGAGTGATTGATTTCCATAATGTTGCTATCCTACATCCAGTTAGTGACCCAAAGCTAGTAGTTACTCTGAATTATCTAAGCAATTGTATTACAATTCTGTGCTCATAAAACTGATCTAATTTCCAAGACTTACATAACTGTTTTGTAAGTAATATCTACCAGCATTGGTTTTATTATCAAGGAGTTAAATCACTAAAAAGAAGAAAAATAATGTTGTTTAATGTGTAAGATTATTATTTATACCAGTTGGCTATGGTTAGAATAATATGATTATTCAATATTTGTCTTTTTGGTTAGTGACATAAAATTAAATATTGTGCCCGTCCCAATTTCCCATGTCCCATTCCTTTGGCTGTGCAACTAATGTGTTGGAATTGAGGCTAAATGTGTATTGAGGGTACCATATAAGGGAAAGATTCCAATATTGCATGACATTAGAACTGATACATATTCCTTTCAACTTAATTTTAACAAAAACATTTATAAAACAGCAGAGATGCTGTCTTACAAAAACAAGCCATTTTCATTCACATGCTAATAACAGTAATTCTTCCAACAAGGTTTTTTTTCTAAGGCATTTGACATTTATCATCTAAAAATGAAAAGGGTAATCTAATGAGCCTTTTATAACTAGAAGAACAAAATAGTTCTAAGAGTCACTCCGAAGAGTTAGAGGCATAGGAGGTGTAAGAGGGGAAGTACAAGAAGGTGAACTAACGAATGGAGCATATGCTCCAACCTACAATTGGGTAGACCAGGTTGCCCTGATAAAAAACACTTTACAAGAAGGGGACTTCTACTATATGAAGTCCATGCTTTCAACATTTGAAATAATCTATGAGATCCTTAATTTATAAACATATTTACAAGTACATACTGTATGTTTTCTAAGAATTAAGCCCCACTGAGTTTGGTAGAGCTTACTTATTCTGTAGAGTATGCAAATATAAGAAGACAAGTTAATGAATTAATGATTGATTATAATTTTAATATTTCTTTAGTTTTGTAATATGTATGCATTGAACTGCTAATAAATGTGATAAGGAATATTGCATTTGGAGAAAATCCTTCAAGTAATCATTGTGATTTACTAAAACAGACTGTTAGGAATATGTCTGAAAACATTGTACATATGGTGACAAATACTATGCTCAACTGAAATATTTATGAGTTTCTGTGTTAGGTTATGAGCAATATATTTCTATTGATTTAGTAATTGAATACCTTTCTACTATAAGCATTACTCAAAACAATGGCATATAGAAAATAGAAAAATGCTCAATTATAGTTAAAATACAAAGAAAATAATTATTTTTAAACATTCCTAGTAGACTAAACACACACTTTCCTTCATTACCATGAGAAAGAATGCATCAGAATCTTTGAAATGATGTAATCAATTTGCATGCTCCCTGTTATCAGGAGGGTCTCCTGACCTTTTGAAAAAAAGCCACATTTTGAGGATTTCTAGAAAGTCATTGGGACTGATCTTGAGGCGGGATGAGGTTCTATACAGAAGAAAAGGGTTGTCTCTGGAACCTCTCAGATAGAACTTCTTAACAGATGGATCTGCAGATTAGGATAAATAGGACAATAGATGTAATTGGGGAAAGGGAGTCCTTTAGCTATACAAATATTCATATATAATGAATTTAGATAGTCCTTGACTTACAACCATTTGTTTGGTTAAAACAGCTTTGAAAAAAGTATGACTGATTCTCACATTTACAACTATTGTAGCATCAGATAAGACCAATGCCCTTTTTCCTCCCTTAGGAGAGTCTGGAACTATGTCTAAGTTTAGGTTACTGCATACCCACTGTAAATAAAATAATAATTTTAAAATGTAATTTTATATGCGGGGATGGGGAGGATTCTGATTTTTGTAGATGGACTGGAGAATATGTGCCTACTTCTTAAAAAAGCTATCCACTGCCGTAGCAGAACCTCTAAGCATTATCTTTAAAAAAATCTTTCAGGGTCAGCTCCTTGCCTAACCTATGGTCACAAGCCATGGTCATCCCCATCTTCAAAAAGGGAGACCCCAGCCTAGTTGAAAATTACAGACCAATCTCTGCGTCACCTGTAAAGTCATGGAATCAATTATTAACCAATCCATTATCCTCCACTTAGAGACAAACAGTCTACTCTCTAATAAATAATTTGGGTTCAGAAAAAAACTATCCTGTAATCTGCAACTCTTACACTGCAAAAACATATGGACTACACAACTCGATCAGGGCAAAACAATAGACACAATCTACATAGACTTCTGTAAAGCCTTTGATTCAGTGGTACATAACAAACTACTCCTAAAACTAAAATCTTATGGTATCTCTAGATAACTGTATAACTGAATAGAAGTATTCCTGTCAAACAGACAACAATTGGTAAAAATTGGGAGTGTCCCATCAAATTCTGTACCTGTCAATAGTGGTGTCCCCCGAGGCAGTGTTCTCGGACCAACTCTCTTCATACTCTACATAAATGACCTCTGTGATCATATTAAGAGCAACTGCATCTTTGCTGAGATGTAAAGCTGTTCAATACCATAGACAATACTGCTACTCTTCAAAAAGATCTTGACTATGTATCAGAATGGTCAATCAAATGGCAACTTCAAATCTCAACAAATAAATGCTGTCTTACATATTGGCAAAAAAAAAAATCAGAAAATAAAATACAAGCTGAATAGTCAAGATCTTGTTGATGATCCAAGCTCTGTAAAGGACCTTGGAATACGCATCTAAGTGTTAGAGCCCACTGTAACTACATAGCCAAAAAGGCATTAAGAGTTGTTAACTTAATCCTATGTAGCTTTTTCTCTGATAATATCACACTACTAACTAGAGCATACAAAACATTTGCTAGGCCAATACTCGAATACAGCTCATCAATCTGAAACCCACATTATGTATCTGATATTAGCACAGTTGAGAAAGTCCAGAAATATTTCACAAGAACAGTTCTCCACTCATCTACTCGTAGAATACCTTATGCCACCAGACTTGAAATTCTAGACCTAGAAAACCTTGAATACACCATCTTCGGTCTGATCTAAGTATGGTATATAAAATCATACATTGCAATGACTTACCTTGTCAATGAATACTTCGGCTTCAACCATAACAACACAAGAGCACACAATAGATACAAACTCAAGGTTAACCACACCAAACTTGAATGCAGGAAATACGACTTCAGTAATAGAGTGGTCAATGTCTGGAATGCTCTACCTGACCCTGTGGTTTCTTCCCCAAACCCCAAAAACTTTAACCTTAGACTGTCTACTATTGACCTCACCCCTTTCCTAAGAAGTCTATAGGGGGCGTGCATTAGCGCACCAACATGCCTACCGTCCCTGTCCTATTGTTTCTTTTATTTTTCTTATATGTACTCATTTCATGTATTCATAACTATGTATATACTTATACCTATTATCTTGTAAGTGATTGACAAATCAAAATAAATAAAAATAAAATAAAATAAATAAAAGTCTTACGTGACTCTCAGTTCTTTGGGCAAGTTATGATAAGGATTTATGTTAACACTCAGGATTGAATTTTTATTTCAGACTGCTAATAGTAAGATGAGGCAAAATGATGTTAGGTTTATATTGTTTCTAAAATGTTCATAAATGTAAATATAAGGAAGTCTATTCTTAGGCATTGAACTCATACCCTTTACAGTGTAATGAATGTAAAATAATGCCTTATTAGATGTAAAAATGCTAACGTAATATTTGTAGCACAGATTATTTAAATCATCAAGAAGTGCAACTGTTCACAGTATTATTCAGCTAACCTTTTACATTGGAGTCACAGGTATTATTAGCAGGTCCAGTAGATCTGGATGACAATAGTTTAGGGAAAGTTATTCTATATAATCTATTTCTTATTTTTCTACCAGAGATCTAGAATCAGCTGATTCTACATAAACATTGATGATAAGTCTCATGAACATAATGCTTTGGGCAAAAAGTGAGGAGAACCAAAGACAAGATTAGCTTTTGTTATGGCAATTTCTCTGGTTGGAATTTGGGTCAGTAACTCTCTCAGCCCAGTGCACCTAACAGAGTTGATGCTGGGGGAAATAAAATGAAGGGAGTAATCTTTGTAAGCTAACCAAAGTTCCTTCAAACTATTTTTTCAAATATGGAACTATTATTTTATTAAAATTGACAACAAATGTACCTATATATGTTACATTTTCTTCTCTAACAGGTGTTATATATTCTCAGCTAATGAGATTTAACAAGCTTTTCAAAGTTATTAAGTTTTAGTATTATACATGACTTTTTATGCTCCATTCTGGTGTTACTTATTTATTCCTGTCTTTTTCTTGGGATGCAAGTTGATGAACATAGATTGTGATCTAGCCTCATTTTATCCCCAGAACAATCCAGAAAGATAGGTTAACACATAAAGAAGAAAAAAAATGACTAAAATCAATCAGTAAAGTTGAGCAAAGTCTTGAATCCAGATCTCTTCAGTTCAGATCCACTATGCCATTTGTATGAGTCTTCTAGCTCTTTTTTAAGCATAACGCTAGAAATATTTAATTTAAATAATATTTAAAACATACATATATTTCTTAACTAACATAAAACATAGGTATTATTAGAATTTTTGGTTGTTTTGCAAACCCAACAAAACTATATTCAAAATTATAGAAATAATAAAAGCCAAAAATACATGCAAGTTTTGATTTTCCTGTAAATGTTTGACCATTGAACATGTAATCATGATTAAAAAAAAACCTCCATGCTCATTTCCACTAACTAGACGGGAAAGAAATTAACAAAGTAATATTAAGGTCAGGCTGTCCCCTTGGCAGTAGATAATGAACAGAAAGTGCTAACATTTTCCAGACCTTACTAGAAAATGAAACAAATTGAACTTGTCTCTTGTCTTGCTATACTAAAAAAAAGTCTGAAGAAAGGGCTTATTTTAATTGTACTTTCAAATATTCGTCTATATAAAGGTATAAAAGGGCGATATTCTTGCTGTTATAAGAACAGTGTTGGGGTGGCTTTTACTTGGTGAAAGACTTGCTTCATCTATATTTTAGTTTTGGAATAAGATGGAGCGTTTTGTCAAAGGTGGAACATTTTCTATCATGGTGAGTAGGATGTATAGGCAAATGGGGAAACAATGTATACATAGGCAAAAGGAAATAAATGAGGATGTATCAACAAATAGGGGTAAAATGGGAATGCATAGGAAAATGGGGATAAAAGCAGCAACATCTTCTGCCTTGTAAGTGACAGTATTCTGTCTTACATCTAAAGATGATACCATATAGTATAAAATATAACATGATCAAATGACAAAAACAAAAGAATTCTCCTTTATAAGTATATAATATGAATTGTGCATATAATTTAGTTTTGTGTTTTTTTAATTAGTATGGACCAATTATAGTACCTTAAATTTTATTTGGAAGGGGAATCCTATTTCACACAATATTAACTAGAGAAGTAATATTTGATCTTCTAATTGAATTCTGCTATTTAGAGGCCTTTGATAGTGTTTGATAATTCATATCCCTTGATAAAATTGTTTCTTCAGTAGTGCAGAATCCGGAACGGATCACCCAGTACCTTGCTTTCCATCCATGCTCATCTGCTGTTTATAAAAATGTTATACTTGAAATACTTCCTTTGCCAATCTCCATGCTAATTGCTCACAATGTTTTTTCAGCATTTTTAGAAAGTCCTGTGCCTTTTGATATATTGCTATTGATATATAGATAATGAAAATTCTTGCTTATGATATATGTGTCCTTATTATCTGCCTTTTGTTTGTTTTTACAACTTACTGAATGGCATATGTGTTTGCAGTGAACTGGATGTAAAAAGGATTTGTGAAAAAAAGAGGAAAATAGATTTTACTAAAATTCTCCAATTTGTAACCTTTAATTGGATGAAACTGTGAAACAATATACCACAAATGGGTTAACTTAAAAGTCTGCGTCCCAAATCTGAGATTCATTACTTCTGTGGGATTGAAATTTGGCAAATCTATGGTAATCTCAGTGCCACTATAGTCATTTTTAATGCTTCTCACAAGGAAAATCAATAGGGAAGTAGGCAGGAAATTGGAAATTAGTCTAATTTCCACTGTTCTTTTTTTAGCTAAGCAAATATCTATGAAATCATTCAAAAGGTTGCAGCTTTTTGAAAAATAATACAAAATCTACTGAAAATCCACAGGAATCTCCCCCCCCCCCAAAAAAAAAACAAAAAAAAAACAAGGAGGAGCCATCAAAAACATAAATATCTGGGCACAAGAGAAGCATTGCTAATGTTAACTAGTTTGGATAATGAAATATCTGCAAAAAACAGGTGTAAGTTCAAGAGCACTAAGGACCCCTCTTAAGTTTTTAAATCTGAAGGTGATGAGTAACAGAAACATAGCATAATTCTATAGTTGAATTAAATTTATTATTTTAAGAAGATTTTAACATTTAATCCTTTTATGAGGAGAGGTGTCCTTTTAAAGTATGAACAAGTTGGCAGCCATAACTTAATATAAATTGCTGTATTGTAAAGACAATTTTTCTGAATTTTTAAAAACATAAATTTGAAGATGCCTAGGTCATTTTGTTTATCAATTTAGCTGAACAAACACCCTCCTTTTTGGGTGTGTTTTCATTATCTTATTCCATTTACTTAATTTACATTCATACATAACAATATTTCATATGGACTAATACAACTTTTCTGATTGGTTAGGAAATGTTTTACAACACAAAATTAATTTTAACAGACAAATTAATGTTTGCTGATTTGGACATTAGAAAGAAGCAGTTTTAAATATTAAACAAGTTAAGCATAATAGTTTACTTTATTTGGGAAAACAGAATCTTGTAGAGGTGAGAATTAAGAAAAATTATTAACCTGAGAATGTCAGAGGGTATCAGAAGTGCTAGTTGATCTTTGGATCTTTGCAGCATATCAGCAAAAATTTCTTGCATTTTATTTGAAAATTGTTACAGTAAGCAAGGTAGGAAAATATACAAGAATTTTCGGGAATAGCTTCAAACTCTTTAATAATAGCTCCATTTTGATTTGAGATAGGGGCATAGGAATTATTAAAGTGTCATAGCAAGTTGTGATCCTTCTTTTTTTCTTCCTCGTTCCATTTTTGAGCTTGATTTTCTCCCATCTTCTACTCCCACACCAAAATTGGAATCATTCAGTTCAGTTTTTGGAAAATTATTTTGTTAATATGCAGTCCTAAAGTCCTTTAGATAAATACTGTATAAACCTAAATGCTTAGTGCAGGGGTGTCAGACTTGATTCCATTGAGGGCCGCATCAGGGTTGTGTTTGACCTCCGGAGGGCCGGTGGGTAATGGTCAGAGCAGTGTGGCCAGCTCGACAACACCACTCATGCCTGTAGTGCCCCGAGCACTCTGCCAATGAAAATGTGCTCCCAAACTCCATTTTCACCTGCGAGGGCCTTCTGCAACCCTTTGCCAGCAAAAACGGAGCTTGGGAGGGCTACCCCAGCCCTCCTTAGCTCTGTTTTTTCTTGCAGAGGCACTATGGGGCAGTTCTTCACTGTTTCCAGGGCAGCCCCATTGACCAGATCTAAGCACCCCATAGGCTGGATCCAACCCACGGGCCTTGAGTTTGATACCCATGGCTTAGTGGATATAAGCATATCAGGTGATACGTATTTGTGTATGAGAGAGTGTATGATCTAAGGAGATCAACACCTTATATTAAGGTTTGCATAATTATTAGGCAGCTTCTTTTCCTCAGGCAAAATGGGCTGAAAAAGAGAGTTAACTGACTCTGAAAAGTCAAAAATTGTAAAAAGTCTTTCAGAGGGATGCAGCACTCTTGAAATTGCTAAGATACTGGGACATGATCACATAACTATCAAATATTTTATTGCAAATAGTCAACAGGGTTTCAAGAAACATACTGGAGAAAAAAAGACCCACATTAACTACCAAAGATTTGAGAAGAATCAAACATGAAGCTACCAGGAACTCATTATCCCCAGTGTCATATTCCAGAACTGCAACCTACTTGAAGAACCTAGAAGTGCAGGGTGTTCAGTGCTCAAAGACTTGGCCAAAGTAAGGAAGGCTGAAACCTAACCACCACTGAACAAGAAACGTAAGTTGAAATGGCAAGACTGGCCCAAGAAATATCTGAAGACAGATTTTTCAAAGGTTTTATGGACTGATGATATGAGAGTGACTCTTGATGGACCAGATGGATGGGCCCATGGCTGGATCAGTAATGAGCCCAGAGCTTCACTTCGACTCAGACACTAGCAAGGTGGAGATGGGGTACTGGTATGGGCTGCTATTATTAAAAGATGAGCTGCTTGATTTTTTTGGGGTTGAAGATGGACTCAAAATCAACTCCCAAACCTATTGCAGTTTTTACAAGACACTTTCTTCAAGAAGTGGTACTGGAAAAAGTCTGCATCTTTCAAGAAGACCATAATTTTTATTCATGCATTGTATTACACTGCTAGTTTGTGATTGCTGCTGCACAAAAAGTTGATCATCAACAGATCAAGAAACTGACAGACTTCATGAATGGAAGGCATATGACTGTTATTGAAAAGAAGGGTGGCTATATTGGTCACTGATTTTTGTTTTGAAATGTCAGAAATGTTTATTTGTACATTTCAAGTTGCTTATTATTCTCACTTTAACGGATGCAAATAAATAAGTCAGACTGGCAAAGTTTTGTTTTTCATTCAGTTGCATAATAATTATGCACACTGATAGTTGCCCAATAATTTTGCACATATGGATATTCTTCTAAGAAGGCCAAAACCTCACTTTTACTTTTTTAAATATTCAGGTTTGAGGTTTATTAACATTTTGGATTGACCGAAATCACTGTATTTTTCAATAATAAAATGAATCCTCCAAATTACAATTTGCCTAATAATTGTGCATACACTATACGGTAAAGGATTTGAGATATATGAATTTCAGAAATAAGCTTGAAGATTACGCCATATTTAATCACTGTCTTAAAATATGTCACAAGTATGTGGATAGCATGATAATAGGGCTAAAGTTTCAGTTACTCCGCAAGGAAATTCACATTTCAGGGGTTTTTTATAATAAGTTTGTACAATATTTCTTATAATTAATGTATTTCATAAAGATTAATTTATAAATAAACATGACAATAATGAAGATACAGAATGAAATGTTCTGCTTCTATTGGGAAGAGCATATGCTATTACTTTTTTTCTAGCAAAATCAATCGATGACAATAATGTATTTTTAAAAATTTCTTGATACATACAAACAGTGTGCTGCCTTTTAAATAAATGGACTTTGGCTATGTAAAACAAAAGTTAAAACAGCTATAAAGTCTGGAGTATGTTACCATTAAAAAGCTAACTGTAATTAACAGTTTCAATCCATACTTCTGCCTTTGTAGGAATATCATTGTTGATTCATGACTACCCAACACCCAACTTTGTATGGCATTCAATACAAACACACACACACACATACACACACACACAAAATCACACAAAGAAATAGTAATAATTGGTCATGCCCCAGCATATTAGCATAGTTTATTCAGGCTATTTTTAGTGCCAAAATGCAAAATGCATTGTGGTAATGGAACCTGGAAATTATGAAATATATTTTAATATTATATAATTTTAGTACACCTGAATATTTTTGAGCTACCATAGGTATTTAATTTCTATGGAATATTTCCATGCATGTCTGTTTAAAGAGAAAAATATCTAGAAAAGCACACTACCATACAATATTTTATTTAGATATAATTATATAATTCTGGCATAGTTATA
This sequence comes from Bungarus multicinctus, assembly GCA_023653725.1. NCBI lineage: Eukaryota > Metazoa > Chordata > Lepidosauria > Squamata > Elapidae > Bungarus > Bungarus multicinctus. Next base: position 27,072,943 of record CM042840.1, read on the forward strand.
TAATTGTTGATTTCATATTTTATTCTTGTACTGATTTCATGAAATCCAGAACTAAACAATGTACTTTTTGGTTTTAATTATTATAATGAATTATGTGGGTAAGTTTTTATATTTCAGTGGAAAATGAAAGAAAGGCTAGAGTTAAGATAAGGTATGGATAAACAATATTTTAATGGCAGGAAAATCAGGGAAATATAGCTCTATTGAGGTATTATTTGAGAATCTCTCTCTGTGTACATACATGTATGTAATATTATATGATATGTCATGTTTCATACTTCTGGAGAATTTCTCATACCACCCCTGCCTAATTTCAGTTTTTCATCCCTCTTTAATGGATTATGTAACAATGAAAACATTTCAAAAATTACTATTGTTCATGATTTGGAAATGCTTATTTAAAGTATTTTGCCATAAAGTAAATCAAAATCATTAACAGTCCTGCAAGTTTTCTCATATACAAATACTTTTCCATTGTGCTGAATTACTCATCATAGTTTCTTTGCTTTGATCCATTTGATTTCAGATGGTCTCTGTGATAGTTACTATAGAAACCTAAGCCATTTCATTTCAGACTTTTCCTGTTGCTATGCTGTATGGAAGGCTGCTGTTTGCTGTTTTTGGCTGTGTAATAGAGAATATTGATTTCAAGATAACTGACAAGGTAGTAGGTAAATTGAAACCTGAATTGGACTAAAGAAGTGAAAATGCTGTTCCAGCAAATGAGTAGAAAGAAAAGTTAGAAAAAATGTGCATAGAATTCTCCTTTCATTGCATTAAGCCAGTTTTATGTTTATGTTTAATTATAAAGCAGATTTTGAATGATATTTCTTTAGTTTTTAATAGTTGCAAACTGAAAGATTTTAATAAAGAGTACTTTTCAAACTTTTTCCTTCATTACTCAAAAACACTAATCAAAAAGGTATTTTTACTGCTTAACAGAAGTCCTGTTGTGATTAGGTAATGGTTAGTATGTTGTTACTCCACCCCCCACCCCCAAAAAGAAAAAAAACACTTTTACCCAATTTGGGGTACCCAGGCTTGGAAAACACTATTTTAAAGAAACTGTTTGAATGTGAAAGAAATGCTGGCCTAAAGTTTAGCCTATATATAAGATGTATATTTTTGTTGATGACCTTCACTTTATCAAGGATCTTGTAGTTCTCATATCAAATGATCTAAGTGCCGAAGCTCACTGCAACAGTATTGCCAAAAAGGCTTTAAGAGTTGTAAATTTAATTTTACAAAGCTTCTCCTCTGGTAATACTGTTTTGCTAACTAGGGCATTCAATACCTTTGTTAGACCAATATTTGAATTTAGTTCTGCTGTCTGGAATCCGCACTGTATATCTGACATAAATACAATTAAGCGAGTCCAAAAGTATTTTGCCAGAAGAGTACTACATTCCTCTGTTCACAACAGAATACCCTACAGCACCAGACTTGAGATTCTTGGCTTAGACAACCTTGAACTACACCGACTAAGATTAGATTTAAGCATAGTGCATAAAATCATATGTTACAACATCTTACCAGTTAATGAATATTTCAGCTTTAACAACAACAACTCTAGAGCGCACAACAGATATAAACTAAATGTAAACCAAACTCGATTGCAGGAAGTATGATTTCAGCAACAGTGTGGTCAATACCTGAAACTCACTAGCTGATTCTGTTGTCACCTGCTTAAACCCCAACTCCTTTATCCTCAAACTAAGTTCTGTTGACCTCACCCCATTCTTAAGAGGTCTGTAAAGGGCGTGCATAAGCGCACAATTGTGCCTACCGTCCCTGTCCTATTATCCCCAATTATTAATTCCTATTTCTTGTATTTAAACTTACATTTATTCTTGTTTCTGTTATATTGTAAGCTTTTGACAAATAAATAAAATAAATAAATACGATAAAATTATAGAAACCTTTTATCAATTTATTTCCCCACTCTAGGAAGTAACAACAATGAAATTTGCCAACATAAAAAAGTAAAATTTGAAAACAGCTGCAAATTGCTTTTTTACTTTTCTTTTTTTTTAATGGAGGAATGTGAATGGATTTGACATCAGATTACAGTGTATAAATGCAAATTCAAATTGTGTAGCTTGGTTGGAATTATCAGTAAATACAATTGCTTCACATATTGTAGCAGTTTCTGCATTGCTACAAGGTTTGTAAATGTTTTAGAAATACAGTCAATTGAGAAACTCTTTAATTGGTGTATTTTAAAGAAGGAACCATATTTCAAGAAAAACAAGCCTTGACAATATTATTATGGGCTAATGACCATAAACAATCATGGGAGAAATTGTGGCATGAACACAATGGTTTATGGTGAATACCTGAATATTTGGCATCAAAGTTAATTTCAAAATGTTTGTTCAAAAAAAATCAAATAACTTTTAAAGAGTTTTATGTAACTTTTTTAACTAAGGTTTTAATTGATGAGTAGAAGGATTTCAATAATTGAAAAGGGAAGGAACAGACAGATGCATTTGAATGTGTGTCTGTAGTTAGAAACAGTGACAGTTAGGTGGCCAATCCTGCCATCTAGTGACCAAAACTAAATACAGTATATTTTGTTTCTCCATGCAGTGACTATGAAATGAAGGTTTTGTAATTATTTCTGTTTTGTGTATGAATTGATAATATAATCTATATAGAATGTGATGGGAAAATATCACCAGCTTTTTAAGAAAAATGTACAGTTGATGTTTTAACATTATCAACCAAATACATTCCCTAAGAAAACTATAAAGTCAATCCAAGAAGAATGAAATATATCAATAATGCATTGATTAATACTCTTTCTGTGCTAAATACCATAGGTATCATCAACATTTAGCTCCAAAGTAGCTAAATGCTGTTGCCACTGTTTGTCTGTTTCTTTTTTAAATTATGGTACTAAACAAAACGGGTCTCTCTCTCTCCCTCTCTCTCTCCCTCTCTCTCTCCCTCTCCCTCTCCTCCTCTTCCTCCCTCCCTCTTCATGCAAGTGTGTGTGTTTAACTGTATGGAAATATACCCGAGAATCCAATGTGTAAACATGTATAGAGTTTCAATTTTGGCACTCCTGTATGAACTGTATGTTTCAATGGATTCCTATATGATAAAACCCCTGAAATCTAAAAATCTAAAAACCTAGATACATAATTTTTCTGAAAATTTACATGCACATTTCCTTATTTAGTATTTATATGTAATTGTTTCCATGTTCAAAATAAGAAAATAATGAATATAAAAAGTTCAAAAGTTTGGATACCCTTTCAATCAATTATGACACTTTATTTTGTAGAAAAATAGCCTTCCAAATGTTTTCTGCCACCAGTTATCAACTTTGCTATTCCTGCTTTTTAGAATTGCTTTGGATATTTTAAACAAAACAACAGTCTTGAAACATACCTCCAAATCCATCATGAAGTACTTCTTTGAAAGAAAAATAAAGAGGAATGGTCTCCACAATTTGCATGCATTATTGTATTGTTGAACATTTGTATGACGATCTGAAATCTGCAGTAATTCAAGAAAACTGACAACATTTCTCTGCTATAAAAATTCTGTAAGAAAGAATGGGAAACATTCCAAAAGAAGAGCTGAAGACAACATATACTGCAAACTGAGTATATGACTAGATTTTTGGTTTATATAGAAATAGCTCTTTGTCATGTGAATTATTTAAGGTCAATTACAAAAGGGGTTTTCCATCACAATACTGCAGATAATTTAATTTAGAATTTCATTTCAGAGAATGCATAGCTTCCAATGCTAGTAGAAGTTATCTTCACTATTTATTAAATAAGAGACAGTTTTATATAGTGGTTAAGGCATCAGCTGGAAATTGAGAGACCATGAGTTATAGCCTCCTTAGATACAAAACCAACTGGATGATGGGACAGTCTTTCAGCTCTAGGAAATAGCAGTGGCAAACCAATAATCTTGCCAAGAAAACTTACAGGGACCTATAGGCTGTCAATATTGACTTGAAGGTGCACATTTGTTACACAGTATATAGACATAGTACATTTTTATTGTATTTTCTTCTCTTAATATTCTGTTCACATTAATTTAAATGAGAGAGCTGCTTTGGATGAGAAGAAGACTGAACATTAGTGTGTACACTTAATATATTTCATTTCATTTTTTCAATCAGTTTTTGAATCAGCATTAGAGTACTCATATGGCTGTACTTTTTAAAACAAGTTAATTACAATGGTGATGTAATCCTCAGCAAATAGTAATATTTGACATTGACTTATTTCAAAATTAAGCATTTCAATCCTATTTGGACCAGGGACCGACCATCTGAGAAATCCTGAGCAGTTGGCTGGAATGGAAATGGGAAAAAGTCCCATAAGGAGATAATCAGATTATCCATTATGCTGTCTTGATATTTGCATAGATTCATTTACAAGAAGTCAGACTTAATTTGACAGCACCATCTCCTTATAGTGATGTAATATTGTAAAGTTTATTTTAAAAATAAAATAAAAAAAACTTTCTCAATAATATGGCTATATTACAGATCAGTTCTGTTTCTATCTGTTAAAATGTATAATTGTGTGTATATAGTTCTTCTTTATACACATATATCCAATTTCTATCTTCTAACATTTCAGTAATTAATATAAAATTTACATTAAAATTATGTAAAATGTATTAACATTATCAAAACTGATTTGCCAGATTTGATAATTGAAGGTTGACGTAACTGCCATTGAAACTCAAACAAGAATGAATTATATCACTCAATTTAATAACTTTTTATCTGAATACTTTTGTTGATTGAAGTTTCTCAGAAAGAATTTAGCATGGAAATTGAATTCTTAAGAATATTTACCTTTCATGGGTTAGCCACTACTGCTAGGGGAATAGAAGTGAGGAATCATAAAATCATTGAGCTAGAAGGAGCTCTGAGAGTCTTCAATCCAACCACTGACCAAGGTAGGGGTTCTTATACTATCTCAGACAAACGATTGTCCAATAATTTATGTCATAATTACTTTATTTGTTTGTTTGTTTGTTTATTGAATAAATTTATTTATATGGCTGTCCATATCATATAATAACCGCGCAACTCAGTTTGGTCTAGTGATCAAGATACCAAGCTAGAAACCGGAGACTAAGTTCTAGTCTCACTTTAAGCTTGAAAGCTGACTGGGTGACTTTGAGCCAGTCTCCAAACACAATTCAATTCATAGAGTTATTGTTTTTAGGAAAAGTGGATGAGGAAGGAGTGTTATTTACATAAAACAATAAGGGAGGGTGGGATTTTAAACATTTTTAAACTGTTAAAACATAAAATAAAAAGCAGTAAAATACAATAAAAGTTAAAAACAACAAAAATATAACATAAAAATAGCAAAAGATGCTATTTATAATAATTTGTTGCCTCCAAGTTTATATTACTAGGCTGAAAATTTTGTCCTAGTTGAGTAAGGTCATTAAAACAACTAAACTTTTTTCTTATAGAAATTTTATATATATTTTCCAGAGCTATTTACATTTTCTGCCCTTCTGTCTTTAAAATTAATTGTCAAAACATGCATTCAACAATAATGATTTAAATGAAGTAATATTGTAACAAAATATATCTACTGAGAGAATGTAGAACAACTCTATTATTTATGTGACAGCAGCTCTACTATTTAAAAATGGGTAGATTAGATTACATTAAAAATAAACAAAACAATTCAGAAAGGATGAAGTGCTGATATTATTATTTATCTCTGAAAACGCTTTGCCTTTCAGTTTCTCTCTTTATTTTTCTTCTCCTCCCTCCCCCCCCTTCTCAGTTTTTCTCTTCTCAGTCTTCCAGGGGAGGAATTTCTGGCAAACGTTTTGGCTTAGGCTAATCTTTTAGAAGGTCCTAAATAAACTGAAGAAAGCAAAATGCAAAGAATGATTATTGCATTTTAATAAATTTTAATAGTAGGAAAATATTACTTAAGCTGTTTTCTCAAAGCTGTTTTGAAGAAAAATCAAGATAGTAAAATTTCAGACAAAATTTATCTGAATTTTTAAGCTCAAACAAATATTAAAAGGAGATAAATAAGCAATATTTATGTGAAATTAATTTAAGTGATACATTCGGATTTACTTTTAATATTTTGTTCTTCTCATTGGTAATATACATAAGATTTTTACAAGAAATAACTAGGTATTCTGGAGTATTTACAGGCGTCAAGTTACAGAAGTCTACTTCTTGAATTTCAGACTAGCAAGTGATCATTTGATACAGTGTCTGGGCACTGATCTTCAAATGAAAATGAGACTGCTCAAGTTAGATCTGGACAGTGTTAAAGGAATTGTGGATTGTTGCCTTATTTTTGTTTTGTGCAAACTTGTAGAACTACTTTAAAGAAATGCAGGTAAATATTTAATATTATAAGCCATTGTTAAGCCACTTACATAAGGGCTCTACAAGGTTTTCTATTTTCACAGTTCATTTGCATATTGGATATTAATCTATTTTTATTCTGTATAATCCTTATTGCTGACAGACTGTTAAAAACTAAAATCTTGCTTAAAGGAACTTTATTCTCTATTTCACTAGCTTAAAACTACCAAATCTGGAATGCAGCATTCCAGACTATTTCTTTGTTGCTATCTGGTGACTATCAGGAATGCTGCATTCCAGATAGTCAATAGATAGCAACAAAGAAATGCAGAGAATCCAGCAGTTTGTTGTAATTCTAGTTGTCATCTGTAGTTTTCATCTGAGATCTGATAAGCCTATTATTATCTAAGACAGGGGTGTCAAAATCAAGGCCACCAGGGCTAACCTGGAAACAGCAAAGGACTAGCCTGCGCAGTCACCCTGAGCTCCATTTTTTCTGGCAGAGGTTGCAGGAGACAGTTGAGCCGAAAGCTGAGCTCGGTAGCCTGTTTTCACTGATAGAGTACTTGGGCCACCACAGAAATCTCCAACATGAGTGACGTTGAGCTGCTCATGCCCACTCCCGCTTTCAGACGCCAAACACAACCCTGATGTGCTCCTCAATGAAATCAAGTTTGACACTCCTGATCTAAGCAATCTATTATAAATCAAATATACATGATATGTTAGCTGTCCCCTTAAATGATCACACACCACATGATCAAAGCTACAATATTTATAAAATCTTTTTATTTGATCTAATAGATATTTCACTGGCTTTCGTTTTGGTTTTCTTTGCATAATAGTATACATTAGCCTTTCTCAACCTTTAAAATATTTTTCAAGTCTCGGGAAACCCCTTCACATTCAGATTTAAGTATAAGCCAGAAGTTATAAATTAATATTTGCTTTATGTGTAGGCTGTATATAAAAATAAGAATGAAACTTGTATCTTTAATATGAAACCTGTGCTTGTTTTTTGCCACACAAATTAAATTCTGGATTGAATTAGAAATAAGCATATATGGTTTTCATCTTCAAATGAAATAAGATGATTTATGACTTTGCTTTTAAAATTTGTTAAATAAGAAAAGGTTTGTTAAAAAGTTGAAAGCTGCAGCAATATGTTTGATGCCATCTTATGAATTGCATGATACATTTCTTTGATGGAAATCCAGAACGTTTCCATGGGCACAGCAGTGCACAGCAGTGAATCTCATCTTGAGTGCATGTATTTCCTCTTTCTTCAAAATGAAGCTCTTAACCAGTTGTACATTTGTTACTGAAAGGGAGGAAAGTATTGATCAATTTTGTTCTGGAGTACTTCCATGTGTTTTTCAATTAGATTTGAGATTTTCTTATATCCTTTCTCATGCTCAAGCCCAAGCAGCAGTAAAAACATATTTTGCATCATGATTTTTCTAGACATAAACATTCCCAAAAGTGCTAATTTGGCCTACTGGTTAGAGACTGGGAGACCCTAATTTCTAGTCCTGCTTTATCCATGAAAACCTATTGGGCCAATTATTTTCTCAGCTAAACATGCCTTATAGCATTGTTGTGGGGAAATAGGAGGAGGAAGGTATGTTGTATACCTTGAGTCAATTGTAAAAATAATAAAGGCAGGATAGAAAGAATTAAAAATAAATAAATATTCTGATTTCTTTTAAGCCCAAGAATCTTGTCACTTGAAGTTAAAATATTTTCTCCAGTTGCAGATATTTCTTTGACTAGTTCATGTGATTAAAGGTGTCCACTAAAAAGGCTAGTTTCTGCAATTATTCCCCATTTTCAAAGTACTCAGCAAAAAGTACCATGTTTCCCTGAAAATAAGATCTGGTCGAGGAGGTCTTATTTAAGTATAGGAAACGCCAAATGCGTTGGGAGTTTCCATGGGAGTGGAAACGCAGATACTGCTGGCCCTGCCCTCTCCATCCCACTGATTGCTTGCCCGCAGCTGCAATGGTCAAGCTCTCGGCATGCCTCAGCCTCCTTGGTGCAGCACAAATACTGTTCATTTTGAGCATGGAGGCAGAGGCATGGGGAGGGAAGACAGACGATCTGGTTGTACTACATGGCTGCGCAGTTCACGGGAGGCTCAAGGAGGCTTGTGTGTTACCACTGGCAGCAATGAAAGGCAGAGACGTGGGAGACAGGAGACAGACATACTGCACAGGTGCTTGGCTCATGAGAGGCTTGTGTGGCACCACTGGCAGCAGAAAGTGGGGGGAAGAGGCCTGATGCAACCACTGGTAAGCCGAGAGACAGTGGGATGGAGTGGGCAGCTTGTTAGGATCGCTTTTTTCCTCTTCTTACTGCTGCTGTTAGCACTGCATAAGCCTCCAACAAGCCTACCGTGAGCCCAGCAGCTGGGATTGTCTCTCTCATCCCCGTGCTTCTGTTGCTAATGGTGCTGCGTAAGCCTCCCATGAGCCAGGAAGCTGGGATCGCCTCTCTCCCTTTCCCTTGTGTCTTTGCCTCCCATTGCTGCCAGTGGTGCCATGCAAGCCTCCCCTGATCCAGGTGGCCACACAGCATGTCTGGATCCCCTGTCTCTCTCCCCCCCCCCCTCCCCCCCTATGCCTCTGCTTCCACACTCAGACTTACAAGTATTTGCGCTGCACCAAGGGGCCGATGGGCCACGCCCATTCTGTGGGCTTGTTTTTGGGATAGGACTTATATTAGGTCCACCCCCCAAAAAAATCAGGTTAGGGCTTATTTTTGGGATAGGTATTTTCAGGGAAACATGGTAGAATACTATTTTTAAAAAAATACTCTTCTACCCTTAGTTCAAATACTTTGTTAAGGATTTTCCTTCATAGTTTTAAAAACATTATTGAATGAAATTGTCTTTGTGTAATAAAGTTGACAATTTTTATAGCAATATTCAGAACTTTTTTATTCCATCTCCAGAGTTTTGGATGCCAAGACCTTTCTGTAAATAAAGCAATGTGTTGTAACCATATCAGGATTTTCTTTTCTTACAACCATTGCCAACCATTAAAGAATCACCATCAATACAGATGCCAACAAAATTTATCCAAGATAGATGTTTTGTTTCCAAACAAAACTTTAAATGCATGTTTCATATAGTTCTTTACAGCAGAAAGTTTTCTACAATTTCACCATCATTTACAAGTCTTACAAATGCCTTAAAATGACATTTATTGGTGAAAATCTGTGAACTCATCAACTTGAATAGAAAAGCTTCAGCTTATCACACAAAGTTATTCAGTATCATGTGACATGTCACCAATATGCTCACTCATTGTACAGTTTGGAACTTTTTCAATTACCCATACTGCATCTGGTACTAACATTTTGCCATTACTATTTTATATGTTGGCATGATTATTTTCTCACCCAAACTTTAACTTATCCTTTGCTATGTAATAGGTTCTGCTACTAAATAATTTGCTCTTGGCCCATTTTAAAGATTCTAATTTTATTAACAAAAACTTTACTGTTTTATGATTTCAATAGCTGTTTAAAATAATCAGAACTTTTACTTGTCATACGATTTGTAATTAAGTTTCTTTTAAATTAGCCATTGTAGCATTTCTAAGTTGTTTGCCACAGATGAGGCACAATAGAATAGGACAATTTGGATCAATCCGCATAAAGCTCATTAATGCTCAATGTAAAGACCAATTTTATTTTTAGCCCATAGAAATGTCTGAGAAGATTTAAATTCTTTATTATCATTATCATGATTAAACTTATTAATATTGGGATAAAATTATTAGATGAAAACTATAGGGAAAAGACATGGGAGAGAAAGAATGACATCACAGATTAAGTTGGAGGAGTCCATTGATTTCTTGAAAAATGCACTTCACCTTTCCTATAATTTATCAGTCCCATCCCATAATATAGAATTCACTTATTATCGATGGTATCCCCTATCTTGCTTGAAAAGTTAAGAATGTATTCAACCAAATAAATAATCCTACAGCATACTACCAGATAACTCACAAGGATTTGTAATTTTTGTTCTATCTCTGCTTGTAGCAATAGCACTTAGATTTATAAACTGCTTCATAGTGTTTTTCAGCCCTCTATTTATTTATTATTCATATTTCTATACCGCTCCCTCTCCCAAAAAGGGACTCGGGGCAGTGTACAGCCTACTAAAACACACAGAATAAATACAATTTAAATAGAATTTAAAACTAGATTAAATAAACAAATCCGGCTGCATCCCATCCAAATTCAAACATTTAAAATCAGGGATTGATTAAAAATTTAAAAAGTATAAAATTTAAGAATTAAAACCCAAATTAAGTTTAAAACCCAAAGACCCTTACTGGGCCAGGCCGGCCTGTTTGAAAAATAGGGTCTTAACTGCGCGCCGGAAGGTCAGGATGTCTGTCATGGCCCGTATCTCCGGGGGGAGATCATTCCACAGGGAGGGGGCTCCTACAGAGAAAGCCCGCACCCTTGGGGCCGCCAGCCGACAACGATTAGGCGGCGGCACCCCAAGCAGGGCAACCCTGTGAGAGCGTACTGGGCGGCGGGAGGTTGTTGATGGCAGCAGGCGGTCCCGTAAATACCCAGGTCCCGAGCCATGGAGCACTTTAAATACCATCAGTACCACCTTGAATCGAATCCGGAAGGCTACAGGAAGCCAGTGCAGCCTGCGGAGAAGCGGTGTTACGTGGGAGCCCCGAGGGGCACCCACGATCACCCGCGCGGCTGCATTCTAAACCAGCTGCAACCTCCGGAGACTCTTCAAGGGGAGCCCCATGTAGAGAGCATTGCAATAGTCCAAGCGGGAGATAACGAGGGCGGAAGTGACTGTGCGAAGTGCGCCCAGATCCAGAAAGGGCCGCAACTGGTGAATCAGACGAATCTGACAAAAATCCCCCCTGGCGACGACTGCAATATGTTCTTCCAAGGACAGCCGTACATCCAGGAGGACACCCAGATTGCGCACCCTTTCCACAGGGGTCAAAACCTCTCCCCCCACGGCCAGCGAACGAACAAGCCGGCTGTATCTGGGCGCAGGAAATCACAGCCACTCGGTTTTGGTCGGGTTGAGACGAAGCCTGTTACGACCCATCCAACTCTATAAACCTAAGCAGTTTACAAGTCTATTTTCCCCAATAATCTGGGTCTTCATTTTACTAATCTTGTAAGAATGGAAGGCTTAGTCAACCTTGACTTGAACTTGAATTAACAAACTGCTGGCAATTGGCAGTCAGCAAAATTAGCCTGCAATACTAATTCACTGCGCCACCGTGGCTCATCACTTGAGAGTGTGTTGCATTAATTTTTTAGGTAAATAACAATGTCCCTGGGAAACCAAGTGACTTTTCATGGAACCCTAGGATTCCCTGATTGAAAAATCCTGATTTATGATGCTCTTTGGGCACCTATTTATTTTTTATTAAATTTACTTAGGTTATTCTTGCTTTTGTCCACTTTCATTCCTTTTCCTATTGATGAATTTTGTTTTGGTCATTGGGTGGTATGTTTCGGAGGAGGACATAAACAAAGCAATGTTGCACCAACATGTCACAGATTCTGTTCCTTTTGTACATGTGATGTCATGATTGTGAACAAAAGGGATGGAGCTTGTTGTACAAGACAATACTTTTTTTTCTCAGCGCTGCCCTTGTCCCTCTGCCCTTTCTCCCTGTGAATAGCTCAAGAATAACCTCATTATCTCTTGGTAACCAATCATTTAATGGCAACACGTATTTAGCAATACTACTTATTATCATTAGCTTCTTACTTGCCTGCCTTCTTTTCTGGGTTACCTTTCCACATATTACACCAATGATACACAGATCAAAAGGATTATTGGCAATGTAATTACATGGAAGGGCAATCCTGGAAAAATCTCAAGTGATGGTTGACTCATTGTGATACCAGAACCTAGCATTATATGTAACTGAAATACTAAAATCAGAATATAATTTGATGTATGTAAATTGGTGGGGGTGTAAATTGGCTTGATTATGAATACAATCTAAAAAGAAGTGCTCATATTTTACATTTTGTTTATAGTATCTATTCCCTTTCATGTTTTCATTTATCATGTTAGTGCTGGCTTTGATGTGTTTACTTTTAACACTTCACAGTTCCCAAATATTAAATGAAACACTATGATTTTAACTTTATTAAAATTATAATCTATAACATTGTAGTCTTTTCTAAATTACAAAGAAGCACTCTGAAATGACCCAATCCAGGAATTATTAAGATAGACTCTTTTAGTTCTCACTTGAGATAAACAAATTTAAAAATTAATGGGTAATCATCTAAAATTAGCTTTATACTGAATTGTGACTTTACTCCAACTTCTGATTTTCAGGTTAAAGATTGGAGGATAATGGAAAGTCTCTTGTTGGACTAAGTAGATATACTTTATTATAGTTTTCAAACAAATGCAACATTGCTATATACCATTTAAATAGTAAATGATGCTTTTCATGCTGATTTGTGTGTGTGTGATGTTGACTGTCTAGCTGCAGTAGTTTTTCCATATTTAACTTTACTCCAACTTCTGATTTTCAGGTTAAAGATTGGAGGATAATGGAAAGTCTCTTGTTGGACTAAGTAGATATAATTTATTGTAGTTTTCAAACAAATGCAACATTGCTATACACCATTTAATAGTAAATGGTGCTTTTCATGCTGATTTGTATGTGTGTATGTCTATGTGTCTGTTTGTGTGTGATGTTGACTGTCTAGCTGCAGTAGCTTTTCCATATTTAACTTTAGTATGCCTATAACTCCCAGTGTGATCTTTTCATTAAGACACCAGGCTAGAAACCAGGATACTGTGAGTTCCAATTGGGTAGGCTGCTACCACTTCTCCCTGGTTTGGGCAAACTGGTTTTTAATTTTATGAATGGCAAATCCCACCCTTGACTGGCCCCGCCCACCCCTCCCCACCCAGGAGTCTCCACGTGGCCCGTTTTGGATCCCAGGTAAGTGCAAGGCCTCCGCACAGGCTTGGGGAGGGTGGAAAAATGGGCCTCTCAGAAGTTCCAGAAGTTCCGGAACTTCTGAGAGATTCTGGAGCCAGGGGTGGCTGTTTTCACCCTCCTAGAGGCTCAAGGAAAGTCTCCAGAGCCTGGGGAGGGTAAAAAATGGCCGTCCTGGAAGTCCGGGAGGCTGTTTTCGTCCTCCTGGAGGCTTGAAAAAAGCCTTCAGAGTCCAGAGAGGGCGAAAACACTCCACCTGCCATGATGCAGGAGGCTGACTAGCCATGCCACTATGGCTACACCCACCCAGCAACCGGACAGAGAACCAGTTGAAGCCCGCTCCTGGTTCTAATCCTGCCTTAAGCATGAAAAATCAGTTGAATGACATTGGATCAGTCAGCCCAATTCATCTCACAAGGTTGTTGTGGAGAAATAGAAAGAGGAGTTCACTGCTTTGAGTTATTTATAAAAATAATAAAGATGAGATATTAACTCATTCAATCAATTAATCAATACATTCTACTTGCTGTATATTTTGAGAGCTGTAGCCCCCCTTTTGTAACAAGGGAAGGATAGTAGTTACTTTTGTCATAAATTATCTGCATGAAAAATGTTTTTACTTAGCATTACATTTAATTTAACCATTATTTGATGTACTGGAATAAATATGTTTTCAACATTAAATTACTAAAATTAAAAATTAATTTTTAAAATGCAATCAAATTATGAAACTTTTTGAATTTTGGCTGAAGTCTGCATAAATATGTATGTATACCTAATGGCTTTTTCAAATATACAATGACATTCAAAGGATGTCATGTTGATTTATATTTTTGACTTTATATCATTATTTACAATGAGTACAAGGAAACACTAGGTAGAGATTGAGCATAAGTAATTTCTAAATTTTGCAACAAATCAAAATAAAAATTTGATTTGTACTTATCACAAAGATTTATAAAGAATTATCATTTAAATATTTAGTATTGTATTCATAATCTGATTTGAAGATATAAAATTCCAGATCATCCGGTCCATCTGAGACCAGGGGAATTAGATGATCATCTTCAGGGCCAGACAGAAGAATTCGTTGAACACCTGTCAGATAAAATTACTCTGATTTGTATCAGTTAGAATCCATCCGTGGTGCATGTCCTTATGGGTGCCTGAGGAGATGATTTGCCCAGTAATTTGGGAACTATTTGATCCTGTTGGATCTAGGGAAGTTGTACTCTACAGTGTCAGTGCAGCCATTTGTCAATTAGATCCTTCTGGTTGGTGAAAGCTTTGAGGACAATGAAATTAATCAGCAGGTGGGTTCTTGCAGCAATTAATTCTTAACTGCAAGACGGGACATTCCCAGGATCTTTATAAAGAGATCTTGATTTATCCTCTCATAAAAAAAAATCACCTAACACCTTCCTTCAAAAAAAACATCTGGACAACTTTTCTCCAGTTCCTCCATCTTGCCTTTTTAGAGAAGGAGGTAAAAATGGTGGTTGCTTCACATCTTCAGAGGGTCCTGTATGTAACCGGTTTTCTGACCACGTTTTCATGATTCCTCTTGGCTACAGGATAGAGACAGTGTTGGTCACTCTTAAGGACGATCTCTGGCACGAGCAAGATGGGTATAGTACAATCATTCTCACTGTCCTTGACCTCTTAGTGTCTTTCCATACCAGAGGTGATATTCACTGGTATGGAAAGACACTAAGATGTCAAGGATAGTGAGAATGATTGTACTAGCAGGTTCTGACCAATTCTGGAGAACCAGTAGAGGAAATTTTGAGTAGTTTGGAGAATCAGCAAATACCATTTCTGACTAGAGATTTTACAGTATCCTTTCCCTGCCACGCCCACCAAGCCATGCCCACAGAAACATTAGTTAAAAAATTTGAATCCCACCACTGTTCCATAACATTAAGCATGGTATTTTTTTGAACCATTTATGTGACTTAGGCTGGGCAACACAGTTTTGCACTGGTTCAGTTCCTTTTTCCAAGGTTGGTGCTAATCAGTGTTGATAAGAGAATGAGAGTGTTAGGCATCCAGAAATTATCCATAGTAATCAATTACTCCGAGACAAGCATAATCTCCAATTGATTTATTAGGAATAGCTCTGGTACATCTATGGAAATTTCCAAAACTGAAACTCATTCCCAGCACGTCTCTTAAATTCCACCCTATCTCCTCCCACTTACTACACTTCATAAATCACGAGAACCAATTAACTGCAGCTGGAATTTTTTAATGCGACATACTAAATAACCTTGAACTGTTCAACTCCCTCACCCCCTCCATTGTTCACATATTTCCTTGTGGCAGCTGATCTCAAAGCTGATAGGCGTCCCCCCTTGAAAACTCCTCCTCCTAAAGAAAACAACCAAAATAGATACAGAGGTTAATACATTGTCCTTAACCCCCTCTCCTCCCTCCACAAGGACCCTTTGGTTTGTGGGGGAAGTCCTCATGGAATTGGGTAACCAATTGATCAGCATGGACATCCCAAATCTTTACCCAACTAGCATCTGAGAGAGGGTAGCCCTTCCATAAGACCAAATATTGCAATAGTCCATGGTGTAATCTAGAATCGAGAATTTTCTTAATTTCATAATGTGTTTCCCCTGTCCCGTTAAGGGGGGAGTGATTGGCACTGGTATTATCATTGATGTAGCAGCTGGTTTTAGCAAATTACAATGGAACACTGGATGTATCTTTCCTAATAGTCGAGGAAGACTTAATTGTACAGTGACCGGATTGATTATTTTTGAAATTGGGATGGGACCCAAGAATTTTGGCCCCAGTTTCTTACTGGCAGTTTCAACCTAAGACACTTGGTTGAAAATATACTTTGTCTCCCACTTTAAAGGGCGGTTGAAGGGAACTATGTTTATCCACCTGTTTTTTATAATTTTTTGCAGCTTCGGTCAAAGCTTTTTTTGTATCTTCCCATCCTTTCTTTAATGAGTTCATCCATTCTGTTAGGGACATGGATTTGGGAGGTTGTCTAGGTAACTCTGGCATTGGGACAAAGTCCATTCCAGTGTTGATTTGAATTGGAGTCAACCCTGTGCTGCTATGTACTGCATTATTTTAAGCAACCTCTGCAAAAGGCAATAACTCAGCCCAATTTTCTTGTTGATAATTTACATAGAAGCTAATGTATTGTTCAATCATGGCGTTAGCTTTCTCCGCTGCTCTGTTACAGGCCAGATGGAAAGCTGAGGATAATCCTTGGGAGGACCCAATGGACTTCAAAAATTTCCTCCAAAATTTTGCGATAAATTGTACCCCCTGTCTGATATTATTCTACGAGGTACTCCATATAGTCTATAGATAACGTTTTACGAACAGCTTTGCAAGCTTTTTCGCAGATGGAAGTCCTTTGCAGGCTATAAAGTGGGCCTGTTTAGAGAATAAGTCAATTACAGTCCAAACGATCGTATTTTCTTCACTCTCAGGTAATTCCACAATAAAGTCCATTGTGATTTCTTCCCACTGTTGGGTTGATTCGGTGACTTTTTGAAGGAGGCCAAGATTTTTTCCAGTTCTGTGTTTCATTATGGCACAACTTTTTACATTGTCCTCGATGTCAGGTTTCAGTTTTTGGCCACCAGTAAATGTAGGGTTTTTCTCAGTAAATGTAGGGTTTTTAAGAATCCGAAGTGGCCTCCCAGCCACGAGTCATGGCTCTGCTTTAGTACCAGTAGTCTTAGGGTTGTGGGTACATAAAGCTTAGTCCCTTTCCAAGCTAGTCCCTCATTCATTGTTAACTCGGTTTGATGGCTCCGTTAAAGGGAGGGCAACTTCGGCAAAGGACGGAATGAATTGTCTATAGAAGTTGGCAAACCCTAAAAAACTTTGAAGTTATTTTCGGGTTCTGGGGGATTGCCAATCCAGCACCGCTTTCACCTTTCCAGGGTCCATTTCAATTTCCAGGTTGGATATTCGGTAGCCTAAATAATCAAGCGACTCTTTGTGGAATTTGCATTTTGAGAGTTTTACATGTAATTTGGCAGCTAGAGGTTTTTCTAGGACTTGTTGGATCGATTGAACATGTTTTTCCCTGGTTTCTCTGAAGATAAGGATGTCACCAGGTATACAAAGACCCCCCTGATAAAGGTGTGGGTGTAGCACCTCACTGATGAGTTGCATAAACACTGCGGGAGCTCGCTGAAATCCGAAAGGCATGACTTTGAATTGGAAGCTACCCAAAGGGCAGTTAAAAGCTGTTTTCCACTTGTCTCCCTCTTTGATACGGACCCAGTAGTAAGATTCCCTGAGATCTAGCTTGGTGAATACCTTGCCTTTCAACAGGTGGTTCAATAAGTCCTTCATGAAGGGGATAAGGTACATGTTTTTGAAGCACATGGCATTTACACCCCTAAAGTCTACACATAATCTCAACCTGCCATCCTTCTCTTTGAACAACACGGGGGCAGCTAATCTTGATTTGGCAGGTTCAATAAAACCTCGGTCCAAATTTTGGTCGATGTATTTCCTTAATTCAGTCATTTCAGCAGGTGTCATGGAATACATCTTTGGTTTTGGTAGTTTCGCCCCAGGTTCTAATTGTAAAGTGCAATCAGTGGCTCAGTGGGGAGATAAAACATTACACTCTTCTTCACTGAATGTTTCAGTCAAGTCTTTGTATTGGTTGGGCAATTGGGGGTTATCTAGTAGAAGATGGGATGCTGTGGATGCCAGATCGGGTTGGTTTCAAGTCAACTGGTGGTTCTGTTGTGGGAGGAAGAGGGGGCAATGGGCTCGGTCCAATGAAGATTTTCCTGAATCCATCCTCCCATTTGATTGTAGGGGCCCATTTGTCTAGCCAAGCAAGATCCAATATGATGGATTCTGACATCCTGGGGGCCACTATGAAGCGTATGAGTTCTAACTCCATTTTGATCAATTTTGTCATTTGGTGGCTGGGTCCCCCCAATTTATGTCTCATCCACTTGCTCAAATCTGATTGGGTGTTTTAGTGGGTTAGTCTTTATGCCCAATTGTTCAACAATAGGGAATCTGATAAGGCATCTAGAGCAGCCAGTATCAATGACAGCTTCTAACTCCCCGGCCTCTCCCGTGTTCGGTACTACTAACTTGACCTTGATTGTAAAAGGTATGATGGGATCACTCACCATTGGGTCGTTTTCACCTGTCGGGTTCCTGGGGACGTGGTGTCGGTCTGGTGGTCCGTTGCTCCCATCTACGTAGAGGGGACTTTCCCAGCTGTGTCTAGCAAACCGGCTAATGTCCGGAGGTCTTCCTTGACTTTTCCGACCTCTACCAGCCATACTAGACTTCGATTGTAGTACAGGAGCAGGAGCCAGTCAGCTGCTCTATGGCCATCTTGACCCTAGTGGTAACAATTCAGTTTCCTACTGGGTCGGGTACGAGCAGCTTCGGCTGGTTTGGTCAGCAATCTCCTAGCCACAATTCTCTTAGGTGGGGCCGCCGGAAGGGGTTCTCTATGTGGGTTGATGCTACGGTCTAAGCTGAGGGCGGCGGCATACCACACTTGCAAGGTCTCTGGTATTCCCTTAATGTCACAGGCTTTCTTTACTTCTGGATCAATGGCATTTTTAAAATAGTGTAAAGTCATCCTTTCAGGTCAAACCATGAGGTGGCTTGCGACCCTTCTAAAGTCCCAAATAAATTCTGACAAGGGTCGCTTACCTTGTCTCATTTCTATTAACTTCTCTTCATTCTCTGCCACCCTATCTGAATTTTCAAATCTAAGTCTCAATAATCAAATAAATCCATTGACATCTTGTAATTCTGGGGCTTGTTCATTGTGTAGTTGAGCCACCCAGTCAGAAGCATCCCCTTCAATCAACCCATCTGTTATGGCTGTAACCAAATCATGCTATGTTGCGTATTGATTCCCAAATTGTTCTATATGGGACTGGATTCGAGTGAGGAAGTAATTGAAATGTTCATGGCACCCATCGAATATAGTTTTAAATGATATTTGGTCCGGCCTGGGGTGTGATTGGGGAGGTGGTACAGCCAGGCATCTGCAGGTTGAACTGGAATGAAAGGAGCCGGGTGGGCAGTGTATCTAGGCTGAGCAGGGCTCTGAAGCTTGGCGGGGTGGTGCCTCTATGAAAGAGGGGTCCCTGCAGCCTTGCTCCAGTTTGGGGTTGCAGTTGGGGTTGCCATGAGGAAGATAGGTGTGGCTTGGTTCCCTGTCTGGATGGAGAGGGAGTGACTGCTGTCTGCTGCCTGGGCAACCCCGTTTCAACCAGGACTTTGTCGGTGTTGGCAACCATTGGCACTGAATCCACCCCGGCCTGGATAAAATCTCCACCCTGGAGGGATACTTTCTGCAAGAGGTAATCTTCCTTCTGGGGAATGAGGGGATTGCCTTGGAGATCGCAACGTACCTCTGTTAGTCAGCACCTTTCGCTGGGCCTCTCCAGCTGGCATCTGTGTAATCTCCTTGTCCCTCATGATATTTGGATAAGAGAAAATAGGATGTGTCAGGCTCCAGCTCGTCCAGACAGGCTGTGAGACCAAGCCTGTCAATTTTAATCACTGGAACTGTTGTGGTAAATGCGCCATCAATGGACTCCCAAAATAAAACTTGGAGAGGTCATTTTGAGAGAACTCCGATTCAATTTGTCTCTCTTCCCCCCACTCTGCTTCAATAGCTGTATGCATAGGGCTGGAGAAAGACTTTTCTTCAGGCAGTTTGTTTAAATCTGGGTTGCAACTTCTGTCCGAACTGAAAAGCTTTGGTCTGGTCTCAGATCTTTTTCCTCCTTTGCCATTATGAAGGCATCCATCATCTCCTCCAAACAAGGGCTGATAGATCCAGCTAATACTCCGGATGGGGCCTTCCCATAAACCCCATCCTGCTCACCTTCACATTCGGCTGATTCTTGATTTTTCTCCATCTTTGGGAAAAAAATCTCTGGGTATCGGCTTAAACCCCTTTAGAAAAATATAGAGTTTTGGAAATAAATGTTAGGCAACCAGAAATTATCCATCACTCCGAGTAATCAATCACTCCGAAACAAGCATCATCTCCAATTAATTTATTAGGAACAGCTCTGGTATGTCTATGGAAATTTCCAAATCTGAAGCTCATTCCCAGCGTGTCTTACAAATTTCACCCTATCTCCTCTCATTTACTACACTTCATAAATCACGAGAACCAATTAACTGCAGCTGGAATTTTTTAGTGCGACATACTAAATAACTTTGAACTATTCAACTCCTTCACCCCCTTCATTGTTCACATATTTCCTTGTGGCAGCTGATCTCAGAGCTGACAGACAGATCTTTTGTTTGCAGCGTCTCACAGAACTTGGTACTGTCTCCTTTTTAATATTTGCGTAAAGCTGCTGTGTGAGATCATCTGTCACCATATTGAGATATCGATATATTAATGATGTTCAACTCTACATCTCTGCACCTGGTGATTCAAGTGATACTGTCTCTATCCTCTCACGGTATCTTGAGGTTATAAGGACCTGAATAGTGGAGAACGGGCTTTGACTGAACCTTGGCAAGACCAAATTACTTTGAGTGCATAGAGTCTCAAGATCCAAGTTTTAAATCATCCTTAGTTCTGGATGAAATTGTACTGTTCCATTCATATCCAGTTTGCAACTTATTCATTCTGAACTCATGACTTCTGCTTGAGCAACAAGTGGAGTGAATAACTAGGAGAATTTTTACACAGTTCTGATTTGTGCATCAACTGCAACCCTTTCTGGATCATTATTCCCAATGCTGAGTTACTCAAGCCTAGTCATCTCTTATTTGGACTACTGCAACACACTGTACATTGGGCTATGCTTGAAATCCATTTAGAAGGTTTAGCTGGTTCAAAATGCAGCATCAAAAGTAGTCTTGAGATCCCTAGAATTGCCCATATTATATCTACCATAAACTGTACTGGCTACTTCCAAGTGCAGTTCAAAGTTTTCCTTATGATTTTTAATGACAAGGGAACCATCATCTGCCAGGACTTATCTCACAAAGAGAGTCTACTGCAGGTACCATTGGTCAAAGATCTCTGACTATTGACATCAAAAATAAGAGACTTCTCTGCTGTAGCAACCTTTGAAACACCCTATTTCCCAGGTGAGATCTGCCTCCACACTCCAATCCTTTCATGAGAACTGAAGATCTAGCACTACCAGTTGGCTTAGGGATCCAATGGAGGAATACCATAATGAAAGTGGCTCCTAGATTGATAGCAAATCCCACCTTCCACCTTACTTCCTGCTTCTCCACTGGCCCATCTTTTATTCTCACATTGCTGTATTTTCATTGTTTTCTTTACATTGTTTATTCTATTACAATATTTACACTTTTTTTCATTTCTCCATTTTTATTTTGTAAGGCCTAATCTCACAGTGAATTAGGCAGAAAATAAATTTATCAAATAAAATAATGCTAGCAAATATATAAAATAAATTATGTTTTCTTTCTTTCATATAAGTTTTATATGTAGTGTCACAGAGTTTACTTCTGTTTGTATCAAGATTATTAAGAATGTCATTACAACTTTTCTGAACAATTTTTCATGTACAATTCTGTAAGTAGAAAGATTCCTAGAAAACCTTTTGCAATATTTCTAGAATTGCAATACTTTTCAGATAAATTTAGTTAGGAACTCTGTTCCCATCTCTGCTTATTTAAGGTTTCAAATACCAGCTTATCTCATACACTGAAACATATCTCTAATAAAAGTAAGTCTTGGTTGTGGATACAGGTTTGAAGCAGAATTTTAGTTGTTAAGCAATGCAATCATAAATTATGATGTCACGTGATTGCATCACTTAGCAATAACAATCCTGGCAGTCCTGGTTGTTGTCCTAACTCTATATGCATGAATTGCTACAAAGGACAGAATCCCAGGTAAAGAGTGAAGGAATGCCATAAAGGAAAGGGGGAGGCCCTGGGGGAGGGCAGCTGTCATATTATGAAGCCCTCCTCTCTGGAAAGACCTAACAGCCAGGGCAAAGTCGCCATTTCCCAGGCAGCACAAAGGGGCCTTTTGAGCATGCTGGCCTCAGCCCAGCCATGTGGAAGCTGTAGTTACTTTCACCATCTTGTTCTCTGAAGCCTCTGGCATGTTGCACTTTCCAATTCCAGGCTGACCTTTGCCATTTTCTTGCTTCCAAAGCTGACAAGGCTTGTCTGGCCTGGCCCTTCATGAGGCATCAATTGGCTACATGAAGTCATCATTCTAAGGTCTCACTCTATGGAAACCACTCTATGCAACCTGGGGAAGAAAGCCTTGTGTAGCCAGCAGTTATCTTACAATGGACCAAGCTGGATATATTTGGTCAATAGCAGGAGAAAGAACATAGTAAAGATTAGCTATGGCATCAAGGACAATGGAGTGCAGAGGACAAAAAGAGCATAGATGGGTTGATGGAGGAGTTGAAGTTCAGGCTGTCAAGTGCATGGAGATGCTACAGTGGCCATAATTTAGGGACTAGTCATAAATCCCTTCTTTTAATTCCACCATAAATTCAAGTATTGAATGAATATTCATAAGTCAAGGAATATCTGTAGTTAACCACCCAATTAGAAAAACAAATTACTTTTTCAAAAGTTCTGACTTGGTGATCAAGTAATGAAGACACTTTTTATTTGAGAGATTTAATTTTTGGCTGAAATAGATATTTTATTTAAGAAAAAATGAAGAGATTAAAAAAAGTTCATGTATTAATGTATATTTAATGTATTTTAAAATATTTTTCTGTCATAATTAACAAGTAAAGCCAGAATCTTTGCTGTTTTTACAAGTTGGTTGGCTGCTGTAGAAGGGGAAAAGAGGAAGGGAAAAAAATATTTTTTTCAAGTTTGTCCGGACTGAGATTGATATTTTTGCTTCACAGAGAATGTTTGTCTTTTAACTTTAAATTTAGTTGTTGTTTTCCATTCCAACAAACTTGACAGAAGGCAAAACATTTCTAAAGATGGGATGTAGGAGTTTTCTTCACTTTTGTTTCCCACTTCCTTCCACCTATCTGCCAGTTTAATAATTGTCTACCTTTTGTTGAGCTTCAACCAGCTATGGCTGCTATTGATGCCCTCAAGTGATTTAAAATGTGATGGTAGATATACTTCAAAACTTTAGACTAAAACTTAAAATGGACTAATAGAATGTAAAAATGAAATTCAGCTGCAGAATTCTGCATTTAAATTTTAAAGATGTTTCTAAAGAAACGTGATTTGGCTATAATTGGAAATTTGCTATCTGAATATGTTAATAAAGATAATCTTTTATGCTGCAGGTAGTCCTCAATTTATGATGATAATTGGGTCTGGGATTTCCATTGCTAAGTAATGCGATCATAAAATGGGATCACACTGTTTAGTCATAGAGAGGGAGAGAGAGCCCCAAAATTATTCAGCTGTTTTTTTATGCCTAAAGTGGGGCTAGAATTTCCAGCCAAGTGCTGTAACTACTACATCAAATTTGTTCTCATTGCAAATAGGTTACAAAGATGATTGTGTGATTATGGGGTGCTGAAATCGATTGTAAATGCAAACAAATTACAAAGTGCCCAGATTGCAATCATATTTATACTCTGGGCGATGCTGGTATGGATGGATCTTCAAGAACATTATTCAGCACGGATGAAATTCTGAACATTTGCTGAATGAATTGTCATAGTTGTGGCACTGTCTGTAATCTGAGCTTATCTAGAGGACAGTGTCCCATTCTAAGTCCTGCCTCTTCACAAGGTTGAATACAAATTGCAGTACTTTCAGAAGAAGAAAATAATCCCTGATTTGTTAAACCAGGTCTTTGAGGAGAAAGTTGACATTGATTTGTTAATTCTGGAAGGAAAATGCTGATATGGCAATGTTTTACAAAATATTATAAGAATAATAAATTGAAATGAATAGAAAAAATAAATTGAAAATAAATTAAATAGACTATGGTAACAGGCAAATAACCTTTGTTTGAAAATTAGAAGAAATGTCTTGATACTGTGAGTGGTTTCATCTTAGAATCTATGACTTTTGGAAACATCTTCTTTGGTACAGTTATTTTTGCTGTGTTCAGGATTGTCTTTTTTTTTGTTTCTTGCAAGAAGTAGTAGTTTGGCAAAATGGCTCACAAACTTCCTTTGATTTGGATTCCATAATTGTTCAAAATATATATTGCCATACATGACTGTTTTAGTACAATTTTAGAATCTTTTCTGGCATTGTCAACAAGAGGAAAACATGCATCTGCAGCTCCTAAGCTAGTCAGGTATTGCAGCCGGTAAAAAAAAAATCTCTGCCTGCAATTCATGTGAAACACGTACCATAAGACAAAGCTTCTGACAATTTGTGCAGTGGTTCTGTAGTCCAAAGTACCCAGAGAGAATTCAAGTCTAGACTCGATCATTTTTCATGTCTGGGGGAGGGGAATAAATAAGGAACAGAAGTGTTCAATATTATACAGAGGCAACACTGAATCAAAGATGTTCTTTCTCGTTTCTATATTGAAATGAAACCTAAAATAACAGCAGCAGCAGTAGCAGCAGCAGCAGCAGTAACAGCAACAGCAACGGCAGCTTTAAGAAATCATGCACAAAAAAGGGAATTTTGAAAGCTACAGGCATAGGATTCTCTGAATGATTCTTTTCTAAGTTCAGTGCAGGTAATATAAAACCTTAAACTAGGAAAAGATTCATCTCTGTGATGCATTTTAGTGATATAGGGATGCTAACAACAGAGACATTTTGTAATTATATATTCAGCTGAAATAGAAGGAATTGATTTACTTAAAGGAACACACATTCACATACACTGTTTCATCAGCCGCAAGGGCACATTTAACAAAATTGCTTGGCTGAATGTTTTTTGTACCTGTTCTCCTTTTCTGGGGATGGAGAGTAAAGAGGAATGGCCAGTGTCTCAGAGGAAATGACAAGACAGTCTGAAGCTCGGTGAGACCCTATACTGAGTGTTATCTGCTGTCCTCTTCATGCAGTGCTGTGGGTTGGCACACCGGCGGCGAGTACGGGTTTCGTATGTAAGTTTCTGATTGTTTTAGAATGGTGCTGATTGTGGAGCTGAACATAGCATATTTGGTGATGCAGTTTGCTTCATGCAGGTGCTTTGAGACATGTTTGCTGGGTGAAACAGCCACTTGAGCAATTTTTTTTTATACAGACCTTAAGAACCATTTGAACAGGTAATTCTGAAAAAAATAATGAGGGGCTCATAAAAACAATTTGATAACTGACCTTTCTAACAAAAATGGCAGGATTAATTTAATGTATGTGTATGACAATTAGGATAATCTCTATAAATCCAGTTGAAATTTTTCAAGGAATAAATGGAATTGAGAAAACTAGGATCAGCATTCTACTATGTGAGAAAACTGCATTTTCCTTTATTTTCCAATGAAATCAGCATAGTGACAACATATGGCATAAGTGTTTAATCAGGTTCTAGTATTTTCTAGAATAGAGATATCAATCCTCTATTGCAAAATGGCTGTTGGAAAAATATATTTTCCTGTGGAATTTAGCAATAATATATATAAATTACATGAAATTGAAATACTGGATAGTTATTAGAATGTGCATGGCATACAATTAGTTCATATACCATCATTTAAGTAAATTATGCTATAACTTATTTTTTCATCACTGTAAAAATACAATAGAAAAATAAGTTATGGAATATGATTACATAGGGTTTCATTATTTTTTAAACTAATAATTAGGTCTTAATTAGAGAAAAAAATGATGCAGTGTTTTTGATAACACATTTTTTTTCATTTATTATTATGGAGCAATCAAAATCAAAATAATTTAAAATGGTTTATTTTCCAACCTTTTAAAATAGGATTTTGTTCTTTGTAATTGGTAATTTTTATTTTATATTTAATGGGTGATGCAACAGTTGACATAATGAGTTCCTCTAATTATGAGATAATAGATAAGGAATTAAAAAGGAATTAACTGATTTATACACTGATTCTATATAATATGATCTAAATAATGAAACAATTAAAATAAAACCATACTAATGGTTAAAGATAGTAGTCAATATTTTTATAAAGTAAATATTTAATCTTGTACAGTTGCAACTTCAACTTTTCTTCATTACTATTAATATAGATGTAAGGCCCACGTAACTTTGTAGACAATATAAAACAGTACTGTCATATTTCAGAAGAACTACACATTATTTTTAACCAATGAGTTTTCTGAACTATTTTTAGGGATAAATGCTACATTATGCCAGATTAATTTAGGTGAAATAACTAAAATTGATACATCAATGTATCACAAATGAAATTTAGTATTTCATGTATAGTAGTAGGCCAAAAAGGAAATGATGTTGCATTGTAGTTTTATGTCATGACTATATGAAAATCTGAAAAAGACATAATAAAAGACATTATTACTGCTATTACTAGCACTGCTAGCCATACAGATGGCAAGCTTGTAATTATGATTATCCTATGTTGGGCATTAGCAAAATTTATTTAGATTGGTGTGACAGGTTCATATTAAAAATAGTTTAAAGTAAGGCCTTTTGCAAATATTTTGATCATTTGCTTAAATCTCATCATATTTTCCCAAATTACAATTACTTAGTAAAAATACACTTCTTCACAAATTACAAAACTGACCTGGTTAAAAATTTCTCATCTAACTTGGAACAATATATATTTACAAGTATTAAGTAATTAATATTTCTCCATAGGTTTACTTATTTCGATGATTGGAATTCTTATGGGTTATATCCGTTATATAGTTATATTCTCCATGGATAATAAATACCAGATAAATTCTATGGATATGGTTTTTAAGGAGACTAAAGGTAATCTATTCCAACCTCATCATTCTGACAGAGAGGGAGGGTGGGAGGGAAGAAGGAAGGAAAATAGATTTGTCCAATATCTGCGGCAAACTTGTAGCTGACACACTTGTGATCAAACTTGTAGTTACATTCAAATGCTAATTTTACTTCTTTGTCTTTTTAAGGTATGGTATAACCAATTATACGATGGTTATACCATACCTAAGATGGTAAACTGAGAACATTTGGGAAATTTTAAAAATGAACTTCATAGTAGGTATAGTTTACCAGTATATTTTGGTAAGTGCTATGATATAAACTGTGTTGCCCAAACAGCAAAATTGGTTGATTCATTGTGAAAATAGGAATGAGAACTATACATCATTTATATTAAGTCAGGGGTGTCAAACTGAACACCTGCTGGCCGGATCCGGCCCACAGGATGCGTAAATCTGGCCACGGGGCTGGCCTGGAAATAGCAAAGGACTGACCTGCAGTGTGTCTGACAGCCAAAATGGGACATTCATGATCCCCCATGCTCTGTTTTGGCCATCAAGGTGCTGCAGGAAGCTGTCCAGGCTGAGAACAGGCCATGAGGGGGGTGGCTGTGTATTTCCCCGCACCCCATTTTAGCTGGCAAAGTGCTGCAGGAGACTGTCCAGGCCAAGAATGGGCCATGGGGGCTGTGCACAACCCTCCCATGCCTCATTTTGGCTGGCAGGGTGCTGCAAGAGGTGTCTGTCCTATGTCATCCCTGGCCGACTCACAGAAGTACAGTGCTGATGTGGCCCTCAAAGAAATCCAGTTTGACACCTCTGTATTAAGTGATCTGAATTTTCCAAGATTCTGTATAACTATATTTGACCTTTGATGTACAAGACATTAGCAGGCTCAGGAAAAACTCAATGATATATCTTCCTTCTTACTCTCTTTTCCTCCCTACAGTCTTCCTGGCTGAACATAAAAAGTGGGCAAGAATGCAAGAATGACTTGAAATAAAAATGGTTTCTAGCAAAAAGCATCATAAACTGCAATCACATATGGGATGATGCAAATAGAGATAAATACAAGTTGGTTGCCAAGTGCCCAAAATTCAATCACATGACCATGGCGGTGAGGGATGGATATCAAAATTTCAAATATGAATCATAATCTTTTGGGGGATGTGTTATAAACTCAAATGGTGGCTAATGACTGGATTATTGGTATTGAAAGAGGAAAATGGCTGCTTTGAGATAATTTCATCTGGTAGCCTTTCCATTTCTAACATTACAGAGATCTGTGAAGAATATACAATGCTTGTAAATTCACTGGAAAAAACCACAAGCCCAAAATATTTTTTTTGCTTCTTTGAGATGGACCAACTTAATTAGATCACGAGGTGCAGATCAATATTAACATGAAGCAAGTGATTTAACTATGACAAAGTTATAGTATACCATATGATGCCTTCACATTCCAATCATATTGCATTTGGTCT
This sequence comes from Bungarus multicinctus, assembly GCA_023653725.1. Classification (NCBI taxonomy): domain Eukaryota; kingdom Metazoa; phylum Chordata; class Lepidosauria; order Squamata; family Elapidae; genus Bungarus; species Bungarus multicinctus. The sequence goes on from CM042840.1 coordinate 27,101,516, forward strand.
GAATTGAAGTCCAAATTCAACATATGGTCCCTGAGGGCCACTGGTCATCATGAGTATCCTGCGATCATTATGGAGGCCCAAAGCAACTTATCATTACAGCATTGTAGTTGGAAAACAATACTAAAAATTAAAATGAACAGAATTAACAAACATACCAGATAATATTTAGCCTTTTCAAAGGTCTGTTTAAAGGGAAAGAATACACTAATAATTGACACATAATCTTGCAACAACATGGCTGTTTCCAGGGTATTCTTCCAAAATGCCATGTTTCCTATGGACATGCACTAAAACTCAATCAATGAAGGATTTCAGATGATTTTTATAAGTTGAAAGGTGTGGAGGGGAATACAAGAAAAATGAAGTACATGAAATATTCAGATTCTGTGCCTTTTAGACATATGTAAGAATATATACTGTAAAAAGAAGTACTGTATAGGCAAATAGGTATAAATAAATTAAATTCTGAATTGGCTATAATATTTTATCTTTGAAAAGTCATTTAGAAAACAGTGTTCAACTGGTTGGTATGGTGAAGTTAATAAAAATCAGTGAATATTGCCTATGCTAAACACAGCAATTTGGGTTCCAAATCTAAATTGTCAACCAGTCCAAAATGGATTCAGATAAAAAGTTTAGTTTCAGGAAAACTAACTGCATTACAAGATAAGGGCCTAAGACAGTATTTCAGAAATTTGATAATAATTATGTAAATCAAACAGATGGAAAAAGACTCAGAAAAAAACACCACAGTCTTTGCTTTAACATAGCTGAATAAGACTGTTTTAAAGAAGGAAGAATGACATCTAGGTGGCAGCCCCAAATCTGATTCAAGATGGGATGGAGAGTTGGAACGCTGACACTAGGTAGATAATTCTGACATGTAATAAAAGATTAAGTTCAGCTCTGTTTTTCTTTTACATCTGAATCAGGATATTACTGAACACTCTGTTTTTGAATGCAGAAGGGGAGAGAATAAGGAACAGTGAGTTTAAGTCAATTCTTAATAAGATAGAAACAGAGGTGAGTAGAAATAGAGATAGAAATACCTGAATCTAAGGAAAGTAGGAATGATTCTCAAAAGATTTTGATTTCTATAGCCCTTTACATTCTTAAAAATAATTGAAGACCCCAAAGAAATTTACTCTATGTAGATATCTATCAATACTTACTATATTAGAAATTAGAATTGAAAAAAATTAAATTATTTAATTATTTGACTTCTCTGACAGCATCTCAGTGACTTCTAGGAGTCCCTATACCATACTTTGAGAAGAATTGTTCTACGGCATTGATGGTGAACCTAGTCTATAATGTTACAAATTAAGATATGCCTAACTTGACTTTGCTGGTATAAACCTACCCCCTGGAACAAAAACAAAACAAAACAATTCTCTATCTTCTCCCTCCCTCCCCCCCGCCCCGTCGCCTGCATCTAGTGCACTCTGAACATCAACCCTCTTTTGTAACCTCAACATTGGCCTTGAGGTAGAGGCTCATGCCTCAACCTTAGCCCTACAGCCACTGCTGCCACTCAGAAAAGGCTGCCTCATGCTAGTGAGCCTTGAGGGAATGGTGGAATTGTCTTCACAGTCTACACTTCTAAGGATCTGTTGAGGATCCCTTACTTTTAGTTGCTATTTGTATTTCTGCTGGCAAGTCCTGGTGGCCCACTTGAGGCTGACTTGGGTCAGTCACATTTAGACTTCATTCTTGAAGCAGCTTTGGAGAATGCTCTTTGGTGGCCTCCAAAAATCATATGAAAGCACGCCTCATTCTTGTGCAATTTTCAGGGCCTCCAGAGGATCATATCCTTTTGCATGACTTATTCAGTCTTTGAAAATTGCATTGCAATAGAGCATGCTATCAAGAATAATAGCTGGGATTGGTGAATGCTAGTATGTCGGCCAAAGTGTTGTGGCATGTTACTTATGACACATCATAGGTTCACCATCACTATTGTGTAAGAACATGTTTGCAGTCTGGAAGTGCTAATTAAACATGGCATTGCCATTGTAGGATTATAGTGTAATAGTTGTATAACAATACATATTTAAGTATCACATCTAGCTTGGTTGGGCTACTTTTTCAAAATAGAGGTAGTCTTTGATTTACAACAGCAAAGTCATGTGACCATACTACTTAGCAAGAGTTCTAGCAGTCTTGGATGTCATCCTTCAGTGAGGACTGCATTGGATATTAAGCAAAACTTCATGTGACTATGATTTCCAACTTCCTGCCATTATCTTCGGTTTGTGGGAAGCTGGCAAGAGATGTTGGAAATAACAGTCACATGACTTTGCTTGCTGCAGTATCATAATTATGAGTCAAGCCTTGACAGCCCAGTTCATGATCATGTAATTACGGAATGCTCCAATGGCCATAACTCTAGAATTAGTTGTGAAAGTGCTACTCGTTCAGCATTACTGTAAAATTTGATCATACATGTCTTTTGATTAATTAATTGATTGTGAATCAATCTAAATGAAATGATCAGCCAGTTCAAATTACTCAAATGACAGCCTAGAAAATGCACAAGTTGTCCCAGCCAGCAGGTCCTTGCAACAAGGCAGCCAGACGTTGCCCTCCCTCATTTCTGCTTTTGTCCAAAATACCTGGCACAATTTCAGAAGCAACGTTCAACATGGAGCAAAGGAGGAGGCACAGTTCTCAAAAGTTGGCAGAGCTTGTCTGGAAAGGACAGGCAAGGAGAAAGAGCAAAAGAAGAAGAAAGGATGGCCAATAAAAAGGTACCTAATCTGGAGAAAGCAAAGGAAAATACTGATGTGACTACTGCCTGCTCAGCAAGGAGAAAAGAAAAGAAAAGAAAAAGAAAAGCTGACTTCTAATGGCTTTTATTGATAATCAGCTTCCTAGGATCTAGAGTATATTGTCCTATGTATGATTTTTTTAAAAATTCAACACTATAACTGAATAAAATACTGGCATTGCATTAATAAAGAAATTTTGTCTGCTAACGGACTAATGTTTCACCATAAAAACAAAATCCGTAATAAATTTGTTGAGTGTCTTCATTTTTGAGTCACAAATATTTTTTTTAATCGAAGTTTAGAAAGGTTTCAGTTACTCTTCTTGTGTGGCACTTGTGATTATTTTACATTCTGACTCCAATTAAGTTATGTTATAAATTGGTCATGGAACACTACTTTTACTGTCTTGCCTGTTTCGTTTTGCTCCCTAGCAGTTTTCTAACTACTTCTGAACTTTTAACAATTTTGTAGACTATGTGATTTGCTACTGAACACTGCCATCTCTCTAACAGTTTCTGTCTGTATAGTATTGGTATTTTATATTGTTTTTCATGGATTCATAACTTCAACATAATAGCTAGCCTGTGTTAAAAAACAAAAATGACAAATATTTCATTACCAGGTCTGAATAATATCATTAGTGTTTTGATTGTGGTATCTAATCTGATGAAATATCTGGAGGAAAGTAGTTAAGCTCAGCGAACACCGACTCCAACAAGTCATCCTAGACTATTATTATTTCATTATTATTTAATACTAAAAGGTCAAATCTACTAGTTTGTTAAATAACCTGAAACTATACATTTTTAAATTGCAGTTTTGGAATATTTCATTTTATTGCTTTGTTGCTTTTATAATGCTTTGAACACTAATATAAAACAGAGTTTCATTTAAATTGATATCCATATTAATTACAATATAGATTTATGGTTCTGCTTAAACATTTCTGGATTTTTTTTAATTTTCAAAAATGTGCATAAATATGATCTAAAATGTGATGTCCTCTTGCACAAGTCCTAAAATTATATAAGTGTATGTTTTCAGTCATTTATTAACATTGCATTGAATTCAGTAATAATTTCACATTTGTGCTATGCTGTATATGACCTGTTTTATTTTTCAGCTAGCTCTAGAATGAAACATTCTAAAGAGCTAACTACAAAACTGCGGGGTTCAAAAAATGCACGTTAATGCATTTAGTTATGTTGATTTGGAAATAGCAGACAATTTTGTCAGTCTATTCTTGTTTTAAGGATTTAACACTTCGACTGCAAGTGATTAAATATCAACACTTAAGTTCTGAAATATAATTTTGCTTTTAGTTCATCAGAAACTGCTTTAATTTCTAATTAGGAAAAAAATAGAGCTAATATATTTAGTTTTCTCTTTTAAAGAAACTATGTCTGGTTTGCTACTGTCTGAAAATGGATTCTTCCAAATGTTAGGTGAAAATAGTCTGGCCTGTTTGCTTAGTGAGAATGCAGAGGTCTTGTTGTATAATCCGATTTCAATCAGCTCACACTAATCACTACTGATAGTTGCAAAATTTAGCCTGGATCTGCTTTTGTAATCTAGATAGACAGAAATGAAAGGAGAGAACGGATGCAAAAAGAAGGAAACAAAGAGTCTGATTTTTCAGTTTTTGCTTTGTCTTCTGGGGCTTCTCTGGAAAACAAGTCCTATTGGTTGTTAGGTTACCAGCCTTTTCATTGTGGAGATACATCAACAACAGGTGCACTGTGAGGCGGCAGCAGTCCTTGTAAAGGAAAATGTGCAGGAGGTAGCAACAGGTATATACAATTTATCTGTTTGTATTACATTATTTATGGAAACAGAGATCTTAATTCTTTTTATATGTCAGTAGTGTCCTGGAATTCTGAAATATTTAAGTTAAGCAATACATTCTACTGCAAGCCAATTTCATTAAGCTCTGAATACTATTTGACTTTAGCATTTATTTTATAAATCTTGGGTAAGTTAAATTTCAGAGATTTTATTAATCTAGTACAGTATTTTTGAGCATAAGAAATAATAACTTTAACTGAAGTTTTTGATTCTGATTTTTTACATTTGTTATATCAACTTTTGAGATATTTAGAAACATACCAAAAAAATCCAGTTTGTGTGTTTAGTTTTCAATTTTCTTGATGGGATGAAATATTAAGAAAAAAAACAGTTTTCTAAATTGTTCTTTTGTTTGATGTTACCTTTTCCTGCATCACCTTGGCTAAAAGACTTTATACATTTGGATAAGAGAAACATTTGCAACCTGACTTTCCATGCTGGTGGAGTTGTTGCTGGTCATCTCAGCTCTGCATGTTGCCATGCTAAAAACACCAAAGGGTAAAAATGTATCTTGGGTAAGTAGAAAAAGCATACCAAGAATATTATTCTAAATGTGTTTTGCTAAATAAACACTGGTGAATAAAGAACCATTATATAAATACAGGTTTTTATTTTGATTATATGCTCAGGTTTATTTAGAAACTCAGTTGTAGAATACACACACACACACACATATGGGGGGAGAGAGAGATTTTGATAGATTTTATGGATGCATATATGCCTATTTATATTGGTTGGTAAATTAACTTTCTTGGCCTAATAACTTTGTTAGTTTTAAACTAACAGAGTTTGCTAATAATCCTTTACCTGCTATAGTTTAGGGTTGATTGTCTTTTAAAGTACCCCGGTTACTATTGAAAATGTAAACTTGCAAATAGCAAATATATTTTATCTCTTAATTCAATCATTCTTTGTATATATATATATATATATATATATACTTGCTTATACTTGGTATTTTTCTGATCTGGCTAGTGGTATAAATAATTTTGTATGTTGTGGTTTTGAACAACATATCTAAAGTGTAAAATGCATTGCTATAGACTTTAAATCGTACATCTATGCTGTAGTTTGCATAGTGAGATATTAAACCTTTTCATATTTTCAGTCGTATAATCAACTGTGGGGCATCTGCTTGCATTTAGATCATTTTTAAACTATTTTAGACCAGAATATGTATTGACAACACACTAGACAGGGCAGCCATGCAATTCAATCTTGTTTCAGGAGTAACAAGCACTTTAAATATTGAAACTTAGTATCAGTTAAACAATAAACTAGCTTATTTTTAGTCTGTTCCCTAAGAAGCATGAAAAAAAAAAGACTTGTAGGTGAGGGAACTCTTATTAATAGCTGCCTATTATTTCCCCATAAATCATGTAAAACATAGGATCTGTTACTTATCTTAATCACTATAGTTGCCTTCTTTTTTACATTAGGGATATTAGATTATACTCAGTATTGCTAATATTAGGTTGTATAAGTACAGCAAGGACATTCTGTGAAAGTTCTAAAGCTTCTAACAACAGGTACATTTTTAAGAAGATTGTACTATATTCAGGTTTCTTTTGTAATATAACAATGGCAAAGATATGCAAATGATGCATTGTGTATGGATTGTATTGGTAATTTCAGTAGTTCACATAGCATATCTGTTTATATCATGTTGCTTATAATATTTAAAAATAGCAGGGAATTACATATGAATAACTGAATCTTTACTCCTGAGTTGCATACTAAATTGTAATATTCAGTGTACAAGAAGCCCACTTTTAAATTTGCCTATTCATATTTCTAAAAACATTCTGAATTACAAGGGCCAATCATATAACAAAATAGTAATTGGGATTATGTTCAGAAGTTAATATATGAGAGTGAATATGAATTTGAAATGGATAAAGTTGATACAGACTTGAGTTTCATGCTCCATTTTCCCAGAAAGAAAAGTTAATCTGTTTATATAACTTGGAATTGCACTCTTGATTACATGCATATTTTTCTCCTCCTTTAATTACAGTTAGGGAGGACTAGCAAAATTTGATGATCTGAAACATTATAAATAATTTCTAAGAGATTTTTTTAGTTGACATTTGTTATGCTCTTATCATTCTTTATTTTGCTGGGCATGATTGTACTCTTTAGAGATTGTGGAAGTTAAGAGTACAGGGACTTATATTTTTTTCAGCTCAAGAATCACATGCATTTGAAAGATATGCCTAAGAGCTGAATTCTTAAAGGTAGTCTGGGCCAAAATACAGAATTGCCAGAATTAAGGTAAAATGATTTAATTCAAAAATAATTTCTCATTCAGATAAATGAAAACAATTTTGTAATTTTGGCTTTTACTGGGGCTTTTCAAGGAAATCATTGAAGACTTCTTGGGGATACGTTTAACCCTGCACTCAAATTGTGCAATCAGATATTTCTAACACAATTAATGTAACATGGTGAAAGAAAAATTAAATCCACAATCAAAAATTTTCCACTGATTCAGAAATATACTAGTTTTGCATAAACCTTCACCAGTTTTTCAATTAGAGTTAAGGATGTTTATGAAATGGTTAAGGACACAGAATGTATGTATAGTACATATAGTTCTTAGAGATCCCCAGAAAATGGTGTGCTGATTGGGCATTTTTTTTCACCCTGCTCAAAAACAGCTGATTCTTCTGCCAAAAGCCGGGTTTTGGCAGGGTGCTCCCCAGATTTGAAAAGGATTAACAAGGAATGACCCACAGCGGCCTTGAATGACCGTATACTTGCCTGGGAAGACAAAACTAGAGGATCGCAATTCTCAGTAAGAGCGACAGGAGGGTTGAATATCTTTTTCAGTTGCTGCCTTGTATTTTTAGGTGCAACTCTGTTTTTAATTTCAAAATTGTTAATTGTTAATCGCTTAGCTCAGAGATCTGCAACCTTAAACATTCAAAGAGCCATTTGGTTCCGTTTCCCACAGAAAAAACTGGGAGCCATAAAACCTGGGTAGGCATGGCCAACTCAGTTTCACTCTCACCCAGTCACATGATCTCCCCCAGGCAAGCCTACCCAGGTTTCATGGCTCTCGATGTTTTCTGTGGAAAATGGGACTCTCTCTCTCTCCCACCCTCCCTCTCATTTCTGTTTTTCTCTCTTTTTCTCTCCCTCCCTCCCTCCCTCTCTTTCTTTCTCTCCTTCCTTCCCTTTCCCTTTTTCTTTCTTTCTCATTGAATACAATAGCAAATCCAAAATAAAGTTATTAATTGTGGGAAATTGTTTCTCTGTAATCTTTTCATAGTGAACTCTTAAGTTGATAGAAGCTGGCAAGCTTTACTAACAGCAATAGCATATATATTATTTTTTTTAATTTGACAATATAATATATTATCCAAAATTATAAATAATGTTATTTTCAAATGCATTTTTTGCCATCTCTGTTATTTCCTTAAAAAAAAAGCAGACTTGCTTCCAACTGTGCCTTCTGGCAAACTGCAGTTTTCTTGGCAAAATATTTAGCTTGCCATTGCTTTTATCTTAAGTCTGAGTTCTTTCTTTCTTCCTTTCCTTCCTTCCTTCCTTCCTTCCTTCCTTCCTTCCTTCCTTCCTTCCTTCCTTCCTTCCTTCCTTCCTTCCTTCCTTCCTTCCTTCCTTCCTTCCTTCCTTCCTTCCTTCTTTCCTCCCTCTTCCTTTCTCTTCCCCTTCTCTGTCTCTCAATGATTTCTCTCTCTTTCCTTTCTCTTATTCTCTCCCTCCATCATTTTCTCATTTCTCTCTCTCTTTTTCTCCCCTTTTCTCCTTCTCATCTCTTTCTGGTACGTGAATGCGCGCACAAGCGAAATACCCTCCTGGGCTGGGATCGTAGTGAGGATGGCGATTCCTCCTGCTGCTACCACTGCAGGAGAGCTGGAGCTCTTCCCTCCCTGCATCCAGCAACCATGGCTGCTGCTTCTCCCCATTCCCCTCCTTCCTGAGCTGACATGAAGGGGACTGTGGCTAGCGCTAAGCTGCCTGCGAAGGGTGTGGAATCACAAAAAGCAGCCAGTCATGGACAGTGCAGAGAAAATGCTAGGGGCGCTTCAGCCATGCAGCTCTGCAGAACGGCTCATGTCTTCTCAGGGCGGAGAGCAGATCACATGACTGAGTCAGCAGGGAGCCATAGGAGAGTGGTCAATGCGGTTCTCAGGCCGCAGGTTGCCGACACCCGGCCTAGCTGAATGCTAATTTGCTTTATATTCTTTTGTTTGATTACAAATGTAAATTTTCATCATCTTATTTGGGAGTTTTAAAATATTTTTTCTTTTGCCACAAGGAAGTCGGTGGCATGAGGGTTTTATTTTCTTTGCAATGAAAGTGATTCAATTTGATTTATACTGGATTTTTACTCTAAGGATTTTGTAATGTAATTAATCTTTCTAAAAGAACTCAGTTGCTTCATTATATTTGTGTGACTTTCCCTGTCTTTTTTATTTATTCTTTGCTATGAGAATCATTTTCTCAGATTCTTCTGTGGTTATTTTTGTTATGCATAAGCTGCTGTTTAGACTTAGAATTACATAGAGGAGCTGAGAGCACATTCCAGCTTTCCCTTTTCAGACTTGTTGCCTTGATTTTGAGTCACTGGCCCTTTTTCATATACTGGGGTGGGAGTAGGTCTCACAGTTGCCTGTGCATTCCATGGAGGGAAAGAAAAGTAGTCTGAAAGAGAGATAGGGCTATGGGATGCTGAACAACTCTAGGAAACTGAAAGAAACATCTCAACCTAGAAGTTGGGGGAAGTATCAGAAAGAAACTGAGAGCAATTATGTAAAGTAAGTTGTGGTGGAGTATTGCTTTGTCAAGCTTTCAAGATTCTTTTACATTATCCAAATAGCAATAAACATATTTCCAGAAATTCAAGTGATTCTTGTTTGCTGAGTATGCCACCCTTTGACAATTCAACTACTTTTACTATTAGAACAAATTTTCTAATATTGAATTATAATCTGCCCATCTGTACTTTAAAATCATAATTTTACAGTATCCATTTTGAAAGAGTAAAGACCTTGAGCCCTGTGACATCTATTAGATATTTGAAGAGTGTAGCATATCTCTCCTTAGTTGTTCTTCTCTAGTAATTTAGCATTTCAGTTTTATGGGATTTTTTTTTAAGCCTTGTTTTTATATGGGTCCAGTCAGAGTACTTTCTTGAGTTCTCTAATATTCAATTCATTTGATTCTGCAGATTCAAACTTGCCCACAGTAGAATGGTATTCCCTGATGATATTTCTGTCAGTTGCAACCTTCATTCCTGCCTTTTTTTATCGTGATGTTAATAATTTCCTGAGGGAACATATACTTTTTTATTGCAAAAACTAATCAAAAATAGGAAGTGATTAACTTTGTCTTTTCTTTGCTATGCACATACATCATTCAGCAAAAGGTATACTTTTTTCTTTTGCCTTTATTTTAAAATATCTGAAAACATTGTTTATTAGTATCATTAATTGACTTTACCTTGTGCTGAGTATTTTGTTCACTAACTCCCAACTATTTGGCTCAGGGCTACTTGTGTATATCCTTTGTTTGTGATCCGGCCTCCTTTCCATTCTTGAATATGTCTTTCATCAAACATGTATCGGTAGGAACTTGATAAAATAATACTAAAGAAAGCTAAGATCCAACATCATTTACTGCTATTATCAGTAGATAAATGCTATTTTATGGTTTGTTCTATAATATACTAAAATCTCTCAACTTTTAAAATTGAATTTATTCACCTGTATTATAGACCCGCAACTTGTGTATAATGCTACAGGGGACATGGACACAAAGGGACAGCTATTTGATAATTGTAAAACATGGCCTGAACTACTCATACTGCAGTTCATGCAAAAAATTAAAGCAATACATTTCTAAATTAGTTTTTAATTAAATACAATTTAATTTACTTTTTCATTAAATATTTATGACAGGACTTTATCTTTTATGAACTGGACAATAGCTTGCAAGCTCATTCAGTGTTCTAATAAATAAGCTTTGGAGATTCTGCAATTCCTGATATTTTATCCTGTAGACTTTTGCTCAAAGTCACACTGCGAATTTTATTTCAAGGTATTTTCTTTATGTTTAGAAAGGTAGGGTTACATCTCTAATTTTGAAAAGCGCTTGTATGTTAAAAAGAAATCAAGATTTACATAATCACTGGAAAACTTCCATTATCACTGTAGTAGCCTTTCCTAATTGACAAGATTGTAGTCTTAAATTTGGGAGGTTGCAATTAAAATGGGCTGGTTGCAATGAATTAGAATGTGTGAAATCTAAATCTAGAGTAAAAGGTAAAAGATTCCCTCTAGTGGTGTCCGATTCTAGGGCCTGGTGCTCATCTCCATTTCTTGGCTGAGGGAGCCAGCGTTATTTGAAGACATTTTCTGTGGACCTATGGCCAACATGGCTATACGCCAAAAGTACGCAGAATACTGTTACCTTCCTAGTGAAGTGGTATCTATTAATCTACTTGCATTTGTATGTTTTCAAACTGCTAAATGGACAAGAACTGAAGCAGGAACAGGAACTCATCCCATTTTGTGGTACTCAAGTATCAAACCTGAGCTGCCAGCTTTCCAGTTGACAAGTTCAGTGTCTTTAACCACTGAACCATCTAGTTTAAATCTAGAGTAATAACACATTACTCAGATTTGTAAATAGTATATCTTATATATAATATTAAACTTATCTTCTGATGATTAACAGTAGTTAATCGTAGTTCTCTGGCAAAGAACAAAAATTATTTTTATTGACTTTCTCTGAAAATTTTTTTCATAAATCATTTCAGCTTTCTCACTCTCTTGTGAAGTAAAATAGGAAATAAATCTAAGAATGAAGGTTGTCTGAACATTATTCTTTCAAGCTTAAATTGTCCATGCAAAAGCAATTTCTTAAAGATGGAAAAAAATGTCATATTTACAGTTTCATACATCTCATTCCCTTTGGATGCTTTCATGGAACTTCATTTCAAACAATACCAACAGATTATTTGGATAAAAGATACAAAAGATATAAATGTTATGCATTTATAATAATGGAAGATCTGATTCATTATTTATTACATTGCAAATTAGGTCAGAAACCTGGAGTTAGATTGATCCTACCTTTGTTAACCCAATTGAATCAGTTTATCACAGAACATATATTTTCTGTTCAGTGATGTAGATGGAAATATAACAAAGCAAGTTGTATTGTTTTAGTGTCTTGAAGGAAGATACAAAACAGATGTTGACAGATAATACTGTTAATATTAGAAGTAATGTATTGAACTGATACAGATTTATATTAATTTTGCTAAAATCTATATTTGCAAATAAAATGTATTGCTGCTCTATAGTTTATATAGTTGGTGCATTTTGCTAACCCATATTTATAAAAAAGAGTTATTGCTACATTTGGCAAACTTCCATGGAACTATTTACAAAGTCCTTCAGAATAAGTCTGATAAGAACACAGCTTTATCTTGCTTGAAATTCTGCCAATGACTAAATTCCCAATTAGTTATACAAGGCCAAATGGAGCACAAATTCAACACAGAGCTTCAGGTTTCAAACCGACCAGTAAGAAAAAAGTTGCTTCCTGCAAAAATTCCTGTTCTTTTTCTCCTCCTTTATGTCTTATGAGAGGGCCAATCACCTTCAAGCCTCACCCCTGAGTCCCCCTTTTTCTCTTAACTGATCTTGCCTTTTGGCAGCTCTGCACAGGCATGCACTGGTAACAGGCTCCCCCTGTTCCTCTGCCTCGCTGCTGTCAGATTCTGGAGGCTCCAGAGTCAGCACATAACTCCCAGATGGCCCTGGCCCCATCTCTGTATTGAACATAGAAAACCTTGTCCAAGTCCTAGACTCCTGGACTGGCCCATGTTCCTCCCCACTGTCCAACTCTGCTGCCAGCTCTGCAGGCTGCTGGCGGTCCACAACACTCTGGTTTCTTCCACAGCGGTTTCTGGAGACATAGCAGAAGCCCTGAAGCCAGTGGACAGGAAGGTGGAATTAAATTTCCGCCAAACCCATTTAGCCAATGCCTGGGCAATAAAAGCGGTTATAGCCACCTTCTTCTTTGTCAGGACTTCCTTACTTTGGTTATCTCAGTTGCAAGTGAGAGTTCTCTTGAGGAGATCCAAATGCACCAGGACATTAACAAGCTGGTGGCAGCAGCCGAGTTTTTGGCTGATTCATCCTTACATGCGACCCAGTTCTCATCAAGAGCTCTCGCTTCCAACATCACCTTCCCCCACTTGCTATGACTTCACCAATGGCAAGCGGATGCCAAAACATAGTGGAGATTAGCTTCCATTCCATACAGAGGTATCTCCCTCTTTGGGGAAGCTTTGAACCCCTTCCTTGTAAAAAACAAGGAAAAACACAAGCTTCGCCCTATGGCTGTCAGTTTTCTTTTTGTCTGATGGACACCAGAACCAGCCATAACCAATTTCAATGCCCTTACCTGCCAAGATCTGACTGACAACCGGACAGATTGGGGTTTAGGGATAGATATAGACAATGACTTCAGGCCAAGTGGCCCTTTCGTAGCTCAGGAGGTCGCCCCTTTTACCATCCTAAGTGATTTCCAATGACCCTTCTGTCATTGGCGAGCACCTAGCCCTATTAGCAAATCAATGGGAGAAGATCATCACCGACTTGTGGATCATAAATACACTGCAATTCAGCCTCACTCTGGAATTCCTCCCCATGCCTCCCAGACTTCAATCCTCTGGATCTTATAATCATGGCAATTCAACACCTCTTGAACATCCAGGGCATCGAACAAGTCCCAGAAGACTAACGGGGACACAGATTCTACTCAATCCTATTCATAGTTCCAAAGTCCTCAGGGGGATGGAGAGCAATTTTGGACCTCAAAAAATTGAACATCTATTGACATATAAGAGATTCAAAATGCATTCTCTGCAATCAATCCTGGAGGGCAACAGGATGGGCAACTTCCTGACATCCATCGACCTGATGGTGGCATACCTCCATATCCCAATCCTTCCCTTCCATTGAAGGTACCTCAGGTTTTGTTACTCGGGCTGCCATTTCCAGTACAGGGCTCTGCCATTTGGACTATGCTCAGCTCTCATGACCTTCACAAAGGTGCTAGCAGCACTGGTCGTGCACCTAAAAGCAACTCTGGTGCATGTCCAATGCTACTTGGATGATATCCTCATTCAGTCCACTCTATCCATTTAGCACAGAAAGACCTGGAGACGACAATCCGTGTTCTTCAGGAACATGGTTTCTCTACCAATTTTCAAAAGAGTCATCTAGTACAGGGGTCGCCAACCTTTTGGACCTCAGGGACCACCAACCTCATAATTTTAAATCCCATAGACCAGAAACCCTGGGAAATCCCCAAAAAAGTTTACAGGAAAATTCCCCATCCCGTTTTCCTACCAATCGATCATTATTTGGGATCGCAGGATACCGTCTCCAGCTCCGTTCTCAGGGAGAGAGAGAGAGAGAGAGAGGAAGGGAGAGGGGAGGAGAGAGAGAGAGAGAGAGAGAGAGACTCTTTTGGCTTCATGGAAAAGAAGCAGTAGAAGTCTTTCTCTCCCCCAAAGTCCGCCAGAAATGAGTCATTGTGAAACTTGTCGTGCTGGCACAGCCTCTTGTACAGGATGCCTTGCAGGGTCCCAAAGACTCATTTCTGGCGGAATTTGGGGGAGAGAAAGAAAGACTTTTGCTGCTTTCCTTGTGTGCAGCCAAAAGCAGAAGAAAGAATCGGAAAGAAGCAGCCTGATGGCTAGGCAAGGTGGGTGGAGTGAGTGGGGCAAGTTCCTCCCTCCGCCCTTTCCTCCCTCCCCTCACTATTTTGTGTTCTTTGCAGTGCAAGCGACGCAAGCCTTGTGTTCCCACAAGCCTTGTGTGCCCATGCAGCCTGGATTAATGTGCTTTGGGGGTGACATTTCTCTGCAGACCACCAAAATTTTCTCATGGATCACCAGTGATCCCCAGCCCAGTGGTTGGCGACCACTGATTTAGTACCAACTATTCACCTGCTTTACCTAGGCGTAGTTATAGACACCAGGTTATGTGAGGTCTGTCTTTCCCAGGAGTGACAGGCACAGCATCAATTCCTTAGAGAATCAATTCAGAAGGGAACGCATCGTTCCATTGGCCGTGCTTTCACAACTCCTGGGGAAGATGGTATCTTATATAGTGATAGTACCTTGGGCCCGATTAATTCAAGAACCTTGCAATGGTTTCTGTTACCATTCCAGAGGGCAGGAGGCAAAAACTCGATCTCCAAGATCAGGATACTATTAGAGACACTCAGGTCTCTCAGATGGTGGGTTTCCCCAACAATACCCAAGGGAACCCTGTTCAAGGAGTCCAGCCGTCATACCTTGACTGTGGATGCCAGTCTATTTGGATGGGGAGCCCATCTCCAGTCCCAGTTGGCAGAAGGACAATGGTCTCAGGCAGATCTGAAAAACAATATAAACTGGCTGGAGCTCCAAACAATCCACCTCACCATTCAGCACTTCCAGGCTGCCATAAAGGGAAAGCACATACTGATTATGACGAACAATGTGGCTGCAAAGGCACAAATCAACCGCCAAGGGGGCATTTACTCCATGTCCCTCATGCGTGAGGTGGACCAACTGTGTCTCTGGGCAGAAGCTCATCTGCTTTCCATCAAGGCAGAGCACATCTTGTGGGCCACAAACGCACAGGTGGACTATCTCAGCAAGACCACAGTGGATCACTCCAAGTGGTGGGTACAACCCAGACCTCTTTCAGGAAATGTGTGAGAGATTTGGTCATCCGATCCGGGACTTGTTCGCCATCCTGGCAAAATCGCAACTGCCCAGATATTTCATGAGATTTGTAACACCAGGAGCAGAGGGAGTCAATGCCTTCCACAGCCCTTGGCCCAGGGGCCTATTATATGCATTCCTTCCTCTTCCCCTCATACCAGGGGTGATCAGGAAACTTCTGTTGGAAAAGGCGTAGATTTTACTCATCGCTCCCCATTGGCCCAGACAGCCATGGTATGCAGATCTGGTTAGCCTATCTATATCCCGTCCTTGGAGACTTCCTCAGGACAGGGTCTCTTTCAGCCAGGGGGTCTGGGTGCACCCGGAGCTTCAATGGCTCCAATTGATTGCCTGGCACTTGAAAGGAGAATCCTGAAGAAAGATTACTTTTCAAGGAAAGTGATACAGACAATCCAGGCTTCCAGAAGACCTTCCACCAATAGAATTTACAACTCTTACCTGGAAGGTGTTCTGCAGATGGTGTACTAGGAAGGGTCTAGATCTCACAGATCCTGGACTTTTTTCAAGAGGGTCTGGACAAGGGGTTAGCCCTTAGCACTATTTGCAGACAAGTGGTGGCCTTGTCCACAGTGCTGACCTAAGGGAACTTGGAATCCCTTGCCCACCATCCAGTGGTGCGTATTTTCATCAGAGGTGCGTTTAATTTAAAACTGCCTATAGTACACAGGTACCCCACCTGAGACCTGTCCAAGATACTCCACGCCCTCATCTCAGCACCCTTCAAGCCAAGACCTATGAGAAACAGACTTTCCCGATACCCAGATGAATAACCGCCCATTCTACAAGAAGTATGGTGACTACAGCCGCATGGGCGACGCAGGCCTTAATTGAAGAGATCTGCAGGGCCATCCCATCTCCTTTCATGCGCCACTACAAGCTGGACACTTTCACCTCGGCTGAAGCTGCCTTTGGCAGGAGCAAGTGCATGTCAATAGGGGGAATCAGGACCAGATCGATTCCCGCCCATAAAGACAGCCAGGCTTTGGTATGTCCCATGTGTAGATTCTCCAATAGATGTGTTGGAGAAGGGGCATTGTCTTACCTGAATGCCTTTCTCAGCAGATCAACGGAGAATCCACTCCCACCCTGGAGACCATCTGGTCCCATGTTCAGGAGATACAGAGCCAATACTACCGAAGAGTCTATTAGATAACTGCACCTTCATCGTAAACTGGGACAGTAATAATTTGCAGAGAGGCATGGCAAAAGATTGAGGACTCAGTCTCTGGGCAGAAAGTCATGTGTCAACTTATGTGTGGATTCTCCATTGACCTGCTGAGAAAGGGCGTTCAGGTAAGACAACACCCTTTCAAGCTGTGTGAGATTATTCAAGTAAATAATATAGGTGCTGTAGAAACAGGTTATAGAATAGATAGTACATCCATGATTAGGTAGGTCAGTCTGAATTTACCTCAGACTTTATTTCAATTGTTATACAGAAACTGAAGTAGAGGTAATCTTATATCTGAGAAATTTGCCACTTGGAGCTTTTCTAGGCAATGCCCCTAGCTATCTTGAACTGTTTGCCTCACAGCTAATCATTATCAAAATTACAGCATTAAAATTTTTCTTCTCCTTGGTAACTGGGTAACTTTGGTATGGATTATGTGTCTGTAGAATGGAGCTGTTTTATATGGTAGTTGTTGTTGTTAGGAGATAGGTGGCATGGCTGATCCATGTTTGTTCAAAAAGGAAAGTGATGGTGTAATTTCATTGTTGCTATTGTTCACTGATGACATAGCATTAATTACCAAAACTGAACAAGAAGCTACTAAAATAATGTCACTGTTAGAGAAGAAATTTAATATAAAAGAGTTAGGAAAAATTAAACAATATCTTGGTTTAAAGATAGATAGAACTAGGGGAAGATACAAAATCTCACAGGCAGAAAAAATGAACCAATTACTAAAAAGTTTTAAAATGGAACTTTATAAACTGGTTAAAACACCGATGAGCCAGGAGTTCAGCCACAGTGAGGTTCAAAGTCCTGTTTGATAAGAACATTTATCAGTCTTCGATTGGTAGTTTATCTTATCTCAGTAATTGGTCAAGGCCAGATATAACATACAGTGTTAACCAATTAGCGAGGTTTGATGCTGAGCCAACTGAAAGGCATTGGCAAACTGCTAAGCATGTATTAAGATATCTGAAACAAACAATGCATTATGCATTGTATTTGTAGCCTAAGGATGAACTAAGTCTAACTGCATATTAAAGTTTTGCTACAGACGTAAATATACTTAAATCTACATCGGGTACTGTAGTATTATTAGGAAAGGTGTTGGTTGGATGGAGGTCTATTTGACAGAAACATTTAAGTTTATCAACAATGGAGGCTGAATTTTCATGTTTGTCTTTATTATGTACAGATTTAGTTTGTTATAAGCAACTATTGATTGATACGGGAATTGATGTAACAGATTCTATTGTTGTTTATGAAGACAACCAATCAGCAATACAGATGGCTTCAAATCTTGCTGTAAAGACAAGAACAAAATACACAGATTTAAGATATTTAAATGTAAGACAATGTGTGCAAAGTAAGATGATTAAGCTGGAATACTGTATGTCAGAAAATAACATCACAGATCATTTTACAAAAGCCCAAGGCTCTGTAAACCATAAGGGTTGCTGTGAGGATTATGGACTTAGAATGTAAGGTTGTATATATTGTCCTACCCAAAGGGGAAAATGTTAGGAATGTAAGTCACCTAACAGTTGGGTTGGAAATATATAAACCAGAATAGACATTTTAATGTCTTTAAGGGAATGCTAACATTGTAATTGGGTGTGGTTCCTGAAACAGCCATAAGATGGAGCCAGAAACCTGATTTCCCAGAGTGTTGCTAGTTGCTAGTTGGTCGATGTTCTAATGTTCATTGTTTTTGGTTTCTGGATTGACTGTTGCTGATTGTCGTTATTCTTGGATTGATGTGAGTCTATTACTGAACTGTTTTTGATACTGGACTTCGTTATTGGATTATCCCTGGACTGAAAACTGACTGCTATAACCGTGTATGACTTGGACTGTTTGTTGGACTTTGCTTAAGCATCTACTGGAAGTAAAACCTACATTTTACTATACAGTGTAGCTGTGTGCTGTGTGTGTGTTATTCAACATTACTCTCACTACACCTCCCTGTTGCGCTCATTTCCTAACGGGGAATACCTCAACAATTGTTCTAGAAATCACTATGCAGACTATGGAAGGGGGTAAAATACTTTAAATAAACATTAATCTTCCTGAAAGATATTGATTCTCAATACAGTCCCATTTCTTATAGGGACTGTATTTATATTACTTGAGGTGGAAATCAGGAAACAAATGTGTCAACATTCATATAAAATCATTTGTTGCATTTTTAAAATTATCTCATTATTAAATTATTCCTTTGTTGTGACTTCATTGCACATTTCACTCATTTATTTGCTTCTTTGTAAGATTCATATCAAGCTAATCTGCCTTGTTAAAGAAATTGCCAAATTTGTTGCATAGTGTTTGCAATTAGTCCCAAACATATCCTATAAAGAGATAAGTCTATAACATACTGAAATTAAATAGGATTACTATGAACAGGGAAATAACAATGAAACAATAGAAAACCAACATTCCTATATATAATAGTCTTATATTATATGTAATAATAAATGTGTATTTTTGCATATTACATAAATCATATTATAATAATTATTAATAATTATATACTTATCCTCTACTTATAATCATTCACTGAATGATTATTATAGTAATGGTCAAAACTGTGGAAACCTTTTGGGAAAAGTGTGTTTTTGAGGTTTGATGGCTAATAACACTACTTTTTTTGGAGTAGTACCATACAATTATATATCAGTGGAAAAATAATTGAATCAAGAATATAATGCAACAAAGTTTGTTCAATTATCTGTATTCTATGAAAAGATATAGCCAAATAACCAGAAAAAGGAGACACAGTTTACTTCGGTTGATATCATGTAGTTTTCCTTCATTTGATTGTAGCCAATGAGCACGAGTGTTTAGAGAGTAAATCAGATATCATCTTGTTTTAGCAGTGAGCAAATCAGATCACAGTAGGATTCAGTTATTGATGTCATGTATTGAAGCTGAGAGGACATTTGTCAGTGTGTTATCAAGTTGGCTGGGTGGTTTTTCTGTGTTCTTTCATTTAGTAAGCTTGTAAAACGTAATAAAATTAAAGTAAAAGTGCAAAGAGTTGACTAGTCACCCAGAAAATGATGTAAAATATTATTTTGTATTATTAAATGAACAAGGCTGTAGTTATAAACAAATTAGAAGAAAAATTGGAAGAAACTTAACCAAAGGTCGCTTTTCTAAGTTTTTGAAGAGGCATAAGGAGACTCAGTGATTACAAAACCACACTAGTAAAGGCAGAAAAAGGTTCACAACAGCAAGTAATGATAAAAGAATTAAGAGTCTGTGCCTATGTGACAGAAGAAAATAATCTGGGTGTATACAAAATGAAATGGCCCAATGCAATGTGAAATTGAGTGCAAGGACTGTTCAGCGCAGATTATAGGAATTTGGTCTAAAATCTAGAATTCCACAAAAAAAAAGCCATGTTTATCTCTCAAAGTTTGAAAAGACTAAACTGGGCTAAAACCCATGTTACCTGGACAGAGGAACAATGGGACAGTGTTATTTGGAGTGATGAGACCAAGATCTCCCTGTTTGGTAGTAAATGGCATAAAATACATAAGGAGATAATTTTCCCAAAAGGTTTCCAAAATTTTGGTCACTACTGTAAATGCAACAGACACTCCTTCCAAAAGCTATTTTAATCCATTTTGAAAGATACAATGACCCCCCCCCCCCCACACACATGCACATCCAAGGATCACATTTTGGCTCCTTGGCAACTGGCTTACCTTTATGGTCATTTACAGTGTCCTGCAATTTGTTATATATATTTTTTCAAGTTTCCAGGTTAACCTCTAGCAAAAAAGGCTCATTAGGGAAAATTGATTCACTTAATGACCACTGTGTTCACTTAACAACACCAGGTTCACTTAATGATTGCCTCAAAAAATAGGGTGTAGTCACATAATGCTTCTACTTGTAACCAGTAATTCCAGGTTCAATTAGAGTGGTAATTCAAAGACTATCTGTAAATACAGTAGTTGAATGGGAACTTGGGCAAGTTTGCTATTCCAAGAATTGCAAAATAAATTACATATTCATTTTTGTATTTCTTCTTTTAATAATCTGAGATAGATTTAGGGAAACTCTGTTTGTTCTGGGGTGTCATGTTTAGTAGTAAGGATGGTAAGAGTTACAATTTGGCAATATCTGGACAACAATATATTTCCAGTCCTACTTAAATACTTTAATCTCAAATGTTACTTTTTATTCAGGTAAGTATGAATTCTTTGCTGACTGGAAACTTACTCCTAATTCCACTTTAGCAACAGACTAGCATATAGAACAGCAAAAGTATATTTAAACAACAATTTACTCCCCTATAACCCTCATCCAAAGTATCTTTTGAGTAATATTGGGTTAGACTCTCCTACAAGAAATTCCCAGAGAATACAACAGCAAAAATCAATACTCAGAATAACATACTTCAGAAATTATGTATAACTAAATGGAAAATTTCAATTGCCACTCTCAGGTGGCATTAGGGCTGGTCTACTCCTTAGCAGAATACTGTGCTCCTATACAGCTTATCAGCTGCTATACTAACAAGATAGACACTAGACTCAATGACATCATGAGGATTATAAGCCGATATATTAAAATCATTTTGTTCTGAGCTCTATAGACCGCCAGCTTTACGAAGACAAGATACACTAGTGAGAGAATGTAAAAAAATGAACAACTCACTCTTAATGATGCAGGCCAACTTTCCTCATTTATTTCAAATCTAAAAAGCCTGGCATTTGTACAACATCTGGTCAATTTTGACATTTATTCCCAGTGGAAAGCCAAATTGGTTGCTGAATGTCCAGGCATAGGAAGACATATAAGTGGCCCCACATTGAAGGTGCCAGCAATGGACATCCTGAATAGGATTTGCACCTCACACGGCATCTGCTGGGACTCACTATATAAATAGGACATAATATCTTCCCTCAATGTAATGCAGGGCTCACATCAAACTGTAGATCACATTATCACTGTATGATTATGGCTCACCTTTCTGTTAATACTATTCCAGTAGAGGCTTCAAGACCATCGCTTCTAGATTTCAGAAAAGTAGGACAAGACAATATCATAAAATCTTTATCAAGAGTTGTTGCAGTGACTATAAAGCATTTTAAAGCATCTGCAAGAGGAGGAGGGATTTGCAATATGTCATAATTGCATTCTGTGCCTTACAAACTTGCATATGACTTCATGATGTAAGTATAAACAGGTAAAATTTTCCACATGAGAGCCATTTCATTTTGGCATAATCATAGTTAGCTACAGACACCAATGTTTAAAAGCAATGCTCTCAACATGTGTGAAGCCTTTCGGTTCAATATAAAACAGTTAAATCTTTTGTAAATGACACATATCTATTTCAACAAGTGTTACTGGCTACCTCTGCATGTGTATATGTTCCCAACCATTTCACTTAAAGACAGCTACAAACAGCCTTAGAACAGCTATTCAACCTTGCACCACTTTTAACATCTTGTTAAAAGATGTTTTATTTGCACTACTGTAAGCTGAAAAAAACCCTTTAAAAAGATTTGCATAGTCCTAACAATAATAGCAATGCAATGCAACATTGCATTTGCCTCCCAGCCTTAAAATGTACATCTAGAGATTGGCAGGTAAATTAAAAGCTTATTCTTTATAAATTGAAAAGCATAATTTTCATTCACAGTCAATGCGGGGGAGTGCATGGGAAGAAAGAGGGATTGTGTGGGGGCCTTTTTGCACCAAAGTGCAAAAGTGCCCTGAACAATTAGATAGTTGATGAACAGTTAGGAATGGCATTGTCCTGATTAGTTTTTCTGGGTACACATTGCATTAACTGCATTAGGCAAAAGGAAAGATTTTCAGTGAACCTGTTTTCTGATTACTTATATACCTATTACTTCAATGAATGTTGAAAGGTATGATGGCATTGAATGAATGGGTACTTACAACAGGTCCTCATAATTCCAGCCATAGTTCCTACAAACAAAGTAAGTGGAAAATTCAGAAGTCATGGGCATATAAGGACCTTTCTTAACAACTGCCATGATTCTTGCTAAACAATGGTAACTGGGACTACCAGAATTGCTTTTGTTAAGCAATATGGTTACACTTTACGATCACATTGCTTAGCAATACAAATTATATTTCTGATTGTCATCATAACCCAAGTTAACTCATAAAACATTTTGTATACATGTTTTATAGTTGTCAATAAAAAGAAGGGGGGGAGTTTCAAAGAGCCGACAATTCATCCCCTCCTTCACGAGGATTGCCAAACCCATGATGAACTTCCTAAAGACAGGGAGTCCAGGAACAAAACCCTGCCTGGGGCACCCCCTACAGTGACAGTTAACCTGCCAAAAAGTGTCTGAAACACTGAAAGAACTGTTTGCAAAAGAACCAGTACTGAAGCATCCTGACCCCAAACAAACCTTTGTCATTCAAGCAGATGCCAATGATGTGGCAGTGGGAGCAGTATTACTCCAAAGAAACAATCAAGGAAGCCTACAGCCCTGTGCCTGCACCTCCTGCATGGTCACAGATACAGAGAAATGATGGGCTTCATGGGAAAAAGAGGCTTTCGCAGTGAGATGGGCACTGCAAACCTGGCACCACCTGCTGGAAGGAGGGCAGAGACTATTCAAAGTCTGGACTGACCATAAAAACCTGGAAGGTCTTAGGAACCCGCAAAAACCTATCACCCAAACAAGTCCAATGGACTCAATTGATTTGAGTTCGTGGTAAAACTCATCCCGGAAGGGAGGAACTTTCTGGCTGATGCCGTCTCCCACATACCCCAGTACAAATGCAAAAGTGAGGAGGTCATAAACGCCATCATCCCCCCTACCTAAATAGCTGCCCAAGTAACCACCAGACATCGACACCGTAATCGGAAAGACCAACCCACAGATGATCTAACTACGAAACACAAAACCAAACTGCTAGCAGATCCCTGGTTCCGGGACAATCAACACACCTTGACAAAAATAGATAACCTGGCATGGAAGGGGTCAAATCTCTACGTCCCAGTATCCCTACGCATCCTAGTTCTTCAGAGGAGCCATGACACCAATCCAGCAGGCTACTTTGGATTCTTAAACCTTTACATTTGGCTTGGAGGCAGTTCTGGTGGCCAGGCATAAAGAAAGACGTGGACAGTTATGTGAAAATTTGCACCATCTACGCCACGATGAAAAAATGACCAGGAAACACCACCCCCCCCGGGACTTCTACAAATGGTAGCAGAGCCGACGAGGCCATGGGAGGAGATTGCAATGGACTTCATAGTGGAGTTGCCGAAAAGTGGGGGAAACACAGTGATCTGGACTGTAATTGACTTATTTTCCAAACAGGTGCATTGCAGTGGACTACCCTCAGCCGCCAGTTAGCCAAGCTGTTCTTGAAGCACATCTACCACCTGCAAGGAGTACCACGGAAAATTATCTCAGACAGAGGGGTCCAATTCACGGCCCAATTTTGGAGGGAGTTCCTACAATCTATTGGGTCATCCTACGGTCTTAGCTCGGCTTTTCATCCAAGCACCAATGGAGGGGCAGAGAGATTGAACGCCATGGTAGAGCAGTATCTAAGGTGCTATGTGAATTATCAGCAGTCCAATTGAGCAGACCTCTTGCCTTTCACGGAGGTTGCATACAATAATGCTATTCACAGTAGCACGGGACTAACCCCCTTCAAGATAGTGAGCGGCATGGACTTCATCCCAATGTCTGAGTATCCAAGGGACCCCCCGCCTCCTGAGTCAGCCTGACCGATTTGGATATCAACGCTGAAAGCAACTTGGGAGAATGTCAAAAAAGCACTGGCAAAAGTGGCACAGACCTATAAGAGACAGGCAGATAAACACCGATAAACCCACAATGACCATTCCAGTTGGGGGAGAAGGTCTATCTCTCCACCAAATATCTGAGGTTAAGACTCTCTAGCAAGAAATTGGGGCCAAAGTTCATGGAACCATTCCTTATAGTAAAAAGCACCAACCCAGTCACGGTGCAATTGAAGTTGCCCTGATTGTTAGGGAAAATACACATGGTATTCCATAGTAACCTATTAAAACCCATGGTCGGATCAACGCTGAGGCCCCTATCTCATGAGCCCCCAGATCCTGTGGTCATAGGAGGCCAAACCCATTATGAGGTGCAGCAAATCCTCAATTCGAGGTGGCACAGGAGACAACTCCAAAATTTAATCAAGTGGAAAGGCTACCCGTTATCAGAGGTATAAATTACTGTGCTTATGCTGTAAAATGCAATTATTTTGATGAATTGTGGTTACATTATTTTTGGACAATTTCAAAGTTATTTATATTCTATTCTTTGTATTAAAAGTGCTATGCAATTCATATTTTTGCATTAATAAAATACAAAAATCTTTAATTTTATGATTTTAGTAATGTTTTAAGTCCATGCATGCGCTTTCAAATCTGTGCTGTGTCAGCTAATAAAATGTATTTCTAAACATTCTTCTTGTTTAGCATAGAGATATTGGGAATGATTAGAATCTATATCCACTAATGAAAATTTTGTTGTCGTGGGGGGTGGGGTCTGTTTCTTGAGAGATAAGAAATCACATATATTTATCTTGATTATCTGGTTGATGTTATTAACAGCAGAAAGTTAAGAGTGGAATGCAACAGTTACAATAATTACATTCTTGAAACGGTAAGTTTGCAGCCAATCCAGAACAATCCAATAAAATAGGATTCTATAAAAATGTCACCTAAATCACATGGAAAATGGCTGTTTGGGAGAGCCAAAATCCAGAATAAACTTATTTTACATTTTTCAAAAATTGCCTCATAGGAATTCTGTTCCACAATGTTGAAAAAAGAAGATAAAGTAAGAAAGCAAGAAAGGGGCAATAGTTTAAGGAAATGGTTCAGAACAAACATATTTTGACAGTGGAAAAAACTTAATATTTTACTTAAGGCCCTCAAACAGTAATTTAATTAAATGAAAAAGATCACTTCCAAATCAGTCACTATACTCATGTATTGCTTGAACCAAATGCTGCGTGTTTGCTTTAGGATTAATCCATTGTGTAAACTCAACTAATGAAAATAATATGTACAAAAATCCTATATATTTGACAGTTTGGAAATAGAATATTAGACTGTGTTGGTTGGAATAAATTATTGCTTCATTATACCATTGCTTGAAGACATTACATGTAAATACTTCAAAGACATGATTGTTGTCAAACTACAATGAATGGCTATAAAGACTTTTTTTTTGCAATAGTATTTACATTTTAAATTTAGTTCCAGTAAAAGGAAAGAACCCGAGTTAGCCAATTACAAATCATTTGCATTGGACTGTAAAGCTCAGGTAATGATAATATGATGATGTTTATATAATGGGAGGCTTTCAACTAAAGTCTACCACCATTTCTACGGTTTTGAGTGTGTTCAGTTCCAGATTGTTCCGGTCACACCACAAGTCAAGTTGTACAATCTCCCGTCTGTATGTGGATTCGTCGTTGTTTCAAATGAGACCAACCATTGTTATATCATCTGCAAACTTCAGAATTTTAACAGATGGATCATTTGAGAGGCAGTCATTGGTATATAGGGAGAAGAGAAGTGGAGAGAGCACACACTCTTGTGGGGGGGCTGTGCTAATTGTATAGGTATCCAATGTGATTCTACCTAGCTTCACCTGCTGCTTCCTGTCTGTTAGAAAGCTTATGATCTACTTACAAGTATGTTCAGGTACTGCTAGCTGGTTTAGTTTAGTTAGAAGAATGTTTGGAATGATTGTATTGAATGCTGAATTAAAGTCTACAAAAAGGACCCTTGCATAGGTATTTGGAGATTCAAGTTGTTGTAGGATGTAATGTAGAACCACCAGACATGATTCACCAGACATGAATCATGACAAGATGAACTTTATTATAAAGTTATTTTAAGATAATCTTGCAAGTCTGAAGGATCTCTATTTTATCCAGTATGGGAAGCCTTTCTTAGGAAAGTTTCTAAGTTCTGATCTTTAAGCAGTTACAGGTTCCTGCCTCTTTTGTGTGATTGTTTCCTAGGCAGCAGCATCTTTTCTCTTTTCTGAAGATAATCCATACATTCTTTTACAGAGAAATCCTTTTCCTAACTCCTACTATGTAAGTGATGCAGGTCTTGGTACTCTCTCTTATACTATTTAACATCTGCATAAATTGCTGGGTGAGATCATACATCACCATGGGTCAGATATCATCAGTAAGCTGATGATATGTAGTTCTATATTTCTACCTGTGGTAAACTAATATTGCTGCTGATGTTCTCTCTTAGTGCCTGCAGATTATAGGGAGCCTGGATGGGGAAGAATAGGTTTCAATTAAACCCTGATAAGACAGAGTGGCTTTAGGTTTGGAGGCCTTTTGTACCTGGAGATTCACCATCTGTTGTTAGAGATGGCTGCATTGCCCCAAACAGACTCTGCATGCAGTATGGGTTCTTCTAGATACATGAATCCTGTTCAGATGACAATTGTGGCCAGTGGGCCCTTTCCATGCTTCATATTATGCCCACTCCTCAATTAGGAAGCTCTAGTCTCAAATATTCAGATGCCCTAGTCACTTACAGAATGGGAAAGTAACAGGGACTATAGGGAAGCGTATCTGAATCTTCAACTAGTGCAAAATTCAAAAGTATAATTATCTTTAAGCTCCATGAACTGCACATTTTGCACCTCACTTTGTGAGATGTGTTGATTGCCAGTTTGCTACAGGGTTCATGGGGCCAGGATTTTGAAGGGATTTCCTCTCCCCAGTTCTATCTATCTGACATTGTTCTGTAAGTAATCCAGTCTCTCTGTTGGAAAGATGGGCAGCATATAAATGCAAATAAATAGACATGGCTAAAAATGTACGTGATCAAAGCAATTGAGAGAGATTCCAAGAAGAAATAAATATCTCAGTCTATGCATGCATGCATGCATGCATAAATAAATATTTCTTTATTAAACTCACAGTTATATAAAAACAAGGAGAGAGAGACTAAGCTCTCTCTACTCTTCCTACACACCTCTTACAGTTCCTTTTCTTCATCAAGCTCTAAAATTGGAGATCAGCATTTGTATAAAATAAAGTGTAGACAGGGCAAAAGAGGGGAGAAAATGTGGCTGTTATTTTATTTATTTATTTTTGTCAATTGCTTACAAGATAATAGGTATAAATAAAAACATAGTTATGAATACATAGATATATATAAGAAAAATAAAAAAATAAAAGAAACAATAGGACAGGGATGATAGATACATTGGTGCACTTATGCACGCCCCCTACAGACCTCTTAGGAAAGGGGTGAGGTCAATAGTAGACAGTCTAAGGTTAAAGTTTTTGGAGTTTGGGGAAGAAACCACAGTCAGGTAGAGTATTCTTGACACTGACCACACTGTTGCTGAAGTCGTATTTCCTGCAATTACGTTTGGTGCGATTAACCTTGAGTTTGTATTTATTGTTTGCTCTTGTATTGTTATGGTTGAAGCTGAAGTATTCAATGACGGGTAGGACATTGCAATGTATGATTTTATATACTATACTTAGATCGGACCGAAGGCGGCGTACTTCTCGGTTTTCTAGGTCTAGAATTTCGAGTGGTGGCATAAGGTATTCTGTAACGAGTAGAGGAATGAAGAACTCTTCTTGTGAAATATTTATGGACTTTCTCAACTGTGTTAATATCAGATACGTAATGTGGATTCCAGACTGATGAGCTGTGTTCGAGTCAATTTATTATTATTTATTAATTGGGAGTCAATTTATGTTCCTTAAGTAACCAGCACTAAAGTGAGGAAATTACTAGGTTTGTGTGCATGCATGTCCTTTATTCTTTTTGGGATGCAGTGTATTTAAAATATTGCAGTCTGGGTGAAATATATGATGAAGCTACAAAAACTGGATAGTCTCCCAATCAGAAAGAGGGAAATCGTATTTTTTTTTCTACTTCATTCTATTCCCTGAATCAGAAATTTTCTGTGTACTATTGTAAAGTCATTTAGGGGAAAAATTGTGTTGGGGGTAGATAGGACTGTAATATAAAACATATAAGGTTTTAACGGTTTTGGCAGTAAGTGATCATCATTAGTTTCTGTGTGATAAGATACCTTTTTTGTCCGAATCATATAAAAGCCTCTTTGCATCAGTAATATAATTGTTTTGTAAAGCATTCCAGTTCCTATGTTTTAAAATAATTGCATATGATGTATATGTATGTACAATTTTTTCTCTATAGAAGCTGTAAGGAAAGTTCATTGCATGATAATATTTATGCCTGAACTTTGCCTATGGGTATTGATATTCATATCATGTTCAGTCTAGATAGAAAGAAGCATTGAGAATAATAATTCAGTTTTGTAAATACCGTTTAGTTATGCTTATATCTACACACATATAAATGTTGTATATCTTATATCTCTCTCTTCTTTCTGTCTTAAAAATGTGTGTGTGTTTGTGTGTGTGCGTGTGTGTCTGGAATTAGTATATATTCATTCATAAAGAAAAAAAGTGCTACTCTGTTTTCTGACTATATATATATTATCTACTATTTGAAAATGGACTAGGTCTTGCACTCTCAAAAACTGGAATGGTTTGTTATTTTTGTGCTTGTTAATTAAAAAATATACACTAAACTCGATCATGTTTTGTCCACTGCTCTGCTTAGCATAACCATCTATGCTTATTTCCATTTTCAAAATGTAGTTAAAAGAAAGGCCTTCAAGAAGCAGACTGTAGGTAAATAAGAAATAAAGGAAATAGGGAGAGTTATCTGAAACACTTCTGAGTATAATCTGCTATTATATGGTATTCCTTAGTTTACTAAGGAGCTTCAAGATATGAATCATGAATTAAGCAAATTATTTGGATTCTTCTGATTGGCTTTCACATCAGAGTATGGGACACAAACTATGATCAGTCTTGTGATGATCTGTTTTGGGAGATGGCAGGAGGGAATATGGCCCTTCAATTCCAATAAGAACTCACACTGGGAGGTTATTATTACACCCAGATCCAAGAAACTATTTAAGAAAGATGGGTATATAATGAATACTAATAAAAATAAAACAAAATTTAAAAAAATAAAAACAATATTGTAGTACATATCTCAATGGTTTCTTAATTGTTATATGCAAAAAATATGAATAATGTATTAAATAGATAGTATAATAAAAACCACTCTTATTAGATATAAATTACTTTGCTCTTAGAATTGCCATAAGTGATTAAAATGCATGAAGTAATGAAAAGAGGAAATAAAACACTAGGGAAAAGATTTTCAGTAGCAGCTGTCACATCCTGTGTTCTCTCAAGGAAACCATGCTTGTAAAAATTATGCCAACATGTCATACTCAGTAGGTGTTGATGCAGAGAGGAATGAATTTATGCACAGAATACTTTCAGCAGGTTTTTATTTCATTGTTGTGCATGTGCATTTTAGTTATTATGGGAGGCATTGTGAATAACAAAGCTATGCTTAAAATATGGGTAGTGCTGCATACAAAGGAGAAGGTGTCTAGAGAAGGATTGACAGGGTAGGGACTTACTGTGTCATTCTGTCACTGATAAGATGGAAAATATCTATTTCTGGAGTTGAACTTCCTAGCGACCAGCAAAATGCCATTTAAAGTGTAGTGGATAATGTACAGCAAGATTTATAACAGGAAAGCTTAAAGATGTTTACTTCCCTCAAATAAAATAAATAAAGTAACACTACATTTAACACATTGTGTTGATTTCAATGAAAGCAGAAGTAGCAATATTTAAATAAATACCAAACCAAACTAAATATTGTTTTCATATACCGAGAAGAGGAAAAGATAAATATTCACAGAACATCTCAATGCTATCCATACATGTAATATTATTGGTCACTTTTTCTTAAATAGTTGTGGGGTTTTAATTATTGAAGCAGTGCAGTAATAAATAAAAGTAAAAATAAAGTTATAGTACGGTAAATAAAAGTAAAAAGGTTTTTTTTTATATAGAGAGAAAATGAGAGAGTACTTGGTGATGTTAATTAACAAAGATATCATTTTCAGAAGTTTTTGTATACATAGTTATTTAAAATAACTAAATAAGTATGAGTGCACTATCCATACATAAGTAATATGTTTAAATGCTCTCTCTCTCTGTGTGTCTGTCTGTGTGTGTGTGTGTGTGTGTGTGTGTGTGTGTGTGTCTGTATATTTATTCCAAGCCATCTTTTTTCAGAGACTCTTATATAGAAAATCAAATTGTTATTATTCAGTATTTAGGTTGCTGACTGATTCTTAAGGGCATGTTTTCAATCCTTCCTGGAGTAGTCAGGAATTGGCTATAATAATTGCAAACAGTATATGATTTATTACTTAACTATAGCCTATCTTTACCAGAAAAGGAAAGAACAATCCTCCATAAGTTGTAGAATTCAAATTAGGAAAAGGATCCCAATTTATCCAGTTGGGTTTTAGCTAATATGCAAAGCATTCTTATTTATTTCAGTCATAAATGAAATTATTGAGCTAACTGAATTTTATAATTTTGATGTTTTATTTTTTATTGTTTTATGGGTTTTGAAATGAATTTTAAAATACTTTATTTTTTAAATAGTAACTCTACAAAAAAGTTTGCTTATTGTAGAAACAAATGGGAGGGAGAAATTGAAATTTATTTTTGGAATTTAACACAATCTAATAGATGAAATATTGCAAGAGTCCATCTCCTACTTTACTTCAAAGCATTGGGGAAGGTTTTGTTTGTTAAAATTTGGTAGATGCTGTATAAATTTCAGGTGGGATGTGGTTCCCATATATACATATCATGAGTTTTATTCTTTTCTACCATATTTTTGTATTGCAATTTGGAAAGTTCTGTTGGAACATAAAGGTTTCTGAGTTTGCTTGTTTTCTTGCAGATGTTTCATTATCCAAACTAGGTAATATCATCAGTGCTAGTCCTTCTTATAGGATCCTGTGTTCTGCAGTGGATAGTGTGTGGTTGGACATGTTGACCACTAGTTTAGGCTCTGGGTTTTTTGGGTTCTAGAATTGAGTTTAGGGAGTTTGCTTTGCAGTTTGGTTTTTCTTTCCCAGCATGTCTGTGGGATCTATTCATGATGGTAGTGGCCAGTCTCTCCATGTGCTCTGGTGTGATGGTCTGTTTTAACAGCTCTTTGAGGTTTGCTATGGTATGCAGATATATGCTTAATCTAAGTTATGCATTTGTGATCATGAGCTCTATCATTCCCCCCCCCCCGCACTTTCTTGGGTTATTTTCCATCCAGCTGTGCAATGAATTGGAGGTTTGTACCTCACAATGGTAGGGAGGGCATGCTGTTATAGGCATACAGGAAGAAAAGTTGTTCTTTGGTGGAAGTATACCTGCAGGCAAATTTTTCCCATTTGCGTGCTGTCTGAAGTATTTGATGCCCATATGTAATACTAATAAAGGAGGATATTTGTTGCTCAGGGTTGACATGAGGGGCCAGTGTTTTCTGAGCTTGCTTGTTTTCTTGCGGACAGTTCATTACCCAAACTAGGTAACCTCACTGTCTTCAGACAATGCTGGCTCCCTTGGAAATGGAGATGAACATCACCCTCTAGAGTTAAACATGACTATATACTGTTACCTAGTTTGGGTCATGTCAACCCTGAGCTACAAATATTCTCCTTTTTTGGTAAAGGTTTCTTCTGTCTAGTCACTTTCCTGGTCATGTGGCTAGCATGAAGTGCACAAAACACTGTTACTTTCCTACCAAAAGTGGTAATTATTTATCCATTAACATTTTCATGCTTTTGGACTACTAGGTGGGCAGGATATGGGGCAATTAATGGGAGCTCACCCATAACACAGCACTTGGTCTTGAACTAGAAATGTAATGTCAGCTTTTCAACTGAAAAGATCAGCTTCTTTACCTGCATAGGATAAATGTTTGGGCGTTCTTGAAGGGCAGTCCCATGTAGACCATATTACCGTAGTCTTGTTGATAGCTGATGAGAGTGTGAATGATTGTTGCCAGTGACTACTCTTAAAAGAATATACATAAATGATACTGTGCATAACTACTCCAAGAAATCCCTAGATTATACACCAATTCCTTCTGAAGGAATACCATCCCATTTGATATAATAGCAACCCATTTGAATCTAAATTTGAAATTATCTGAGAATTGATTAGCTTCTGTATTAACAGCCACTCTGTCTCATTTGAGTAAAGTATCAGACACATTTCTAGCTACAGACCAAAACAACTATATTTCTGTTCAATATGACATTATCTATAAAATTTTCAAATTTCATTCAACTCTTCCTCCTATTGATGAAGCTATTTGATTATGCTTAGTGAACAGTAGAGTCATTCCTTCAATTTTGACATATTGAATGCAATTCTGGTGTAAGTTTTAATATATACATATAGCGTATGTCAGTTTTTACTTGAATTAATGTTATGTTATAAATAAGAATTCTCCAAATCTCTGATATCTATGTGATCTTTTTTCTGGGATAAAATTTAATGGGTCAGTCAGTCTTTGAAGCATTTAAAGTTTGTAGTGGCTGCTTCTGACCTCTGTTCCAAATGCTATCAATTTCTGTTTGGTTATATGGATGCTTGTTTATTTGTGTACAATGTCAATATGCAAAGAAAAATTCTGTTGCCAAGTGATTTAAAATAATGCTTTGTTGAGTGACTAGGATGCTTGCTCTTTTATATCTATATCCATCTATTCTGCCAGCCAATCAGTACAGAAGCATTAAATTAACAAGAGCCTTGAATATCCTATCAGTGTGCGTAAACTGTATGGTTCTACTTATAGTAGTAGGTTAAGATAACCTATCTTTGTCGCTGCTTTTCTTTGTTTATATTGGTGCAGCTTGTCAAATCTGCAGTTCCTTAACTGTTTTACAGCAAGAACTTTTGTTTTTATAGAGTAGAACGATATTTTAAAAACTTTTGTGAGCGTGGGAAATAAGAGTTGGAACTGTCTTATCCCAATTTTAGAAAATCATCAGTATGGTAAAACACTGAGAGAAGGGTAAAGAAATACAAAAGAAACAATCCATTAAGTGATGTGACGCTGTATAAGACAAAAATAATGTACCTTTATGATGAAGATTATGAAAGGGTAAGCTATGAATGTATGTGCAAAGGTGGTGTTGATAAAGTTGTAAAATTTGGGGAAATGTTTAAGTTATAGGAACAATTTTACTTTTTTAAAAGAAGGTTGAAGTATAAATGTCTATTTGGTCTTCAATAATAATTTCTATTATATATACAAATATGTCGTGAGTTTTAGCAGTTGGGTATATGGGAGGGAATAAAATGCAAAATGTCATAAATATTTTCCTATGTATGTTTAAAAATTTTCCTATGTATGTTTAAAAAGAGAGTGTAAGTTAGCATTTTATTACAGTACCAGAACTCATATTTATAGATTTAACTTTTTAAAAAAAGCTTTCATATATGGTATTCCACAAGATTCTGCTTCTGTATTGAAAAAGCTGATCTGAAGATTTGGACTATCCCAGATATTCACTATGCTGAATTCTAAGTATTCCCAAGAAAATTAAAGCATTTTACATTGATGCTTGAAATCTTAAAGACAGCCTAAATTCTAGATTGTGGAAAAATTAAACGATCAATGTCTTCAATTTGGTTACCACTCAGAATATTGTTACGTGTAAATTTCTTCTATAGTTTTTCTAAATCTAAATATAATATTCTCTTCTTTTAGATCCTTAGAGAATCTTATATCAAAGATATATTATCTTTTATATCCATCTTTTCTAGTTGCTAGGAAATTGTTGTCTTTGCACAATTTGTCCTAAACAAACAGAATTCTCTTTAATGATACATTGTTTTTCTTGTAACTTTTCTCCTGAGCATTTTTTTTGTCTAAGCTTGTTAGTTTTTTGACTGGGGTTGAGTTAATGGTGATGAATGTCTTTCAGAAATGTGTCTCCATTGAGAAAGAAATATTTTCATAGTATTATCCCACACAAGCAATTATTTGAATCACTGTATGTCAAAGTACAGCTGGAAATGCGACAGAAAAATTAGGAGGTTTCTTTAAGTTTAAATGTTAATTACAACTACAGTAAAAGATTAATTCTAAATTTCAGTAATATAATTTATAAATGCACTGAAATTTAAATTATAGTACTCAGCAAACTAAATAGTAACTTCTCTTTTTGCCATATAAACCTACTATTTGCAAAACAATGAAACAATAATTTTATCATTACATGTAGGAAGTCACCTTCTCATTGTGTTTCTTTTGCTATAATTTTAGCTCTGTTTGGTTTGTGAGAAATACATATAAAATATTCAAGTTATTTATTAATACATATAAATAACAGACATCCTGATACATTTTATGTTTAGAAGATTATCTTAGAATACATCATTTCTATAACTGATTATGGTTTTAAGAGGTATTTCAAATTTATACAATTAATGAAATTATTTGAAGATCAAAGAGTGGTAGAAAAGTTTTTTAAAAATATATTTAAATATTTATAATTATGCATCAAACTTTATTGAATTTAGAGAAATCTCATCATTCTGGAATTTTAGTTTTAAGCATAATCTTTCTCCTTATGACATTGTATGAATTAAATGAGAGTCTGGGAAATGATACAACTGTATATGGTTTCCATTAAACTCCATATCATGGTTTTATCATGTTGAATCAATTCCTCTGCACTGTCCTTATTAAGAATTGTAATTTTATTACACTATCTGTTGTATTATTATATTCCTAATTCCAAGCAAAAACACACCAGGAGTGCTTATTTGAGTACTCACAAACCGAAGATAGTAAAGTTTTATTTTATATTTTTTAATCTTTCTTTCAACTGTGTGTTGGCAATTGTCCCAGGTTTTGAGAATAATTTATTTTAAATTTGTAAAGCTATCTAACTCCATAGCGATTCTCAGCAGCATACTATATTAAGAATATTAGGTGAAAAATTAACAGCAACGATAAAACAAAATTAACATAATAAACAATTATTAAAAAATAAAAACTAACACTCTTGTCAGTTTGCTATATTCTTACATAAGACCCACCATTGACCTAATCCAAACCTGAGAAACAACCAGGTTTTAAGACCTTGTTTACATGACAGCAGATTAAATGACATATGAATGTATGGAAGGCTGTGCGGAGTTGGATGGGTCTTAACAGGCTTCGGCTCAACCCAATCAAAACCAAGTGGCTGTGGTTCCCTGCGCCCAGATACAGCCAGCTTATTCCATCGCTGGCTGTGGGGGGAGAAATTTTGACCCCTACAGAGAGGGCGCACAATCTGGGTGTCCTCTTGGATGTACGGCTGTCGTTATAAGAACATATAGCAGCCATCGCCAGGGGGGCTTTTTATCAGGTCCGTCAGATCTACCAGTTGCGGCCCTTTCTGGATCGGGGTGCATTACGCACAGTCACTTCTGCCCTTGTCATCTCCCGTCTAGACTATTGCAATGCTCTCTACATGGGGCTCGCCTTGAAGAGCATCCGGAGGCATCAGCTGGTGCAGAATGTGGCTGCGCGGGTGATCTTGGGGGCTTCTCGGAGCTCCCATGTTACACCACTCCTGCGCGAGCTGCATTGGCTGCCAGTGGCCTTCCAGGTGCGATTCAAGGTGTTGATGGTCATCTTCAAAGCGCTCTATGGCTTGGGACCTGGGTACTTATGGGACCGCCTCCTGCAACCATCGGCCTCCCACCGGCCAGTGTGCTCTCACAAGGTGGGCCTCCTCGGGGTGCCGCCGGCTGGGCGATGCTGGCTGGCGGCTCCGAGGGTGCGGGCCTTCTCTGCAGGGGCACCTTCCCTCTGGAATGAGCTACCTACGGAGATACGAGCCATCACTGACCTACGGGCCTTCCAGTGCGCACTAAAGACCCACCTTTTTCAGCAAGCCGGTCTGGCCTAGTGCCATTAGAAGGGTTTTAATTTCTAAATTTTAAACTTTTATCAGGTTTTTATTGGTTTATTCTTAAATTCAGCCACTAATTTAATAATTTTAATTCTATTTTAAATTTTATGGACTGTGTTGTTTTACTACGGCTGTTCACTGCCCCGAGTCCCTATTTAGGAGAGAGGGCGGTATAATTAATAAATAAATAAATAAAGAAAGAAAGAAAGAAAGAAAGAAAGAAAGAAAGAAAGAAAGAAAGAAAGAAAGTGCCAGAGGACAGGCAGGATAATAGAGAAGGCTTTTATTAAGTGATAATATTTTCTTAGTGGGACTTCAAGCTTGCCAGCAATCCTGGTATGTCAAAAAGGATGAACAATTATTACAGGTCCAATGATATCTTGAAAAGCCAGGAGGTATCCCATAACCTTTCACATATGATAATGAGGACCTTAAATTATGAGTGAAAGCAACATATCCCAGGATAATGTTGCAGGATCCAATTTCGATCGAACCCCAGGACAGAACAGTTCAAGCACACAGTCTGGTAGAAAGAAGTTCCCTGAAGATGGATTCCAATAAAAGTCCAAAAGCTCGGAAAACAAAACCTCTGGCCTGATGACTGACCCAGAGTGGATCCTACAACCTTACATTCCATTTGCTGCTAACCAATGCAGATCACCGAGCAGAGTATAACATACCATACCATACTATACCTATAACAGTCTAGGCACATTTATGCAGAAAGTGTTGCAAGAGACTACATGAGATGATTAAAACAGGGACAAATGTCCAGATGGCGTCACTATCCAGAAGGACAAATTGACTTATTTGCAGAATGATTTTGTAAATTGTTCAACTTTTCATCACAAAAATGATGTGCAGGGTCTATACAAGGGATGTCAAACTCAAGGCCAGTGGTCTGCACCCAGCTCACAGGTGCTTAGATCTGGCCGATGGGGCCTCTGCCAGTGCTGCCCTCCCAAGTTCTGTTTTCACTGGCAGGAATGCAGGAGGCCGTTGCAGCCAAAAATGGAACCTGGGAGGGCTGCGAGCACCCCTTTTTCTTTTTGCATTTGAGCATTCAAGAAGAGATAGGAAAAGGAGAAAGGTACAGAGAAAAGATAAAGAAACGAAAGAAAGATGGAAAGAGAGCAAGGAAGGAAAAAGAAGGAAACGGGAAGGAAGAAGAAAGAATGAAGAGAGAAGGAAAAAGAAGAAAATGGAAAATGGAGGGAAGGAAGTTTATAACGGAGAGAGGGTCTGAGTCCTGCCTTAGTACTTGAAAACCAGCAGCCCTACTTCCCTTTCGCCATCTCTTGTCTCCTCCTCCTGACTTCTCTGGGTGTTATCCCATCCTATTGCTGAGGATGCTTTGGTTACAAAGCTTAGTCTCCTTTTGTGGACAGGGGGTGGGCCTCCCTCTGGCCCATACAACTTGCCCTCCTGCAAACTCCATGAGCAACCTGGCCAAGGAGAGTGAGAACAGCAGTAGCAGCCTGAAGGAGGAAGTACGCACAGCCAGGCACCCCCTTGGGGAAGTGGGACAGGGCTCTGGGGTCCTGGGAGCTTGAGGGCCAGGGTGGGCCCTTGCCCTCTGCTGCCTAGGGCTCTGGACAGCCTGCACTGCCATCCAGGGTTCATCCACATGGTGTTAGAGTGATGACAAGGCTCCTCTGTAGGACAAGGTTTTGACACTCACCCTGGTGTCACCTTCCTCCGCTGGAGACTGTGGATCCCCTCAGCCCTCCCCCACAGGCCACCACAGATGCCCCTGATGCAAGTGACATTGTGTTGGCCATGCCCATTCGAGCCACATCTCTCTGGCCATACTCCATACCCCTTCCTCAAGGTCAAACACAACCCTAATGCGGCCCTCGATGACATAGAGTTTGACCCCCCCGGCTCTGTACTAAACTTTCAAATATTGAATGATGTAGGTGATACCTTTTAGGGTCTTTAAGCCTTTGATACTATTTGTAATATATAAGTTATTGCGGCATACCTACTAAAAATGTGAAAACATGCATCTTTATCTGTTCTACATTGATTAGTTTGATCTTTATCTAATTTGATGAACAATTTTGTTTAAATTAATGTAAATCATCTTGGTTGTGGATATAAATATAAAATAGTATTTAACAAGGATATAAATATTTTGCATTGGAACATGAATATGGTTTAATGGATGCTACTTAATCACTGCAATTTATGGAATGCTTCATGTTAATTTCTTGCATGTTCAATGTAACTAAAATGTAGGATTGGATGTACATCAGAGGTGGTATTCAACCAGTTCTCATCAGTTCGGGCAAACCAGTTGTGGGTTGCCGAACCGGTGGTGACCCCTGGCTGGCCACGCCCCCGACCTGGTCGCCCAGTTGCTCAGTTGCTCAGTTGCCCATTTGTCCTGGTTGCTCTCCTAGCTTTCCCTGTCACATGGTGGCCGTGGCGGAGCTTGGGTGATGTTCCGGGGCTGCTGCACATGCGCATTGCTTATGCAGCCGCTACACATGCAGTGCACGTGTGCAGCAGCCCTGGGACATCCACCCTCTCGGAGCATACTTTCCTCCTTCTCCCGGTGGACGCGCCTCTTCCAGCCCAGCCTAGCCTGGCCTGGCCAGCCAACAAGTGGGTGGGCAGATGTCCTGGGATTTCTCGCCCCTCCCTTGTCGCAAGATGCCTGCAGCTGCTGTGTGGTTTTTTCAGTGCGGTCCAGAAGCCACACCAAAGAAAGTATGTCCTGTTCTATGTGCCGGGCCCGGCAAGTCTGAGCAGCCAGAGCATAGAACAGGGTGACGCTGGACCATTGGAAAAGCGGAACTGAGTCGTAGATCATTAGCTGCCTCTTTCAAGCGCAAGAAGCCTCCCCCAACCGGCTAGCTGCTCTCTTCCTTCTCTGCCTGTTTGTTCTGTGTGGCCGAGGAGGAAGAGACCAGCCGGCCGATTGGGGAAGACTTTCTGCACCAAAAGAGGCGGCTAGAGACTAAAAAAGAGTTACTTCCAGCAGCCGCCTCTTTTCTGGCTGCTCTCCTCCTCCTCGGCCATACAGAATAAACAGGCAGAGAAAGAAGAGAGGACCCAGCCAATTTGGGAAGGCTTTCTGTACCAAAAGAGGTGGCTGGAGATTGAAAATGAGTTGCCTCTAGCAGCCTCCCCTTTGGTCAACTGGTCTCTTCCTCCTTGGCCATACAGAACAAATAAGCAGAGAAAGAGGAGACCAGCCAGCCGATTCGGAGAGGCTTCTTTCACTGTGAAAGAGACGGCTACTGATCTCCAGCTTTGCTCCACTTCTCCAATGGTCCGGCACCATCCTGTTCTATGTGCTGGCTGTTCCGACTTGCTGGGCCCGACACATAGAACAGGGCATGCTTTTTTCGGTGTGGCTGCTGGACTGCACCAAAAAAAAACCCATGCAGCAGCTGCAGGCATCTCACAACAAGGGGGGCAAGGAGTCCCAGGACATGGGGCCACCTGCTGGCTGGCCAGGCCAGGCTAGGTTGGAAGAGGCATCCTCCAGGAGAAGGAAGAAAGAGTTGTCCAGGAGGGAGGGTGCTGGGTAGGTGAATGGATGTCCCAGGACCACTTAAAGGTCAACTTTAAGAGCGCTCCCATGGAAGAAGTTGAGAACCAAGAGCAAAAGTAGTGGCACCAGGGGTGACAGGCATGTGTGTCCTCCACAAGGAATGTGAAGGGAGGCAGACACTGAGCCTCTGAGGAGGTGCCGAAGCCCTGGCTGTCACCCGGGAGGGGACCGCGGAGGGACCCATCACATGCCCCTGCTGCCCCTGCTATTTTTGCTCTCGTTCTTGGCTTCTTCCATTGGGGCATTCTTTAATAGCTGAAAGACATTTTGTTAGATCATTGCCAACTCATCGTTGGGAGAGGTATAGCCCCTGAATATACAAGAAGTCTTGGGCAAATTTCTCTGACTCCTAAAATACATCTGCATGGTGTCTGTCTCCCTTCACGCTCCTTATGTACACCAGAAGTGCCTAACCAGAGTGAGAGAGAGCGAAGTTGACTGCTATGAAGCTCTTGCTCCTCTCAGTCGCCCTGAGCCAGTACAGTTCTTTACTTGGGCAGCCAGATGGCCGCAGCAGCAACAGGCAGTGCTGCAACAACGAGCTACAGTAAGATTTGGCGGTGCAAATTTATCTCCGAGTGGCTTCTGGCAAAAAACAAAACAAAAACCACCCCAAAACAAAACCCATTCGGCAGGCAGACTCAGCAGGCAATTGTGATCTTTAGTTGGGCTTTTTTTTTGTCAGCCCAAAGAGGGGAAGGTATGTAAGAAATCACTCTGCCTCTGCAGCATTGGTCATGTGACTGAGTGGACATGGCCCACTCGACGTCACTCACAGCAAGCTGCTGCACTACCTTGCTGAGTTGCCCATGCCCACTCACTCACATGACCACCAAACCACGCCCCCCAAACAAGCCATGCCCACCGAACCGGTAGTAAAAAATTTTGAATCCCACCACTGATGTACATATCATTGTAGCATAGATGATTTTCCACAAGAGTTCCAAATTTTTGTTCAGAAAGGAGTAGTGTTTGCATGGAAACTGTCATTAGAAATTATGACAAATTAGACTCCTTTAAAGCAGTCTCCAGCAGAAGAACTATTTTACTCAGTAGTTCCAAGAAATAAATCTGAGGTAGCCAAGATGACTAATGTAATTATTGAGATTTGAAACCTGCAATTATGGAATCTTCTACTGAGAAATGGATAAAAGCCTTGTCATGGTGAATTGTTTGTATTCTTTCCTTATAATTTACTTTTTAAGTAGTATTGTGTTATTTCTTAATTCCTGGGTTTAAAAAAATAAGGA
Source organism: Bungarus multicinctus (assembly GCA_023653725.1). Lineage (NCBI taxonomy): Eukaryota > Metazoa > Chordata > Lepidosauria > Squamata > Elapidae > Bungarus > Bungarus multicinctus. The sequence goes on from CM042840.1 coordinate 27,142,796, forward strand.
TAAAATTTATTTAAAAATTTTTTTATTGTAACCTTCACTCAGTCAGTTTGGTTGCATAATTTTAAGTAAGAAAATGTTTTTTATTATAACGTGCAATCATAAGCAAGTTGATAATAAATATTCTGATGATAGGCAAGTTATGTTGAACAGTTAAAAGTTTTAATAGCTATAAATTTGAATTGCTCAGGAGAAGTGGGATTTGATAAAAAAATAAACAACAATTGTAAACTGTTTTTAATTATATAACTACCATAGTAATGTTCTTTTGGATTCTTGCCTGATGACATAGTAAAGTAAATTGATGTATTACCTTAAGATAGAAAACATTCCGAGATTATCTTTTTGATCACGACAAGCATTAATTTTGCAACTGGTAGCTCACAAAAGAATTTAATTTCCATTAAATACAGGAAAAAGCTCGCAAATGATTTAGCAATAAAATCAATATTGTATTAGATTCAGTGGGCAATTTATCGTGGGATAAAATTTCTGGGTATATGAAACAAATGAGTCAAGCTAGATAGATCAAAAAGTGTGAACTAAAGAATAGAGGACAGGTTGTAATCAGCTAAAATTATGAAAAATTGTCTTGAAGATCAAACAGATTCCTTGTCACTTTTAAAGTAGAGCAAAACTCTACAAATATGCATTGTGCCCTGACATAAAAACAACTAGTAGCTGGATGTAAGATTGATAATTAAAATTCCTTAAGAACAAATCTAAACCTGCTCCATCAAAACATGTTACTTCAGCCCAAATTAATTTTTGCAAGAGGTGAAGATGTGCTACTTATGAAAAATTCTTCATGCTAATGGATACTTCAGTACATTATTAAATATCAGGAGAGCATCATGTCAGACAAGTAAAAATAACATCTAACACATCAAAAGAGAAATGAAAAAATGATATAAAGGGATAATGTAGCCAGATATAGTAAGCATGGCCAGATTAAATGTACGTTTTGCTGACATTGTAAGCTTATACTCCCTATTGTAATGAAGCAAAATTAATATACATTCACAAATCCTTTGGTTGCCATTTTAAAACAGGTGTATTCTATGTATTATAAAAAATGATAAAATGAAATATATAAATATTGACTTGAGTCCTCTCAAATTCCTAATTGCATGATTAGGAAAGAACAATATAGATATCTATATTTAATACTTGTCTAGGGTAAATCCTGGAAACAGTAATAGAAATTTTCCAGCCTATTTTATAATGTGTTAATTAAGAGAGATGGGTTGAATTGCTGTTTCTATAAGTACTTGCTTGCCAGACTTCCGACAATTTTCACAAATGAAATACAGTAAAGCCTTCATATAGTATATAATTTGGTAGTATATTTATTAAATCTGCAACAGTTTATGTCATTTGTGTAATTACATCATTGATAAAAATTGTGACAGTTATTGTAAACATTTAACAGGATCTGAAGACCACTAGAATTAATTCATTAAATTATTTTATTATATTGACATACTAGTATTGTATAGTGTCATGATGGCCAATCTATGACACACGTGCCAGAAGTGCCACGCAGAGCCATTTCTGCTGTCACGCGGGCCATCGCCCGGAACAGACCCACTGCGCATGTGCATATGCCCTCCACCAGGCAGCTGATTGTCAAGTATCTGCCATGCATTCGTGGGGGGAGACGCAAGTGTGGGAGATGTGTGTGCATGCGCAGGGGGTGAGGCGCTTGCTGGGGTATATGCGCATGCATAGAGGCACACAGGGTGGGGAGGGGTCACATGCGCAGGAGGTTGGAGGATCACACATGCATTGCATTATGTGTGCTGACGTGTGCGCGCGCATATGCAATTTCCAGCACACAACAGTGAAAAGGTTAGCCATCACTGGTATAGTGAGTATGTACAGTATTGTATTAAGAATGGGGAGATAGACCATTTGTTATTCAGTCATTTCTTCATCTTCATGACCCAGTGGATATTAATTCATTAGAATTATCTACCAGTATATATTTAAATTCTTGTAATCTTATGGATACTATGCTTGTATTATGAAACATGGTTTATCGACATCAAACTAATGAAGACATCCAAAATCCTTTCCAACTGTATTATTTTTTAATCTGTAATTCGGTATTATAATTCGGTATTATTCTGTTATCTTATTTTATAAAGGTAGACCTTGATTTACAACCACAATTGAACCCAAAATTTCTGCTGCTAAGTGAGACAATTATTAAATGAATTTTGTCCCATCTTATGACCTTTCTGGCCACAGTAGTTAAGTGAATTACTGCAGTTGTTGAATTAGTAAACAGTTAAGTGAATCAGACTTCCCCATTGATTGTGCTTGTCAGAAAGTTGCAAAAAGTGGTCACATGACACTAGGACATTGCAACCATTGTAGATATGTGTCAATTACCAAGTATCTGAATTTTGATCACATGACCAGAAGGATGCTGCAACTGTCATAAGTGTGAAAAACTGTCATAAGTCTCTTTTTTCAGTGACATTGTGACTTTAGTGGTCATTAAACAAACTGTTGTAAGTCAAAGGCTACCTGTATGGATTTTGGTTTTTATTTTATGTCTTTACACTTTCCAATCTCTTCTCTGGATCTTCTCTGATGACTTTGTTCATTACCTTATATCTTTTAATCTTGAACATTAGTTTTAAGTATGCTCGTTTATTTGGGTGCTTGTTTGTTTAAACTTTTATACCATCCATTCCACTGTGGCTACTACACTTAATCCATTTTCAACAAGAAACTCTTTAGTCTTGCTCACTTTCAGGGATCAAAATGATGTCATTAGCACATCAGAAGTGGCTAATGTTTTTTATTTTTATTTCTATTAGTATTTTTTCTAATCTAACACAATCATCAAAGTTTCTACATGTAAATTTATTTATTTTAAATAAAAAGGTAGCAATATACATTTTCTGAGTTTGAAAAATTTGATTGTCCATTCTAATTGAATCAATAGGTTTTATTGTAATCGTTGATTTTTATACTACAATTTTGCAATTAAAAATGCAGGAAGTGTTTTACAGCAAATAAAGATACATACTATTAGTGAAATAATAGGAAGTTACAGAAACACACACACACATACACTTAATACAAAACTTAAACACTAAAATATTATTTTAATATATATCTGTTTTAGTATGTATTAAAATTCTAAAACCTGAAACACTAAATCCTGCTAAGATACTTTATGAAACTCTAGGTACTCCTTTAGCTACAATAGAAATTGGGACCAGAATTGTTGTTATAAAGCAATATGGTTGTAAAGTGCTACATGCCTTAGAGATGGCAAGCCTTAGAGATGGCAATCACCATTGCTGTAACCTGAAGACACATAGATTTTTAAGTAGGAAAAGACAGGAGTCCTGGTAAGAAGCCAATGTGCTATTGCATAGTAGAGGTACTGCAGGAGGAATAGTACAGGCTGTGAGCCTGAGGAAAGTGCCAGTGCTGGCCATGAGTGTAAGAGGATTGCTATGGGCAGGATAAAAAGTGGAGGTGACAGACCAGAGCAACTAGCAATCTTCTTGCAGGTTTCATCATTAATCTTGCTTATGGGAATCCAGCAGACAATGTTGTAAATGTCAGTCACATGACAACAAGTGCCTAGTTGTGATCAGGTGACCAATAAGGGTGCTGTGAGTTCTTTATATTAAAGCATACCCTTTTTCTAATAATGGTGGGTCTTTAGCTTTTTTTCTTGATGCATCACAAACAATAGTGCTGTTGTCATTATTTTTCTACTTTTCCCTAGTAGTAAATATTAGAGTAGTTACCATTTTTTTTTTTAGTGGATGATATTTAGTCTGATCAGTCTGTCATAACTGTTCTTTTTTGACATGCATACTCCCAACAGTACAGGTCATTTTATCACTGGAGTGCTCAAGTTCCTCCATAATTAGATGATTCAGTAAACCAGCTTGTATTGCAATGAAACTCATCAGAAAACCACTTGTAATTTTTTTTTAAAAAAAAATAGGCATTGTCAAGTAAAGAGAAACTCTGTGCATGATCTATTCTTTGAAACCTTAGATGCTTTCTGGACAATATAAAATAAATTATAGATAATACATCATCTAAGTATTTTCACCATTTAAGAAGGAGTAGAATTTTGAACTTTTGCCACTGCTATTAATTAATTAATTAGGGGGCTGTGTAGAATGCTGCTGTGAAATTAGTCAACACAGACCAACAGAATTTTATGTACACAAACCTTGACACCTTCAAGGTCTGCTCATTTCATGTTTACTTTTGTGTTGGAATCTTTTGTTTGTTTTATTAACTAATCTACTACTATTCAAGACACATAGATACCTGGAATGGAACACAATTGTTATGAATCTATATGAAATCAGATTGGCTTGGTCTTAGATTTCAAAATACCAATGTCACAACTGGTGTAGAAACATTCTTATCTCTTTCTCAGCTCTAAAATCTTTGACTGTTTCAGAACAGCAGACTCCTTGCTCTGAGATATATTAATGTTCCTAGTTATTGTAGTACTAATGGATGATAGATATGAAAGCAGTAATATGAAACAAACAAAACATTAAAAAGTTATGATATTTATGTAATTACTTACCAAGCATGTCTAAATTATATTAAAGTAACCAAAATATATTTACAATCCTCAAGGCACATCATAACTTTTGAGCACCCCTAGTGCTTGGAAATTGAAAGTTGAAAAATTTGAAACACATGTCATTCATTTTCATCATTCTGGTGTCCAATATACATTTGAAGCCAGTTATTATCATTCAGTATGTACAGTATTTTTTAACATATGTGGTAAGGCATGTGTTGTCAGCTTTTTAAATAAAAATAAAATATTGATGACAAATATAGTGTTACTAATATTTATGTTAGATGTTAATCAAAGGAAAACATTGAAAGTAATTAGAGGTGGTCTTTGTTTTTACAATACAATTCTGTTTTTCAAATTCAGTAAGGAACACTAACAGTTCTCAAATATATGGCCTAATAAAATAAAGGTATTCTGCTTTCTAAAAACAGTTGCTTTTCAGTAGTTTACTTTTGGAATATAAAATGATAATTTGACATAAACTAGCAATACAGTGTGATGTGAGCATCTAGATAAACGGCTGTATGTATGGAGCATACCCAGTTCTGTGAAACGCTTCTAAACATTGTTCCTCCCCCCGACATTCAAGCTCTGAAGAGACTAAATGAATTTTGTACTTTCAAAACTTACATTTTGCACAGAGTTCATGATTCTTTTGTAAACATTGATTTTATACAGTAAGGGGGTGGAGGCGAGAGCCATGAAGTAAATTCAGAAATGCATGCACCAAAGGACAAAGTATTTTTTAAAATCAGTCTGTCTATTATGCTGATTACATTAATGTGGTACTGTATCTCTTACACTTGGTCTTGATTTCTCTCCTAAATTAATAAAACATCTTTGTATTTTGGTGGCATGACAAATTAAGAATTTACTTACATTGAAACAGAGACATAGAAAGGTCGTTAAGCTGAAAAGAAAGATCTTGCAGCAGAGAATGGATGTGCAAAGAACTGTGATTCTGTGGTGTTCGGTGTGCACATGTATGAGAAACAGTGCTGGGCTCTGCAGCTGCAGACAATAACTACGCTGGCTGGCTAATGAAGGCCACGTGGATCAGGCTTCTGAAAAGAGCCAAAGGCGGACGGCTGAAGAATTCAGATATCTGTGTAAGCTAAACATTTCAATTTGCTTGGCATATTTTGCATTGCAGGTGGGCTGGGGAAGGCACTGCTTGCATCTATTCTGTTTGAATGAGCAGGTTTTCGTTCCTCTGTAGTGGAAAGGGGTAGGGATAGAATCAAAGATATATGTTGTTTATGTAATTATTTGGCATCATTACCTGCAGTTGGTTATTCCTTGACTGAAGACATACTGTCAGGCACAATTTGATTTGAAATATTTTCTATTTTTGCTGAATGGTTGAGACAGATCTGAGCCATTATTTTCTGAAGTAAAAGAAGTTTCATTTGAAGAGGTATTTTTCAGTTAAGATATTATCTCTAGCTCATAGCTGCAGTTACAATCCTTTTCAAGGATCATTTCTACCAACTTTGTATTTTTGATCTGGTTAGAGTCAAATTGAATTGCTTCTAGCTTGCTGATATAAATCTATTCTTGAAACAGCTGCACATCCTTTAGCCTGCAGTGCACCATTCATTCTATTCAACAGAACCTATCTTTGCAAATCAAAAATCATTTGCTGGGTAGAAGGAAGGACAAAACAGTAACTATAATTCTGGACAATGAACATTGGTTTTCAGAATGGCTTCAGAATTAAATGTTTCTATGCATTAATTTCTTATGGAGGCTAACTGCAGTTAAAAAAAACAGGATTTTCTGTTGGTTCTGAAAAAGAAACCTCACAGAAACATTCTGATTTTTTGAAACAAAATCATAATTGTATTTTTCAACCTCTGTTTTTCTTTTGCTCAGGGTTCAGCGGACTCCTATACCAGCCGTCCGTCTGATTCAGATGTGTCTCTTGAGGAGGACAGAGAAGCGGTGCGGAGAGAGGCTGAACGACAGGCCCAGTCACAGCTGGAAAAAGCAAAAGTAAGAAGTTTGGGGGGATGATTCAGGGAATTATTGTTCTAATAAAACAATTACCTGATTCATTTTTGGTGATATCTTTTTCATCTGTATAAAAAAGTACATCTCAAAGGTGTTGTTACTATATAGAAACTAGGTTTGCAAAGCAAAAAATATTTAAACTGTATGGGATGAGCAGTTCTTGTTTATGTGTGCTAGGGAACTTTTATGTATAGGTACACGTTCCTTCATAATGCAGTGCAAATATCCAAAGGTTACCATACAAATAAATGGTATACATAACAAATTGCATGTAGTTGTGAACGATTGGTCTTTCATCACATTACAACATATATTTGAGAGAAGAGGGGTGATTATTCCTTCTCATGATGCAAATCACTATCTCAAAAATTACTTCCTATCTACATTACTAATCTCATTTTTACTGTTTATGAAAAATAACTATACTTTTCTGAATATTCCTTGAATTTTTCCTTATTTCTATTTATCTTCAAAAACAACTAAGTTTTTATTTTAAAACTGATTCCCTAATCATATGCTCTGAATTTGATTAATTACAAGCCAACTTAGATTCACCTGATTAATTTTTTAAAGAGCATAGGCATTTAAAATTTATTTTTATTGCTTTTTTCTTTTGAAAAAGAAAAGAAAACAAAAATACAAAGATAGTTATAATGCCATACATAGAAAAAGCAAGCATAAAACATGCTTGAATAGAAAAAATACAACAAAAATATATAATACATCATTGTAGCTATTAACAATAATTCTACATATAGTTATATTTATTTTATTTTTATTTATTTATTTATTCCATTTATATACCGCCCTTCTCCCGAGGGACTCAGGGCGGTGAACAGCCCATCTAAAAACCCCACAAAGAATACAAAAGTTAAAAAATATTAAATTTCAATCGGCTGCTTGATAAAACTAACAAAACCCCACCCCCACCCCTTAAAACCCAATTTAGAATTAATAAAATGGAGACCAAATTAAAACCATCTCAGCCAAGGCCGGCCTGCTCAAAGAGCCAGGTCTTCAACGCACGCCTGAAGGCCCTCAGGTCCATGCTGGTACGGAGCTCTGGTGGCAGAGTATTCCAGAGGGCGGGGGCACCCACAGAGAAGGCCCTACTCCTCGGCGCCGCCAGACGACACATAGCGGCCGACGGCACCCGGAGCAGACCCTCTCTGTGGGAACGCACCGGCCTGTTGGAGAACGCTGGCAGAATGCGGTCCTGAAGGTAACCTGGTCCCATGCCATGGGTCGCCCTAAAGGTCAAAACTAGAACCTTAAAGCGAACCCGGAGAGCCACCGGCAACCAATGCAGCTCGCGCAGGAAAGGCGTCACATGGGCGCTACGTGACGCCCCCATGATCACCCGCGCGGCTGCATTTTGCACCAGCTGGAGTCTCCGGATGCTCCCCGCAGGGAGCCCCATGTAGAGGGCATTACAATAGTCCAGGCGAGAGGTGACAAGAGCCTGAGTGACCGTGCGCAAGGCGTCCCGATCCAGGAAGGGCCGCAACCGGTAGATCCGACGGATCTGATGAAACGCCCCCCTGGAGACGGCCGCGACGTGATGTTCAAGCGACAGCCGTACATCCAGGAGGACTCCCAGGTTGCGAGCCCTCTCTGTGGGGGGCAGAACTTCCCCCCCGATAGCCAGCAAAGGTGTCAGCTGGCTATATCGGGGCGCCGGAAACCACAGCCACTCGGTCTTGGATGGGTTGAGCCGAAGCCTGTTCCCACCCATCCAGTCCCGCACGGCCTCCAGGCACCTAGACATAGCCCCCACGGCATCGTTGGGATGGTCCGGAGTGGAGATGTACAACTGGGTGTCATCTGCATACAGATGACACCTCACTCCAAGACCACGGATGATCTCACCCAGCGGCTTCATGTAAATGTTGAACAAGAAGGGAGAGAGGACCGACCCCTGAGGCACCCCACAAACCAGGGGCCTAGAGGTGGACCTCTCCCCCCCCGCCAACACGAATTGTGAACGGTCGGAGAGGAAGGAGGAGAACCACATATAAATACATATATATTAATTTCTACTATATTTGTATAACTATAATTGTTTTTAAAACTATATTTTGTATAAATCAGTTCCCTTTTTCATTATAAAATCTGCAAACTAGTCAACCCTGTAGAGGTGGCAAGTGTATTGCAATATCAGCTTTTTTAGCCATAATAAGGCATTTGAGAATCCATTTATATTATTTATGCTTGAGCGCTGCTGGAGGAAAATTTAAAAAATGAAGCAAACCAGACATGAATTAGAGCTTCAATTGTGATGGTAAGAGTGACAAAACATCACTATTTCTCTGGTATTATTGCATCCGCAGAGTTTCAGCTAATGGCCCTGTTCAAGTTCAACCAGTCCCTCCTTGGGAAGGAGGGTTCAAACAGTCATTTACAGAGCTGTGTAGAACACCTGATGAATTAAATCTCTTGGATCCATTCTCAATTTGAGTCCATTGGAGATGCCTGTGGAATGGATTTGCCAAATTATCTGGGAATGATTTGATCCTGTTGGACCTGATGAAATAGATAGGATCCTTGGAGCTGTTAAGACACCTTCTTGCTTATTGGACCCCTCTTCCTCCTGATTGGTGAAAGCCTCCAGGAAGATGACTTGTAGGTAGATCCAGGTGATCAATGCATCTCTGCAGGAAGAGGTATTTCCAGCACTATTCAAGATATCCCTAGTAAGCCTCATCCTCAAGAAATCATCATTGGCCCCAAACTCCCTGGACAACTTTTGTCCAGTGTCCCATCTCCACTTTTGAGGATAGGTGGTAGAAAAAGTGGTTGCCTTGCAGGTCTAGAGGGTCCTGGGTGAAACAGATTATTTGAACCCCATTTGAACCACAATTATGGTACAGAAACAGCATTGGTCATGCTTGTGGATAATCTCCGGCAAGAATACAATGCAGATACTGCATCCATTCTTGGCTCTCCTTGATCTTCAGCAGCTTTTGATTGACCATGCTGTCCTTTGGGGATGGCTACGAGGAAAGGGGCCGGGCAGCACAATATGGAACTGGATCATCTTTTCTTTAAGGCCAGGCCCAATTATTGTTAATAGGGATTAAGAAGTCCATTCTTTTGTGGGGAGGAGAGATGTCACAAGACTCGGACTTTCTTCACTCCTTTTTAACATCTACATGAAACCACTGAGTGAGATCATCTAAATCCATGAGATGAGATATAAGTATGCCAATGATACACAGCTCTATATCTCCATCCCTGGTGTTCCTAGCGATATTGTGACTCCCTTATCTAAGTGCCTGGAGGTTGTAAGGATCTGGATGGTGGTCAATAGGCATCAGGTAAAGCCAGGCAAGATTGACTGCCTCTGATACCCAGGATCTTTGGATCCAGCAGTTTATGAATATTAACTCTAGAGAGGTTGCACTACCTCAGACAGATCCAGTGTGCAATTTGGGAGTCATGCTGGACGTATGACTCTTGCTCAAAGAGAATGTTATAGTTGTGGCTAGGAGGATCTTTGCACAACTTTGCATTGTACTCCAGTTGCCCCTTACCAATATCCTGAGGCTGTGTGCATGATCACTCATTCCCTAGTCATCTCTTGGATGGATTACTGCAACATGGATTACCTTTGAAGAATATTTGGAAGCTGCATCTGGTGCAGAATGCAATGGTTCACAGTCTTGGGAATTCCTGTGCATGAACTCCATTGTTGCTATTTGCTTCCAGATTCAATTCAGTATTGGTCAATATTTTTAAAACTCTACATGGCATGGGTCCAAAGTATTTGAGCAGCCATCTGTTCCCAAGGAGACAAGCTAACCCAACTTGTGCCAGAGAAACAGGCCTGCTGCGGATCCCATCTGTTAAGATATTGAAGGAGCAGGATAAAGAGAAGAGCCTTTTCTGTTGTGGGCCCATCCTCGTGGAACATTATTTCATTGGAGATGAGAACTGCCTTCTCCAGTTTGACCTTCAGAAGGGTATTAAAAGCTTATGTTGCCAATTGACTTGAAGCCCTGAGTGGGGCTCACTGGAGGTGGCTTACAGGTTAACAAGCTCTCGTCCCTGTCTCATCCATCTCTTGGCTCTTTTAGCACAGTTTTTAATACTTTACTGTTGGTTCATTTTAATCTTTAAATTATTTTTCAATTGCAAGCCACTCGGAGTCACCTTATAGTGGAAATGGGTGTCATATAAATGTAATACATAGATACATATGTATATGCATGCATACATGTATACATAAAATGTTGTTAAGTTGTCAAATTCCATATACTTGTTATATAGTTGAAGAGAATATTACCCTCTGAACATTTTAGCTTTTGTCGCACAATCATTATATAGCCCACCACATTGTCCCAAAACTTGTTAAATGTAAGGATATTGTAAAAACATGTGTTTAAAGAAGTATTATTTTTATAACATCTGCAACAAAATTCTATCTTAGACAATCCTTTTACTACAAATATAATGAAGTTCAATAAATTCTGAATATTTTTGTTGTATAAGTCATAATATGAGGTCTATTGACCCTCCTTAATTGCACCACATCTGAACAGATTTCACCATAGTTTCTGTTGGGAAACTGAGCATCCTAGAACAAGCTAAAGTAAAAAACAAAAATTGACAATTCCTGGAAGCCTGGACATAGAGATAAATGACATCTACATACCATCCAAAAGAGACAAATCAGAAAGCTAAAAGACCAAAGGATCTTCCCAGCAATTGACTAGGCAATATAGGAACTTCCAATTCTTTATCCCACTCATTTCTTAGCATCTGCATATCAAATTGATTGATTTATAACGAATACTTATATAAACTAATGGGTTTTATAGTTTTAATGAATTTAACAAATTGTTCTAATATCTCTGAAACTGAAAATGCTATTGGTCCAAACAATGTTGCTAACAAATGTAACTCTATATTGCCATTGAGTTACATCTGATAGAAGGTTTTATTCTTAACGTAGCACATCTTAAAAATTCATCTTTATTATCTGTCAATTAGTACAAAGTCAGTATACCAGCTTCCATCCAATTTTCCGTATCACCATTTGTTTCATAATTTTTAAAGTTGACTTTCAGATATTTTAAATTAGACATTACACCCAACTTTCTATTTGACACAGTTGTTCTCAGAAATAGGAAAGTTATATTGTGATTAGATCGTAATACTTTCCATCAAGCCAAAGATGCACAAATCAGAGGTTTTAGTTTACAATAATTTTAAATTACAAGTTTTAATTTACAATATTTTGTATCTGACAATTGGTAAAGACAGTAACAATGTTCCCGATTTGGAGGCAGTACACACAATGGATACAAATCTTTTTTTAAAAAAGAGTTATGTTGGTAATATACTGAAACAACTAGTGACAGAATAGAATAGAGTAGAATGAAATTCTTTATTGGCCAAGTATTATTCTACACACAAGGAATTTGTCTTGTGGTGCAAATGCTTTCAGTATACATAAAAGAAAAGATATATTCATCAAGAATTAAGAATCATAAGGTACAATACTTAATGATAATAAACTCAGAGAGAACTTGGGAAAGATTCCATGGATCAAAATCCTAAAGGAGAAAACAACTCAAGAATCTTGGGAAACTCCAAAAAGTATGATCATAGAAGCCCAGACCAGCACAATACCACTGAGAAAGAAAAACAAGAAATCCAAGAAGAAACCAGCATGGCTGCACAAAGATCTCTCTGGCAAATTGAAAGACAAAAAGGACAAGTACAAAAAATGGAAAGAAGGACATAAACTAAGGTGAAATATCAGCAGATAGCCAGAATCTGCAAAGATGAAGTCAGGATAGCAAAGGCTCAGAATGAACAAAGACTTGCAACAAAAGTCAAAGATAATAAAAAAAAGTTTCTTCCAACAGTAAATAACAAAAAAAAAAAAAAATCAAGGAAACAGTTGGTCCTCTAAAGAGAGAAGATGGCAAGGAAGTAATAAGCAACAGAGAGAAAGCAGAACTGCTTAACTCATTCTTTGCATCTGTCTTCATGCAAAAAGAAACTATAGCTCAACCCACCAAAAACATAAGTGTAAAAGACAGACCAGAAATAAAAGTTAAAATAAGCAAAAAAATAGTGAGAGAACACCTGTCTGATCTTGATGAAAACAAATCACCGGGACCTGATGGATTACATCCCAGAGTTTTAAAGGAGCCGGCAGAGGTCATCTCAGAACCACTGCACCATATCTTTCAAAAATCCTGGAGCACCGGGGAACTACCAGAGGACTGGAAAAGAGCTGATGTGGTTCCCATCTTCAAAAAAGGAAAAAAAACAGACCCAGGGAACTATAGACCAATCAGCCTAACATCAATACCCAGGAAGATTCTGGAAAAGATAATTAAAAAAACAGATCTGCAAACCTTTAGAAACAAGTAAAGTAATAACTAGCAGTCAGCACGTGTTTGTTAAGAACATATCATGCCAAACCAATCTTATTTCATTCTTCAATACAGTGACTAAATTAGTAGACCAGCAAAATACTTGGATGTAATATATTTAGATTTCAGCAAGGCATTTGACAAAGTAGACCACAACCTACTTCTTAGTAAGCTAGAAAAAAGTGGAATAGATAGCACCACCACCACCACTAGATGGACTCGCAACTGGCTGGCAAACCGTACTCAACGAGTAGTCCTTAATGGGTCTAAGTCTACATGGAGGGAAGTAAGCAGTGGGGTGCCACAAGGTTCTGTCTTAGGACCAGTACTCTTCAATATCTTCATTAACGACTTAGATGAGGGAATAGAAGGAGAACTTACCAAATTTGCAGATGATACTAAGCTGGCAGGAATAGCTAACACCCAAGAAGATAGGCTCAAGATCCAGATGGATCTTGACAGACTAGAACACTGGGCCATATCTAACAAAATGAAATTCAGTGTAGAGAAAAGTAAAGCCCTACACTTAGGCAAAAAAAACCAAAAGTACACATATAGACTGGGTGAAACCAGGCTCAATAGCAATAGAGTCTTAGTGGACAATCAGCTAAATATGAGCCAGCAGTGAGCAGCAGCAGCCAAAAAAGCTAATGTAATCTTAAATCAAGATCAAGGAAAGTACTAATACTACTCTATAAAGCCTTAGTAAGACCACACCTAGAGTACTGCATCCAATTTTGGTCACCACATTATAAAAAAGATGTTGAGGCTCTAGAAAAGGTACAGAGAAGAGCAACCAGGATGATTTGGGGCCTGGAGGCTAAAACATACAACGAACAGTTGCAGGAACTGGGCTTGGCTAGTCTAGTAAAGAGAAGGACCAGGGGAGACATGATAGCGGTCTTCCAATATTTGAGGGGCTGCCACAGAGAGGAAGGGGTCAAGCTATTTTCTAAAGCGCCTGTAGGCCAGACAAGGAATGATGGATGGAAACTGAACAAGGAGAGATTTAACCTGGAAATAAGGAGAAACTTTACGACAGTGAGAACAATCAACCAATGGAACACCTTGCCCTCGGAAGTTGTGGGAGTGCCATCACTTGAGACTTTCAAGAAGAGATTGGACTGCCATTTGTCAGAAATGGTGTAGGATCTTCCGCTTGGGTGGGGGGTTGGACTAGATGACCTACAAGGTCCCTTCCAACTCTGATTATCTGTTATCTGATAGTCATAGGGTACAATAGCAATCAAATCATACTAGGAAACAGTCAATATAAATCATAAGGATTAGACCTGGAATTATTAAAAAAATGTATTTTATGAATTTTTGATAGTTTATTCCATATCTGGAATAAATACTACAGTGGAGTTTGTCCACCAACTTTATTTTGTTTTTTTCCCCCTTTTTTGTTGGGGAAGAGGAAGGAAATATATTATAATATTTCTTTTGATCTGAATTCTTTTTTTTCCATTTAAAATTCCTTGGATTGCTTGATGGATACCATTTGCTGTAAAGAGAAGAAAAGAAAAGCAAATGGTAGAATTATTGACTCAGATTCATATCTTAATGGCTTTTAGTACTGTTCATAATGACGTCTTTCTAAAATGTTTCATTGATGTAGGATTAGACGGTACCCTGCTGCAATACTTCAGTCCTTTATGAGTAAGTAATCATAAAACATCCTCTTGTTGTTTGTATATGGGGTTCATTTCCTGTTCCTATGTGAAGCTGTTCACATAGTTTTCCCAGGGGGGAGAGCTATAGCTAATTTATGGATGAAAGTGAACTCTTCTCAACTAATAGCCAGGAAGCTATAAGAATTCGTAAATGAATGCTGGCTAAAATGAGCCCAAGTATAGATGGTCAGTATATAAGCTTCTTTGAAAATGGTAATACACCATATTCTGAATCTGGTTTATATCATCAAGTGATGAGATTTACAATTTGGAATTGTTTTTGAACTCTGCTGAATATCCAGTTGATTGCCGCAACTAAAATTGTCTTACCCCAGTTTCAGAAATACGTTTCTTGTATTTCTGACTTACTATATATACATTTGGTCATACTTTAAACATAGCCTTAGCTACATTAAGCTTGGCATATTACAATGTTTGTATGTGAGACCATCCTAAAAAAATCAGCGAAAATTTTGGAAAGTTAAAATGAATTCTGGAATACTTAGTCTAGAATACTTGGGTACTTAAAGTTATTTTAGTTATGAATTCTGTTCATTATTTTTATTCTGTTTTTCTTGTTTCTGCAAACAAATTATTGTGTGCATTCTTCTTATCCGGAAGACTCTACTTCTAAAATGTCCCTGTTATGATTGGATATTGAGATCTTGTGTTGTTTATTCTAAGAAAAACTACTTTTACCCAGTTTGGAAAACACTGTTCTAAACAATTTAGAGCTAGTAGAGATCCAATTTCTACCAGACAAAGGATAACTACCTAACACATGTGAAGAACCTCTGATACAATGAAGACTTAAGACTTGATTGTGAATTAAGCAATTGTGAGCTGCATAGCAGTCCTAAAACATAATCTTTCTATCACCATACTTTATAATTGGTAAATGTCTTATTTTTGAATAGAAAGCTTAGAAGGCTTCCTCTCAGATTTTTTCTCACAATGGTCTAAACACTTGCATCTGATCAGGTGCCCTTGATTCTACTTTTTGAATTTTGAGGTAAAGGTAGTCCTCAACCTATGATTGAAATGGATCTCCAGAGCTTTTTAATAGTATTGCACAGACCATTTTAAAGAAGCAGAATAGAGGGCTTTGGTGTGATGAGAAGCCAGACTAAGGTTTGCATTGACATAGGATGGTAGAATTGCAGAGTTAGTGGGCTTTGCAGAATCTCATAAGAGCCAATGACTGCAGGGGTAATGCAGCAGCTATAATTTCGGAATTGGATCATAAATAGCATTTTAGGGGGTCCGCTGTAACTTTGAATGGCCACTAAGTGACAGGGCCAAGTCAAGGATTACCTGTAATGATAAATATAGTGGTATGTTTACTTTTTCCAAATACGAAATTTACATTGTTAAAAATTTAAATTACATAAGGACCTACAAAATGTAAATCGTACATTATATTAGTTATAATATATTCCCTTTATCAGTTTTGTTAAAATGAAAATCAGGTGTCTCTATGTTGAAATATATCTATAATGAAAACTCAAACATTTCAATAGAGCGTACTTACTTTTTCACATACTTGTATAGTCTTTGGTGACATACAATGGCATTGAATAGAAAAATTCTAGACATTTAAATCCTTTCATAGCAAAATATGACCGACCTACTTTTGATGGGTTTTAGCTATTTTAACAAAATGTGTAATCTCTTCCTCTACTGATCGGCTCTAGGCAGTGAACAATATAAAAAAAACCCATGAAATATAAACAACTAAAATTAATAACAATTCATTTCTAATACTAACTTATGGTTGACCGCCTCCATCAGCTTGGGCCAAATTGTCTTCTATATGTCTTCTATTTTTGTCTACTGCTTGTCTTCTAAATGCCCACAAAGATAGGTCCTTTCTGTGATAGATTCTGTTTGTGGCCATTTAGAAGGCAAACAGTCTTAGTTCATCATGCTTCTGACTCATGATGATGGAGAGGCCAACAATCAAAATTCAAATTATTTTAAAATAAATTCTTATGCTGTTTTTAAAAGTAAACATTTATCTCTATCAAGATACTTATAATTGTGAATCATCATGGGAGCCATTTCTGAGGGCAGAATATATAAACAATTTTATAAAGAAAAATATTTCTTAAATGGAGTGGTCTGACTTTTATTAATATATTAATAAATTTAATTATTAATTAAAATCTGGTCATGTTACCAATTTTAAAAGCTGATACAAAAATTTATGCCACCAGATAAAGACTGAATGTACCAATTATCACACTAAACAAGAAGAAAACCTTCTACGCACCAATTCCACCCGCGCTTTCTTCAATTTTGTAAACAACAAACTAAAAGACTCAAGGTCCATCCCACCCCTGAAAGGACCTAATGGTAAAGACTGCAACAATGACACCATTAAAGCCAACCTCTTTAACACATTCTTTGGCTCAGTATTTGTAAACAGTAATGGATCATGCCCAATATTTCCTAGTCGAACCACAGACAACTACAATGATCTAATACATATCGATTTTACAGAAGACAATGTTGAAAAAGCACTACGCAATCTAAAACCATCTTTATCTATTGGACCAGACGGAGTTTGTGCCTACTTCTTAAAAAAGCTATCCACTGCCAGAGCAGAACCTCTAAGGATAATCTTTGAAAAATCTTTCAGGACCAGCTCCTTGTCAAATCTATGGTCACGAGCCATAGTCATTCCCATCTTCAAAAAGGGAGACCCCAGCCTAGTTGAAAATTACAGACCAATCTCTTTATGCTGCGTCACCTGTAAAGTCATGGAATCAAGTATTAACCAATCGATTATCCTCCACTTAGAGACAAACAACCTACTCTCT